>OZ020490.1:13479463-14679463 GCA_963971405.1 Psococerastis gibbosa
GTCCACTGCAGATGCTGATGAAACGTTTGGAATAACACTTTCAGATTGCGCACAGATTCTACTGCTTTATCTAGTAACTCCGGCCGTGAAAGCCTCTGTATTAAATCACCTCTACTGTAACTTACAAAGGCACCAACAACTGCAGATATCAATCTAGGCAACCATGCACTTTTATCGTTCGAAGAATTACTGGCGAATAATATTTGTAATAATATTTCAAGACATTATTATTATTTTATTTTTTATTTTAATCACATGAATACAATTTGAATGTATCTGATTGACCTCTTCAGTTGCCTCTGTAGGTTAGTACCCGTGTTGAGTTACGACACGTCTCCAATCGCATGGCTTGTAGAAATACAAATACAAATACGCTACCACCTGAACATCGAAGTCAATTAATTACAACTTATTTTCCACTGATACTTTATTATAGGCTACTGTGATTCACTAAAATCTAATAATGAAAAACAATACGTACTTATTTTTTAAAAAAATGGTTTTAAGGGCGACTGCAAGGGCTTGTTTATACGCCCACCGAGATAATTGGTGTTTCGATTGGATATCTTAATATATATATTTCGACTGTCCGTGTGTATGAATCCAAACTCCTCTCATACGACTGGACCGATTATGATGAATTCTTTTTGTGTGTGTTCATGGAGATTCCAGGATGGTTCTAGATTAACAATTTCGTCCACTGGAGATTGTTTTTACAATTAATTTTAGTAGTTTATGTAGTTGTTGATTTTGGAATGTTTCACACTGGATCCGGCAGACTGCGCTACCATCGCCAAACGACATCAACCGACATCTTGCGGCAGACTCTAACACATACGAGCCCCGAAGGGGCGAGCTGCCGCCCGCCGCAGGCTGCACCGGAAACCGCTTGTATTAATATATTAATGGGTTACACTGCCCTTGTAAGATTTTTAGTTTCTCTTTATATGATGTGCAAAGCCGTTTTAGTTCCACTGAATGGAACAAGCCATCAGTATTATTCGTCACCTCCCCCCCCCCCCCCCCCCAGCAAGGACAATTGCCATTTCGCTTTTGGTATCTGTTGTGTTGTTACTGAAATATCCTCCCGTGTTTATGCTTATCTTTTGCTTTTGGTTTACTGTTTATTGTTTATATTCTGTAACAATTACATTTTTCAGGCAGTGTCGTGTGAAGAGAAAATGAAGTCACCAAAATCGTTTGGGGGTTATTTTGGAGTGCTTAACCAAGGAATGCTCTTTACTACTGTAATTTATGTTCTGATTGGATTTTTCGGATATCTGCGTTTTCAGTCGAATATAAAGGACTCAATTACTCTTAATTTGGAGGAAGGAATGTAAGAAAATGTCCAATAATAATTGACATCTAAGGGTAATATTGCGTTTAAAGAATAACTTATTCTGGGTTTGTAGCTGGGAAAATTATTATTTTTTGAGCATTGCATTCTAAAATTGTTTTGTTTAAATTTTCATCTTCAGAATAAGTCATTCTATAAACGCCGTCTGCAAAAGGAAGAAATTGTCAGCTATGCTGTGACTATTTGTGTTTATTTAAAATTTTTCGGAATTTACTGCTGGAATTGTTACGAAGGTATGGATAAATTACGTCCACAATTAATATCATTTCAGCAGCGCAATTTTGATGTGCCCCACGTCTGATTGATTATTTTGAATACAAACAATATTTTTTTATAATAGTATCTAGAACATTGCACCAGAAAATGTTCTTTGTGCAAATCAAATCCATTAATTGTGGCCAATCTGTGTTAGAAAGATTTTTTTGTCAAATTTATTTATTTAAAATGGGGCCTGCTCAGAAAAAGTATTACTGTTAGTCCTGATATTTTTGATAACTGTGCGATTGATATTTCACGATTTTTTTTTAATATTTTTATAGCCTAAGGCTTTTCGTTCTCCGATTGCGCTTTTTTAACTTATGGTTATTCCATCATTTCACAACCTCAACATGTTTAACAACATAAATCTTATTTTATGGCTTCAGCTTAGCAGTAACAGTCCAAATAATTCTATCACTAGCAACGCTAGTTACCTACATATTAAATTTTTATGGACCAGTTGATATAATTTGGAATACATATTTGAAGAACAGATTGGACAATGCCAAGGAATCGAGGGTTGTTTTATATGAATACATGTTGAGGACAAGCCTCGTGCTGACAACCCGTAAGTTTTCATCACTAGCTGAAGAAATTATAATAAAATATAATAATAAAATATGAAGAAAAAAACATTTTCGCAGCGAAAATGAGGGTGTCTCTGCAGAACTGCTTAAAAGAGTAGTGTGGTAATAAACAACAGTATTCTCATTCACTCTCTTTATAACAATCAAAATACACACAGCCATTCCAACTCATTCACTCACTCAGTGACTCAACCACCCGCTCCCACTCACACTTAGGGGCTCCACGACACTCACTCACTAGGTATTGTTCGATGCCTGAAGGTTAATGGGGTATTTCAATTAGGTTTTCTTGAGTATGTTTGTTGATGTAGAAACACGTATGTCAGTGGGTATTGGGTTCTATAATGAGGAGGATGAAATAATACAGCCCATAGGCTAAATAGATATGTATATACTTCAGAATATAAATAGGGTTACCAGATTTCAGAATGCTCTATTTGCTTTCCAATTTATACGTAGTATAAGGAAAGCTTTGTGACGGTCGAAATTTTCGATTCCGAGATTTCAACGGATTTACACGTTTGAAGGTCCCAAGAACCAAAAAAAGTGGTTTTTACGAAATGTCTGTCTGTCTGTCTGTCTGTCATTCTGTCGAAATTAGAGGATATGGAAAAAACTGGGCTTGGCGGGATTCGAACCCACGATCTACGCCTAACCGGGGCGTCGTCTTAACCGCTGGACGACACCCCGCTAAGACGACGCCCCGGTTAGGCGTAGATCGTGGGTTCGAATCCCGCCAAGCCCAGTTTTTTCCATATCCTCTAATTTCGGTTATAACGAGGAGGTTACCTCTTCAACCAAAGTTAATTTAATGTCAGTGTTATATGTACCATATAATACTACAATGTAATGTCGTTCTGTCTGTCGTTCCGTCTGTCTGGCTGTCTGTCTGTCTGTCTGTGCGTCGATTTCCAGGCAAACTACTCGGTCGATTTTGATGAAAATCGGCATGTAGGTTTACAAAAATCATACCTCGGAACAATTTTTTTTAATATTTTGGGCGATTTTTTTCATTTTTGGCTAACTCAATTTGGGGGGGTTTTATTCTCAAAAAACTCCAAAAAAACGTCTAAAAAATTTATTTCTCAAAAACGGCTCCTACGATTTCTTTTAAATTCACACATATTGTACCCGTCATTAATGTTAACGAAATGCGGGGGGTCGCTTGCACCTTGATAGGTTGCTTCTGGGGGTAAAAAAATAAAAATAACTAAATTTTAATGAAAAATGACTAAAAAAAAATTTTCTGCCAAACCTTTCTATCGATAATTTCTACCTTCAGGTATGTTTTAGGTGTTAAATGGAGTAACGAAACCAGACAGGTTGCTTTCCCAGAAAAGTATTTGGTTTGATAAAAAAAAATATTTTTTTGAAAAAATGATAGAAAATTTGCACTCAAATGCATTACGTAGTATTGCTGTGTGGTAATGTGTTGGTCTGACCTATCTAGAATTTACCTCACCTCCAGTGACGTCAGGTGGACAACCCCCCCCCCCCCCCCCACGAGATATCGGAAATTTAACCATAGGAAAATTATTTACCATGAAATTACTCATTTTCTCTATCTACTAATTTTGATAAATTGGAAAGCATGTTCGAGTAAACTCGGACCGGTTCTTCTTGACACCTGAACCAATGCATCATTCTATATAGGTAGTGCAAATTTCCATCTGAAGTCACATTATATCTACCTAGTGTAAATTTACTTATGCATTTCACTGTTAAAAACTGCTATGCTCGAATTAAAATAAATAAAACAATAAATTTTATATTATAATATAAGTTCCCGCCAAATTTATAATTAAATTTAAAGCGCGAAAAAGTTTTTCATTTCTGTAAAAATCTTTATTTCACATTTTTAATGCACGAAACCCATTTTTTTTTCATTTGCATGTTTCTCGCAAATTTCCTGACAATCACCCAGCAATTCATGACATTCCTGAAGGCAGCCTGAATCCCTGACGTTTGGTAATCTTATATATATATTTATATATATACACCAATATACCTATACTTTATATATGTATATTTGATATTTGTGATGGAAAGAATTAAGGGCAAACCGGAGTCACCGATATTCCATTTCTGTGCAAACTTTAATATCTCATGAAATATGGAACGCAGAACAATGAAAAAATGCTGATTGAAAGAAGAATTTTTTGTCCTAATTTTGATACATATTATGTTGCAATCATCAATACCGATCGGCTATAATTAGTGAACTTGATACGCAAAAAATAGCGGTCACTCAGGAGTTCAAGCTGAAGGAGTTCATCAACTGTGGCGAATTGGGGTTAGTTAAGGCCACATACTATACATCAAAATTAGGAGAAAAAATTCGTTTGGCCATTCAGCAATTTTTCATTGTTCTGCGATCCATATTTCATGAGAAATTGAAGTTTGAACAGAAAATGGAATATCGGTGACTTCGGTTTGCCCTTAACTACTCAGAAAAATTTCCTCTATTGTCTTGATGTTTTTGACAACTTTGCGATTGATATTTCATTAGATAGGCCTATTTGATGTTTAGACTTACGAGCCTTTTCCCCATTTGGTTAATGTCTCTTAATTTTTTTTTCTTTGTACATTTTATAGGGGTATTCACTGCATTTCGATTTCCCTAAGGGAAAGTAGGAATAGAACTCCAGTTTTTCTACGGTAGAAAAATAATTGCCACGGAAACGTACTACAGTGTGTCTAAGTTTCCGAATTAACCTAACCTACTTCCAAAGTTTCTTTGCCTTCGCTTAACTTATGAACATCTGCTGAAGTCCATCCACCTGCTGCTATAGGCTTCCTTTTGTTGTTTTTTTATTAATTTATGTCGCAGAGCTCATTTTTTAAAAATTAAATATTTAAAAAAAATCAAATGCAAAACAACAACAAATATGGCCGTTTGGCGTTTTCGATTTCCCAAGCTCAGTTTACCCAACCAAAGTTGTTGGGGAATGTGGGGGAATGTTTTGAAATACATTTCATTATGACATTATTTTTTTATGGTAGAAAAATTTCCCTAAGGGAAATCGAAATGCAGTGAATATACCCCTTATGAGTAAATTGTAAGAGTGGGCCGGAAGGCCCAAAATTCGCCCACATGAAAAAAAAAACAATTTTCTTTCTTTCTAGTTGGCCTAGCCATGGCGCTTCCAAACATGGGTGACTTCATCAACCTATTCGGCGCTGTCTGCATCGCTCTACTAGGCATCGTCTTTCCAGCTCTTATGGACCTTTGTGTAAAATGGCCCGATGACTTGGGTACATTTAATTGGATATTTATCAAAAATATTTTATTAATTATCAGTTCTATCTTCTTATGTCTTTCGGGGACTTATTGCGCTCTCATTGCCATAATTAAAGATCTTGAAAGAGAGCTGATGTTGCCCGAATTAGCGTTAAATTCAAGTCTAACAGTAATAGAGACATAAATTAAGCAACGCAGGGAGCATTAATAATGTAATAAATATGCTTCCAAAATTCTATGTCTGTGTTGTGTGCATATGAAGGGATAGTTTTCGTCAGACAATACACCAACAAATGGAATCTAACGCATTTTGAATACCAGGGCCATAACTGTATGAGAATGAGTATATTTATTAATTAAAATCGCTGAAAAACCAGAAGGGCCGCACTAAGTGCATCCTGTGAAAGAGACCTGCGTCAGGGCCCTTATAATCACCAAAACATTACAAAACCATTATAAAATCGAAGAGTGGTCGACTACTCTCAAATCTTTGGACACACCAGAGTTCTCTGTCTATAGTCTATAAGCTCTGTGCCTCGGCGCACAGGTCCACCTTCACAACCGACGGTGATTGGTGAAGTGGCGAGGCGGTCCTGTAGAAAAGTGGGATAAACTAGTTATCAAAAGTAGAAAATAAACAAAATGGCTGTAGTATGTTTTTGCTTAGTTATTTACTTTCAGTTTTCCCACATTACCACATGTCCACATGGAATAAAGAGCATATTCACTAACCCTACCGCATGAGAAGTAAACAATAACACTGCCCTACGGTATTTATTATAAATTGCATAAATTAATTGCAACTTAAAAAGCTCATTTGTAACGAGACTCCAGGGTGCAATTAGCAAAAATAATTGAAATTTTATCATCACCATATACCCTGATATTGGATCGAAGTTTTTGATTTTTGAACATTGCAATAATTTTAACAAAGACCAATTCGTTAATAGAAGCAAAACATGTTACTTCAGAAGTTTGGGGGCAAATCCTTCATAAATGATTTTGCTTCTAGGCCTTTGTGACGTGGCGTGACTTTGTTCCAAGTAGGCCTACTCAATGTTCTGTATAAGATTTGCATTTAATTATTATTTTAGGTCTGTTAGCAAATAAATGATTATTTATTAATTTTATTATATTATTTTTATTATTATTTTTTATTATTACTATTTTTAATTATTATTTTAAGTATGTAGCCTAGATTTTGAATTGGAGGCAAAAAAAACCATTGTATGCTCTTTGTAACTTGTGACCACACGATTGAAGTGGAAACTGCAATTTGTAACAAGGAGCCATTGAAAATTCAAGACGCTCAGTGTGAGGGTCGTTGCTACTAATATTTTTGGTGGCAATATATTTTGGTACCCGCAGTACTCGCGTTGTATAGATTTTGAATATAAAAAACTGGTGTACGTCTTGTGACCACACGAGGGTATTTAGAACTGCAATTGGTAATAAGGGGACATTAAAAATTGATTACACACAAGTGTGGCTCGCTATTTTGGATTAAAAATAACTTGCCTACAAATATCAGCATGATTTAACCATCTGACGCAGGTGCTGACGTCATTTGTCGTCTGATATTTGATTCAAACCCAAAGTCAATCATCGAATCGTGCCTAGGGAAGCTTTCACTAAAAAAATCAGCTGAAGCATCTTTACACTTAGTTTTGGGTGCAGGACGGGGGACACGGGAAGAAACAGCCGTTTTAGCTGCGTGACGGGACGCGCGTCGGAGCTTTACTTCATTCGCACGTCCCACGCCAGAAATGCGAGAAATAAAAAGTGATTTCGTCGTTATGTCTTTTTAGAAGGAAAATTCAACAAAAAATCCTTTCCTTACCCACATCCACCCAATTTTTTTTTTATTTTTTTTTGGCCCCAGCTACCTCAATTTCAGTTATACAGGGTACCTTCCACATTCAAGTTTGAAATGTGGTGTTATTACAGAAGGATGCTTCGAATCAGCGGGAAGGACCAACTAGCGAATGAAAGAGTGCTAGAGGCCATTAGAGAAGAGAGACAGGTGCTACCTCATATAAGAAGTAGAAGAGCGAAATGAGCACGAGAAGGCTTTTATTAAGACAAGAAAATCTCGTACACACCATCATAGTGGAAAAAACAATTAGAAGAGGGTGACCGTTGAAGGAATTCACGGATCAACTGAAGGAGGAGGTAGGAGCTCGTATGTATCAAGAGCTGAAAAGGCAGGTGCAGAACCGAGAGAGCTGGAGGTTGATATGGAGAGAGTTGCTGCCAACGCAATGGAGATTGCGACCTTAGAAGAAGAAGACTCAAAATTACAAAATAATTACATGGTATTGTCTTTGTAGTGTAGGCATCAGGAGACCGTTGGCAGAGAAGTGACAGAAATTTTATTGGGAGTCCCGTCAACACTGCGGGGTTTGAGAGTTTGAAACCGTGCGGTGGAATGTGTCGTACTTCTGACTTTGGCGTCTCCAGGCGCGGCCCCCGCCGGGCATAGTACGAGGAAAATACGAGCGAAATGCGTACAAAGACAGGTTTGCCAATAGTTAAGTGCGATGTGCCTGGCAAAAGAGCAATGCCCCATCACTTACATCATACCAGCCTGACTGAGCTAGGTCGCGGTCGTAAGGCTAGCGACGAGGGCGGGAGGTGGCTGCAACGTTGGACCCTCTGCTCGGGCCTGAGGTCGTTTACTATAGAGAGGATTATACTCGTGGGGAGTCTCATGTGACGATAAGATGTACCAAGAGTTCCACATAGGCAAAAATGTGATGAGGAACTAAAAATATTGCCTTCTGCATGCTCCTTTCAATCGAGACCTCAATATGGTATATTGCTGTGGGGTTCAGCTACTCAGGTGCACATGAAAAAAATTATAACTTGTCAGAAATTTGCTATTAGATCTATTACGGGCAGACTTCGTTTTTCTCATATCAGCGAATTGTTAAAAAAAAAAATACCAATCTTGCCTGTCTATCTATTATACGAAAAGGTGGCACTGCTACAATTACTTTTAAGCGATGTACAAACTATAGCAACGAGAAATAGAGTGACAAGACAAACCGGTTACTAAGGCGGGGATTCCACCGACGGCCAGGGCTAAATACAAATACGGTGACGTGGTAGCAGACATTCAAGACTTAGGCGGGGTTTCCACCGACCTCGCATTGCAGAATGAAAATGACGTTGACGGAAATGTTTGTTTTACTCTATATGCCATAGTTAAAATTGATCAATGATCATAGAGTAAAATCACTAACAAACAAACTAAAATTAAAAAATGGCTTCATGGGATATGTTAAGTACAAACATTTTAATAGATTTCTATAAAAAGAAAAATTCAAATTTCCGTCAATGTCATTTGCATTCTCCAATGCGAGGTCGGTGGAAACCCCGCCTAAGTCTTGAATGTCTGATACCACGTCACAGTATTTGTATTTAGCCGGTCGGTGGAATCCCCGCCTTAGCGTTGCCAAATTATACTAAATCTAGCACCCGCACCACCTTCTTGCTATTCAGTTCTACAACGAATGTAAACGTGTCCATGTAGATGCCAAATCTAGAAAATCAATAGCAAATTTTTTCGCTGATTACAACAAAATACCAGTTGGATTCCCATCACAAGATTGTTTGTGCATGTTGTTGTTTTTTGAATACGTAGAATAATTTCTGGTTAGGGCTTTGGGCGTTTCCCCACGTGCCATTAGGCTTGGGGACGCCCTGATTATGGTAAAAAATGCACATGTTTGGAAGAATAAAGAATTGTTATTATTATTATTATTATTATTATAATCCAAGGAAAGATAGAAGGACTGAGGGCTCCTGGCAGAAGAAGGTTGACAAAACTGTGGCAGTGGCTTGGTGAGAGGAAAGAAAGAAAAGAAAGAAAATTGTCTTTATTTTCCAATTAATATAAGTAATAATTAAATATTTAAATTAAATAATTAAAGTAAAATATGTCATTAATAACAGAGGCGGACGCAGGTACCGGCATTGCGGGCAATTGCCCCCCCCCCCCCCCATTGGACAGCAGTTATATTCTTTGCCTCTAAAATCTAAGTGTTACTGCCCTCAAAATGCGCAAAACCTCACTATTTCAGCCCTAATTTTCAAAAAAAAATCTCCCGGGGAGACCCCCGGCCCCCTTGCCCACAACTATATTGATACTTTGTAATATCTAAGCCTTATTGCTCTCAAAGTGCGTAAAACCTCACCATTTCAGTCCTATTTTTTAAAAAAACTTCTCTCGGGGGGGACAAGTGCCTCCCCTTTTTATGAGATCTGGGACCGCCTCTGATTAATAATAATAATAGTTTATCACATACTTAAGATATAATTATGAACATTTCCGCAAATAGGGTAAATTGTACGTAGGCAGTCCTGTTTTATTTTATTGCAATAGTACCCTTGGGCCTAATCAAGGGCAAATAAATACTAATTTAGAATGATTCTACGCATTATCTGAATATATGCGTAATAGAACAATGGCATTATTGACTAAAAGCGTATGTTTAGCTTATGCACTCTCTAATAAGGCTGTAGCCGATGACGAGCATGACTGGAGAACGGGTACTAACTCGGGAATCCCCTATTGCCCGCTCGCTAGTCTTATTTTTTTCCTTGTCTCAACTGGATTCAGTATAGTTGTCTATCTCGTGCTAACCAGTTGAAAATTTAAAGATACCATAAGGAGTTAACTGTGAAAGTTCACGTAAGAATTTTAATTCCCTCTAAATTTGATACATTTGAAATGCCTAGAGGCCAAGGGGTGCAAATGACCAGAACCGGTACGAGGTTTCCTATTTTTCAATTGGTATTAATGAAATAGATTTTAATTATGTATGAGTTAGTTTAAAAAAAAAAAAAAAAAAAGTTTCACGGTACGAATTGATCGAGGGGACGAATACGTTTTCTAAAACGGGTCGGCAAATACGTATAATACAACATAGTATTGATGACTGGGTATGCAATGTTTTGCGGTATGATGCAACCCTATATATATAGCCTATATATATATATATATACTGTGCATATGCCAATACTTTAGTCTTTGCTTTATTTTCAAAGATGAATAGAACCCATACGTACTTTCCTAATTATCAATTAGTATATAAGTACCTAACGACTGTCCTAGGGTTAAATGTCGGTTGGTTCGACTTTCCCTATCCCAAAGCACTGAATTGGTCAATGGGACGATAGCGTAGACTGTCCTATGGGCCCACACCGTGGCTTGGGACTGTGTCCAACCATACTACAATTCCCAACCGAGATATACAATAGCTTATACTGCATGTGTTAGTTTCATGGTAGAAATTGTCCTAGGGTTAAATGTCGGTTGGTTCGACTTTCCCTATCCCAAAGCACTGAATTGGCCAATGGGACGATAGCTTAGTCTAGAACGGACGGCCAATATAATGCAACACAGTCATAATGGCAGAGCATGAAATGTATTGAGGTATGATACATCCGTACATATACATATGTCGTTACTTTAAAATAAATACTGAATTTTTGTTCTGTTAGCATCAAGGTGATTAATTGTCGTTTAAATAGCCAGGGCTAGAAATTTATAAATAAACAAATATTGACTTTTTCTTCTATTACTAAGCCTGAGTTAGAGCTATGAAGCCCTCTCTTACACTCAATTAGCCCGGGACCGCCTGCTTTAGATACCCTCCGAAGCATGGCCAGAAAATGTTGCAAGTGCGGGACTCGAGCCAACAACCTTTTAGGTGAAAGTCAGAGTTTGTACCACTACTCTGCATGTCCTGACTTTAGTCATTGCTTCGAACCCGCGGCCTTTACTTTAACTTGATTTCTTTCCTCAAACGCAATGAGGTCGTCACTTGTCCCTCGTCCAATGGTGGTGTGTTTGCCTCATTCAATACTGCTAGGCCACATTAGTAAGGCAACTGTTACTTACTTTTACTTTTACTGTGCCTAATCCTCATGGAGGGTTGCCAGCAGCGTTTCCACACAGTCCTGTTCGGTGTATCCTCGGTTAAGAGCCCCAAACTTCTCATATCTCTTTATATATCGTTCTTCTCAGTGTAACTGTCAACTTCTTCCTTGTATCTCCCGGTTTATTACTCTTTTGACTCGGTGGTTTTCGTCTCAAAGTAGTACGTGTCCCAGTTCAGACTATTTTCTGTCAGTTTCCCTAGTACGTCACTCGGGCGTAAATGTCAATTGCATCTTTACGATCAGTAACTTATATTTTAGCTAACACACCTCAAGACGAAGATATTAAATGGTTGTTTTGTGGCAAATTTATATTCTGTTAGCCTACGTACTTACTAAAGAAATAAAACACAAGTAGGTACTTTACAGTAGTTCTAGCTGTATCGTCGTAATTTAAGGTTAGAATCGACTTCGATGGCCAGGTGGTAACGTGCTTGCACTTGTGCGAGTCTTTACATGCCATGCAATCGGAGACGTGCCGTACTCATCACGGGTAATAACCTACAGAGGCGACTGAAAAGGTCAAACGGATACATTCATTAAATTGTTTGTATGCGATTAATCTTTTTATAAGAAAAAAATAATAATAAAAATAATCACCTTATAAGGATAAGGTAAGAAGAAAGAACAACTGTATATAATATATATAATGTGTTAAGGCCAACTTCCAGCAGGAATTGGCCTAACATACAAAGTCATACAATATGAACCAGATTAGTAAATGTGGTGGGCTTAATCCGCCACTGCCTTCTCCACTGACGTAGTGGTTGGGGTCGCACTGGAGTGGGGGACCAATCGGCTCACAGTACTGTAATTGGGGCGTCTGCCCATGTAATTGTAAAATATATGAGACGAGTTTTTGAATCCAACCTGTGTGGTTCCTTCTCTCCATCAAGAGCACAACCCTTCCCCGTACACCGAGTACGAGCGGAAACATAATGCATCAATTTTGTATTCTACTACACCATCGTCTGACTCTGAAAATTGATTACACGTTGCAAAAATCACCGATTACTTTAATTTACTTCCAGGACAACGTCAAATTTGATGTGAAGCACCTATCTGTTGTCATGTCTTTTGAAATGAGAACTGAAATTTTTTGAAATAAAAAGACGAGTAAGAAAATTTACAGACATCACTAAAATTTATAAGAAAAACCATTTTGGGTGTATCAAATTGTATAATATAGCACATGTGGCAAATATATACATGAAGGCGTCTTGCGGATATAAGTTACCGGTACACACAATTTAAAAGAATCACATTAAAAGTTAAAATGACTCTCTCTTCATCAACAATTTATTTGGTAAGTTTTCAAAATGTATTTGTTAGTCTAAGTTACCCATTACTATGACAATAAATAATTACATAGTAGCTTTTATTTTTCCTCTCAAAATTCTATTCTATCCAGTGTATCAAGCCATTTAATTTGAGGGGGGGTTGAACCCCCATGAACTCCCCATTTACTACGGCCTTATGTACAGTATATATTAATTAATAATAAATTTAAATACGGTAATTAAAATAACAACAGTGGGATGGCTAAGTGGTATATTGTAATATACTCTCAGTGTTGGTTAAGTATAAAAAATGTAGCCTGCTTATTGTAAATTCCATACAAATTAATAAGTACTGTTCCCAGAAAAGTTTGCAATTGCACAATAGAATATCCCGTAATGCCTTCCCAAGTCCCGCCTCTCCATGTTAATTCTCTATGCTGCATTTTCAAATCAGATAGAACTACTTTGCATGTGTTTGTATACACAAAACTTATGGGGGTTCCATTCCAAATTTAATGCATTAAGGTCACAAGTGGACATTGCTTATTTATGTAGCTAAAATTGTCGATCTGTTACACTTTTTACGAATTCACGACTCCAATGTCAAAATTAAAATTAAAATTTTCTGAATGTTAGTTAATTGTCTTCAACTACTGTAGCACTGTTAGTGGACGGTCTTAGGGTCATCATAGAACAAAATCAAAGCAATATTTATTGTTATAAATATTATTATATTTTATTATTATTATTATTAGTGCGTTTCTTGAATTTGAGAAATTTATAAAATTTTCTTACTATACTGTATTATAAAATGGATCAACTTGAAAGTAGACAGTTAATTTCGAAGTTAAGGGCATTCAGACCACAGAAAAGAGTGGCAAGTCTTACCAAAGGAAGCAGGCCTAGTAAGAGGAAGATGGAAGGCCAAAGCAGTGAAACTGAAGCAACATTTCCGCATAAACCATTTGGTAAGGCAAGCAAATTCACTAGCAGGCATGAATGATGATCTTAAACCTTTGCGAACTATTTAAGGAAGTTGAAAGTTATATCAGTGATTTATTGTTAGATATGCGTCAATTTTGATATAACGGAGTCTAGGAGTCCGTCGAGGTATGAAATCAACAAAAATATAAAGGAAAAAAGACATCAATAATACTACGCGATCTCGACGAATGTGATGAAAGTATGATAAGGAACCGCATAATTATGTATATTCATCCTAGAATGATTGCTGACTGTTAAGCTTGGACACCCTGCGACAAGAAATATTAGAGCTTGGTGGTCGTTACCAAATGCCCAAGGAGAGCCTCCGCGTATTTATCACTATAGGCGTCTTCACTTCAGGTAAATTAACAATCTGTGCTCTGTAGTTACCACATATTAAATGTAGTTCCGAGGGAAATTAATTTCAATTTGCTAGTATTAGTATTTTGGTCTGATAGATACAATATTTCTAAAGGCTTCACCATAATATAAAGAAATCATTGTAATCAATTAGTACTCGCATCAGAACTCATCGTGAAAATGTTTTTCTTGGTTTAGTTTTACGTAATAAAATAAAAAAACACAACCAGTCGGTTGAGGAGACTATTATGTATACACGCATCAGAAGTACAGCAGAAACAAAGAAGTCACAATTTCAATGCTGTGCAGATTTAAGATGTTTGACAAAATACAACGTCTTGGTTGAGTCGCCACGCACGCTTTCTTGGCGTTATAGGTATTTACAAGGAAAGCGCATTGTATACCTTGACGAGTCCCTTATTAGTGTGATACACAGAAACTCTTTTCTGTGGCCTGAACGCTGTTAAGTTAACTTTCTACTTTCATGTTGATCCATTTTATAACACAGTATGGTAAGAAGAAAAATTTATAAATTTCTCAAATTCAAGAAACGCACTAATAATATTTATAACAATAAATATTGCTTTGATTTTGTTCTATGATGACCCTAAGACCGTTCACTAACAGTACTGCTACAGTAGTTGATGACAATTTACTAACATTCAGAAAATTTTAATTTTAATTTTGACATTAGAGTCGTGAATTGTTAAAAAGTGCAACAGATCGACAATTTTAGCTACATAAATAAGCAATGTCCACTTGTGACCTTAATGCATTAAATTTGGAATGGAACCCCCATAAGTTTTGTGTATACAAACACATGCAAAGTAGTTCTATCTGATTTGAAAATGCAGCATAGGGAATTTACATGGAGAGGCGGGACTTGGGATGTATTACGGGATATTCTATTGTGCATTTGTAAACTTTTCTGGGCGAACAGTAACTGCATCTCCTGGCGATAAGATTTAAATTTTTGATTTTGTGATAAGCCTAATGTTAATGAAGTTTCTACGAATAAATGTTAGTCAAATATAAGTTAACATGTATTATATGTAACGGAATTTGCGTAGAACCCGTTATTTAAGGTCAATGTTATATCAGTCTACGTGTAGGTGACATAACAGCAGACAAATTATAGTATTTGCAATAGTCTGTAATCAAAAATCGTTAATCTTATCTTTATCTGACTGTAAACGCGCATAATTTCATTGTCACTGTATCATAAAAAGGGATTATAACATGCAGTGATTTCTTAAGTGCATTAATTGTAAATGAGTCCAATTGAAAAAAAAGTGGTAAGTGGAATGAAAAAGAAATTTTATATTTTTAATGTTCATAATATGTACCCATAGATGCGATGCATACGGTCATCATAATCCACATCCAATGAATCCTATAAAATAATAAAAACTCAATACTTTTTTTTCTACAATTACCATTAAATTGATTCCCTGTTGCTAATGCACCATCACCAGCAAATGCACAAGTTTACTTTTTTGTAAAATTACAATTAATTTAAAGGTGAGAATAGCCTAAGCGAAATTAGAATATACGGAAAAACTGGACTTGGCTGGATTCGAACCCACGATCAACGCCCAATTGGGGCGTCGTCTTAACCGTTGGACCACAAGCCCTGGCATATGCAGTCATCTCCAAATCCTCTACTTATGCTCTTATTGGCATGATTCGTATTGCTAGACAGGTTAGCAAAACTGCACAACTATCTAACCGAACAGGTCCGTGAGCTTACTTTATGCTTACTAATATCGACTTCGATGGCCAGGTGGCAACGTGCTTGCACTTGTGCGAGTCTTTACACACCATGCGATCGGAGACGTGTCGTAACTCATTAATTCATTAAATTGTTTGTATGCGATTAATCTTTTTTTAAATAAAATATATATATTGAAACATTGCCTTTATGCAATAAAATAAGCTCACAGATCTGTTCGGTTAGATAGTTGTGTAGCTGTGCTAACCTGTCTAGGAACACGAATCTTGTCAATAAGGGCATACTGTAAGTAGAGGATTTGGAGATGACTGCATTTGTCGAGACTTGTGGTCCAGCGGTTAAGACGACGCCCCGGTTAGGGGTAGATCGTGGGTTCGACTCCCGCCAAGTCCAGTTTCTTCCATATCCTCTAATTTTGGTTATAGCGACGAGGTTACCTCTTCAACCAAAGTAATTCAATGCCAGTGTCATATACCATATAATACTGCAATGTATTGAGAATTAGTAATAACTCAAAAATTGTCCCATTTCAATCCCGTCCCACTGCAAAAGCAGCTGTCTCGTCCCACTTGCCGTAACATACCGTGACACATCGCTCATGCACGAGAAAAGTGACACATTTCTAAATATTGACTTTTGAGATAATTCAAATTTTAGATCTGACCATTTTTTAGTTTTTACTTGTAGTACTATCGAGGCACTTAATACTTTTGAGATGTGACAGTTTACTTGAAAGAGAAGAGTAATTACCACGTCAACGCCTGGAGCAAATTCCGAATTATGTCAGTATTGCCAAACCCGAAGTAGTCAAACTTGATAATGGATCAGTGACAAAACGCAATCTTATGGAAACAAATTAAACTAGATATGTGACACTACATTCATAAAAGTCGCTATATTTTCCTCGACATTTTTGTATAAATAACCCAATGAGAAATGTGTCACTTTTCTCGTGCATGAGCGACACGTCCCAATGCACATGTACAGGACCATGCCAACCGTTGCCAAAACGTGCTTATGCATGAACATTAAAATATATGCATAATTCCAATCCAATAAATAGGTACCATTGTACAGTTTTATTTCACTAGTCTTATGTGGTGATTATCAAAACGTTAAGTACAATATAAGACGTGTAAGTAACAATTTAAAATTTGGGGAATATTAACCGAGAAGATGATTTTTTATAAAAACTACACTCAAAATGGGAAAAATTTTCTATGTGTATTCTGTACAAATGTACAATATATTATTGTATATTGTATGCCTCATTATTGACTTCAAGAGCTATCTCCACTGAAAAGCATTAGTGGAATGTTTATTATGCATATTCAATTGAATGGTCCTAGTGACCTTAAACCAGATGTCCCGTTTTTAGGAAAATCATAAATAGTCACATTACATTCATTTTACCAGTGGCATTACCATGTTGAACCCATTAGAGCAGAGCATGTTTCAAACTGCGGCAACCTTGGTAGTGTGCACAGTGTTGGCAGGGGAACATGGTGGGAAATGATAACGTGCCGAGGTGAAATAGTCTGCCCTTAGGGTGCCTCAAGTTGACAAACAGACTCACTCCTCCCGTCAGGCTGACAGGGTTGCTTAAAGCAGGCGTTAGGAACAACAACAGCATTACATTCATTCCAAATATGGTTGGTCTTCTTCGATTATAAGAGAACCGGTGATGGTTTGTTCTATCTGACGGTATAGTCCACGCAAAATGAGAAAAGTATGGACATGGAATGTTTTGATCCTGTGCATTACTGTAAAAATATTCTTTGCACAATTTTTGTTACGCCTTGCATCCAATGCAACCATGGAAATACATTAACTGGAGCGGCGGGAGCCATAATATGCCTTACGAGACACCTGTTAACCATAAGTCAACTATCAGAGATAAGTACCAACGCAAAAAATATCGAAGTCTTACACATTGCAGCATAGCAAAACGGATACCTGGACCCGGTCAAAAACTCTGTACTTAGCTTGTGCAGGCTACACTATTCACTGCTTTTCCCAGCCAAAGTGCGTACTTATGTTGTGCAGGCTGCACTATCAGCTATATTGATAACGGTCTCCAGCCGCGGGATGAACGCAACAAGGTAACACAAAATGGTGCAAAAAATATTTTTACAGTGTTGCACAGGATCAAAACATTCCATGTCCATACTTTTCTCATTTTGCGTGGATTATACCTACCTCCATCACGAGCCTACGTGCTCGATGGCAATACTTAAACACATAATTGTTATTTTTCAATTCAAGCAAAAATTATTCTTTGTACAATAGTTGCCTTATAAATGTTTCATATAATACTAACTTGGCGTGTCCAGGGAGACACGCATTTAATGAGTTGTCCAGAATTTAGCAGCTTGGACGGCTTTGTTTTAATTGCTTCATGCCGGTCGTCAATTTTGCAGTGGCTAGATTGCAGTAGTGGGCAGACCAGCAGGTTTCTGACAATAGAGCCTATGTTTTCATTTCTTGTATTTGTTACTCTCTTGAAAATAACGCCGTATGAAGATTCTGTTGTTTATTTTCAGACTGAGATGGGCAACGATGATGTACAGAAATCAAATAATAACAACAACAATAATAATGCAATAAAAGCAGACACTGTGATAACCAATGAGAAATTAGCATATAATGAAGAACCATACGACCCGCATTTGCATAGGAGTGTGCCAAAACCGACATCGTAATTAAATTTTATGTTTATCATGCAGTAGTTTTGTATATTTGGTAGTAGACATAATAGCTTTACTGTAAATAGAAATACCATGAGCAATTATTGAGAATTAAACCTATATAGTATAAACGTACAAATGCCCCCTATTACGCACTCTAATATTGTTATAACAAATAATATTGTTATAATAAAAATTATTGTAATAACAAATAAACAGTACTTCATTATTTTCCCGACCACAACATCAACACACAAAACACTCTTGTGTTCCAAATTTCGAACCACAATGCCAACCATGAACTTTTATTTATCAAATTCACTTTGACTGGATGCCATCTTAAAATGGTTGGTTTGTCGTAAAAAGTGGTGATTATTATTATCGTAGATAATAATACGGACATTCAGTCAGATTTTAATTCATTCCTCTGTGACCAATGTTAACTGAGATATGAACTATACAAAGTTTCAATCGGCCGCCATCTTGTAACTAAATAGTGGATCTAGCTGGTTAACGAACTCGATCAAGAAATTTGTATGATCAATTTTTGTGCCAAGTTTCATCAAAATCGGATGATATTTACGGAAGTTACAGTGTTTCCTAAAATCGATATATACATATATATATACAGTACATACATATATATATAACATTTTGAACGGAGGGTGGTTTTAGGCTCAGGGGGTCATGAAATGAAAAGTTGTGAAGAAATTTTCCGAAAGTCGAACATTGGTCGCCATCTCAATAGGTAGATGAATCTCCCTAATACTACAATATTGATAAAAGAATTGAGATAGTTAACACTAATCAACACCAGTCAGAAATGTATATAAATGTTATTATAGATGTGGATTTAATTCATTTAAAGTAATTTAATCATTATTTTGCTTTTCAGAAATTATGAAACACTTCTGCATCTCGTTAAAGCAGCTACAAGCACAGGCATATTGGCTGTGCCGAAAGCATTTGAGTATTCAGGATTAGTTATGGGCATTTTTGGGACAATAATAGTGTGTGGTATCTGCACTTACTGTTTGCACTTATTAGTAAAAGCACAATATGAATTATGTAAAAGGTTCAAAGTACCGCTGTTGACATATAGAGATTCAATGAAGAAAGCTCTGCAAGTAGGGCCGGAATGGTTAAGGCCTTTAGCTAAGCATTCAGGGTAAGTAGATATTCTGATTAGGTCAATCTGATTGACTTGACATTGAAGAGCATGGTTGTCTTTGGTGACAAGGTCAAGCTGCCGTTTTTCAACAGTTTATTAATTGGTAATGGCCATGTTATAAATGATTGGGATACGCTGATCACTGCTGATGTGATCCCAATAATTATAATGCTGTCCAAAGGGTTCCAAGATAAACAAACAAAAACAAAAACTTAGTGTTTTAGCAAAACTTGTTATAACTACGATATAACTGGGATCAAAACCCAAATAATCGTTTAAAAGTTAACAGTGTCCAACAAATCCAAGATCACCCAATTCTCCTAACAATAATGATGATTTTACATGAAATATGAGAAATTTTTGATTTTCTATTAACTGATTTATTCCTACGTAAAATATTATTCTGTTGATGTTGATATTATACAGTACAAACAATTTAAAAAAATCCCATAAAATGAAAAAATTTCATATGGCGTATTTCAATATGTTATATTATTTGTATATCCCAGACAGACATATCTATAACTTTCATTAATTTGGTACATTCTTAATATGGGTATACTTTCGTATAAATTTAAAAATATATTTTGAAAAAGTTAGCTGATGCGTAATGCTTACCTAATGTCCCTTTAACAAGAAGAAGAAAAAAATATGATAGAAAATATTAGAATAGGCCTACTCGTGATTTCATGACATTTCATTTCAATAAAAAAAATTGTGTTTAATAAAACTTGTTAAACAATAATTACTAAAGTTAGTAAAACCCAAATAATCGTTAAGAAATTAACTCGGACGGAGATAACAACAGATGAACGGTCATTTGTTAAAAGGGCGTAAGTCCACAAATTGTATTTTTTTCAGAAGAAGCAAAAAACTGCGCTGACACCACTGTTGTCATTTAATTCTACTTTTTTAAACTCTAGTCCGTGTAGTTTGTTCCAGCGGAACAAATGGCACTGTCAGTGCCCACTGATTCGGAATTTTTAGCTTTTGAAGCTCCTGGACTTGCGCCCCTTTAACAAAGTTCGAGTTAAAATTAAGGAGAAGAAAATTGAGGAGGCTGTTTACAAACATGGCCAACTCCAAGTTGTAAAATTTTTCAGGAGAGTGGATTTTCTGTTGAGAATTGCATTAAGCTTATAGCTAACCCTAGACTTCTCAGGACTTCTGTGCGCAATCTGGCTGCTTTTGTCACTTTATTTTACAACGTGCAGGTGGACATTAAAATTTTCTGCAAGGTCAGATCAAAACCCCATTTTGTAAAAAAATGGAGTTGGCCACGTTTGTAACCAAGCTCCTCAATTGTCTGAGCATCGTACTGCCTTTATTACGTCCTTTAATCAAGCAAATCATTATAAAAAGCCTTGTACTCATCTGGCACATATCTTAGTGCTTTTTCTATATTTTATAAAACCACTTATTTTTCATTAAATTTCAGGGTTAGTTATGTACATATGCGTGTTGGTAAGTTGCATGCAATGCTTAAATTGAAGGAAAATATTTTTTCTTTCAGAGTAATAACAGACGTGTTGATAGTTCTTGAGCTTCTCGGCTCATGCTGTGTCAGCGTCCTCTTCGTAGGCAGCAATTTGAAAGCCGTTTTTGATATTTACGTCACAAAACTGGACATTCGAATTCACCTGCTAATAATTATGTTGCCAGTAATTCTCCTTAGCTACGTAAGAGACCTAAAGCGACTCGCCCCTCTGTCGCTGATTGGCAACATACTCTCATTCATTGCACTTGTAATCATTCTTTATTTCACCTGCAAAGACGAGCTTTCGTTTGATGGCGCCGACTTGGTTGGCGAGCTTTGGAATATGCCTCTATTTGTGGGCACGATGCTATTTGCAGTTGATACTATTGGTGTGGTAAGTACACTAAACAATATATCAATTTAAATATTTTTAAAAACCTGTTCAAATGTTCAGGTTAGCGCCTTCTAGCGCGCAGATGATGATTCATGGGATTTAATTTGTTATAAACTGTAAATTCGTCTAATCCATGAGGAAGAAATCCATCCATACACGCATTCATGCAGATGAATGCTGCGCATATCCAGGAGAAATGTCTTGTCGCCTTATGGCGAATACTGAAACAAGTTGCTGCTGCGGGTTAAGAAACGGAAATTAATATATTTCGGCCCCATGTGATTAGCAACGAAAAATTAATTTTGGTAGAGGAGGTTCAGTAGATATATTATTGTACTTTCCGAATTGGAGACGGCATTGAGTGCTCAGTTATTTAATTGTTATTGCTTTGTTTTAGACTATAGCCTGTGAAAACAATATGAAAACGCCCCAATCGTTTGGTGGTTACTTCGGTGTCTTGAACCAGGGGATGTTAACTATTACCGCAATCTACATTGTTCTTGGATTCTTCGGTTATCTGCGTTATAAATCTGACACTGAAGACAGTATTACTCTTAATTTGGGAGGAGATGGGTAGGTGTCTTAAAATTATTTTAGAATTAATTTTAATTTTTAACTTTAATTCAATTAATGATGTTATTTTTTTGTCGGGTAAGATAACTGATGTGTGTCAGTTGCCGTATCCCTTAAGTGTAAATCTATTTTAATTCCCATGGATGGTAATATAACGTACACATACACATTCGTATATTTATAACTTAACAGAGTCATAAGACGTTTCCTCGCGCCTAATATCAGTAATCTACGCTGAGTTGAGCCATACGTCACAGCATAAAAATCACGGTAAGTTGACTGAGACATATTTTGCAAGTGTTGCACGTACAACAATCATCTTACAGTTAATCTTACAAGAGAAATATTTGATCAGATGTTTTGGGTCGATCATTTGTGAGATGACTATTTATCGCTTAAAACCTGCACAGTGTGCCTCAGCCAACTTGCCATGATTTTACTACTGTGACGTATGGCTCAATGCTTTCTTTAACTTGAGCTTTCATTTCTGTGAACCTGAATACATTAAAAACTGTAGCGTATCATCAATGCGGCTCAAATCGGCAAGTGCTACTGACCATGTACAGAGCTTTGATTAGATCGAAACTAGATTACGGGTGCATTGTATACTCTGCAGCGCATCCCAACCATCCTGAAAGCCCTAGATGTGGTTTATAACACTGCTCTAAGACTTTGTCTTGGTGCCTTCAAATCAAGTCCAACAGCAAGCCTGTACGTTTAAGCTAATGAACCCCCCCCCCCCCTATTCTTGAAAAAGGACAACTTCATACTTAAATATTACGCCCGATTCTGTAAAAATGTAAACCTGTCCATACTCCTGGATGGCCATAATACTTCACTTCATAACAGATACAATACGCGACCACGCTCTTCTAAACCCTACTTTTATTCTTACAGATGCAACTACTTTACGCCAATACACGCTCCCGTTTTTATTCCAGTCAACTATCTTTAAAATCTGTGAAAACCCTTAACCCATTAAACCAAAAAATCGTACAATAGACAAAGGCAAACTATTGTTGACGGTACCTGGGCAACTCGTTGTTCAGCGCGCTTATAGTAGTTTAACAATAGTGCACACCATAGCAACCCTATTCAAAACCACAGCATTGCAACACAAACAACGCGTAAGCCACAAAGGGCGTTGCGTTATGATTTAAAAAATAAAATAATAAAAAATAAATAAAAATTCAGCAAGCGGTGGAAAGGTCTGCGTTCAATCTTGTCCCTCATTGGTTACCTACAAGTTTAAAATTAAAGTTGAACAAATGTGGGCATTACCAATGGGGTTCATTTGTGACGTCTTTTTGCTTTCCAATTTATACGTAGTATAAGGAAAGCTTTGTGATGGTCGAAATTTTCGATTCCGAGATTTCAACGGATTTACACGTTTTGAGGTCCCAGGAACCCAAAAAAGTGGTTTTTACAAAATGTCTGTCTGTCGGTCGGTCTGTCGGTCTGTCGGTCTGTCGGTCAGTCTGTCTGTTCGTCGATTTCCGGGCAAACTACTCGGTGGATTTGAGTGAAATTTGGCATGTAGGTTCACAAAAACTATACCTCGGGACCATTTTTTTTTTTTTGGGCTAACTCAATTTGGGGGGGCTTTATTTTCAAAAAACTCCAAAAAAACGTCTAAAAAAATTATTTCTCAAAAACGGCTTCAACGATTTCTTTTAAATTCTCGTAGAATGTAGTCGTTATTAATGTTGACAAAATGCGGGGGGTCGCTTGCCCCTTGATAGTTTGCTTCTGGGGGTAAAAAAATAAAAATAACTAAATTTTAATGAAAAAATGACTAAAAAATGCGAAACCTTTCTATCGATGATTTCTACCTTCAAGCATGTTTTAGGTGTTAAATTGAGTAACGAAACCGGATAGGTTGCTTTCCCAAAAAAATATTTGGTTTTGCCCAAAAAATTATTTTTTGAAAAAAATGATAGAAAATTCGCGCTCAAATGTATTGCATGCCCTGCCATTATTGCTGTGTGGTAATTAATGTGTTTGTTTGACCTGTCGAGAATTTACCTCACTTCCAGTGACGTCAGGTGGACAACCGCCCCCCCCCCCCGAGATATCGGAAATTTAACCATAGGAAAAATATTTGCCATAAAATTACTAATTTTCTCTATCTAATAATTTTGATAAATTGGAAAGCATGTTCGAGTGAACTCGGACCGGTTCTTGTAGATGGCAGCACCAGTTGCAATGATTTCAAAGCGTTGATTTTTCCATAAGCCTCAATACTATTTTAAAATTATTTTTAATTACGTATTATTTTAAAGTGATATTTTTCTATACATCATGGAGAATATATATATTAAATTATATGCAGCGAAATAAGGTCCAGGCATAATAAAATTTTTATAAAAAATATTAAAAGAATTAATTAGATGCTTTCACATGCAAACGGCGGCCATTTTGAATAATATGGATATCGGTTTGTCATCAGCGAACCTAGTGACCAAAACTGTCCCTACAGAACCTAATTAATGATCCACCTTCAAATTAAGTTTACTTCATTCATGACTTTATTTGAAATTAAATTTCAGGTTGGCTGTAGCAGTTCAAATGATTTTGTCAGCGGCTGCCTTAGTGTCCTTCATGCTGGTGTTTTACGGCCCTATTGAAATAATATGGAACAATTATATGAAAGTAAAATTATTGAAAAAGGAAAAGCCCCGACTATTTTTCTGGGAATATCTACTGAGGACTTGTCTCGCCTTAGTAGCAGGTACGATACTTTTAGGACTTAGGTTCTCATTTCAAATCCAATTAAATTTATTTGCTGTTAAGAAAGTAGTACCCAGGAATTTCGGAAGGCAGGGAGGTTTCAGTACAATGCTCGTAAGACATCAACTTCCAAGTACTTTATGTAAAAGACATGATAAACCATGCATATCGAGGACAGGGGAAAAGTAGTGAATAAAGGGCCAAAAATAGTGTTGTTTTACACATTTTGAGAGCAAAATCAAAAAAGGTTTGGCCTAAGTGTAACAGATGAAGATTTAAATACAAACGAAGCAAATATCGTGGGGCGCAATCACACTATTTTGATTGATTTTAAAGACGTGAAAAAGCGCTTTGACGGAAATCTTTTATCTTTTATTCCCGTGCTTTGATTTCCCAAGATCAAAAACAAACATGCCAAAAGAGTCTTAAGGTACATTGTTCCTGAACTATTTATCAGTATTCCAAAACAATTACTCACGCACAAGAAAGTTTCAGAATGAAAAAAAATCTTAAACAATTTTTTCTCTTCTAAAATGTAACAGTGTGCTTGATTTTTCTTTTTTTTTCTTTGATAACTCTATAGAAGCATTTTCTTGGGACCCATGAGGTCCAATTGAATTCTATAATTGTTTTTTTTTTCTCTCAAAAAAATGCTCCCTGCTGACAGGGTAGGCGGTAGGAAAAAAAATCGGATAATTGGAGTTCAGATAATTAGAGATAATTTGATTTGTAATGTATTGTTTTTTTTATTTCAGTTGGACTCGTAATTGCGCTACCCAACCTGGGGGACTTCATTAGTTTGCTGGGCGCAGTGACCATCGCCCTTCTCGGTATAGCTTTTCCAGCCATCATTGATACCTGCGTCCGATGGCCTCACCAGTTAGGTAGATTCAATTGGATACTTATCAAAAACATATTGCTCACCATATTTTCCGTTCTATCGTTCTTAGCAGGAACATATGTATCACTGGACTCCATTATCAGGAAAGCTCAAAATGATTTGGACCATGATTATAATTCTACAGTGGTTGAAGGACATGACAAATATAAGTATGCAATAGGTGTATAGGCCACTGTAAAAAAGCATTTGTTTTATTGATAATAATAATAATAATTTATAATGCACAATAGCACAATAGTTAAAAGGAAACTGGTCTAGTCACATGGCCACCACTTGTTCCACTGCCAAAACAAATCGTATTACCCTGTTTTTTTTTTTCTAAAGAGAAAATTGCGAATTAAGCCTGTAAAATTTATAGAAATGATTATAATTAATTTTCCATTTTCTCGGGTTTAGGAGTGAACCAGGGGTAGGCTAAGTGGCGGCTCGCCTTTTTTAAATTGTTTACTCATTACGTTTATGCTAGATTTATGTTTGATGTAGAATGCATTTATAAGCGCAATAGGTATATGTATCATTAGAAATTTACGTTAGCCTATAAGGTGGAAACTTAAATGAAGTACATATAGATTAGCGCCTGTACATGAATTGTTGAGTTTAGACTATTGTAGTCTAATTATGTATTTTTTTTATTTATGACGAAACATAAAGCTGTAATATATAATTAAAAAATTAAAATTAATATGCCTATATTCATGAATCATGATATCAGCAAGTGTTGTGCCAGGTTTTATAGATTATTTAAATCATGCACAGTACGCGGTCATTGAGACCACTGGGCATATAGCTGTATTGGATGCGGGGGGTTCAGATTATTTGGGCTACAAGTTGCTGGATGCACGTCAGTATTTCCAACAAGTAGTCCAATAACCAGTAAGGTCAGGAATAGTCAAGCCAGATTCAGATAAGGAAGATCGAGGTTTGAGGCTCAATATAAATGAAAAAAAAAACATTTCCTTGTACACCACTAGGACCAGGAACCCAAATTAATTCGACAGTTTTGCATCTAGCAATGTTTTGGTACGCATGCTAGCAGTCTCTGACAAGCTGTGATTACACAACAGGTCCAGATATTGCTCGTTTGGCAGAATGACTATCTGGGCAGATAAGAATCCTTCTCCCCCTTAACACTGTCCCGGCCGCAGTGTCCAATAGACACTTTTTTGAATTTCAAAACTCTGTTACATGAGCTACTATTCACTTATCGGGTTGGCTTTTCATGACTTTTCCAAACTATGTGCATATTTTAAGCCCATGAAAAAATATTTTGCATTTAGTCAGCGGTTTCACCGGAAACAGTATTGGCATACGTTGCCGGCCGCAGTGTCCATTGGACACTCATGGGAAAATGTATTGCGTCATTGCTATATATCAACAGCCAGTTCGGGGGGATTGTTTAGTTTCAGGTAGTATTTCACTGTATACAATGTATAAAGAATGGCATTTCTCTTACTTCCTTATTGTCATAGACCTCAACATAGCTTGCGGACCCACATTTTTTTGCCAAATCAGCACACGTCATTAATTTCATTTCATGCCTGTTGTCCTCTTACAAAAGTCAAACTGCAGTGTAATATTTGATGACGCAGAAAATAGTAGAAAAAGCCGCTCACCTGAAAAATTGCAGCCTATAAGATGTTTTTGATACTTGGAACCCTAACCTAAAAGAAGGCTATATACGAGGGTGGAGTATGACTGTGCATGGACAGTTGGTTACTTTCAGAGGCCGATGTGCTTTGCGTCCATGCATCCCTTCCAAAACTGGGAAATTCGGGATAATTTGGGCTCGGCAAATGGGTTTGTAGGGAAATCAGAAGTGTACACAGAGAAGGACATAGGTCCCAGGTGGCACAATAGAAACGTTGTACGATCTTTGGTAGCAGAAATTGAAAATAGTGGAAGAAACGTCACCTATGACAATTTCTTTCTTAGTCTGCCAATAGCTCATTACCTGCTTTCCAAAAGCTTGACGTTGGCACGGACCATTAATAAAATAGTGGAGGGCATCCTCTGATGGAATTCATTATTGCAAATATCCAATGGTTTGAAATTCTACTTTATTCGGGGTCCAAGATGACGTGATGATTGCCTCTTACTGCCCATAAAATAACTAACAAGGTGTTAAGTAAAATGCACGACAAACCAGACCAGAAATCTCTGACCCATCAGAGAAAAACAAAAGCTGCCCTCCCCCCTCAAAATTTAGTAAATCTATGGTAAGTTTAATTTATTACGCTCTAATTTAATTGATACTGCATAATATGTTTTCCTATTTTGACTCACAACCCACAACTACCCCCCCCCCCCCCCGATGTGGGCTGATCCGTCTCTGTTCTTAATACAGCTGGGAATAGAACCGGCCGGTCTGGTGGTTGAACGCTCGGAACAGGATGGGGCGATCAAGACTGGGTATATTTGTGAAAAGACAATGCTAAATCCCATAATAGTCCAATGGACACTGGCGGCCGTTAACGTATGTCAGATGCTCCGGCCGGCACAGTGTCAGCTACAGGGTCACTATATATACAGATCGAAAATTGTACGAACTTCGGCCTGGAAAACTGTAACAAATTTGCCCAGTAGCAGTGAGATCCTGATATTATGATCATCACATAAACACCCGGTGGTGGCAGAATCATTCTCGAGTAACCCATCAGTATAAAACACAAGATTGTCCTCTTCATCACTTCATCCTTTCCATCCCAAAAAACTCTACACATAGGTAGTAGTTACTGTTCTTTGTACTTTCTAAGTTCTTTGGTTCATCTGTCTGGAGAAGCGATCAAAAGTCAAGAGAGTAATCCTTTGCCAGTCAGTCCACAGTCAAGACCCTCGGCGTATTTCTATGTCAGCAATGGCTGCTGAAAAGCTACTAGTAAAGATACTAGTAAGTCTATTACTATTACAGAGACCTTTTGGGTCTGTCCGAGGTAGAATGTAATTCAGTGTTACTTAGTTAAGCTGTGTTAAGTAGCTTACAGTGAAAACCGATAGGGGCAGTCTTGCGGTTCCCACATGACCCCACCATTTACCCCTTTAATCCCCTTCTAAATTATTCCTAATTCCTTTTTTAAGGCTTCCTTCGTATCAGGAAATCAGCACTGCTTACTTCTGCTTCTATATTCAAATAATACTATAATTATTATACCTGTGAACCGTTGCGTATTCACAATATACCGTAGCAATAACAAAGTTTTTGTGCCTCACTGTTCACTCTACCAGCAGATGTAGGCCTCTGGCCTAGTTTTTATTTATATTTGATTATTAGTTATACTAGTATTTATATGTAGTTTTGTTAATATTTCTTCAACTTCAACAAGAAGAAAGAATGATATAAATGCCTTTATTTTCCACACTTAAAAGAAGAACCGGTCCGAGTTTACTCGAACATGCTTTCCAATTTATCAATTAGTAGGGAGAGAAAATGATTAATTTCATGGTAAATAATTTTCCTATGATTAAATTTCGGATACCACGGGGGGGGGGGGGGGGGTCGTCCACCTGACGTCAATGGAGGTAACGTAGGCCTACATTCTAAATAGAACAGACCAACGCATGGACCATCACATTACCACACAGCAATAATGGCAGGGCACGCAATGCATTTGAGCGTGAATTTGCTTTCATTTAAAAAAAAAAAAATGTTTTGCACAAAACCAAATAGTTTTTTGGGATAGCAAACTGTCCGGTTTCGTTGCTCAATTTAACAGCTAAAACATGCCTGAAGGTAGAAATCATCGATGAAACGGTTTCGCAGAAAAATTATTTTTTAGTCATTTTTCATTAACATTAAGTTATTTTTATATTTTTACCCCCAGAAGCAAACTATCAAGGGGTAAGTGACCCCCCGCATTTTATCAACATTAATAACGGCTAAAATATGTGTGAATTTAAAAGAAATCGTTGGAGCCGTTTTTGAGAAATAATTTTTTAGACGTTTTTGGAGTTTTTTGAGAATAAAACCCCCCCAAATTGAGTTAGCCCAAAATAAAAAAAAATGATTCTGAGGTATGATTTTTGTAAACCTACATGACAAAATTCATCAAAGTCCACCGAGTAGTTTGCCCGGAAATCGATGAACAGACAGACAGATAGACAGACAGACATGCATACAGACAGACATGCATAGAGACAGACAGAGCGACAGACAGACATTTCGTAAAAAACACTTTTTTGGGTTCCTGGGGCCTGAAAACGTGTAAATCCGTTGAAATCTCGGAATCCAAAATTTCGACCATCGCAAAGCTTTCCTTATACTACGTATAAATTGGAAAGCAAAAATATTCGCACACAAACAATTCAATGAAGCCGCCTCTGTAGGTAATACCTGTGCTGAGTTACGACAGGTTTCCGATCGTACACAAGTACGAACAAGCTACCACTATGTCATCAAAGGCAACGGCGAACTTTGTGCCATTTGGCCAACTCCTAAAATCAACCCATTTGTTATACGATACGTCTTACGATATAATATTGTTTTCCCCGCCGAATTCAGCAACATTCAAGCATATAGGTATTGAAGTAGTTGAAGTCATCGTTTGTCGCTTATTCAGTGGAAAATGAAGTACCCTATGGCCTTCATAGATCATTGTTCAATAGGTAGGTATTGCATATTAAATTTACATGGCACAGTATAATATGGTATTAAGACCTCGACAAATGCAGCGTATGGTATATCCATAGGTATTTAGGGCTATGTCCATTACGTCTGTCAGTTAGTCAATGTTAAATACCTAGGAACATGGTGTGAAGTTCAAAACTATATTATGAAATATGCTTTATACTCATTAGAGTCAGTTTGAGAAAACATTATCTGTACCCATCCCTAACACTGAACAACGAATTCAAGGTACCATCGATAAAATCATCTTACTGCTTCCAATTATTATCATATAGATTACAGCAAAATCTGTCGCTCCAGGGACAAAGTGAATTCATTCAACATAACCGGATTACCCGCCTGCGTGAGAGTCGCAATCTCCAAATACCTACTTTTAAAACAGCCTCGTACAAACATTCCCACTTATATTTAGGGATTTTAGCTTTTAACGCACTACCAACTGCTCTTAAAACATTAATGCCAGATAAGAAGTGCCGTAAAACAATTAAGCAATTTCTGCATAGTAATCCACAGTTTATAAACATAATATATCCGGGAGAATAGCTTAACGAAGAGAATGCCAATTTGCCAAATAATGTATAATGTACCGCATACCTAGTTTTATTATTTAATTATTATTCTATAATTAATATTAACACCTTATAATACTAACCTAGCAACTAAGACAGAACCCATCACGGGCCACATGGCCTATAGGGTTCATTTTCTAATATGTAACTTTTGTATTGTATTCTTAATTTTGAATATATTGATTGATTGATACTCGCAATGGATACTATACTCACACAATAAGACGATGTCTTAACAAATTAAAATATCAGTTAAGTATACGAATATCACATTGACAGAACAAAAATCAATAATTGTAAATTGACATGCTATAAGAGTTGTATTTTGTACTGTGCATATGAATGAATGAATATATTTTAATACAATACAATGCAACAATACACAATACAAATACAATTTATAAAAATCACGTCACTGGGCAAATACACAAGGCCGTAGCCAGAAATGTTTTCCGGGGAGAGGGGGGGGGGGGTCAATCTGAACTGACCGGAGGTGAGGTAACCTCAATATGTTAAAAATTCCATTCTATCTAGTGTACGCTGAAAATATATCGAGGGGGGGGGGGCAGATCCCCTGCACCCTATGGCTACGGCTATGCATTTACATACAGCAGAAGGTATTGCAAAGAGTTATTATGCTGTATAATGAGAATATTATGTTTCATTCGAATTGAAATTCAGAGCCCATTCAAAGAGCAATTAGAACCAAGCTTTGCACAAAGAAACTTAAAACTGAAATAGCCTCTTGCTTTGCAGGTAAGTGCATAATTTCAGGTTTCAATGAAGAACCTTTGATGCACGGTACTTGGTGCATACAGCGGGGGTACCTACTTCAAATATCACTCCTTTTTAACCCCTCTTCGTGCAAGTGGCTGTAGGACAAACCGTTTTCATTAACTACTTTACCGTCTGCTTGTAATGTTGCAATTTAAGCAAAATCTACTAACGACCTCACCAAGGCCGTCTCTACCATGGGGTGCTAGGCAAGGTAAACTGCTTGCTTGTATCGTCATTCGTGCGGGGTAAACCCACCTCCCCCCCCCCCCCCTTGACAGTTTACAGGAGCATTTTAGTATACTCCTATTGAAAAAATAAATTGATGAGTGTTCGGAAACCCCTAGTATCAAACTAGTCGGGTCTGATCTCTTGTCAATGCCCCCCCCCCTTTTGAAAATTCTAAAACCGCCACTGCTGGGGGGGCACGCTTGCCCCAATGGGGCTTCCTTAAAATATGCTCTGATGTAGCCTATGAGCAATTTTAAAATTGAGAGACATAGTAGTTTTGTAATGACACTAAACTACCTACCTCTTTCTTCTTCTTCTTCTTCTTCTGGCTCTGCAGCCTTTGATGGGCTTCGGCCTGCTTAACAACACTCCTCCAGTCAGCTCGGTTACGTACGACTCTCCACCATCTACGGACTCCTAACACGCGGAGGTCGGTTTCCAGTTCGACCTTCCAGCCTACCTACCTACTTACTGTATATCAGCCGACCGGAGTATCGTAGTATCTAGATTATTCTTCATAATGTGTAAGTGTATAACTTATTTCATTGGCGTAATTTAGAGGGGTCTGGGAGGGGGGGGGGGCTAGTCATGTCCCCCCTCCAGGGAGGAAATAAAACAAATTGATTGGAAATACTTGATAAATAAACGAATAACTTAAAATAAGAAGAAAAAAATTCGCAGAGAATAACAATAATTGTTTTTAAAAATCACTTTGACCCGCAAATTCGATTATTTTAATGCATTGTATTATGTTTCAATGTTTCGGACTGTTCTTTTGTCAAAATTTATGTTTGAATCTGCACTGCAATAATATTATGGATATTAATATCTCAAGGTTTTGGGGTACTAAACCTCCCCCCGGATTTTGACAACTAGGGGCACGGACACATGGAGTCCTAAGAACCCCCCAGGTATTTTGGCAATTTACGCCAATGACTTATTTAATTCTGAAACTATTACATCTGCCACGACACAAACCTCAAAGACTTAGTGAGGTTTGGGTCGTTTTGAATAATTCATTCAATATACTGTATACCGGAGGCCCTGTAAAATTTAATTGATTTCATGCCGTTACAGAATAACTTTGAAAACGCGAATGACAGACAGCACGATATGGTTTTAGCAGTTTGAAATTGAAATTGTGGGTTCATATTATAACACTCCAATCTCAAACTAATTTAGATTTCATTGGAGGCTTAAATGACTGTCAAATTGAAGCTTAAGGTGGCTTTTTCGAGACCTGTTTATTTTAGGCTCATCACAGTGTTTCCTATACTGATGAAATAATATATCAGTTGATATATAGAGAACTGGGGCGTAAGCAGGGATTACATGGGCTAAATGTATGGGTAAATCGCCTTTCTCATCAACTGTTTTGCTGACAACTGGCCATTTACACATAGCAGCTGGGCTGAATGTACCTCATACGTGTAATTATAGCTTACTGTCATAGAGAGCGTCGTTATTGTCCAAGCAGAGCACTCTGTTGGAAATAGCCTCTCTACCAGAACAGAGGTAACTGAAGGTGACGAAGAATTTCAGGCTAACCTGATTTTTTGGGGAATTTTCCTTCCACCTAGACAAAACGTTGGAATGACTTTTTATTAGATATACTATATTTCTAGCGAGCTGGAATAAATTCAAGGACCTTCCCGCATCCCACCCCGGTGCGAATACTGCTGTCCCGCATTGAGTCCCGTCCCGCTGCAAAAGCAGCTGTCTCGTCCTTATTCCCGTAACCCCGCCATACCATACCATCCCGCGTCCCACCCCTGTAAGAATACCGCTGTCCCGCATTGAGTCCCGTCCCGCTGCAAAAGCAGCTGTCTCGTCCTTATTCCCATAACCCTGCCATACCGTACCATCCCGCGTCCCACCTCTGCAGGAATACCGCTGTCCCGCATTGAGTCCCGTCCCGCTGCAAAAGCAGCTGTCTCGTTCTTATTCCCGTAACACTGCCATGCCGTACCATCCCGCGTCCCACCCCTGTAAGAATACCGCTGTCCCGCATTGAGTCCCGTCCCGCTTCAAAAGCAGCTGTCTCGTCCTTATTCCCGTAACCCTGCCATACCGTACCATCCCGCGTCCCACCCCTGTACGAATACCGCTGTCCCGCATTGAGTCCCGTCCCGCTGCAAAAGCAGCTGTCTCGTCCTTATTCACGCACAACTTCTGTACCGTACTTTACCGTAGCACATGTCCCAATGCACATGTATACGACCATGACTACTGTTGTCAAAACGTGAATGAACATTCAATATGTACAATTCCAATCCAATAAATAGGTATCTTGCATTAGTTCATTGAACAGTTTAATTTCACTAGTCTTATGTGGTGATTATCAGAGTGTTTTCCTTCTAAGTATCAGTGTATGTAATAATTTTTAAAAAAATATCCTAAGGAGCATAGTAACCGACAAAATGTTTTTTGATAAAACCTACATTAAAAATGGGAAAAGGTTTCTCGTTCCTTGTATGTACATATGTACAGTACATAATTATTAGGTGTGACATGCCTAATAATTGGCTTCAACGGCAAGCTTCACTAAAAAGCTTTTGCGGAATGTCTATAATGAATATTTCATGGAATGGGTCGTAGTGACTAAAGCATGGCCCCCCGGCCCCCCTACACCCCGAGATATTTCAGCGTTTACTAGATAACATTAATTTTTGGAAGAAAATTGACAATTTTGCTAAGAACATTATTTTAAAACGTATTACGTGCCAGTGTCCTATAAATAGGCAGACTGGGTATTTGCTTTTGGAAGGCGCCAGTCGAAATGAAGAAAAAACCTTATACGAAATTCATGACATTTGGGAAAATAATATGAGATAAATAAAAAGCACGGAGCGGACTTCAAGTATAGGCCCTATAGAAATGGCGCGAAATATGAGTTTATTACTTTTATGCATTGTGGGCGGGCTAAATATATCGTAAACCATGATTATATATACTCTCTCTCAATATTCCCTTTCGCAACCTTTTGTTTTAATAGGGTAGGGCGCTGTAAGACTTGTTGCCCAGGGTGGCGAAATCTCACGGCCTGATTGAGTGTTTAAATTTCTTTTCGCACAAATTACACAACAATTAACACAATTTTATTTAAAAACTTAAGTTATGAAGATTCTGTTGTTTATTTTTTTATTTTCAGACTGAGATGGGCAACGATGATGTAAAGAAATGAAATAATAACAATAATAAAGCAATAAAAGCGGATACTGTGGTAACCAATGAGAAATTAGCATATAATGAAGTGCCATACGATCCGCATTTGCATAGGAGTGTGCCAAAACCGACAATGTAATTAAACTTTTATGTTTATAATGTTTTTTAGATGTATATTTTGCATTAAATACATGATACAATAGCTTTACTGATGTTTGTAGAAAAACCATGATCGATTATTAAGAATTAAACCTGTTAAATACTCATATACTGTATTTTAGATTTATGATTCCCTGCTAAAACCTCGTAATAGTTGTCGCTGTCACTTCATAACATTAAACATCATGACAGCTCCCAAGTCTTTACATATATAGATGCATTTTACAAATCAAAGAAAGAATTATTGGATCGACTGAAGGAGGACGCAGGAGCTCGAGAGCTAAAGGGGGGGGGGGGGCGCAGGACCGAGAGAGCTGGATAATGATATGCAGGGAGTTACTGTCAATCAATCGTTGAGATAGCCTCAGAAGTTGTGAGGTGTTTTTTTGTTAATTAATTTAATTTATCTTTATTTTATTTTTCAGAAATTATGAAACACTTCTGCATCTCGTTAAAGCAGCTACAAGTACAGGCATATTGGCTGTGCCGAAAGCTTTTGAGTATTCAGAATTAGTTATGGGCATTTTTGGAACAATAATAGTATGTAGTATCTGCACTTATTGTCTGCACTTATTAGTAAAAGCACAATATGAATTATGTAAAAGGTTCAAAGTACCGGTGCTGACATATAGAGATTCAATGAAGAAAGCTCTGCAAATAGGGCCGGAATGGTTAAGGTGTTTTGCTAAACATTCAGGGTAAGTAGATATTCTGATATTCATGGTTTTAGCTACAGTACAAGATTTAAAAAGAGTTTGTAGCAAATTTAGCACTGCAAACTCTGACACTTTACCTATATCACGTTTTTTTGGTGATTAACTTAGCTATGAAAAGAATGAAAAAAGTAATTAATCCATGTTGCAGTTAAGGTAGTTATTAGCCTATTATTTGAAATATTTTTGTTCAAGTGATTCATTTCTACGTAAATAAAAGGATTTTTGTTGTTGCTGATTTAATAAATTTAAAAATCCCCAAAAAAACAAAAATTGAAAAATTTCTGATAACTTAATTCAATGCATAATACAGCCCAGATAGGCATATCTTCAGCTATGATTAATTAGTTGGATTCTTAATAGGGGTAGACTTTCGTAGTAAATTTTAAAAAATTGAGGTTTTGGAGCATAACAAGGAGGAGAAAAATTATGATAGAGCTATTTTAGAAAAAATTAGGTTACTGATGACTACGTGGTATTTCATTTTATTATAAAATGAAACATCCCCGGAAAAGTGGAAAAACAAATGGGCTTCCATTCCATCGTCAAGAGGAAAAATGAATCGCTACGGACAAGCGGCAAAAAGAGTCTCAACAAAATTTTAACATCGAATTAACCGGCAGGTTTTCGCGTTGGTAAGTAGTGTGTTTTAAGTATTTAGACTTAATTGTAGGAGAAGAATACATTTTAAGCATAGTGAAAGAACAATTGAACTTCATTCTTTTTAATGTTTATTCAAAGTCAACACAAACAAAAGTAGAGTCATGGTTGGCCGCCAACGTGACAACAATCCTTTCACAGTTTAGCCAGACTAATCACAAATCGCGGGAAAATACTTAAAGACTTAACAGTATGGTATGCTTAAAATTTGGCAAACTTACGAAAAAATTCTTTTCTTACAGAGTAATAACAGACGTGTTGATAGTTGTTGAGCTTCTAGGCTCATGCTGCGTCAGTGCGCTCTTCGTAGCCAGCAACTTGAAAGCGGTTTTTGATATTTACGTCACAAGACTGGACATTCAAATTCACCTGCTAATAATTATGTTGCCAGTAATTCTCCTTAGCTACGTAAGAGACCTAAAGCGACTCGCCCCTCTGTCGCTGATTGGCAACATACTCTCATTCATTGCACTTGTAATCATTCTTTATTTCACCTGCAAAGACGAGCTTTCGTTTAATGGTGCTGACTTGGTTGGTGAGCTCTGGAATATGCCTTTATTTGTGGGGACGATGCTGTTTGCTGTTGACACTATTGGAATAGTAAGTGCACTACACAATATCAGTTCAAAATTTTTTAGAACAAAAAATGTTTAAATGTTGAAGTTAACACTCCCCTCAATCCTTTTAGGGCGTTGAAGTTGATCCAAGAATCTTTATATGCACGTTTGTACTGTAATCTGTTGTAATCCAGCACGAGGAGGATATCCATGCAATCATTAATTCAGAGCATTGCCTGAACTTTTTCAAGATGGCCGACAGTCAAAATGAAAATAATGTGAAGCTTTCACAAAAGTTCTTAGTCGTTTAAAAGGGGGGAAACGGGATTGGCGTTGTGTTTTAGTGCACTTAGTGCAATGTGTTATCATTTTATAAGGAAAAGAGAAACCGCCGTCCCGCGAAGCCGGGTCGGTGCTTTTATGACATTTCCCTACTCCTGATGGGCCGGAGCCGAAGGGGATTTTATACATTCAAGTAGGAGAAATATTAAACATTGTACATTATTTAGTAGTTTTTCATAATCTCGGCTGAATTTTGCTAAATGAGATTCAACCGAGTTATTATTGTATTTTTGAAATCTAACAGTTATTGTAGGTCTATTGTTCTTTTAGACGATAGCCTGTGGAAACAATATGAAAACGCCCCAATCGTTTGGTGGTTACTTCGGTGTCTTGAACCAGGGGATGTTAATTATAACCACAATCTACATTGTTCTTGGATTCTTTGGTTATCTACGTTATAAATCTGATACTCAAGACAGTATTACTCTTAATTTGGAAGAAGATGGGTAAGTTTATTATAATTATTTTATGTGCTATAAGTTAAGTTCAGATGGTATACTGCATACTACCTACCTACTGCAGTTTAGTAGTAGTACATACGTAGTACCTCAGGGTCGATATCAAGAATACACGATTGAAAACTTTGTTTGTTGCCAACTCTCTTTGTAAGTCACCGCTTGTTAGGATCATTGGGGTTATAAACAAAATCAATGTTCCTGATCCATTTGCACTGAGCCTTCCATCATTCAGGACAGCTATCTCGGGCATTATAAACAGGCCTGTGCTGTAGGGTGAATTGTTGATTTATAGGTACCTATGTAAAACTTTTTAGTTCTTAGTCAATTACTTATTTTGTTTTTTTAAAAGCCTTTCTGTGCATTTTTTGGTTGTGCGTACTGTACCATGTAAGTGTCATCGTTGTGGACCTGATCTGTTGATGGCTCAAATATAAACTATTATATTATACTTGTATAATATATACTGTATATACATATTATATACTGTATATAAAAGTAGTGTAGGAAATGATGCCCCAGAGGTTGGCGACACTGAGAAGGCGGTGCGTCAGTTGTTGTGAGATGGCGGATGGTGTGGGAACGTTTAGTTGCCCACAATAAAATGTGTTTCTGTATTTTGTATTAATAAATCTTTAACTCAAATTAATGTGTATTTACTCCTATAAATTCAGAAGTGGGATTCGTGTTAAGTTAACTTTGTGAACTCGGCTTTAAATAAGTGAAAGTGATTGTTATTGAATTATAAATGAAGAAAATATGTTATGGACAGCGGTATGCACTGCAGTCGCAGGCGCGGTCGAGTACACTTGGCTCACTAGAGTTGTGTGATGAGTGGTAGGTGAGACGATAATTGAGGCCGACGATAACTGAGGCTAGTGTACGCAACTTGATAAAAACTGTAAGAAGACGTTCGTGACCATTGTGTTTGCTTTAGCTACTTCCTCTTTGCTAAGTGCGGCTGGTGAAATGACCTCGTGTGAGTAGTCTAAATTCTAATGTATTGAAATAAAGACGAAGTATAAAGACGAAATATAAAGACGAAGTATAAAGACGAAGTATAAAGACGAAGTATAAAGACGAAGTATAAAGACGAAGTATAAAGACGAAATATAAAGACGAAGTATAAAGACGAAGTATAAAGACGATGCATAAAGACGAAGTATAAAGACGAAGTATAAAGACGAAGTATAAACACTGTAATCGGCAAACAACAGCTACGACGTTGAGAGGATCAGTGGTGAGGGGCCTAAAATGACAACTACAACTGCTGAGTACATGAAGGAGTGGTGCCCAGGGTCGGGACCAGGCAGGACGGCCGATTGTAGGAAATGATGCCCCAGAGGTTGGCGACACTGAGAAGGCGGTGCGTCAGTTGTTGTGAGATGGCGGATGGTGTGGGAACGTTTAGTTGCCCACAATAAAATGTGTTTCTGTATTTTGTATTAATAAATCTTTAACTCAAATTAATGTGTATTTACTCCTATAGTAGGGAGGTAAGGAACACACAAAAAAGATGAACAAGTTTGGGAATACGATTCATAATTTATCCTTTTAAAAGAAAAATTAAACTGTCTAATTTAAATTTAACGATAATGTTAAAATAAAATAATGTAAGATAAATATAATAATAAAATAAAATAATATAACTTAAATATAAATAAATGGATAAAATATTCTAAGATTTGTAAGTGTTTTAGACCATTATTTATAATTAATTGTTATGTAATGTAATATGTAATGTTTTTTGTATTGTAATTGTTATGAGGGCCACGACGCAAGTCCCCTTCACAGGGTGCACTTAGTGTGGCCCTTGGACATCTATGAATTGTATTGCGTTTTTTCTTGATTAATAAATAAATAATAAATAATAAAATAATGTTGAAGAGACAACCTAATATGAAATTCATATCCAAAAATGAGGAAACAATAGAAAACCGGACAATGGGGTACTCGAAACCGCGACCGACGATTTTCAGGAGCATCGTGTTACCATCTACAAGTACAAAACTTTCCCCTTGCGGGGGTTTTTTTTAAAAAAAAAAGATTAATCGCATGCAAACAATTTAATGTATCCGATTGACCTCTTCAGTCGCCTCTGTACCTATATTTTAGTACCCGTGTTGATTTACGACACGTCTCCGATCGCATGGCGTGTAAAGACTCGAACAAGTGCAAGAACGTTACCACCTGGCCATCGAATTCATCTTGAGTAGTGTAGTAGCCATATCTCACGAAGTCAGTATCAATGACGGAGCCACAGGGGGTCAGGGGGGTCAAATTGAATAAAACTCAAATTTTCAACAAACAAACCCCCGCTAAATTTTCCGCTGGATCCGCTCTGGTCACTAAGGTAAGTTCAACTAACCCTTTGGTAAAAGCACCCAATCATGTCTCTCAAGCCTCAAGCCTCAAGCTAATTGGTTGAAGCGCAAGTTGACAATTAAAGTTGAACAGGTATGGACATTGCTCTTAAATTCTACCTTAAAATTAAGTTCACTTTATATTTTTAAGACTTTATTTGAAATGAAATTTTCAGGTTGGCACTAGTAGTTCAATTGATTTTGTCAGCGGCAGCCTTATTCTCCTTCATGCTGGCGTTTTATGGCCCTTTTGAAATAATGTGGAACAATTACATGAAATTAAAATTATTGAAAAAGGAAAAGCCCAGACTGTTTTTCTGGGAATATTTACTGCGGACTTGCCTCACCTTGGTAACAGGTACGATACATTAAGAAATTAGGTTATCATTTCATAACCAATCAGCCGAATTCATAAAAAATAAGCATTATAGTTATCCTTCAAATATTTGGAACATATGTAACGGATTTTAATATATCTGGAAATGGCGGGAGGCGAGAGCAAGCGCGACTGATAGACTGTGTTCAACGTGCGCATTACGGACTGAGCTGGTTTTCTTTAAAAAAAAGAGGAAAAAGTTCTTTTTATTTTTCAAGAAAACCAGCTCAGTCCGTAATGGCGGCCACTGACAAATTTACTTCATTTGTGATTTTGTCATTGACGTTTGTTTTGTTTTATGAGGCTATTATGTAGATACTTAACTTATCTATTACAAATTAAGTTATTATATGGTAGCAGACAGTCTCTACCATATTATAACTTAATAATTTATAATAGATAAGTTAAGTATCTACATAATAGTCTCCTTAAAACAAAACTAACATCAATGACAAAATCACAAATGAAGTAAATTAAGAAGGTCTAGATAGTCATACTAACATCACGGTCAAAGTAACCATATTTTCGGGTTGCCTAGTCGTGCATCCGCTCAAATGTTTTGGTCAGAAAGCGAAGCGGATCGTATAGGAGTTCGGATAATAGAAGTTCCGATGATTGAAATTCGGATAATTGAAGTTCTACTGTATATTTCCCTTTTTCAGTTAGACTTGTAACTGCGCTATCCAACCTGGGGGACTTCATTAGTTTAGTGGGCGCAGTGACCATCGGACTTCTAGGCATAGCTTTTCCTGCAATCATTGATACCTGCGTCCGATGGCCTCACCAGTTAGGTAGATTCAATTGGATACTTATCAAAAACATACTGCTCACCATATTTGCCGTCCTGTCGTTCTTAGCAGGAACATATGTAGCACTGGACTCCATTATTAAGAAAGCTCAAGCTGATTCGGACCATTATTATAATTATAAAATAATTGAAGATCATGACAAATTTAAGTATGCAATAGGTGTATAGGCCACTGTAAAAAACAATTGTTTATTGATAATAGTTTTATAATTCACAATAGCACAATAGTTAGAGTTTCATATGATGGCTTTCGATGGCATAGTGGTAGCTTGTTCGTACTAGTGCGAGTATCTACACAACAAGCGATCGGTGACCTGTCGTAACTCAACACAGGTACCTGCATTACCTACAGAGGTTATTCGGATACATTTATTGAATTGTTTGTATGCGAATACTTTTTTTTTTTTAAACTGGTCCAGTCACATGGTCACCTCTTGCTCACCTGCCAAAACAAATCGTATTAGCCCAAACTTTGGATTTTTAGTAAACAAGAAATTACAAATATAGCCTGTTAAATTGATAGAAAGGATTATAAGGAATTTTCCATTTTCTCGGGTTTAAGAGTGATCCAGGGCCCAGGGGTAATCAAAGTAGTAGTTGTCGTTGTTGTTGTTTCCAACGCCGGCTTTCAGCTTTCTGCTTTAAGCAACCCTGTCAGCCTGGTGGGGGGAGTGAGTCTGTTTGTTAACTTGAGGCACCCTAAGGGCAGACTCTTTCACCTCGGGGAAGGGGGAGTTGACTAACAGGGTGGACCTCCTGATTATAGTGGATTCCGAACCACTTGGGGAACATAGTAAAGTCTCACGATGAAATCGGAGGTGACCAGGACTCGACACGCACGTAGACTGACTGGTATAGTCTCAGCGCGTAATCATGTCCCACCATGTTCCCCTGCCAACGCTGTGCACACTACCAAGTTGCCGCAGTTTGAAACATGCTCTGCTCTAATGGAATCAACATGGTAAGGCCGTTGGCTATAGGTAATCAAAGTGTGGCTGACCCTTTTAATTTTTTTTTTTTTTGATAATTCATGTTTACGTTTGATTTATGTTTACTAAATAATGCATTTGTAAGTGCAATTTAGGTATAGTATTATTAGAAATTAACGTTAGTTTATAAGGTAAAACTAAAATTAAATATATCTAGATTTAGCACCTGGATATGAATTGTTAAGTTTAGACTATTTCCATTAAGTAGAATTTAATTTTTGTTATAACGAAACATAGAACTGTAATATACAAATGTTTAAACATATAAAATCAATAGGCGTATATTGAATGTTCATATCACCAAGTATTTGTGCTCTGCCAGGCTTTAGACCATTTCAATTATGTACACTACATTAGAAGGCCACCGTATATAATCACTTTCACTTTTTTCACTTTTTTCCTTGACCGGTAACCCCGGACAAGGTGCATATATTGAGAACAACAATTTGTTATTAATCAGCATTATCACGCTCAAGCTTCCGCTTATCGAGCGATCATAGTGCAGTGGCTCTGCAAGATATAAATATAATTAATAATAATTAATAATAATAAACCATTATATAGTACTCACTCTAGCTTTCTGCAATGAGTGAGATCCTTCTGAACTCTGAAGGATGTATTTATATATATTTATTATTTATACTATTATATATTATTATATATTGATGTAAAATTATATGTATAATGAAATGGCTAATAGTCTGTATTTAAAATTAAGTATTTTTTTAATTCTTTTTTTATTTTCCCTATTTTGTTCAATTCTTTTAGTTTAAGTGGCAATTTGTTAAATATCTCTGGTAAAACTGTTTCATTGAGGCGTCTGCCGTACTTATTATGTGTTATAGGAATATTTTGTTTCAATGTGTCTACGTTTCTCAGTTGCCTCTTATTCTGTGTGTTTCCAACAATTTTGCTTAAATACATAAAATAGTTATTCTTTATTTTAAGATATTTGTACAGTTTTCCTATTGGTAGTATATCTAGAAATCTGTATTTTTCGTCTATATTTTATAATAATAATAATAATAATAATAATAGTCACTTTCACATCACTTTTTCTTTGTCCATTTACCCCGGACTAGGTGCAAATTTTGGAAACAAATTAATATGCAATATAACGAATTATCCACATAAGTTATCGAGCGATCTTGGAATAAATTAATTTTTTTCCTACTTCGATATCCACGACATAGGTGCATATATTTAACAAATAATAATAATAATATAAAATTCTTAATTTTTCTGAATTTGTTAGATTCATAATCAGGGCAACCCCAAGCCTGAGAGCGCGTGAGGAAACACCCTAACTATTAAAAAACAACACACACACACACACACCAAAGAATCCAGTTGTGTGCGTCTAGCTGGAATTTAATAACAGCATCAGTTACAACATTTCTAATTGATTTTTGTTTGAATTGAATTGAATTGTAGAATGTGGTAGGTTCATACAAGAAGGTGGTGGGGGTGCTAGACTTGGTGTAAGTAAGTAGCCGGAAGGATGAATTAGAAAATGACCTCCGCTATGGCTATGAAGAGGTTATTCAGATACATTAGTCGAATTTTTTGTATGCGATTAATCTCAGAAAAAAAACTTAGTTTCTCCCCTTAAATTGACTCATATCTGTACTTGGTTAAGTCATGCTTTCACCTGTTTCATTGCGTCAATGGTAAGCTTGTCTCAGCTTTTCCATTATCGCTTGTAGCCCGTATGACATCGAGAACGTATACCAGTTTGGCAATGGTCAAAAATTCATACGGAAACAATACAAATAATGTCCAAAATCCATGAGGTCGTTGGCATTGGACAAGGGACTTATATACTATAAGTAGGCCTGGGTCGATAAAAAGTCCTTTAAAAGAAAATAGTAACTATGCTAAACATATGGAGCTTCAGCTGTTTTATAATAAGTACTGCTAACCTTTCAGTCTTCTGGGCGCGAGCGTCAGGAAAAGTTGACAGGCCTAAGCAATTTAAAACCGTAATTGCACGGAACCCGTACTGCCGACAGTCTTATCATGGGCGTGATATTACTGAATTTTCCTTCTGTTCACAGCTTTTGTTTTCAACCCTCTTTGCATTTGCTTCAAAGAATAATTGCCATGAAAAAGGGTTTACCGATTTGCTCTCGCGAAGCGAGCAGTTTCCTCCCACTGCCGGAATTGATAGATGAAAAGTAAAAGTCTGTCTGAAAAAATATGGAAATGATCAGCATATGAAAAGTTTATAAAAAGTAAAAGCCTCTGCAGTTATTTTGCCATTTACACGAATCGCATCTGAAATATTAATAATATTTTGCTCTTGAAAACCACGATAATGTTGTGTATTAAATATGCTTTATACAACAGTCCATAATCAGTCGAATTTACTTCTTTAGAAAGCTATGGCTATGGTAAGTATATATACTTACTTACTTCGCCTTTAATGGGTTCTCCAAAATTGAGTAGCTTGGACGGCTTTGGGAATTGGCAACAATTTTTCATGATAATATATATATGTATATTTTTTAATTACCGGTACTAAAAATAAGGACTAAATTCGTCCATGAGTACATGGCTACATTGTTGTCAGTTTAACCCCCCCCCCCCCTATATCCTAAGGTAGGGGCCCCGACCGCCCCGTGCCATGGAACCACCACAGGCCCCGCGCCTGGTAAAACCGGCCATGTTTGTTGTTTGCTTCATGCAGGTCGTCAACCGTGAAGGGACCAGATGGTTTCTTCTTCAAGTTCTAGACGTTCGTAGAGTTCTGAGATTGCATCAGCAACTGTTGCTGAGCCTCCGAGATACAATACTAGAAGTCTAAGTAGTTCCCTTGATGATGTCGACTGCAGATGTTGACGAAATGTTTTGAGGTACTTTCAGAACGACCATGGCCTGTCATCCCGTATTATATAGTTTGAATCAAATTATTGTGTAACAGTTGTGCCACTCGTTTAAAATACGTCCGAAACGATAATACACCATTTTTGAATGCCAAAATGCAACGAAAACCATCGTTAATAATATACTGCACACATGATTTCGATTGAAATCTGACTCCTAAATGCCAGGCTTTGTTAGCAAACGACTAACTGAAAAGGGGGTCCATGAAGTGTACTCATGGAGCCCTGAACTCTGATACCGTCGGATGGGGAAGCCAGGGGAGTTGAAAGGGAACGTGACTCATTGTCGGCATCGGTAATTGTTCTTCATCAAGTTTCCAACAACAGCGATTTACACTTTTCCGGGCCTCCCAACGTTTGGCTGCACACTGTTTGTGACTTCACCACACGTAACACCGCGGCGGTTTACTGCAGGAGGGTGGTTGCGTCACGGTTTAGTTCACTATGTTTAGGATTTCATCCAAGGGCGGCCCCTGAACTTGATTTTAGAGGGGGGCAAACCATGAAGCAGCAACCTCTATGAGCTTATGCATTTCATTTCAAGTTTTGGTGTGTAATATTATTTCATCAACATTAATATGGACTACAATTTGCTGCAGGAGGGTGGTTGCGTCACGGTATAGTTCACAATGTTTGGGATTTCATCCAAGGGCGGCCCCTGAACTTGATTTTAGAGGGGGGCAAACCATGAAGCAGCAACCTCTATGTGCTTATGCATTTCATTTCAAGTTTTGGTGTGTAATATTATTTCATCAACGTTAATATCGACCAGAAGGGTGGTTGCGTCACGGTGTCTGGGATTCCATCCAAGGGTCCAGAACTTGATTAGCCCGAGTCAAAGTTTGAGACATCAGCCAATCATAACTTGATCTCTGCATATTCTCGATCCTGACCGCTGATTGGATGGAATAGGTCTACAATAAAATTTTAACCTTTAATTGGCCAAGGGCACGTTGTAAGACCAAACACTTCAGCCTTTATACAGGTTTCACAACTAACACATCTACCCATATAAACAAGTGTATATATAAAAACAGATTGTTGATTCGAGTCCTACAATTGCTACATTTTCTGGTCATGCTTCGGAGGGCATGTAAACCAGGCGGTCCCGGGTCTTCCTAGTTGAGTGTAAGATAAGGTTTTACAGTCCTAACTCCGCTAGGTTGTCTTAGTATAGTAATAGAACAAAAAGTCAATATTTATATTTATTAGCTGCTAAAAAAAAAAGGCTGTTAAAAATTAAAATATTTGAAACTACACATGAAATAACTAAAAAATGGAAAGATGAAGAAAATAATGCAGAGCGCACTATAGGGATGCACCCCGAAATTTTCTTTCCTTGGAAACGACAAACTTTGAAAGGGAGATTTTGAAACTCACCCCCTGCCTCCTTACTCTATTACCCCTCCTATAAAGAATAATTTTAATGCTTTTACTCAACTTTACCTAAGCTTCTTTTTACTTTTTTTACTTTTTTCAACCCTTGTTTTCCCTAAACTTGCCTTTTTATTGCCTAAAGCCTCCAAAGTCTTGTTTGACTATTTACTTAGCGTTTCAAGCGCAAGACTTTCCGGTGGCTGACATTTTCTCCAGCGATGGTGTGTACAATGGTTAAAGCTAAGACAACTTTAGGCCTACGTATCCGAATTGTACATATTTTACAATTCAGCATATTGTTACAAAACTATAATTGAAAGGGGTAGAAGTGATAGTTTTTGTGATTTGGAGTTAAGTGTCTACGCACTTACTCAAAGTAGTCTTCAAAGTAGCTGCGCTTCTGAGTAATGCCTTATCAGGACTTCAGAGGGCAAAACACAAAAATCCCTATTCTGTACCCCCCTCGTGGTGAAGATGGAAACGCTTAATGGTGACTGAATAATTAGCGGAAGGAGTTTGAGCCAGAACATGCGAAAAACACAGTCTTTTCGGTGCAAAACACGCTTGTGTCCTGGGGTTGGAAAACTGGCCCTGAAGGCGGAGGAACTCAATGAAGAGTCAACGGCCTAAGGGTGCTGAAGCCAACGGGAAACCACTGCATTAAAACTCCATAGTACAGTTATATCATGACTAAGTACATTCGATACTCTACACTTGACTTCCTTTTGGGGACTCCAAAGTACGGTATTTACGAGTTCGCTCGTTCTCTGATTAATACAGTTGTCATGATGATGATGATGATGATGATGATGATGATGATGATGGTGATGATGATGATGATGATGATGATGATGATGATGATGATGATGATGATGATGATGATGATGATGATGATGATTATGATGATCGAGATGATGAAGAAGAAGAAGAAGAATATGATGATGAAGTAAATGAAGAAAAAGATGATGATGATGGTGATGATGATGATGATGATGATGATGATGATGATGATGATGATGATGACGATGATGATGATGATGATGATGATGATGATGAAGAAGATGAAGAAAAAGCTCTTACTAAAGCTACTCTTTGTCTTATGAACTAATACCTTGAATTCATTGACCACTGTCAAATGTTAGTAGCTGCGGTGGTGGTTTCTCGTTTCTATGTTTATAGAATGTGCACAATAAAATATCCGATATATTTACATGAGAAGTAATAAAATCTACGAATAGGGAAACACATTCGACGTTACTTTCTACTTTGAATACTTTATTAAGCTAAGATATGCATTAGTTCATGCATCACATTTCAAGACAGAAAACCTATCTAGATAACCCCCAGTATGCGCACGGACGATCGCGACGCCTCTGACGCGCGGGGAAATATGTCATTGTAGAAAATGGGTATAGTTGGAGCACCACTGAGTCAACTTCAGAAGATTTCTGAAGCTGACATAAAGCTGACTGGACACCTATGCACAGATTTCCACTTGACAAGCCCTGGTCACACCTCAGGGTCAAAAATCTTTGCAATGGACTGGTTTCATGCACCATCATTCACCAACTCATTTGTTTCTATGACAAAAAATCATCTGTGTGTACCGGGCCTTAGTTTTGCGTCACTATTCACGCAATTGGCAATGGTATTAGTAAATATGATTATGACTATAAAGAGGCGACTGAAGAGGTCAATCGGATACATTCATTAAATTGTTTGTATGCGATTAATCTTTTTAAAGAAAAAAAAAAAAAAAAAAAAAATGCTACAGCAACTATGCTCAGTTATTGTAACGTTATATTAAGGAAAGTTGCATTGGCGGGACATGCCGAGAATTTCTCACATAATTAACTCTTCGTCAAGTTTACAAAAATCGCAATTTGAAACATAATGCCTACCTAAGTAACAAATACTTAAGAGCTTTGTGACATTTGTTTAATCAGCAAGAGGTTGTTATAAAAACAAATGCTCGAAAATTATAACAAATGCTTCTTCATGTTCTTTGTTGTAAGCTCTTTTCACCAGAAGGAAAGTCAACGTAACACTCTTCAATCCAAAAAGCTCAGAAAATAATACAAAAGTCCCATTGTGAGTCGAACGTTTCTCTCATCATTAAAACAAATATTTTACTTTACATTATTTAGTTAAAGGAAAATTTCTAATGATTTTTATGGGGCCAGAAAATTCATTTTCATTTTTCAAACGTGCCCACCTACAAACATTGATGTAAACTTTCAGAGATTAGAATCGAGATTACCTATATGAGAGGCATTGAATAAATTAAAAACCGGGGGAAAAACTTTAAGAGCTAGAAAAGAAAATGTATTAGAAATTATACTATTTATTAAGGTATCGACTTTTGACAGAAATAATAAATTTATAGCATATTATTTTATGTTATCGGTATCAATTGACTCGTTATTTAATAACGGTAATAATAATATGAGATAACAATAATAATGAAAAATAAATAAACAATTACTTTTTTTCTATTACTAAGCGCAACCTAGCGAAATTAGGGCTACAAAGCCCTCTCTTACACTCAACTAGCCTGCTTTACATGGCCTCTGAAGCATGGCCAGAAAATGTAGCAAGTTTAGGACTCGAACCAACAAGCTATTGGGTGAAAGTCGGAGTCCGTACCACTACTCTAATTTAATATTCTTATGCATAAAATTAATATAAACCTAGTTCTGAATGTAATCCAGTTGCCAGATAGATCTGTCCCTCCCTAACCATAATGCAGGTGTGTTATCGACACAGCTAAAATAAAATCCTATATTCTTCAAACGCATTTAAGCGGTTTTTTTTTTAGGAATGTACAGGGTCTCTATTTTAAAATAAGTTGACGACAGGTAATTGTATTATTCCATAGTTAGGGACAGATAGGCAACTGAACAACTTTCAGAATTATTTTAATTATATACATCAGAACATTAAATTCACTAGGGAATTAGAAGAAAATGGGGTTCTGCATTTTTTTTTTTTACTTTAAACTTATAAGAGAAAACATGTACCTACCGAAAGGCGACCCAGACTAGAGACCTACAGTAGGAGAGATGGAACATTGAACCGCACCAAAAACATTTTTTAAATTCTTGAATAATACTTGACGCCAGCCATTTAAAACGTACTAATTGACCCTAGGATTCCAAAAAATAGTTTTGGTGCCCTCGAATGTCCCGTATCTCCTACATAGAACTCTATAAATAAATAAATAAATAAGGACTTTTTATTGTTTCTATTACTAAGCCAACGTAGCAGAGTTAGGACTATAAAGCCCTCTCTTACACTCAACTAGGATGACCCGGGACCGCCGGCTTTACAAGCCCTCCGAAGCATGGCCAGAAAATGACTCGAACCAACAACCTTTCGGGTGAAAGTCAGAGTCCGTACCTCTACGCTACATGTCCTGACTCTAGTCCTCCATCAAACTTTACCACCCCCTGTTTTACCACTTTGGCATCCCTGGCCCCTAAGGACTGACGAATTTGTGAACCCCCCTCTCACATCAGCTGCCGCGATAGAACATCACCTAATTTGCCCCCTCCACGCTCAGTACATACACATGTGGTTCCTACCCCCCCCCCCCCTCCTCCCCATGGAGCTCTAACGTCATTTGTGGGTTAACAGTCGCCCTAATTTCGTTAGGAGACCGATCCGGCCCCCTTCCATAATTTCATCATGGCATTCATCCATTTTTTTCCAATAGTTATGGTAGTAAAATTATATTCAGTATCTGCAGGTCATCATTCGATTTGATGATAGTTAAAATAGTAAAATAATAAAATACTATAGTGATATTGATTAGTGATATGGTACATAATACATATCTGTACTTGGTTAAGTCTAGCTTCCGCCTGTTTCATTTCGTCAATAGTAAGCTTGTCTCAACTTGTCTATTATCGCTTGTAGCCGGTGCAGGTTGACATCGAGAGAGTATACCAGTTTTCCAGTGGCCAAAAATTCATAAGAAAACAATACAAATAATGTCCGAAGTCCATGGGATCGTTGACATTGGACCAGGAACCCATGGTTTCATAAAAAGTCCTTCAAAAATCACAATAGTGTTATCAGTATAAGTGTGCAAGGAAAGAGAAAGTATCTACATTGCGTGTAAGTAGGGAAGGAAGAACCGATTTTCTATAATATATTGGGGTTACTACAGTTTGTTCCACACTATACGAGTCTTAAGGGACGAATTCCTTTTTTTATTGCATTTCTCCAGGTCCACAAAAGCGGAGTTTTGTCTTTTTTGATTTGTTTTTACGACGGTATTTCTGTTCAACTAAGTCAAGTTTCAGTTAATTTTGGGATATTAACTAAACCTGTGACTGAATGAATGTAGAAGCCTAGTTGCTGATTGTGCATGTATATACATATAATATATATACATACATATATTATATATAAGTAACATCCCATTTAAATGTTGATATTATCCATGATAATCTACCGAACAAAACATAACAAAGCAAAAACATAAACTCGACTAGTGGAACCTTTTTCTGCGGGGGTTTTCCAAATTATACCGACAACTTTTGAGAAATTACCCGCGATGATGGATAAGTCGAAGTGGACAAAACATTGTTATAATGTTTACAGCAAAAACTGACGGATTACAGGGAAAAAAACAAAGAAAATTGTGGTTTATTCGTTAAAAGTCGGACATAAAACATGCTTAGCTTACATGAAAAGTGGTGGATTTTATACTGTGGCTTATAATAATTAATCCTCGTAATTGCATAGTGAGGAGGGAATTTTCATGCTTTCGAAAAGCAACACCTGCACTACTTTATATGGCTGTCATTACTTTTTACTTGTGTACCTGAGTGACTAAAATAATAACAAAGGCGGGGTAAAAGTCAGGGCATCCTCAGGAAATAACGTGCGTACAGCTGTCAATTACACATCCCTTAGAAAAATTATACCTCTGAATTTTGATACATAGTGTGGAGCTTTATATGTAAAATGGGGAACTCCCTACTACGCGTTTGTTTGTCTTCTTCAAGTTACAGCCAGCTGGCTGGTTGGCAGCAACATGTGGCATCGATGCCTCCAATCCACTCCATCCTGGCACGCTCTCTTCAACTGCAGCCTGTTGTCAGGGTAGGGGTGATGTTTCGGAAGTGGGTGCTGCTCCCATCATCAGTTTCAGTCCTGAGAAGGACTCATAGACGATTGACTTTTTGCTGTTGTATTCTTCTCTGAAATTTTGAGTTAATCCGATCCCCTTCAGGATTCGAACTAATGTTCTCCTGTTTGCAATGCATGCTTGCAGACGTGAGAATGGGTGTAGAGTGCGTGCCCCTCTTTTTTTCAAATGATTACCGTTACACACATGGTTCGTCCATTCAGTGGAGGATTAAAGGCGGGGGCGGTGGAGGCGGTCGCCCCCAAAGCTATAAAAAAGAAGCATTTACTATCGCTTAGAGTAAACAAATTATTTCGCACATTAGTTTTATAAAAGAAAAAGAAAAAATGTCAACAAGTGTCTATTTGCCACATAGACATAGTAAAACTATAGACTCATCGTAAACATTCGGGTTGAAGCCGCTTGACTTCGGCTATTTTCGTAGTATAGGACCAGATTGAGCCTTTTGCCATTTGATACCATGTTAACATTTTATTTTTTATTTGATTATTTAAAGATTATTTAGAACGGAAAATCATGCCAGCTAACCAGCAATATTTTTATGCAGAACTTGGAGTACTTTTGATTTACATTTTAAACAATATTTTTAGCAAAGTTTTCCCTACTTTTAGATAAAAATAAATTTTTTTAATGCAGATCTTTCAGTACTTTTAATTTAAATTTTAAACAATATATATAATAAATGTAAATAATAAATATAATTATATATGAAACAACTAAGAAAACTATAAAGAAAACATATAATAAAACTGTTAAATTTGAATTTCCCGCCAAAATGCACTTATGAGGGGGCGTGGTCGTGGCTTCAGTCCTCCAGCACGGCCGAAATACGACATGGTGGCTCCATAGTTTTATTAGCACCATGATTTGCCACGCTTCTACGTTGTTTTTTTTGTTGACTAGCTTGTAATAACAAAACTTCAAATTGCCATCCGCCCCTCCCAAAACTTTTTGTTCACTCCGCCACTGGTCCCATTATACATTTTGTAAACCCCTTTTTCCAGTGCACCTATTTAGTACCAATGCTATTGGTGCTTTTTCCAAAAGTGTCTTCCTATAAGCCTTCCATAATTTGGTATTGTGTTGTAGTGTCCCTCATAGAGCTTATCGCCAATCGTAAGAAAACATGGACGGGCCGTAAAAGAGTTAGAGAAGCAATAGAAAATGTCTGATATATGAGGTCAACATGTAATTCTACCCACGGCCTGCAATTTTTACGACCGTGGGCAGAGTTAGGCTCAAATTGGTTTAAAATTAGCTATAAAGGAGCAAAGACGAGTCAAAATCAGGTCCGTTCTACTGACCCAATCCCCGCTCCCTCCCCTATATGTTCCCCCTAACCTTTTTACTACCGCCATAAAATCCGCTATCGTCATCCTATGAGGGCGATATTTTCTTAAAAAATTTCCCTCTCGCCACATTTTCGTTATTTTTACCCTCTCGTCGGCGTTTCCCTTTAAAAGTTACATTCGACTTTTATTCTGTTAAAATAGGTATTGTAATTACTTATTTTGATAAGAATATAATATTGCTTTGGTTAGGATGGTTGGGTTTCTAGTTTTTAGGCTAAGGCAGATTAATAATGATATGCCAAAATTAGAAAGAAAGAAAGAAAATGTCTTTATTTTCCATATGGGCGAATTTTGGGCCTTTCGGCCCACTCTTACAATTAACCCATATATGTTATATATACGGTATTAGAGGATATATAATAAACTGGACTTGGCGTTAATCGAGCTCATGATCAAAATGAAAATACTAATCACTTTGTACCTGAATAGCTCAATAACATAATAAGAACATTCGTTTGTAGTAGGAGGAATAACAGTATCAACAGAAGAAAAAGACAATCTTAGACTTGGAAAATTCAATTATAAAGTTGGAGACAGGCCTTTGGAAACCCTTTTGTAGAAGAGTGAAAAACGTGAGTTGAGAATGAAAGACGGGCTGCTGAGTCGTACAAGGTTGTCGGATTTTGAAAAGAAGATAGCTCCTCAAACGTCTTATGGGAAATCAGCAAGCAATGTTCTCTGTGTGCAAATTGTACTGTAGATAGTATAGCATACCCTATATATAGTTTTAGGCAGAGAATTCCGAATTTTCGTGAATAATGATCCTCCCTAAACTTGGTAAAGTCATGCTTACGCCCGTTCTTTTTCAAATGTCACAATTTTACCGATTGGTACAATACGTTGGTACAATATACAATAGGTAAGAAAACCATTGTGATGGTCGACATTTTTAATAATAATAATAATAAGAACTGGTCCGAGTTTACTCGAACATGCTTTCCAATTTATCAACATTAGTAGTAGATCTTCTTCTTCTTCTTCAGCCAACGCCCGTCCTTGGCTGGAAGGCCATTTGACGCAAATTAGTAGATAGAGAATATGACTAATTTCATGATAAATAATTTTCCTATCGTTAAATTTCCGATATCTCGGGGGGGGGGGGGGGGTGTCCACCTGACGTCACTGGACGTGATAGATAGGTCAGACCAACACATTACCACACAGCAATAATGGCAGGGCACGCAATGCATTTGAGCAGGAATTTTCTATCATCTCTTCAAAAAAAACATTTTTTTGTACAAAACCATATACTTTTCTGGAAAAGAAACCTGTCCGGTCTCGTCACTCAATTTAACACCTAAAACATACCTGAAGGTAGGAATCATCGATAAAAATATTTCGCAGAAAAATTATTTTTTAGTCATTTTTCAATAAAATTTACATATTTTTATTTTTTTACCCCCCGAAGCAAACTATCAAGGGGCAAGCGACCCCCCGCATTTTATCAAATTAATAACAACTACAATATATGCGAATTTAAAAGAAATCGTTGGAGCCGTATACGGGAAATAATTTTTTTTAGACGTTTTTTTGGAGTTTTTTGAGAATAAACCCCCCCCCCCTCCAAATTGAGTTAGCCCCAAATAAAAAAAATAGTTGCGAGGTATGATTTTTGTGAACCTACATGGCGAATTTCATCAAAGTCAACGGAGTAGTTTGCCTGGAAATCAACGAACAGACAGACAGACAGAGCGACAGACAGACATTTCGTAAAAACCACTTTTTTGGGTTCCTGGGACCTTAAAACGTGTAAATCCATTGAAATCTCGGAATCGAAAATTTCGACCATCACAAAGCTTTCCTTATACTAGCCTACGTATAAATTGTGAAAGCAATAATAATAATAATAAATCGTCTTTATTGAACAGCGTAGTTAGGGCCAGTGGCCCTTTCTTACACTAACTAAACTGCCTTTACATGTTATATAGTATAATTATTTCTTATTCTATTTTAATTACCCAATCATACTAACATACGTCCTTACATGCATCCATCATTCATATCCCTAACCATTGAACCTAGGCTAATGCTGTTCAGACTCCTTTTCTAAAAGGAACTTTAATACTTTGGACTTAAATGTTGCTGTGGTGGAGCTATCGCGAATATCTGCTGGTAAAGACTTCCATAGTATTGGAGATGAAATAGAGAATGAGGAGTGGTGGATGTTGGTGTGCGACAGGGGTATAAGAAGAAGATTATCAGATCTGGTGTTGTATCTGCCAGCAGAGAGCGGAGAGAAAAGTGAGAACAGATATTGTGGTGATTGATATTTCAAGATTTTATGTATCAGACATGCATGGTGAAAATCACGCCTGAAGTTGAGTTTTAACCAGTTTATGGAGATGTAGTGAGAGTTCACGTGATCACGTAGATTATTTAAGTTAAGTACATAACGGAGGCAGGAGTTCTGAAGTTTTTGTAATCGATTGGCCTCACTGCTTGTCAAGTCTTTGAAGATAACGTCACCATAATCAAATAGTGGGAAATCAGGGCCTGGACTAACTGCTTTTTTAGACCTGATGTTAGCATATTTTTTAAGCGTCTGAGGCTATGTAATGAACTAAATATTTTTCTGGACATTGCACTGACTTGAGCCTCCCAGGATAGGGTGTTCGTTATTATTATACCCAGGTTTTTTGTTTATTGGTTATAGGGATGGTTGAAGACGATAGAGATATCGTGGGAAGTGGTTCCTGAGTGATGGGCGCAAGTAAATTTTTTGACCCTATCAGGAGACATTGCGTTTTTGCTGGATTAAGGTAAAGGCAGTTCGAAGTGGCCCACTCTGATACGTTTGCTAGGTCTGTGTTTAACTTATTGAAGGCTTCGTTTATGGAGGTGACGGGAAAATGTAGGTAAATTTGAGTGTCGTCAGCATATTTATGGTGTGAGCAGTGCCGCAAGCAGTTAGAGAAATCTGATGTGTACACTGAAAAGAGAAGGGGCGCACTAATCGTGCCTTGAGGGACACCCTGATTCAGCGTTAGCCAGGACGACAGCAGTGTATTTCCGTCACTGTATGATACTTCGACTCTTTGTTGTCTTCCACTAAGAAATTGCTCCATCCATCTGATGGCCTCTGGTGAAAAGCCTAGTGCCTGCAGTTTGGCTAGTAAAATAGGAAAGCTGACGGAATTAAAAGCTAGACTATAGTCTAGTAAAACTAGTAGTGTGAGTTGCTTGGAGTCTATGGCATGTCTTATATCATCTGTCACGTGAAGAAGGGCCGTTCCGGTACTATGGTTGCTCCTAAAACCTGACTGAAAGAGGTCTACTATATAGTTCATAGCAAGGAAATCTTTAATTTGGTCAGTAATTATATACTCCAAGACTTTTGATATTGTGGGGAGAATGCAAATTGCTCTGAAATCTGAGGGAGCTGAAGGTCGTTTGGATTTTGTTAACGGGCGTACCTTGGCCATTTTCCACATCAACGGGAATGAAGAGGTGAAAAAAGAGTAGCTGATAATGTGCACAAGAGGCGTGAGAATAGCAGGCAGGATCGGGTGTAATAGCGAGATCGAGATGCCGTCTTCTCCTGTAGCAGTTGACTTTTTGATATTGGGATTTCAGTGGACCTACAGGTTTTGAGATCCCAGGAACCATTTTTTTCCCTAACGCCTGCTTTCATCATTTCAGCATTAAGTAACCCTGTCAGCCTGGCGGGGGGAGTGAGTCTTTTTATTAACTTGAGGCACCCTAAGCGTAGACTCCTTCACCTCTTGGAGAAGGGGAGTTGCCTGACAGGGTGGACCTCCTGATTATTGTGGATTCCGACCCACTTGGGGAACATAGTAAAGGACTCGCCACGCACGTAGACTGACTGGTATTGTCTCAGCGCGTTATCATGTCCCACCATGTTCCCCTGCCAACGCTGTGTACACTACCAAGTTTGCCGCAGTTTCAAACAGGCTCTGCCCTCAAGGAATCATGTTGGTAAGACCGCTGGCCGTTGGAAAAAAAAAGTGGCTTATAATACGAAATGTTTGTCGGTTTATCTGTCTCTCTGTCTATCGGTTCGTTGTTTAACGGGAAGACTACTCGGTGAATTTTGATTAAATTTTGGCATGCCGGTTCACAAAAATCATATCTCGGGACCATTTTTATTTTTATTTGGGCTAACCAAATTTTAGGGGTTTCACCCCATAAAAAACTGCTAAAACATTTCTCAAAAACGGAACCAACGATTTTCATTATATTATATTCATATTGAAGGCGTTATTAATGTTAGCAAAACCAAATAGGTCGCTTGCCTCTTGCCTATACTAATTAATAAAGGAAAGCATATACGGGTTCACTTGTACCGGTTTATTTTATTTTTAACCGCAGGAAACAAAGTTCAATCGAAATTAGAAATTAGTGGAATGAAGTTTTAATTCTATTAGAACTACCAGGCGAGGAAACTTAGTTTGGTGAAAGTCCCTGTGTAGGGGGACTCTATAGAATTTACCCAGAGAGGGGGGCAAAAGGGGGAGATTTGGGGGGCAAAAGGGGGAGACTTGGGGGAGTGACAAACATATTATCAGAGATCAATTCCTATTGTGCGAATCCTCGGATCCAACAGTTAATTTAAAACTTGGCTTTGACATCAGAGAACGGTAGCTGTAATAAAGTGTTGTAGAAGCTATGATTATAATTATTTTCATCCTTCGGTTAATAAAATTTCTGTGTATGGCGAATATTCCACCAACGTCAATAGTGATATTAAATGTTTTTTGAGGTGGTAGCAGACATTTTTAGACAGTCTAAAAATGTCTGCTACCACGTCAAAAAAATTTAATATAATTATTGACGTTGGTGGAATAAGCACCTATGATCAGTGGCGGACACATTTTTTTTATTTGAGGGGTCACCACTCAAAATGCCGATTCTGATATAAACTGAGAGTAAAAACAATACGGTGATTGGTTTAAGTAACTGATTTAGTTTTACTGATAGTTTTTCTGAACAATTCTGGTGGTTGGTGCCCTCAGAACGAAACAAAACCATTCAAAGAAGTATTACAATAACACTTTTCATATTTCATGTCTTTTCTTTAAATTAAGGTTGTAATGTTGCCACCTTTTTAAAATTTTGGGGGTCATAACCCCCGTGATACCCCCCCCCCCCTCTCTGTGTTTGTCACTGTTATGATATGATCATTCTTCAATGGTAATGTTACACTCTTTTGTCCTGGGATTGGCCCCAAAGGCGGAGGAACTCAATGAAGAGTCAACGGCATAAAGATGTAGAAGGCAACGGGAAACCACTGCATTACTATTCCCTAGTACAGTCATCATGACTAAATACATTCGATACTCTACATACTTGACTTCCTTTTGAGGTATCCAAAGTACGGTATCTACGTGTTTACACAATTGCCAAGAAGATCGCCAATCTTCGACGGAAGACGGAGAGAAGGAAAAGAAGAATTTGAAATTTGAAATAAACAAATGAAAAGTGACACGTTTAGAGGTGACCCAAGGGGGGCCTGTGTCACATTTTCATTTCTTGCCTTACACTGAAGACGGTCAAGTTCCCAAAACTTCCCAGAAATTATTGTACTATGATATATTTCGGCGATACGCTGTACAAAAGCACAGAACTGCGCGTTATTATCATTAAAATTTTAGTTGAAGTGAGTTCATTTCCATAAACTTCCCCTAAAACAATCCCTAACTTAAATTCGTCACGCTCTATACCCGGCAGTTATGTACATTTGAAACACTATACCTCTTAATGAGTGTCGATGATGAAAGGGAACAAGGCCTAAGGCTACCTAGTAATGAGAATGCGCTATAGAGATACAGTCTATATTCTATAACCAATTATTGTCTAAGACTTTGTCTGTTGGGTTTGGACTAATGACGGCTTTTATCAGACATGTGATCAAGATTTTTGTCATGGGGGGGGGCTTTCAGCCCCTCTCTGGTTTCGAGCCTGGCTTTCATAATACTACCCGAACACGTTATTCATTGCATAGTCAAGAATGACCAGACTAATAAGATAATAAGATACAGAACATGAATAGTCAAAGGTGACACCAGAATTTCAGCTAGAGGGGGGGGGGGCAGCGGATGGTCGAGGGAGGGGGCAGCGGATGGTCGAGGGGGGGGGGGGGGCAGCGGATGGTCTAGGGAGAGGGGACAGTGAATAGTGTATGCTATGCTATGCTATGTACTGTGGCATGAATTGTCTTATTATTTCTTTTTAAAAAATTTTTTAATTCAAAACCAAATCTTTGTTTGGGAAATCAACCTGTTTGCTTTTGTTACTCTATTTAACACCTACATTATGCCTGAAGTAAAGAAGGATCGATAGAAAGGTACCACAGAAACATTACTTCTTTGTAATTTTTCATGAAAATTGCGTCTTTAATTTTTTTGTCCACAGAACCAAACTATCAAGAGGCAAGTGACCTATTGAGTTTTGTTGACATTAACATTGTGTGTTATATATTCAATGACATTAATAACGAAGGCATTATAATGTGAATTTAAAAAAAAAAATTCTAAACGTTTTTTTTTAGTTTTTGGGGGGTAAAAACCCCCAACATTGAGTTTGCCCAAAATAAAAAAAACTCTCCTGAAGTATGATTTTTCTGAACCTACATGCCAAATTTCCATCACATCCACTTAGTGAATTTAGTTTGCTCACAAATCGACGAACGAACGACCGACAGACAAATTTTTTTAGGTTCCTTACACAAGTTCATATAAATAGGAAAGCAAAAACGTGTCTTAACCAAGTTCGGATACGAGTTGCCACCTCTATATCAGCCACCATAAATACTGGAACTCCCCTTTGCTTCGGACTTCGGTGCATCCTACAGAACAAAAGCAGTGAGATTAAATAGGGTAGAGAGTAGAGATATGAAGCAAAAAGGCGATGGGAGGGGGGGGGGCAATTTGTGTGAAGCGAGTAGATAAAAGATTTACGCCTCGGCTTACTTTATAACAATTTATGAGCTTTCAAGTCACCTCTCCTCTTGCTGAATTGATTATTATCATTGAGGGTATGGTAAAATTGAAATGGCTTTCGGGCTAACTGGTTTGTATGTATCACCTTGAGTTGGGACCCATTTCGGACAATTTGGGCTCACTGGTCCCCCAGTCGAACAAGGCGAGTTCTACTGCTTCTGCGAATCTCGATATGGCAGTAGGTTGGACTACAGGAGCCCAACCGTCATTGGCAACAGTGCACCCTAGATGCTCAATTCTGGGGAGCCAGATAACAAGGCACTCAGCGAGAATTAGAGGATATGGTAAAGACCGGGCTTGGCGGGATTCGAACCCGCCATCTACGCCTAACAGGGGCGTCGTCTTAACCGCTCAAGCCCACCAGGACTTGTGGTCCAGCGGTTAAGACGACGCCCCGGTTAGGCGAAGATCGTGGGTTCGAATCCCGCCAAGCCCGGTTTTTCCATATCCTCTAATTTCGGTTATAACGAGGAGGTTACCTCTTCAACCAAAGTTGATTTAATGTCAGTGTTATATATACCATATAATACTACAATGTATCTACTTTCTGCCTCCATCACACAATATCGGCACAGATTGTCCTCTTGCACACCAATCCGGGCGAGGTGATGTCTGAGATTCTCGTGACCAGTGTACAGGGATCACCCCGTGGCTGACTGGTAAGCCGGTTAATTGGCTCTACCCGGGTTGACTTAATTAGCAGTGATATCATATCCTAGAAGGCTCACTTATAAAAAAGTATTTCTTCACAGAGATGTTTTGAGATTAGAACAAAGATGCGGATGCTGCGGCGGTCCCTAGACTTCACACTTGCTGATAGACGCCAGAACGAGATAAGAGCTGAAATATGAAGACAGCTAGCATAGGCGATAAAGTCCTTGAACGAAGACTGTCATGTTGGAGTCACCTCGAAAGAATGCAGCCAAACAAACATATCGAAGTTGAGGGTAAAAGGGGACGAGAACGGCCCGGGCTGACTGTAGAACCGAAAGTCCGCCGAGATCTCAGGATTGTAGGAGCAACTAAAGCCGGAACACAGAATCGCAAGGAGTGGAAGGGAACCTGCCATATTGCTGAACCCATCTAGGGATAAAAGCGAGGAAACAAAAAGAAAAAAGTGGAAAATGAGACATTTTTGCTAGCTCTACAGTTGCTATTTGCCCAATAATTTGATTTTGTTCATAAAACGGATATTAGGAGTTCCTAATTTGCTATTGAAATAAACGAATGAAAAGTGACACTCTTAGGGGTTAGCCAAGGGTGGCCATTGTCCACTTTCAGTATTTTCCACTTCATCTATTACAAGTTACCATTAATTTTAATATTTGAATGGGCTATCATATGATGTTATAGCTACGGTCACTGCCGCTCGTATCTGAACGACTGCCTTTGATCTCCGTGCCCTTTGTTGTTTTCATGTTTTAAAAAAATTCCACTCAAATTTTCGAGAAGAAATGCTGATGAAGGTTGCTGGGGGTACCGGCTGGGGAAAAATATATTATTATTTTTATTATTATATAGGTTTTTGTTGGGGGGTCCAATTTTTTTTACGTATTTTAGTAATGAAAGTCCATTCTATCCAGTGCAAAGCCGGACCCCTTGGACCACCCCCCTGGGAACGGCCTTGAAAGTGAATGACTTGCAATCAGAAACCTTCGTCATAGTACTTGAGGGTGCGAGTTCTCACGTGGCTGATAATCGAGTTAAGATGGACAGCTCGACATGACTTGGCATGTTCCTTATCAAGTTTGCCGAGCGAATTGGAGCATCAAGGTGAATTAGGGATGGCCAAACTAATAGCAAACTCTGTCCAACTAGCCATGTTTCCTCTTTCTGTTGAGAACTTGAAAACACCGCATCGTAACAACAGGCCTAGCACCAACGTAAAGGGATAATTTATCTATGTGTATTATTATTGCTATTATATTTATAAGTTAGTGTTTTGTTCTATTTCTAAGCCAACCTAGTGGATAAGGGGACAGAAGAATCCGGGCTAATAGGTCGTGGTCGATTTGAAAGTAAGCTTCCAAACGTTTCGACAACAACTACGGTCGACATCTTCAGTAGCACTACGTACACGTACACTTCTAAGGTTGTATCGTGGAGGTACCGTAGCAACTGAATGAGTTGGTGCAGGTGTGGTTCGGTGTGCAGGCGTTCTCGTTTCTGATTAGCTCGTTGGCGTCATTCTCTTTGTTGTTGTTTTGTTGAGGGCTGGATACCATATTCTATTTACTTTTAATCCTTCTTTTCTGTTAAAGTTTTGCGGATGCTTATAAATTTCTAAAATTTCTATGACCTCCCTGTGTAGCCGGGGGTAGTGCGAAGCCATAGTAGAGAGTGTTGTACCCTGCTCAAAACGGACAGTACCTATGGCCTGTTTGTGTTAACACATGCTCTGCAATTGCTGACCTCTCTGGCTGAAGACGCCTTGCCGCCTAGCCCCATAGACAGACCAGGCAGCATGTAACATGACTCAGCGAACCCCAAGAACGGGAATCCAGGGGGATCCAGGGGTCCGCCCCCCCCCCGTCGTAAAAAATTAAAAATTACTTGCTGCTTGATACTACACGAACTAGAAATATGAACAACATGAAATATATTTACAAAAAAAACAAAGATGGCTAAAACTGTAAAATAACTTCAAAAGTTCATAATAAATAAAAACGCGGGATATTGTTAGGGGGGTATTCCATATACGTACAACGTCAACGAAAAATTGAAAAATGACGTTTTAGCAGACATTAAAGACATACTAAAAATTCTGCTACCACGTCAATTTACGTCATTTTGACGTCATTTTTCAATTTTTCGTTGACGTTGTACGTATGTGGAATGGGCACCTTAGCAGACGTCTTTCTAGTACCAGATGAAATTAAACTACTACCGGTATCAAATATTAAATATTTCCAGACTCAAATTAGCCAATTCCTAAATTCTAACAATTCAGAATATTTATCTCAAATAGTTCCTAATTACAATTAAATATTATGCTCCCTACTAACTTATTTATATTTCCTATTAACTAGACCCTATTATTATAATTAGTATTAACAATAACACTTGTTCTGGACCCATCACGGGCCACGGCCTATCGGGTCCACAGTATTTTTTGTCTTTCAAATGTACATACAGTATGATTATATTATATTGCTATATTGATATTGAGTTACAACTTACATGATTCATTCGCTTGTGCCAAAAAATGAGGCTTAGACTAGCTTATCCCATACCTGCCACACTCTAGAGTCTATACTTTCGACCCCCCCCCCTCCGTCGCAAATCTATAGTTACGGCCTTGACGGGAATAAGTCTCCAATTAACATACGTTTGTCAGTCCCATAATAACTTTGGCCACCACTGCACATTGCCCTTGCACATGACCCCTTTGGCAAGCCCTGTCTTTACGAAGAAGATTAGTTTAAATTCCCGTTCAGTTAAGAGTTGACTGTCAGACAACCATGAGGGATTAATGTTGCATTTAAACTGATAATGTTCTCTGATTTACATTTTCAACTGTTTTCTTGTGTGTATTCTAAAATCGACCCTTACGTGCGATTGGTGTGCTCGTTCATTTGAATTTAATTATTATTCAAATTTTTCGCGCCAATTTATATACTAGTAGTTGATATTTCCTGCGACGTTTGCGAAATCATGGCTTTCTGCACGTGGAAGAGTGAGGAGACTTTTCGGGATCATTTTGAGCCAGGTATAATTAGTAATATTGTGTATAAATTATAGTCTAAGGTTTGTAATTTTCATAGTTCATAGTAGGTTATGCACAATGTGACTATTTTTAATTTGCTCCGAAACGAGACACATGATTTTAAGTAGGCTACGAATAACCAATTTAGCAAATTTATTGCTTTTCCACTTTTTAGTTAGACAGTATTTCTGTATTTTGCTCAATATTTGTGCTCAAATTATGTTCTGTCAGCACTTCCATCGAGATCTACCCCAGCACGGGTTAATCTTTTGGGGTCTTCCTACCATTAATTACTGTGATATACCGCTGTTGTTGTTCTTATTATAGCTTTTCATTAACTAACATGTGCACTTTGAGAATGGCCATGAAATGATAAGTTCTGAAGAAATTTTTCGGATGTCGAACATTGGTTGCCGTCTCAATAGGTAGATGAATCTCCCTAAAACAGTCAAACATGCCCCTTTATTACGATAATATTCTTAAATATATTTAACATTATATTGCAGTATGATATGGTGTATATAGCACTGGCATTAAATTAACTTTGGTTGATGAGGTAACATGCACGCAGGCCCGTACCCAAGGGGGGGGGGAAGAAAGCCATGGCCCACACTAAATTTAATAAAAAATAATAAATAATGTAAGAGTTTTAATTCAAACTACTAAAATCCCTACGGATGTACCTATCATTTATAAAAAATTTTGTTCTTGCCCCCCCCCCCCAATATTAAATCCTGGGTACGGGCCTGCCTCCACGTAATAACCGAAAGTAGAGGATTTAGACAAACGGGGCTTGGCGGGATTCGAACCCACGATCTACGCATAACCACTAGACCACAAGCCCTTATATCCTCTAATTTCGATTATTATATATACCGGTGGTATAGGAATTCCACCGCGTAGTCTTAAACTCTGCAAGTCGGCTATAATAACCGTGACGTAAAATTAATTGGTCTACGCCTGGAGGCACCGCATTTTTGACTGAATTCCTGTGTTTTTACAACCCTAAATTAGTGTAATTTAGACTTACCCGAACAAACTCAAGCACCCTTGAATTAGCTGGCCCTTTTATTGCTGCCTTCTTTTTTTTCAGTCTTCTTTAACAGTCTGGGCCACATGGCCGTCGCCAGCATTGGGCCGGGGAGGGGGGCATAAATAAATAAACAAAAACTTGTTATAACTACTATAATTGATATTTTTAAAACCCAAATTATTGTTTAAAAAAATTAACTTGGTCTATGAAACCCACTGGTGTTTTTTTCTTCTATTTTTTCCATTAACCACATCTTTATCTAAATACGTTTAACGTAGTAAATTAAATAAAAAATAGAAATCTGATTTATGCATAATCTAGGGGTAAACAATATCTACGTTGCACTTCCTCTTAATAATTTTATTTCACTTTTCCAAGAGGGAGTGAACAGTGAATGTCAGAGTTTGTAACACTACTCTAACTATCTATCCGATTTTTTCACCAAATCTTACCTTAAAATAAAGACAATTGTCTTTCTTTCTTTCCTTATTTCTTTCTTTCTTTCATTCTTTCACGATATTTTACGTACTATCATGTTTGTTAATTGTGTGTTTCCAGGGGTTTACGCATGCTCAGAGTGTAACTACGAATTATTCTCGAGCTACTCAAAATATGAGCACCACACTCCCTGGCCTGCTTTTAAGACTCCAGTCCATGCTGATTCACTGACCAAAATTCCAGAAGATGGTCGGCCGAATGCTTATAAAGTACGTACAAATGAATTATACTATTAATTTATTGTTATTATTATTGAAATATTACGTTTTGTGTTTTTATTATTTAGGTACTAAAAATTTAACTGCTTAGAAATTGGGAACAGGGCCGTAGCCAGAAGTTTTTTTTTCTTTTAGTGTTCCATCTGAAATCAGTGGAGGTGAGTTAACGCCAATGGATTTAAAACTCCATTCTACCTAGGGGCTGCAAATATTTTGGAGGGGGGGGGTCCATCTGACATCAGAGGAGGTGAGTTACTGAGTTACCTCAATGTATTTAAAACTCCATTCTATCTAGGGGCTGCAAATATTTCGGGGGGGGGGGGGGGGAGGTCCTGACCCCTGAATTCCACCCCCTTCTGGCCAAGGCCTTGATTGAGAATATAACTTCTTCTACTTCTGATGTCACAATCTCAACCTCTGCCCATGAATAAATAAATACATAATAAATTTTTGTTCTAATTACAAAGCGGAGTTAGGGCTATAAAGCCCTCTCTTAGACTCAACAAGGAAAGCCCGGGACCGCCTGTTCTACATGTCCTCCAAAGTAAGTGTGGGACTCGAACCAACAACCTTTTGGGTGAAAGTCGGAGTGTACCACTACTCTGTACATGTCCCATTCAGGAACCCTTGGCCCCGGCCGCACTATAAATATGATATTAGCATTATTCACCGCAAAAATGATTCTTACACATTACACCATATTATGTTAGGAAACGAAGTTAAAAACAACAAAAGCCTGTGTGAAAATAGTCCTGTGAAAATTTTAGATGAGAAAACTAAAATATACAAAATTTTCCTCGTTGCCCCGGGCATGAGACTCAAAATTTGACAAGTACTGATGTTTTAAACCCTCAATTGCTGTTGCTTATCTTCACTGTTTCCGCTTGACTGTTGTAATTTTGAATGCTGCTGAAAAATGGACTGGAAGACTAATTATCCGTAAAAAGCGAACAATTATGAGCAAATGATAATTTTCTGGCGCAAGAAAAGGGAGAACGGAGTTTTAGGACGTGAGCAAATTTGGCGTAAATATTACAAGAGTGCCTCATTGTGTTTTATCTTCATTCATTTGGAGAAAATAATTTTATTTCGAAATTGTTATCTTTTAAAAGAGCCTCAAAATGTTGTGCTTAGTTGGATATAAGCCTTGTTAGGAAGCTTTTAATTTATTTCAAAGAAGCCAAATTAAACGAAATGTGCTAGAGGCCGGTTCGTGCTGGTGACGTTATATAGTTCGCTAGTTATGAAGTACGTAAACGCTATATATTGTAGTATTACGTATAACACTGACATTAAATTAACTTTGGTTGAAGAGGTAACCTCCTCGCTATAACCGAAATTAGAGGATATGGAAAAAACTGGACTTGCGGGATTCGAACCCACGATCTACGCCTAACCGGTGGCGTGCTAACCTGTCTAACATTAAGAATCATGCCAATATGAGCATATAAGTGGAGGATTTAGCAGACACTAGACTTGTCGGGGCTTGAGGTCCAGCGGTGTGGACGACGCCCCTAATTAGGCGCCCATTCCACCGACCGGCTAGGGCTATTTACAAAAACGGTGACGTGGTAGCAGACATTCAAGGCTTAGGTGGCGTTTCCACCGACCTCGCATTGCAGAATGCAAATGACATTGACGGAAATTAGAATTTTTCTTTTTATAGAAATCTATTAAAATGTTTGTACTTAACATATCGCATGACGCCATTTTTTTAATTTTAGTTTGTTTGTGATTTTACTGTATGATCATTGATCAATTTTAACTATGGCATAGAGGAAAATAAACATTTCCGTCAATTCTGCAATGCGAGGTTGGTGGAAACCCCGCCTAAGTCTTGAATGTCTGTTACCACGTCACCGTTTTTGTAAATAGCCCTAGCCGGTCGGTGGAATGGGCGCCTTAAGCGTAGATTGCCTCTTAACCTTTACTCAACAGCAGTAAAACAAATTCAAACCAGCCAAAACGCAACTTTCCCCGGCGCTGAATTCGACCCGAAACGCCAATTACCCAGTGTGCAACTAACTTTCGAGCTTTTCGACCAAAAGTGAAAAACAACTAGCTCCCATTTCTCCACTTCGGCTGTCTGGTAAAGAGAAACAACTATGTATTTGCGGCACGAATGGTATTAAGTGAATACTGTATGACCCTCTGGTGGTTTTGGGCTTGCGTATAATACGGGTAATATCTTCACCATGTGACAGGAGCCATATATTATTTCAGGTGTCCTGCGGTCGCTGTGGCAATGGGCTGGGGCATGAATTTCTGAAGGACCGCGAAGACGGAGGCTCCAGATTCTGAATATTCAGTCACTCCTTGACGTTTGTAACTCATTCCGATGGTAAGAAGTGAAACACGGCCTTTCCCTGCCTCATATATATACATTGTTAATTTTATAGGGCTAGCTGTTAAGACCGAAATTATCTAGAAGATGTTCCTATCATACTTACTTACTTACTTACTAGCCAACGCCCACCCTTGGCATGTCGGCCATTTGGTGACGCGCTGACCAGTAGCGACGTGCTATCTTTTCGAATTCGTTCGAATTAGGGACTTTCGGCAATCGCATAACACAAAATTATTTAGAAGCCGTTTCTATCATGCATCTCGGTGTTTTACGTAAGTAGCGGTTTAGTGTATGTGGACTGTTGGCAGTGGCGTAGCCAGAATTTTTTTTGGGGGGTCCAGTTTTCATAAAGTTGGCACGCTTACGATAGGTTTTCGAATAGGATGGTGCTTCATTTGGCGCCCCCCCCCCCCGGGGATTGTTTTTTAAAAGATTGGCCTGAAATAGTTTGTCGGCAAAACATTTTGATTTTGCAGACGATAACTTTATTAACAAAACTGGAAAAGGGGGGACCGGGGTCTCCACGGCGATTATTTTTAGATAAATATCTAAAAAAAAAATTTATTTGGCTAAATTTTGGGGGGTCCGGACTCTGCTGACCCCCCCCCCCCCTGGCTACGCCACTGACTGTCGGCAATCACATTTGGTACCCGGAAAAAGGGGGAAATAAAAAATAATAATAAAACCTTTTATCAAAATAACTGTGGGCAGTTCTCTCAAGACTTGTATCTGAAGAAATCTTCCCATGTGAAACTTTTAAACACATTTTCAGATGTTCTACAAGCAAACAAGGAGAAAGCTGAGCAGAAGAAGTTGAGAAATGGTGTCTGCAATGGTAACAATAAGGCAGTTTCGGCTACAATTTCAGCAGTGGTATCGGAAAATCACGCCCTCTTATAAAACTACCCCCCCCCCCACCCCATAATTAATTTTCGCAGCTACATTGAAAAATGTTACCTTCAGAGTTGTTTTAAGCTGCATGCAGTTGTCGCGATAAAACTGTATTTAGCTGCAAACTTCACAAAGTAAATAACCCATTGACAGACGCCCCGATGACCAGTAAGCAGAAATTCTCCTCTACATTTCGATACATGACACGTGACCTTCACTAACACCAATTGGCCATAGTTATTGAACTCCTTCCTCTGGTCTACCACAATCTGTATCCAATTCAATAGTTATGGCCAATCTGTGTAAGAAAGAAGTACATATCATATGTATCAAAATGCTCAGAATTTTTAGTCTCTTTTTCTTATATTTTTGGCGATTGATATTTCATGAGAAATTTGATGCATACCCTTATAAAGCTTTTCCACTCAACAGCAGCAAAACAAATTAAAAACAGCCAAATAGCAACATTTCCCGACGCTGTATTCGTCACAAAACGCCAATTACCTGGTGCAAACTAACTAAAGTTTTCGAGCTTTTCGACAAAAGATGAAAAACAACATGGGCACGCAAATGCCTCCCCTTAAGCGTTCAAAACTACAGACAACTTTCACCAACAATGTTCTAAACTGGGCCACAATTAAAGTAAGCTGCAATATGAATTAAGATATTTATCAACAAGGCTTTGTACTTCGTGTACCATGAGAGAGAAGGGACTAAATTATTTACCAGGCGTCCATTGTATCCTTGCTTTCAATGCGTCTCAAACTTTTTAATTTGATTCTATTTTGGGCCATTTTGTATGGGGACTCCATGCTTCTTTTGTTGCCGAGAAATGGTGCTAAATGAGGTTTACCCTTTATAAGGGGACATTTTGGAGTGTTGTGGTAAGCGTATATATGACTTCATGCCTAATGTGAGTTGATTTTTCTTTAAGATTCTCATAAGACAGCTGTAGGCGGAGAATAAAAAAGTAATTAGGTAGATAAGGCGCCCATTCCATTGACCGGCTAGGGCTATTTCCAACAACGGTGACGTGGTAGCAGACATTCAAGACTTAGGTAGCGTTTCCACCGACCTCGCATTGCAGATTGCAAATGACATTGACGGAAATGTTTGTTTTTCTTTTTATAGAAATCTATTAAAATATTTGTAGTTAACATATCCCATGAAGCCATTTTTTAATTTTAGTTTGTTTGTTTGTGATTTTACTGTATGATCATTGATCGATTTTAACTATGGCATAGAGGAAAATAAACATTTCCGTCAATTCTGCAATGCGAGGTCGGTGGAGACGCCACCTAAGTCTTGAATGTCTGCTACCACGTCACCGTTGTTGGAAATAGCCCTAGCCGGTCAATGGAATGGGCACCTAAACGTACTTTCTTAATTTTTTTAAAAGCCTCTCCTCCTGAACATCATTTGAACGAATTTGGAGACTGTTGCTTTGAAAAAGGAAGTCGTGCTCTTGCCAATCCACAACATTAGGTTTTTTTTTCAAACACGATGTTCTTCTTCTGCAAGGAGCCCTCAGCCCCCTTCCCTTAGATTATTACATGCTGAGGGCGATACTTTTCATTCCTCATCACATGGCCGAAATGCGTTAGTTTCCGTTTATTAACCGTCAGCAGCAACTAGGCTTCTGCATCCATTCGGATTAAATTAAATTAAAATTTTGATTATTATAGAGAGTCCGCCAAGTAAGTATTGTTTTATTTTATTTTTACTTATAAAGCGGGAATAGGTATAGCAAGTGGGTAATTCGAACTTACAATAAATATATACTTTCAGAGTAACTGCAAAGGCTTTCGCCGCCGGAGTCTTATGAAGAACCAGTGGAATCCGGGCTAATGGGCCGTGCTTCCAAACGTTTCGTCCACATCTGAACACACATCACACTTCGAAGGTTGTACCTCCGTGTGTGGCTCCGTCACTTGCTACGTAGCCACCGAGTTACAACCTCAGCCCGGATTGTACTGGTTCTTCATACACTTTCAGGGTTTTTTTTTTTTTTTTTTTTTAAAATTGGGGTACAGGTGTTACCTGTCTGCACTTAAGCCTATTTGGCCTATTGTGCCCCTACAACAAAGTATCTACATCACTTCTACATCTCTTCCTCGAGAACTGTCTCCCTCAGGAGAACCAGGATCTTGAGGGGATTTAGAAGTTGTAGGTCTTTTACATGTAACTGCAAGCTTCCCGAGCATGCTGCTTTTCTTCGTGCGATTGTATCGCAATGAAGGAGAATGTGCTTGAGGTCCTCCACTCCTTCATTGCAGAATCTGCAAGACTGTAGTTGTATCCCCAAGAGACTTCAGATATATAACCCTAAGACCAAAGACGCCAAGGCCTGTTCTTGGTTTTGTATGTCCCAGCTTAGAGCCATCAGTAAACCACTTGATTGTGTGACTATTGAGAATTACTGCTGATTCGCAGTATTCTTTCTTTGTCCCTAATATAGTTTCGAATTCCCTCCTAAAACAGTATTTTGGATGGATTCTATCGCTTGGCATATCCAGGCAGTGGTCAGACGTAGTCAGAGAGGCTGAGTCTCTCTTAACTGCCCTTTCACTCCTTTTTAACCCGCTCCTAATAATGCCCTTTCGGCTGAAGTTTCCACTGCAACATGGAGGGGTGGGAAGTCCAGTACTATCTCCATTGCTGCAGTGGGACAGGATTTCATAGCCCCTGTAAAGCATCATGTTAGAGAATACGGGCTTCTGAATTTAGCCATAATTTGGATACCTAATTCAGAGAAAAATTCTCATGTGGTTTGATTTTGCCGTGTCCATGAAGCCATGACCAATGGTATGGTTACAGCAGGAAAAGACAGGCTGCACTTTCAGGGTTAGATTCCAGAGCAAAGTGCTACAAGACATTAAGAATTTTTAATCTGTCATGTTGTTAGTAAGGAAGCAGCCCATATTTAGAAAAGTACTCTAATGCATTGTGAAGAGCGTGAGATATACATGAAAAATGTTCATTTTCCTTTAGCCAGACCAATAAATAAATAGAGATTCTACTTTAAACGCCCTGCCACAATATTGGGAAATTGAAAAGTGACACCCACACGCCGTTGAACGCGTATATTTACGCCTTACTTGAAGTTTGACAAATTATCAACTGCCCGTAACCTGTCATCAAATTTAAAACCTGTCAATATCAAGATATAAATTGATATGGTCGCTGCAGCTATAAAAATTTTCTGCCCAGGTGAGAATTTATCCCCCCACGAAAAAGGTGATCAATAAATTTTAGCGGGCCTTTTGGCAAAGTGACTTTGACAGTGTTATTGAACATCGGATTCAATAAACTTTGAAATGTGGCTGCGAAAATATTTTAATCCTGACTTTTCATTTTTGACATATTGTACAATGATTAAGCTAGATTTTCAATGTCTTTTTGAGGCTTTTTGAATTGATTTGTTGGTCAACGTGTTGTCCGCCGGTCAGAAATTTGATGTGATATTTCATTGGTGCGGTATTTGTCGTATTTGAACAATGAGTCAATGACTGATTGGTTTATCAGATGGGAAATATATTCAATAATAATTGTAATACTGTGTTTACAATAGCTTACGCTTGGGCATGCGCCGTGGCGTCAGACCCCACGGACGTTTCGGGCTTGGTCGACAACATATCTCCATGCAGCGACGAAAACTTAAATGCTGGCCTTGATCCTTGTTGCTGCGCATGCGTCAGTCCAATTGGCTCTACAACTCCAACGAGGAAGGTGTACAACTTACAAGTTTCAGAATTTTAAAATATAGCCTAAAAGTAAAACCTCCAGCACTCATTTTTATCAATAGCATTTCATGGTCCTTAAACATTATTATAAGCCTAAATGCAACCAGTATCTACGGGATTTTGATCATAGCATACCTACCTATAGGTTTTACTGATAGGCTATATTTTTTAATTCTATAACTGTAACTTAAACTTAAAAGGATCAAGGCCAGCGTTTAAGTTTTCGTATGCAGCGCGGTCTTGGGCTTGGCGTCTCGATCTTCGTTTTTTTTTTTTTTTTTTAATATTATTCGCGTACAAACAATTCAATGAATGTATCCGAATAACCTCTTCAGTCGCCTCTGTAGGTAATACCTGTGTTGAGTTACGATAGGTCACCGATCGCATGATGTGTAGAGACTGCCACTACCACAACTACCATTATGCCATCGAAGGCCCCCAGCTGCCTGAGATCTACACTCAGTACAGTAGTAGTAGTGTTCGTCGGGTTAATAACGACTTAGGCCTCATATTTGGGCCCATAGAGCGACTCCGACTTGACTGTCCTATGCCAGCCCATAGGACAGTGGACCTCCTGATTATAGTGGATTCCGAACCACTTGGGAAACACAATGAAGTCACACGATTAGTTCGGAGGTGACCAGGACAAGTCCTACCATGTTTCCCTACCGGCACTGTGCACACGACCAAGTTATCTGCAGCTTTGAACCTCCTCTGGTCCGCTGGATTCAACTTGGTATGGCGGCCGGCAAGATCTGCACTCACTCCATCCTCCCATCGCTGCCTCGGCCTTCCGAGGCGGCGTCGCCCTTCTACTACTGTGTCCTTCTTCGCCGCTCTCATGTCCGACAACCTTTCTAGGTGCCCTGCCCACCGAAGCCTGCTTCTTTTGTACTCCGCTACTATGGTTAGTTCACTATATACCTCGTACACCCCCCGGTTTGCCCTAGCCCTCTACTGGCCGTTCTCGAAGACTTGTTCATAAATGAATATATACAATAGGTACAATTGTATTTGTAACTACAAAATAGACTTCCACTGCTACAAGTCTAGTACCAATCTAAAAGAATAACGTCTTATCCGGGAAAAAGGGTAAATTGCCACCAAACAAATATTTTACTGTGACATAGGCCTATTGATTTTAAAATATCTGTAACTTAATTTTATCTTACACTATCATAAGAAAATAATACAGTATATAGCAATACCTAGTATAAGCATAAATGTATCCTAATGTTTAAGATATGTTTTGAAAGAAGTTGATAAGAAGACTTCCCTTCCATTTTACTCAAAATTCCTATGAATACACAAATATCATTATAGTTAATGAAGTTAAGGTAATTTATTAATTAATTAATTAGCTAATAAGGTACCTAGCATTGTAATGATAGCTTTAGTTTTCATGTTACATGTTACACATTGCGAAAAGTCAGGATTTCCCTGTCAATTAAAGTTATTTTCTCAAACCTGCGTTTACTCAAATACGATTTGAAATTAACTGTATGAAAACGTTTGATTAAACTTTGCAAAAAGCGTCAAATGTTGGATGTTTTACTAATTGTTGTCGTATTTTGTAAACTTAGATTTGGAAAATACAATTAAATTGTATTTAAGTTCTTATTAGGTAAAATAAAAATGTTGATGTATTAAAATTGCTTTATTATTTCAGATTTTAGGCTTTTCTCTTACTGTGTGAGCAAGTATAGGAGTAGGACTTTCGCTCCCTTTTAGGTCACTTTTATTCCTTAAAAGGATTGCTACGTAGAAAATTGGCACCCCAAAATACTTTTAAATTTAAATTCATTTTTTATTTCATTAACTCAGCAAGTTTTTAAAATTTGGCTCATTTAAGTTGTAGAAGACTACCTACTTCGTGCAAAATTTTTACTTTCCGGTTTTGTAGTTTTTTTTTCAAAAATCCCAGATTACGCGAAATTTTAGTCTCCTCTGGTTTTTATGGAAGGTACCAAAAATGTAATATTTCCTATTATATGATGCATGAAGTTGTCTTCTACAACTTACATGAGCCAAATCTTTAATAATGTTAATAACAATTGTTAATTAATTAAAAAATAAAAAGTCAAGAAAAACAACAAATTTTGGGGTGCTAATTTTGTACGTAGCCTCTTGAATTCCAACTGTAACCGAAATAGTGTGTGTTTTTTACGAAGCGAGTAATAGCACCGTATGCAGCTTCGGCAAGACAAAAAGAATTTTCTATTTTAACTCTTTTTATCCAAGTCTCTACTATAACCGAGTTCTTCTATATTATACCTAATGGACAACATTGCTTTATAGAGAGATAACATAGAAAATGTCCAGAAAAGCATGTCTTCCCTCGTTTTGGATAGAAACACGTATTATAGAGATGAATAGTTTGGGGTAAATGGGGTGAGACGTAGCCTTAGGTTAGGGGCGTGTTTGGAACAATGCGGGCTACGTAATGCTGTCCATACGTCATATTTACTGCTGGAACGGCCACCCTATTCGAACCTTCGGAGGAAAATACGTTTCCTTGCAATATAGTTTTTATCCTGGAGCATTGATCATTCAAAGTATAGCGCGCTCAAATTATCCAGAATATTGCATATAGGGTTGCCAATCGTACTCTGAATCATCGTAATGTAAGGTGCCGATTTCTTACACAAATTAATAAGGCGAGGAACTACTTAAAATGCTGCGTTTACAATAATCAATACATTAAATACAGCCATCATATATCTTATCGTCTCAACAATTCTATCTTTAATTAATGATCAATAAAACTTACCCTTGCGGACTGGCAGCGACTGTATACTCGTACAGTAAGTAATTGCAACTCTCCCTTCGCTGCTCATTGCCGTTTATTTTATAATAGTAAATTACCGTCGTAACCTGATGTAACTTTCTGTAATGTACTAGTTTCGTAGAATAGAAATAATATAGTACAGTACTCTATTTCGATCATATACTCTACCAACTAGAAGCCACATAGAGAACGCAAAAATACACTTTTTCTGGAACATGAAAGAAACAAAAAAAATTGTGTGCGGCATAAGTGGAGGTCATCTGCATATCATTAGGAATGAGTTATTTTTGTAATATAAATAATTGTAATTAAAATATAAATTTTAGAATTTAAGTGTGAAGAGGCTTTTTCCAGTTTTCAAAAAGAAAATCTGCTAAACACTGCGAAAACATTGAAAACCTATTGTTTTAAATAGTAGTCTAATATACTGGGTGCTCTTCTTTTTGTAGTACAGTAGGCACTTTTTTTACCTTCCCAAAATCGAGATATACATTACTTTCAAGAAAAAAAAGTCGGCAACCCTACAACCGACATATAGGATGGCAGCTTAATTAAAGCAGATATTCAAATATTTTGTAAACAAAAGTTTTAATTTTATTTATGATTTAATTAATTAATTTCTCGTGCCTGATAGAAGTGAAAATGGTGTTCCATATAAATAAATCCATATAAAATATTTACGATTTAAAGGTGGCGATCAATCAGTGGAAAAAAAATTATACTGTCATAATGTGCCACTAAAAACGCATATTGGGGTGTCCAATATAGCCTCTTACAAGTTGAAACATAGAAGGGAACATCTTTCAGTACTCTGCGTAAATGTGCAGAAAGGAGTCGAGCGGGTGTTAGTTGATGGAGACCGTGAGAACTGCGTTTGTAAGACGTCAGGGAAGGGATTAAAAGCGAACGCTTCTTAGACATTGCCGACTGAACTGACAGTGGCGTATTTATTGAGGGGGCTTTCCAAAAATTATTGTACTTGTAGACTGTAGGTACACACGAGGCGGTCCAGAAGCTCGTGGTCCAACATAGAAGGAGAATTAAATAATTAGGCAAATGGTGTTTTTGGTGGTCCAGAAGTTCGTGGTCCAATATAGAATGAGAATTAAATAATTAGGCAAATGGTGTTGTTTACTGTGTTTTCATTTATTAATTACAAATTATAGGATTCTACACCTCTTAGATCCGGCTCACAGGGACCAAGAGTGCACGGGATACACGGAAATTTAGTATGTCGCATATTTAGTTATGTTTTTAACCTTACTGTAGACAGTGCGAAATTAATATGTGCCAGGTCAGTATTTACGGTATATTTCCGCAGAAAAGAATTGGTAGAAACTGTTTAGGCTTGGCAGGGAATCGACTGAACACGATCCAAGACCACAAAAAGCACACAACTGAAAGGATTGAAATAATAACGAACGTTGGGAAAACAGAGAAACTGTCGAGAAATGTTCTAACCTAGGCCTACTACAAGGTGTGGTGTTTCTGCAGCCCTATTATGGCGATGTGGGATTAACATAATACCGGGGTTTATTCAATCGTTTTATGCAAATGGGTGCAAAATTCAAATTGATAAATTAATCTTCTGCTATACTTTTGGTGAGTTTTCATTTTTTTCTCGATCCCTTAGATGTAAACACATTAATTAAAATTCTTATTATATTTCAAAATTCTAGCATTACATTTTAATATTTATTAGTTCACGAACTACGAGTATTTCCTTCAATTAAAAACAATGCAACAACCATTCTCTTGTATTCCACCAATAATTTATTAATTTGAATTTCCCACGCATATTTTAACACCGTCACGTGACACCTTACTACTGTGGTATTAAAAAATATACCCTGGCATTATGTAAATCCCAAACTGTTATAATGGGGCTGCTCTAACATATATTTCCCGACGGCAGTATGATTACTTGAGCAAATCACTCTCACGATCTTTCTCTGATTCCCCTGCCTGTATAGAGGCTTTTCACAAAAAAGTAATTAAATAAGTACTTGGTACCTCCGATTGTTGTTATATATACTTTAACTAGGCCGAAGCTAGAATATGGCAGTATCGTATGGAATCCTTATCACATGAATAAAATTAGACACATTGAAAAGGTACAAAAACGTTTTTGAAATATTGTGTCCGAAAGTTTGAAGGTATTGACCCAACAATGCTGTCATATAAACCGCTACTAGGTAAGTACAATTTAATGTCATTAGAGGACAGAAGGGGATTCCTGGACCTAATGTATATATATAAAGTTATGAATAACATTGAACATAACGGTTTTTTCATAAATCGGTTGTATTTTTATGCCTCAACAGTAGTAACTAGATCTAGACCCCTTTTCTATCAACCACCTAGCCGGGTGGACATTACCTTTCATTCCACTGTAACCAGAATTACAACTCTGCTCAACAAACACTCACACTTAGACCCATTTTTTGATAAATTAACAGTCTATAGAAGAAAGTGTCTTAATGTATGCTTGAAATTGCCTCTTTATAGGAATTTGTTTTAATACCATTGCGTCAGCATTGAATTTATTGTTTCTATTAGTTAAGTTATATTCTACTCTCAGAAGAATTTTTTCATGTTATTATTAATTTAGATTATTGTACAATGTATATGGTGAACACTGTTTTTGTACAATTAAAAACTTATTCTATTCTATTTTATTCTATTCTATAACATGATAATATACAATATTAAATACATAGGCTACAATATTTTTTACATATAAAAAATTTCTAAACTATGCATAATCCATACAATTGCTGTAGTTGTACGTAGTACTGTATAAAAAAAATTCCAAGTGCAGTATCGTTAAGGCGGCTATTCCATCTGTCAATAATCCGTAATTTGTGCATCAATAATAAGTCTCTACCATATTATAGCCTAATTTATAATAGATAAGTAAGTTTCTACATAATAGTCTCCTTAAAACAAACATTTCATCAATTTTTGATGCACAAATTATTATTATTATTATTATAATTATTGGATTTTTGACAGATAGATTAGCCGCCTGAGGTTCTGTTCAATATTAGGCGCAGGACTACTTCAGACTTAAAAGCGTTTATAAAATGGCTGTTTTCAAGAAAAGCTGATTCACCCGTAATGGAAACAAAGGGGGATGCTACGCTCATGAGCAAGAAAGGGGTGAGGCTGAAATCTGAGACACGGTGACAATCAAAATTCAAAATTGGTAGACGCAAGGTAATTTCAAGGGAAATGGTTTTGGCGCTATAGAGGTATATCTTAACAGCTTTCTCACTATATAAACCTGTAAATGTGCTTCTAATTATTCAGTTGTGGAATGGGGAAGTAATATATGTTCCAAACTTAGTTTTCTTATTCGCACAAAAATTGATCATAGAACTTTCAAATTACAAACTCAATGTTAGGTACCCTATTATAAATTTACAGTTAACAGTAAAAATCCAGTCTTTCTGAAATTTTCATCCATACAATTTATTGCTTGCATATTATGATATTTTGTGGGCTTATTTGACGATTTTATTTTAGGGAGATTCATCTACCCATTGAAATTCAGCATTTCTGCTTAAAGCAGAAATGCTGAATGCAGGCGTTAGAAACTAACTATCTACCCATTGAGACGGTGACCAATGTTCGACTTCCGGAAAATTTCTTCACAACTTTTCATTTCATGACCCCCTCAGCCTAAAAAAGACCCAAGAAAATCCTGGCTACGGCTTTGTTTATCATAATGAAATTTTATTTTTCCAGGGTGTCTCCCCAACCACTCCTACTGCTATTACACTTATAAAATAATTGTTAATCTATATTTTGAAGGAAATAAAAATTACTTTACTTAACTTAACTTTACTTACTGTTCTAAAATTGGGGAAAAGAAAACCCGTCGATTTAGTGAGCGGAGGATTTGAACTCAATCCCGTTTTGTTGGCTACACAGTAGTCCCACTTTGACACGTAGGCCTACTGGGCCTTTATATGTACCTATAATATAGGTTATTTATGCACAAAGATAGGTCCCTTAGGGTTTCGAGCAATACTGTCAAAAGCTGAGACCCCGACAGAAATGTAATTATCAATATGTAGATGGGAGGGATGGTTTCCCAGGACGCGACGGTTCATGTGTAGGAAATTCAAATAATCTCGGAAGCTAGTCAAATTGGATGGAGGCTAACGTAATTACTCTTGCTAGTAATTAACTTTCTGTCTAGTTAAACCCAACTGAGTTCTTTTAACTCAGATGAAAAATGAGTTACTAATTAAACTTGACTAATTTTATGTACTGTAGGATACGTATTCAACATTATATAGGATACAGCTGTTTATTTCGTAGTTTTGCTGTAAGCTACGGCGTAATTAACCTGTATAAAGATGGGTTTTAAATTGTTTGAAATGTTTTTGTAACGAAGTTGATGTTGAGCCTCCGAGGTACAATCTTAGAAGTCTACGCAGTTCCACTGAAGATGCTGTCGAACGCAGATGTTGACGAAACGTTCGGATGTACGCTTTCAGATCGACCACGGCCTATTCTACTGCTTCATGAATAAAGAAATAACCATTTATTTGCAAACAGACCTAAAAGTCCAATAAAATGCAAATACATCATGTAACTCCAGCCGTGAAAGTTTTTGTAATTATTTTGTAACGAAATTTATGCATAACTTATTGTCTGTCAGAACCAGTGGCGGTGTGTCTAATGGGACAGAGGGACGGTCGGGTAGTACAATGTCTTATAGTTAATTAAACTAGTTTTTCTTCAAGTCACAGCCGGATGGCTGGTTAGCAGCAACATGTGATTTCGATGCCTCGAATTATACATGGTTGCTGGTTCTTGGGATGCCACTTGAGCCTATAATGCGGTGGTTTCCCCTTGCCTTCCGCATCCTATGCCGTTGACCGCCACTTGTTGCCAGGATCCAGTTCGTCCGCCTTTCGGGAGCTTTTCGTCTCCCATGGACAAGAGGGTGCCCATGCCCTAGCTCCACGGAGTTAGGCGGGGGGTCTGTGACCGAACCCCACTCGGTACCTGCCTGTGTTAGCCGTCATTGAATGTTGACGTTGCCCGCCCCTCACCGCGAGGAGGTATAGGTCAGGAGTTTGCTGAGGGGCAAAATTAACTAGTTATCTGCAACATAATAAGCTTTTCTAAAATATTGCATAGCCTTACATTTTAAAAAAAAAAATGCATAGCATGTGTCCATAGGTAATTTATCTTGCTACCATGTCCTCTTGGGAACTGAGTCATTTTTTGGAGGGGGGAGTAATTTTAACAAGCAGCTTTTGTTTTAAATTGTATGTTTAACACTTGCATTTAACAAGAATATTTTTACCCCCTGGGAGGTACACCCGTAAGCCCGTGGGACCCTCTGCCACTGGCTGAAGTATTAGTACCATACTATAAACTGTAGGTACCGTACATATAAATTACGTAAAAACAGAGAATAAATAGCCTACGCCAATTTAAAGTAGTTCACCTTTCACATTTTTGTGCACGGACACTTCGTAAAGAACATTTTTTTGGGTCCTCGGACCCCGAAAGGTGTAAATCCGTTGAAATAACGAATCACACAATCACAAAACTTTCCTTGTTCGAAAGTACAAGGGCGGATTTTGCCTACAATTTAGGGGGGGGGGGGGGTCAGAGGGCAGGTTCAGTGGATTATAACATTAAAAAACATTTTTATTTTTCATTCCCACTGTAAACCCATTGTTATCTAGTGTAAGTTCATTTTATTTGGGGGGGTCCGGACTCTCTGACCTCTGACCCTCCCCTAAAATCCGCCCTTGCTTACGTACAATTATAATAAATAGGATAACAATAAAAACTGTAAGTATTGTATATTTTATAATCAGAATTTGAAATCAAGAAGACCCATTCAACGATATGCATGCGCATTCTTGTGTACAAATTTCTAACTGCTAATTTACCTATCTGACTGCTACTCCCATCTGTCGTGTGCCGAGAGAAATGACAATATCAGATTATGAGATCGATATAAGAGTGCGCGCACCATCTTGTGGCCGCAAAGTGAACCATAAATTTTAGCTTTTGTAGTTGTCCTCTGCCGTGAAATTGTAGAAGAAAAGGAGTACAAGAACTTGCGAAAGAGGAAGCAGTATGCTTTAATACCTATAGAAATTATGAGAAAGCAAACTGTTTTCACAAATATTGCGACTCCTGCGGACTTACTACACTATTTAATATTAGCTTATTCATGTAGCCTATTAAGTTAATGTAAACCGAACAATTGAATGTCACTTTTCATTGCCAAATTTCTTTATTTAGGCCTCCATGGTTAATATCAAGATAAGATTGAAAATAATCACCATAAATTCTGTTTATTATATTATTTAATTAAATTTAATACGTAAGTTATTCAAATCTGGTCCATCCAAATCCAAGTTGTAGAGGGCATTTTCATTTAATTTTGGTGCAAATATTTTTTCTGTTAAACAGATGTTCTTCCGGCTCTTTGGCCTGCTTGACAACACTCTCCTCCCCTCATCTCGGTTTTGCACAATACTCTAAACTTCTACAAACCACTACTCTCGGAGATCGTTGCCATATTCTTCCTTTCAATGGTTTCATGGATGTCACTGCGGCCTGCAGTCGTCTTCCCTAATTTCCATATACTCATGGTCTTCCGCCATTCTTATTACAACATGTCCCAGCCATCGTCAAACTTATCTGACCTTCGCGAGATGGGAGTAAAGATGGTGAAGACTGAAGCGTTGTACATAACCGAAATGAGTGGAGGAGTGTTGTCGAGCAGGCCAGAGCCAGAAGAAGAAGAAGAAGAAGGTAATGTAATATACAGTCCAAACAACAGCTTTAAATTTCTAGATTCTGTTATATTACCTTGCTAGAACATGTATGGGTCAATACGTACGGGGAGCTGAGGAGGGCGTGCCAGGATCGAGGGGAGTGGAGGCAATGAAGCATTGACGCCACAACCAGCCAGCCGGCTGTAACTTGAAGAAGAAAAAGAAGAAGAAGAATATGAAAAGTTTCCATGCCCGACGTATTTTAAGCCTAAATAAGGCCTACACGGTATGAGTTGGCACGCAATAAAAAAAAACAAAAATGAAATTAGCTAGTAATTAATAGCTGGTGGCATGGTCTCCACACAATTCATTGTGATTTGTCCCAAAAAATTTTACCGGAGATATACCCGGAAGGTCATATGCATACAATACTTCATAAACATGCCCGAGGTATGTTGAGCCTAAATAAGGTCTACACAATATGTGTTGGCACACAATTAAAAAACAAGAATGAAATCTGATGGCATGGTCTCCAGCACGCAATTCATTGTGATTTGTCCCATGCATTTTCCCGGAAATATACCAGGAAAGTCATATACCTACATTAGCCTACTTTATAAACATGCCAAGGCAGAGCATACAAAACACCTGGAATCCATTGGATAAAGTACAGTCCCCAACCAAAATGGCTTCTATTAGATACATTGCTGTTGGTCTGCTAGTTTTAATTGCTGCAAGTTTCTCTGATGCCTCTCCTAGTGATGCAGTAGAACAATCCACCGAAGATCCAGAAGCGTGTTTCGCAACTAGTAGGAGTAATCTTTTTTGGCACTTGATGCTACCCACATGACAGCTACCAACAGTTAAAAATTGCAGTAACTTCTCTTTCAGTGAATAATAATAATATAATAATTTACAGCACAGGTCAACAGCATATATTTGGGGGGGGGGGGGGGGAGAACCAAAAGATTAACCCGTGCTTTGGAAATTATAATAGTTTAGAATGTTAGAATAATACGATAAATACATAGAACCGGTTCGAGTTTACTCGAACATGCTTTCCAATTTATCAAAATTAGTAGATAGAGAAAATGAGTAATTTCATGGCAAATAATTTTCCTATGGTTAAATTCCGGATTCTCGGGGGGGGGGGTGTCCACCTGACGTCACTGGAGGTGAGGTAAATTCTAGATAGGTCAGACCAACACATTACCACACAGCAATACTGGCGGAGCACGCAATGCATTTGAGCGTGAATTTTCTAAATTTTTTCAAAAAAAAAAACATTTTTTTTACAAAACCAAATGCTTTTCTGGGAAAGCAACCTGTCCGGTTTCGTTACTCAATTTAACACCTAAAACATGCCTGAAGGTAGAAATCATCGATGGAAAGGTTTCGCAGAAAAATTATTTTTTAGTCAGTTTTCATTAAAATTTAGTTATTTTTATTTGTTTACCCAAAGAAGCAACCTATCAAGGGGCAAGCGACCCCCTGCATTTCGTTAACATTAATAACGACTACAATATATGTGAATTTAAAAGAAATCGTTGGAGCCGTTTTTGAGAAATAATTTTTTTAAACGTTTTTTTGGAGTTTTTTGAGAATAAAACCCCCCAAATTAAGTTAGCCCCAAATACAAAATTTTTTTCCGAGGTATGATTTTTATGAACCTACATGCCGAATTTCATCAAAATCGATCAAGTAGTTTGCCCGGAAATCGACGCACAGATAGACAGACAGACAGACAGAACGACAGACATACATTTCGTAAAAACCACTTTTTTGGGTTCCTGGGACCTTCAAACGTGTAAATCCGTTGAAATCTCGGAATCGAAAATTTCAACGGTCGCAAAGCTTTCCTTATACTATACGTATAAATTGGAAAGCAATAATAATATAATAATTTACAGCACAGGTCAACAGCATATAATTGGGGGGGGGGGGGAGGGGCAAAGGATTAACCCGTGCTTTGGAATTTATAACAGTTTAGAATGTTAGAATAATACGAGAAATACATAAAAAATTGCAGTTGTAAAGGAAATTGGGAAGGGCCCTAAGTTGATACTCGGTGATAGTCCTGAAGCGAATGGATGCAGAAGCCGAGTTACTGTTAAGAAACGAAATCTAACATACTTCGGTCATGTGATGGGGAACAAAACGAATCGCCCTTTGCATGTAATAATCAAAGGGAAGATAGCAGAAGAAGATAGGACAGAGGGTACCGGCAGAAGAAAAACATCCCAGTTGAAAAACCTGAGGCTTCCCTTTTCAGAGCAGCCATCTCCTAGGTCATCGCCAATCTTCGATAGACGAGGCATTAAAAGAAGAAGACGGTGATATAGCAAGCCTAAGCATGGAACATCTACATCAATCCCAATAAGATCGGAAATTAGTTGTAAATGTACCTAACTCAAGATGCGAGAAGTCAGGGCCTGATTTACCCACTGGGCTATCTCGGCTACAGCCCAGGGTGGCAAATTTTGAAGGGTGGCAAGTTCTCGCTGGAGTACCAGAATTGTAACTCCATTAATAATTACATTCCACATTCATAAAAAAAGCAATGCTATGAAATAAGAACCGGTCCGAGTTTACTCGAACATGCTTTCCAATTTATTAATTAGTAGATAGAGAAAATGAGTACTTTCATGGTAAATAATTTTCCTATAGTTACATTTTGGACATCTTGGGGGGGGGGGGGTTTCCACCTGACGGTTTGTCCACCTGACGTCACTGGAGGTGAAGTAAATTCTAGATAGGTCAGAGATTACATTACATTACCACACAGCAATAATGGTAGGGCAAGCAATGCATTTGAGCGTGAATTTTCATTTTTTCAAGAAAATCATTTTTGCAAAAACCAAATAGTTTTTTTGGAAAGCAACCTGTCCGGTTTCGTTACTCAATTTAACACCTAAAACATGCCTGAAGGTAGTAATCATCGATAGAAAGGTTTCGCAGAAAAATTATTTTTTAGTCATTTTTCATTAAAATTTAGTTATTTATATTTTTTTACCCCCAGAAGCAAACTATCAAGGGGCAAGCGACCCCCCGCATTTTGTTAACATTAATAACGACTACAATACATGTGAATTGAAAAGAAATCGTTGCGCCGTTTTTGAGAAATAATTTTTTTAGGCGTTTTTTTTTTAGTTTTTTGAGAATAAAACCCCCCTAAATTGAGTTAGCCCAAAATAAAAATGAAATGGTCTCGAGTCATAATTTTTGTGAACCTACATGCAAAATTTCTTCAAAATCGGCCGAGTAATTTGCCGGAAATAGATGAACAGACAGACCGACACACAGACATACATACAGACAGACAGACAGAGCGACAGACAGACATTTCGTAAAAACCACTTTTTTGGGTTCCTGGGACCTCAAAACGTGTAATTCCGTTGAAATCTAGGAATCGGACATTTCGACCATCACAAAGCTTTCCTTATACTACGTATAAATTGGAAAGCAAAAAAATAATGAAGGAAAAAATAATTGAAAAAATTCCAGACTTGGTTAGGGGGGGGGGGGGCAAATCCCTGAATCAGACCCTGGGAGTAGTTGGCATTATGTATTAAGGAAACTAAAGAGGTTATTGCTTTCCAATTTATACGTAGTATAAGGAAAGCTTTGTGATGGTCGAAATTTCTGATTCCGAGATTTCATCGGATTTACCCGTTTTGAGGTCCCAGGAACCCAAAAAAGTGGTTTTTAGGAAATGTCTGTCTGTCTGTCTGTCTGTCGTTCTGTCTGTCTGTCTGTCTGTCGTTCTGTCTGTCTGTCTGTCTGTCTGCCTGTGCGTCGATTTCCGGGCAAACTACTAGGTCAATCTTGATGAAATTCGGCATGTCGGTTCACATAAATCATACCTCGGAGCTGTTTTTTTTATTTGCGGCTAACATAATTTGGGGGGGTTTCATTCTTAAAAAACAAAAAACAATTATTTCTCAAAAACGGCTCCAACGATTTCTTTTAAATTCATATATATTGTAGTCGATATTAATATTATCGTGGGGTCGCTTGCCCCTTGATAGGTTGCTTCTGGGGGTAAAAAAATAAAAATAACTAAATTTTAATGATAAATGACTAAAAAATAATTTTTCTGCGAAACCTTTCTATCGATGATTTCTACCTTCAGGCATGTTTTAGGTGTTAAATTGAGTAACGAAACCGGACAGGTTGCTTTCCCAGAAAAGTATTTGGTTCTGTAAAAAAAATGTTTTTTTTTTTTTTTTTAATGAAAATTCACGCTCAAATGCATTGCGTGCCCTGCCAGTGTTGCTGTGTGGTAATGTGTTGGTCTGACCTATCTAGAATTTACCTCACCTTCAGTGACGTCAGGTGGACGACCCCCCCCCCCCCCCCCCCCCCGGGATATCGGAAATTTAACCATTGGAAAATTATTTACCATGAAATTACTCATTTTCTCTATCTACTAATTTTGATAAATTGGAAAGCATGTTCGAGTAAGCTCGGACCGGTTATTTTTTTGTAGCATTCAGTTGTTTATTAGAATTATTTGCATGCAAATAATTTTTCAGTGAAACTTTTTTGACGTAAAATGAAACCGAATCAAAGAAATCCCCTAATTATTAAACATACTCAATGTGTCCGATTTGATGCTTATTCTCCCATCAGAGGCGGACGCAGCGACCGGGACTGCGGGCAACTGCCCCCCCCCCCTTTGGAAGGCAGTTAAATTCCTTGCCTCTGAATTCTAAATGTTACTGCTTTCAAACTGCGTAAAACCCCACTATTTCAGCCCTATTTTTCAAACATTTTCTTCCTGGGGAGAAGACCTCCGGACGCCCCTTCTTGTCCTCCGGACCCTCTGGCTCATGCGCAAAGGACACTAAGGTCATTAATTTAACAGCTGCGTACGTCCATGAGAACGGCTTTCCCCATTTTATACAATATTATGAAAATTAGTGGGGAATGCCAAATTATACATCGCCCCCCTTCGAAACCCTATCGTTACGCCACTGACAAGTGCCTCCGCCTTTTATGAGGTCTGGCACCCCGCCTCTGTCTCTCATTGATAAGTAGTTCTTATTTAACAGAAGGTACCCATAAGTTATCTCTACAACTCTTGCGGGCTCATCATTATCAGTAACATGTTGCAGGTGAAACTGCAAGCGCTGCTGAGGAGGAGAATCAGAAGCTTTGGCGTGACCAGATCTTGGATGCAATAGAATTGGTAATAACATAGGATAGGTAGTTTAGGCTACCAAGGTGGCTACGCCAGTCAATCAACGATTGTACCAAGTATAAGCGGGTGGTTCTCGCAGTTTCAGTTCAGCGCTTGGGGATTAGGGAAAGTCAATGCAGCCGAAATGTAACCCTATAAGTATAATTTACCATGTAAATGTAATGATCCAGTGGCGGATCCATTTTCAACCCACTGCAAAGGTTAAGGGGATATAATCAAGAGATTAACTTAACTTGACGAGACAACGTTCGCGAGGGTCAAGTTTTTTTTCACTCCCCTTTCTCAGTTTTAAAATAACCATTTTCTGTTGTAATTGTGTGGCTTTTTGATTGTTTTGTGTTAATTTTTGCTGCATTTCTGTTTTCTTGTTGCGTTGCTATTTCGATATCGATGGCAAGGTGATAGCGAGCGTGTAGCCAACTTGTGCGAGTCTACACGCCATGCCATCGGAGACATGTTTTAACTCAACAGGAGTACTAACCTACAGTGGCGACTGAAGAGGTCAACCGGGTACATTCATTAAATTGTTTGTTTGCGATTAATCTTTTATTGCTTTCCAATTTATACGTAGTAGCCTATAAGGAAAGCTTTGTGATGGTCGAAATTTTCGATTCCGAGATTTCAACGCATTTACAGGTTTTGAGGTCTCAGGAACCCAAAAAAGTGGTATTTACGAAATGTCTGTCTGTCTGTCGCTCTGTCGCTCTGTCTGTCTGTCTGTTCACCGTATTCCGGGTAAACTGCTCGGTCGATTTTGATGAAATTTGGCATAAAGGTTCACAAAAATCAGATACCTCAGATACCTCGAGATAATTTTATTATTTTGGGGTAACTCAATTTGGGGGGTTTTATTCTCAAAAACTCCAAAAAAACGTCTAAAAAAATTATTTCTCAAAAATGGCTCAAACGAATTCTTTTAAATTCACATATATTGTAGTCGTTATTAATGTTCGCAAAATGCGGGGGTCGCTTGCCCCTTGATAGTTTGCTTCCGGGGGTAAAAAAATAAAAATAACTTAATTTTAATGAAAAGTGACTAAAAAATAATTTTTCTTTGAAACCTTCCTATCGAATATTTCTACCTTCAGGCATGTTTTAGGTGTTAAATTGAGTAACGAAACTGGACAGGTTGCTTCCCAAAAAACTATTTGGTTGCACAAAAAATTATTTTTTGAAGAAATGATAGAAAATTCGCACTCAAATGCATTGCGCGCCCTGCCATTATTGCTGTGTGGTAATGTGTTGGTCTGACCTATCTAGAATTTATCTCACCTCCAGTGACGTCAGGTGGACAACCCCCCCCCCCCCCCCCCCAGATGCCCGAAATTTAACTATAGGAAAGTTATTTACCATGAAATTACTCATTTTCTCTAGCTACTACTTGATAAATTGGAAAGCATTTTCGAGTAAACTCCGACCGGTTCTTTAAAATAAAATTAATGATAACAATGTATTAACTTTCAATATCTTTTACAGCAACAAGGCGGCTAATTGCAAATGGAAGCGAATACAAGGAGGAGGCACTAAAGAGTTTATTTTATACCTGGATATATGTATATCGTATTTATATGACAATATATCTTTATTTCTACTAATGCGATTTCGATTTTTTTTTTCACTGCTTCAAATCATATCCCCCTGATGTTATAGTAACCCTAGATTATCCGAACCAATTTTGAGATGCGATCCCATTAGGTTAATTGAAAATTCGAATAATTGGATTACGGCATATCTTCGAAGATGAGGGGCGTATTAAATGGGTACTTTGTGGATTCTTTGAATGCAGCCATAGAAGCAGCGCATATTTTATGGAAGCCCCATTGGGGCAAGCGTGCCCCCCAGCAAGGTGATTTTGTCCCCTACTTTTGGGCACATTGCCCCACAGAAATTGGGCCCAAAATTCAAATTCCAAGACTAACAAAACTAGAAATTAGAACAAATTGAAAAAAAAAGAGTCAAAAGTTACGTTGCCCGTCGTATTTATGGCGCCAATTTTAATTTTAACGTTTTGTTTTTTGAAATATAAATGATTTTGGTAATCTTGATAAAGTGTTATTATTTAGAACTAGGTATACTACCCATTATTAAAAATAATAGACCTAATCTGAAATTATGGAGCGGGAGGGGGGTGGGTACTAGTATTTAACAACAATACAAGTGAAATATACATTACATATAGAATATGATTTCAATTTGTGCCAACCAGTGAAAATTTCTTAAAAAATGCTCTGCATAGAAGGCATTGTTATCAAGTTGGAGAGCTTGTTAACAATTTGCGTTACGCAGATGACACTGTGCTGGATGCTTCATCACAATAAGTAAATAAATAAATAATGACTTTTTTTATTTTATTACTAGGCCAACCCAGCGGAGTTAGGGCTATAAAGCTATAAAGCCTCTCTTACACTCAGCTAGGAAAGCCCGGGACCACCTGCTTTTCATGCCCTCCGAAGCATGGCCAGAAAATATAACCCGTGTAGAACTCGAACCAACAACCTTTCGGGTGAAAGTCAGAGTCCGTTCCACTTCTCTACCTTACATGTCCTGAAGAACAACTGCATTCGTTATTAATATTAAATAAAAGAACCAGTCCAAGTTTACTCGAACATGCTTTCCAATTTATCAATTAGAAAATGGAGAAAATGAATAATTTCATGGTAAATAATTTTCCTATGGTTAAATTTCGGATATCTTGGGGGGGGGGGAGGTAAATTATAGGTCAGGCCAACACATTACCACACAGTAATAATGGCAGGGCACGCAATGCTTTTGACCGTGAATTTTTTGCACAAACCCAAACACCGAACCAATAAGCAAGTCAAATCGGAGTCGGAGTCAAATGAAGAACCAGTAGAATCCGGGCTGATGGGCCGTGGTTGAATTGAAAGTGAACTTCCAAACGTTTCGTCAACATCTGCGGTCGACATCTTCAGTGGCGCTGCGTAGACTTCGAAGGTTGTGCCTCGGTGGCTCCGTAGCGAGTGACTGGGTAGGGGCTTATGCGCACTGACCTTTATACCTGGACGTTGTTGTTGTTGTGTTGAGAGCGAGGATCCAGGTATAAAGGTCAGTGCGCAGCCTCCTACCCAGTCACTCGCTACGGAGCCACCGAGGTACAACCTTCGAAGTCTACGCAGCGCCACTGAAGATGTCGACCGCAGATGTTGACGAAACGTTTGGAAGTTCACTTTCAATTCGACCACGGCCCATCAGCCCGGATTCTACTGGTTCTTCATCGGTAGTAATCATTGACAGAAAGGTTTCGCAGAAAAATTATTTTGTAGTCATTTTTCATTAAAATTTAGTTATTTTTATTTTTTTACCCCCGGAAGCAAACAATCAAGGGGAAAGCGACCCCCCGCATTTTATCAACATTAACAACGACTACAATATATGTGAATTGAAAAGAAATCGTTTGAGCCGTTTTTGAGAAATAAAGTTTGCTTTCCAATTTATACGTAGTATAAGGAAAGCTTTGTGAGAGTCGAAATTTCAGATTCCGAGATTTCAACGGAATTTTACGTTTTGATGTCCCAGGAACCCCAAAAAAGTGGTTTTTACGAAATGTCAGTCTGTTAGTCTGTCTGTCTGTCTGTCTGTTTATCTATTTCCGGGCAAACTACTCGGCCGATTTTGATGAAATTTTGCATGTAGGTTTAAAAAAATCATGTCTCGAGAAAAAATTTTTTTATACTGGGCTAACTCAATTTTGGGGGGTTTTATTTTCAAAAAACTCCAAAAAAACGTCTAAAAAAAATATGTCTCAAAAACGGCTCCAACGATTTCTTCTAACTTAAAAAGCTTTGTGATAGTCCAAATTTTCGATTCCGAGATTTGACCGGGTTTACACGTTATGAGGTCCCAGGAACCCAGAAAAGTGATTTTTACGAAATTTCTGTATGTGTGTCGCTCTGTTCATCAATTTCCGGGCAAACTACTGAGTCGATTTTAACGAAAGTTGGCATGTAAGTTAACAAAAATCATACCTCGAAACCATTTTATTTTTATTTTGGGCTAACTCAATTTTGGGAGGTTTTATTCTCAAAAAACTCCAAAAAAACGTCTAAAAAAATTATTTTTCAAAACGGTTCCAACGATTTCTCTTAAATTCAAATATATTGTAGTCGTTATTAATGTTAATGAAATGCAGGGGGTCACTTGCCCCTTGATAGTTTGCTTCTGGGGTAAAAAAATAAAAATGACTGAAAAATAATATCTTCTGGTATGTTTTAGGTGTTAAATTGAGTAACGAAACCGGTCAGGTTGCTTTCCCAAAAAACTATTTAGTTTTGTGTAAAAATTTTTTTTTTGAAAAAATGATAGATTATTGAAAATTCTCGCTCAAATGCATTGCGTGCCCTGCCATTATTGCTGTGTAGTAATGTGTTGGTCTGACCTATCTACAATTATCCTCACCTCCAGTGACGTCAGGTGGACCCCCTCCCCCCGAGATATCAGAAATTCTCAATAGGAAAATTATTTACCATGATATCACTCAATTCCTCCATCTACTAATTGATAAATTGGAAATGTTCGAGTAAACTCGGACAGGTTCTTTTATACTTTTTTTTGGAGTTTTTTGAAAATAAAACCCCCCCAAAATTAAAAAATTATCCCGTTTTGTGAACCTACGAGTCGTACATGCCAAATTCCACCCAAATCCACCGAGTAGTTTACCTGAAAATCGATGAACAGACAGAGCGACAGACAGACTTTTCGTAAAAACCACTTTTTTTGGTTCCTGGGACCTCAAAACGTTTAAATCCGTTGAAATATCGGAACCGAAAATTATGACCATCACAATGCTTTCCCTATACTAAGTATAAATTGGAAAGCAATAAGAGTAGCAGGGAGAAATGCGGGCTAATTCCCAATTATAACAATTATAATGCAGAAGATGCATGTGATGACTGTCAGTAAAAGGGTATAGATAAATCTGAACATTGTTCTGGATGATACTTCTATAGTACAATGTGAACAATATCGGTACCTCGGTTGTAAATAGTGAGTGGAAGGAGAGCCAGGACATCCGCAGCCAAATTGAACAAGCTGGCATTGTCTTGTTTGTTTGTTTGTTAAGCCAGAAGTCCCCCAGGGCTGAACGCGCCGAACCACTTGGGAAACACAGTGAAGTCACACGATTATTGTTCGGAGGTGACCCGGACAAGTACTACCATGTTTCCATAGCGGCGCTGTGCACACGACCAAGTTATCTGCATCTTTGAACCTGCTCTGGTCCGCTGGATTCAACTAGGTATGGCGGCCGGCAAGTTAAGTAAGTATGTCAAGGCAGTGTCTTCAGCAAAATGCAGAAAACATTTCGGTGTAGGTATGGCGCGGTAGGACCGTCGATTGCTAGTGGTGAAATGCTATGTGTTTTCAAACGTTCTGTATGGCATGGATAGATGGACTTTGATACAAGTTATGGAGAACTGAATCAGTTCATTTGAAATCTGGGTACACAGACGAATGGTGCATATTCCGTTCGAAAACATTTCTCATATTGGCTAATGGGAATAACATACATAAAATAAGTAAACATGTATTGATTTATAAAATGTCGTGTTATATAATTATAAAGTCCAATATTGTTTAAAATAGGTACCTCACAACCAATACAGTAGAACTTCAATTAAACGTCATCTTCAGCGCCCGGGCATGGTTGGACCGCTAAAAAGGTCAGATGAAGAATGAGAATGAAAAACACTACTTGCAGAGGTCAAAGAAAGGAAGAAAATTGTCTTTATTTTCCATGTGGGCGAATTTTGAGCCTTTCGGCCCACTCTTACAACAATTAACCCATCAAAAGAATGTATGCACGTATATAATGAATCAAAATCAAGCAAACAGGTTACACCAACACTACAATACATACTTGCTGTAGTAAAATTATGTACTCAGGAATTTTAAAATTGGCGGTAAGTATTTTAAACTAAATGTATTTTAGAAAATTCCGCATAATCTAAATATAATACTTACTCGCTACTCGCTACTTACTACTTGTAGGCTAGAGGGAAATTTCAATCGGGAGAACGGTAGTTCGAATCCTCAAGGGGATCTCATTTACTCAATAATTCAGAGCAGATAAATGGGAAAGCAAAATATGAGAAACCATCAGTCCCTCTCAGGACTAAGCCTGATGTTGGGAGTACCGCCCACCCCCGAAACGACTCCCCCTCCCTGACAATGGGCTCTGCCGTAATTTGTCGATGACTGTGAGGCCTCTAATGACCATTAACACAGCAGACAATGTAAGTCCAACTTACCCGGATTAATAATATTACACTATTGGCATTAACCAATGGTCGGCAAACGTTTTGGCCAAAGAGCTAAATATGAACATTGCAATCATTAAAAAAAAAATTGAGAGCCAAATGCATGTCCAGTAAACTTTTATTACACCAAAGCCAAAGAGCCACATGCGGCTCTGGAGCCGCACTTTGTCGACCACTGACATATACACATACATGTAGAGTAGTGGTACGGACTCTGACTTTCATCCGAAAGGTTGTTGGTTCGAGTTCCACACTGGCTACATTTTCTGACCATGCTTCGGGGTGCATGTAAAGCAGACGATCCCGGGTCTTCCTAGTTGAGTGTAAGAGAGAGCTTTATAGCCCTAACTCCGCTAGGTTGGCTTAGTAATAGAACAAAAAAGTCATTATTTATTTATTTATTATATACCAATAGCCTATACCTGGTATCTCTGCACATGCTTTCCTTGCATCTGGTACCCCTTTTTGAGCCAAAATACATAAAATAGTCACTTGAGGCATAATTGGTACATTTAAAACCATCCAAAATATCCAGGTTGCAGACAACGCGAATTATAAATTCTGTCCAATTGATAAATGTCCCGCGTTAATTGAAATTAAGCATAATTGAAAAGCAACCATTGATACATAAGCCTCATTTCCATAAACAACCGATGCATGGGAACATGAGCATCGTGGCCCTACTAGATAATTAGAAGTCCCGTGAACCGTGCAGCTTCCGGCGTTAATATGGCATTTCCATAAGCTCGACCAGAGAGAGTATGGCCCGGGTGTGTATCCGCAGCAAAGCTTTCATTAGAATGCTGATGAGAAGCGTGAGAGAATGGTCAGGTGCCTCACGGATTATATTCAATGGCATTTTGGATCTGTCGGCCAGATGGTTATCTCTACTCTGCGCCATCTCTATGGCGGGGATTCCATCGACCTGCAAGTGCAAAATACAAATACGGTGACGTGGTAGCAGACATTCAAGACTTAAGCGGGGTTTCCACCAACCTCGCAGTGCAGAATGCAAATGACATAGATGGAAATTTTTGTTTTACTCTATGCCATAGTTAAAATTGATCAACGATCATAGAGTAAAATCACAAACAAACAAACAAACAAAAATTAAAAAATGCCGTCATGGTATATGTTAAGTACAAACATTTTAATAGATTACTATAAAAAGAAAAATTTAAATTTCCGTTAATGTCATTTGCATTCTGCAATGAGAGATCGGTGGAATCCCCGCCTATACGCTACCCCCGAGATTTTTTCTGTAATATTTGCCACCGAACAGGCGCGGATCTAGAATGAGACCAAGGAGGGGGTTAAGATTAAATACGAATAAAAAATAAAATTGCAAAAAATTGCCAATATAATGAGAGCTGGTCCCAGGCCTCTTAAAAGGGGGAGGCACTTGTCAGTGGCGTAATGATAGGATTTCGAAGGGGGTGGTGTATAATTTGGCGCCCCTTCAACCATTTTCATAAAAGTGTAAAAAATGGGGAAAGTCGTTCCCATGGACGCACACAGCTTTTAAATTAATGACCTTAGTGTCCTTTGCGCATGAGCCAGAGGGTTCGGAAACATGAAATGGGGCCCGGGGGTTTCCCCCGGGTGAAATTTTTTGGAAAATGGGGCTGAAATATTGGAGTTTTACGCATTTTCAGAGCAATAAGGTTTCTATATTGGATAGCGAATTAATACAATTGTGCACAAGGGGGTTCTCCCCCGGGAGAACATTTGTGAAAAATAGGACTGAGATAGTGGGGTTTTACGCATTTTGAGGAACCTAGATCCGCGCCTTCCACCGATGAATGCACTAACGGGAAAGAATAAGTTATCCGGGATTAAGTGTAAATTATCCTTAATAAACCCCAATAACTATAATAAAGAAAATTTAAAATTAAAATAGAAATTGTTTGCCAACAGAGAGTAATTTCTGCGCATTGTTATAGTATATGTTAGAAACAGGTGGGACATTTTTTTAAAGGCTCTAAAATAAATAAATAAATATTGACTTTTTTGTTTCATTACTAAGCCAACCTAGCGGATTTTTATTGCTATATAGCCCTCCCTTACGCTCAACTAAAAAGGCCTGGGACCTCCCGCTTTACATTCCCTCCAAAGCACGGCCAGAAAATGTAGCATGTGTGGGACTGGAACCAACAACCTTTCGGGTGAAAGTCGGAGTCTTTAACACTACTCTACATGTCCTGACAACTGAGCCGATACACTGTATGTTAAAATAGCTGAATGTCGTCGGTTTTGGAGCGGGTTACTTTTAATGCCTAATTTAAATGGCTCAAATAATTTACATATAAAAATCAAAACCTCCATAAGAAGCAATCTGTTGGGTTTGGTAGCGTTCCGTCACAGCAAAGTTACATCCTGTAGTACTGACTGGCTTCCCAACAAAGGTTTAGTAATGTTATCATGAAAATTGAGCCACTCTTTATTTTTTGTGGAAACCACATTTGACAAAAGAACTTTGGGGGATTTTTGGGGATAAATGGCCTCAAAATAAAGTTATTGAAAAAATAAAAATATTGAGAATATATTTTTGAGTCCACATGCCAATTTTCAACAAAATTCGCCGAGTAGTTTGACGGACAATCGGTAACAAAAATGACAGACAGACAGACATTCCGTAAAAACTACTTCAAAACGTGTAAATTTGTTGAAATCACGAAATTGAAAATTTTGATCATCACAAAGCTACAATGGGCTCCGCCCTAATTGTTCAATGACTACGAGGCCCATGCCTCTAATGACTATTAACACAGCTGGCAATATAATTCCAACTAACCCTTTGTTAAGTAGTATTCCATTAGATTACAAAGCTTCCTTTATACGTTAAAATTGGATATAAATAATAATTTACAATGCATAGATAGAAAACTAGAAAAATGTTATGACAGCTTTATTATAATAAAAAATCTCAGACATCTCAGCCCTAAAGAAAATTGAATTTCCCGTGAAATAAAAAAAGTTGACGCAGACGAAAGAGCAAAGCGAAGTTGATATCTATCTTAGTGACACAGGGGACGTTTCACCGTAAATTGATTGAACAAATCACGTTAGTAATTGCGAAACGGTTGAAAGAGCCAAAAGAAACCCCCGAGATCCAAAAACAGCCCCTGAGACGACAGGTTCGCAATCAAATGCCACATGAGGCTCTGCTCTTAAGGGGCTTATCAATCTTATTTCGAAAAGGATATCTATCATTGCTTCAGAGTGCCTTTTTCAGACACTCTGAGTGTGACAAAAGTGGGTGATTTCGTTTTGTGACATTTGACCACCTCGATGGTGATTTCTTTCATTCTTTATTATTAGCTTAGTTCTTGAACAAAGTAGCCTATTTTGGTATATAATATAGCTGGAGCGAAAACGCTGGAAGGATGTGTTGGAAACTGACCTTCGCGAGTTGGGAGTCCATATAGATAGTGGAGCGTTGAACAAAACCGAGATGACTGGAGGACGAGCAGGTCAAAGCCCATCACGGGCTGTAGGGCCAGAAGAAGAAGAGGAAGAAGAAGAACATAGCTACAAGAAGGAACTGTCGCCAGTGTAGTGCAAGTGTAGTTTTCTCTGATGGGAGAGACTTCAATAAATAATAAATAACCAAACTTATAATGTGTTGACAACAGACCAAGTCCAAAAACGACATCACTTACAACATAAAACCTAAAACAATACCCGAGAAACAAGCAGTCAAATTGAAGAGGAGGAAAAATATAGGATCTTATCGATTTGCCCAACGGGTAGGACCTATGTACGTAAAATAAATACCTACCATACAATACAATACAAGTATGTACAAGTAACCATAGTTCATATGACTGTCACAACATCGCCATGGCATAAATTCACTTAGGCTTAGAGCAAATGGATCCAGTTCTGACAATTCAATACGTTTCAAAATTCTTTCAAATGGTGCTTTCGAAAGGCCACTATGAATAAATAACACTTTTAATCAACTTTTTGGATAATGGCTTGTTCAATGCGATGGAATGCACTGAGGTTCAAGAGTTCAGAATTTTTTTTCTGTGGTTTCGCTGTATATAATGTTATACTTAAAATTAAATTAACCTTTCTTATACGCGAAACATTGAATTATCCAAACTGACTCGACGGAAAACTGTAAGTTCTCTAATGACATGCATGGGGTACATTCAAAAATGATTTGGTATCAGAAATTTCCATAATCTCATGCGCCCTGCCATCGAGGAGAAATCAAATCGTACGTTTTTTTAAATTTATTGCCCATAATCCGAGCAAGAGCAAAAGTTGGTGCCTCGCCTTCGTTGCAATGAATGGATGGCATTTCATGTTTTATTTCCTGAAATTATTATGTTGTATCTGTTGAAAATAAATCTGTTCTAAATGAAAGTGCCTAAACTTGGGGTACCCAATTAAAATAATTCTGAGGTTCCAGTCGCTCAAAGACTTCTAATAAATCCTAATCCCAAAATTAAAAATGTTCTAGTTGCATACACCCCCCCCCCCTCCCCGCATTAATGCTAATGCCAGCTTTGCAAATGTAAAACAAAAATGGTTGGCTTGATAATACTTTTAGATAGCTCGTCTATACTGGTCAGCGCGTCACCAAATGGCTCAGATGCCAAGGGTGGGCGTTGGCTAGTAAGTAGTAAGTATAATACTTTTAGAACAAAAAGTCAATATTTTTAATTTATTTGAAAAATTGTTGGCACCTGCAATTAATTAACATTTATTTTTATTGGTCAGGGGTGCAAAGTAGAAGGCCTCCTCGTGGTGCACCCTGGGTAACGCCAAATCTGCTACAGCGATCGCCTACTTCTCACTGAGAGTACCGAGCTTCCATGAACACCCTCAAGACCCTAAGCAGTGGCAAAAAGTGGGAGGAATGTAGGAATGTAGGAACCTTGAGAGGGCTGAAGCTGTTGCTAGATTCCGCCTCAATACCGGTCATGACTACCTTCAGGCCCACCTACACGGCATTGGCCTTGCCGCCGATGACACATGTCCACTATGCTACGGTGGAAGAATGGACGAAGACCACCTGAGGGATTGCACGGCTCTCACCTACCCGAACGACGACTTGGTGAACCGCTACTGGGAAGCTCGGCGACGAATGGTTGAACTACCACGTTCGGGCGTTGGATAAAGTAAAGTAAGTAAGTATTTTTATTGGTCAGCATCTACATAATAATCGATGATGTTATTATGAACTCAGAATTCTGAACTCATTCAGAACAGCTCTGTGTTTGTTAAAGTGGACGAAGAATTAGGCTATGTAAGAGCTGTTTTCAATTCAATTTAATTACATTATTGGACGATGGTTTAGTTGGATTTATGGTACATTGCCTGTTGTATTAGTAGGCATATTTTGACGCAGGTGCCCCACGGTCATCGAACAAAAGGGCCTGATAAGGGCTGATTGTTTCTGGACGATTGACTCATTGCTCTTGTATTCTTCTCTGAATAGTTATTACCTCACTGGTATTTCTTCAGAGTGCCCCCACCCCTGACTCGTATCTGTACTTGGTTAAGTAATGCTTTCGCTTTTTCCATTGCGTGAATGGTAGGCTTGTCTCAGCTTGTCCATTATTACCTGTAGCTGGTGTAGGTTGACATCACGAACGTATTCCAGTTTACCAATGGCCAAAAATTCATTCGAAAACAATACAAAATATAATGTCCGAAATCCACGGGGTTGTTGGCATTGGACAAGGAACATATGGGCCTGGATCTATAAAAAGAAGTCATTTAAAAAAAATACTCGATGCCCCCTCCTGAAGATCTATTTGATAAGGGCAATACGGAGCAATACAGTACAACTAGAAGTCTAGAAAAATTTAAACAAACATATTTCTGTCAAGAAAATGACAAAAATCGTTTACATGTCATCTTAAGTCAATAGTGGAAAAAAGCTTCTACAGAAAAATATATAAAAAAGGAGGTAAAACCCAAAAATATTCCCTCTTTTCTTTGACCGATTGATTCTAGTCCAAAAAGGAAGGAAGCTCCATTTATTTTTAAATTTTCGCTGCAAAGGCCACAAGAAGCCAATCCCCAATACCTTTCAATCAGGATTATTTGAATAATTTCCAATGAAGGTGTGTGGAATTTTCTTCCCGACAATTTTTCCCTGATGATCTCACCTTATTTGCCTGCTCTTTTTGTTTGAAGTATATTTGCATTGATTGTCAAGGGACTTGTGTTTCCTTCATTTTTTCCTTTCCTTTTTTAGACATTACTCTTCTTTTCATCGAGTCGAGTTATCCTACATTAAATTTGCAATCTGCCTATGTATTTCATAAGAATGCATTTTTTCTGTAGGTAAGCCTTTTTTGGATTGGTTTTTAATTTCCCTTTTAAAGCATGATTAAATTCCGATTGCCTCGACATCCCCTATCCCAAAACACGGAATTAATCGATGGGATGATTGCATGGTCTGGAACGGACTAGATGAAGATGGCTTAGTCAACAGATACCCCAGGGTGTCTTAATGTTCTAGCTATAGGAATATAATACATTACAACACAATAATACTGGCAGGGTACGCAATGCACATGTTGTGCATGAGGAGATGAGGGTCCATTTGTACTAAACAAGCAGATAAAGATAAAAAATACATAGCAATGCAATAATAATTAATATTCAAACTATTTCTTCAATGTAACGCCTCAGAGATAATTAATACCGCTACTTTACTCAGTGGATGGTGAGTACCATGTTTTTTTTTTCATAAAAATCTAATTTTTCGCCCCACTACATAATCAAAAGCTTCAATAACAACAAAAGGTACTTAGCGCGGCTAACTCTGTTACAAAGAACTAATTATTATTTTTCGCCCTCCGCAAACATTCTATTAAATTTACTTGCGGTAAAACTGTTTTTCATTTTTATCCTCTTTGTTCTCACCAGTTCTTGTTTTAATCCATATCTTCTTTGCTCACAAGTGTGAAATTAAAAATTGCCACACCCTCGCCTCTGTTATTATATGGGTCTTTTTCTTCGTATTAAAATTAATAACGAGGACAGTTGTTTCTTCCCATGAAATCAATGGGTATTCCTAATAACCAATCATCAATTAAAATTATTCAACAATGGCCTATGGACGAAGTGAGTTATTCTGCTCTACGAGTAGATTAATAATTGTGAAATAAATATTTAATAAGGAAGTTATGTCCTATAAACATGAAACGCTCTACTACTGGTTATTTACATGTACTGTGTTACCACGATAGGACGACATTAGGAGCCGAAATTAGCGAGGATTTAGAAAAAACTGGACTTGGTGGGATTCGAACTCACGATCAACGGCTATCCGGGGGTGTTATTTTTAAATCCCCTAATTTTGGTTATAACGAGCAGGTTACCTCTTCAACCTAAGTTAGTAGTTTAATGTCAGTGTTATATACCATTTATTATAATACTGCAATGACTACAGACATTTGAAGCATTTTCAGCAGATCTTACAATAGTTAAATTGCATTTGGAAGATCTGGCTTAAGTCCAGGAGGCAGGATATAAAGAATTCAACAGAACGTATAGTATGTTAAAGTAAAGGATTTATTATTTGAAATGCCCACTATTTTCTCAACTACTGTAGTTACTACAGGGAAAAAATACAATCAAACAAGTTCTGAAGAAGAAAGAAATATAATTTTCCTTGTGACAAAGCGGGAAATAAAAAAGGACCCTATTGGCATTCCGTATTGGACGATTTTGAAAGCACTTGGATCGTTAACCAGTGGAAAGATGCCCCGTGGTCGACAGATATTTCCCCATTCCAGACACGTTTCCCTCACATTTGGCCAACTTCATCCCTTATTTCCAAACCAACCCCTACTCTGAATTGGCGTTGACGAGTTAAGCATCTTCCCGAATTTCGAAAATCTGTTTACTTGGAGCTTACGTGGTTTTCATCCCTGCGTGTCTTTTCGAAGTGAGATTGGAAAGTTGTACGGGATTGCGGATTACAAAACTAAACCGTCGACTACAATTACAAAGGTTTTCACGGCAAAAATAAAATAGGAAGCAGGAGAATCGGGATTAATGGGTCGTGATCGAACCCCATCAAGTCCAGAACTTTGTAGATTCTCCAATTTTGGTTAGGACTAGGTGGTTGCCACCTAAGTTATTGTCAGTATTCTTTTTCTGAGGTCACAATCTCATTGATTTTTTGGCAGCAACTCCCTGCATATCATCCTCAAGCTCTTCCGGTCCTGCGCCATCCTCTTCAGCTCTTGGTACGTTCGAGCTCTTTAGTCCTCCTTCAGTTGATCCACGAATTCCTTCTGTGGCCGCCCTATTCTAGTAGTTCCTCCCACATATTGCTACGATATATAGGCTACCTAATTAAATATTTGTAGCATTTTCTCGAATGAGGTACTTTTTCAGGTAATTGAAGAGCTTCTAATTAATACACAGGATATAATTATGTAAACAATTTTTTTCTCTTAATAGACTAAGAACGGGGGTTACAAGGTGCCGCGCGAACTTGTGTTGGTGGGGTCTGGCGAATGTGGACAACTACAAGACGACGGCCACCTTCTGGTTTGCTCGAGACTAGGAGAATCTGTGATCCAGAAACATCTTATAGACGCTCACCACAAGGCCATCCAGACCGCAACGTTTTTTATCAACGTGTCCTAGGCCCGGACACGTTAAGCATTTCTTCTCTTGAATACAAATATAAAGCTAATAACACAATGGAACCAATAAAGTATAGGGTCTCTGAAAACAGTTCAACACATCGTTCAAATCTTTCAAAATAACTTTTCCAAACTTCCCATCCCCTTTCAACAGTCCTTTTCCAGATTTGTCTTTCAAAATGGCTTCAGCATATTTTCATCATAATAAAATCCCTTCAAATATAATTCACGAGAGGCAGTTGAAAGGCGGATATTGTGATATAGAGGTGATTCTGCACTGGTTCCAATCTTGCAGAGTGCCAAGCTCTGTCCCGTCTGTTAAAGTGTCGACCACTTTGCCCACTATATGTCTTTCAGTTCAATCACATTATTACTTTCACCCTCTCCGCATATTTTTCGTTAAACTGTTCTATCTTCTAAGCCGAATATTGTATATATTTCTTAATCAAAGAAGTATGAATATGGTATTGTTTTCGATGACGACACCCCGCATTTTGCTGAATATAAATAAGCTAAATAGACCTGCAACCCTATTGTGGTGATTTGGGATTAACATAATACCGGGCTTTATTCAATTGTTTTAGAAAAGTTATTTGTAAAATGCGCGGGAAATTCAATTTGATAAATTAATCCTCGGCTATATTTTTGGTGAGTTTTCAATTTTTTTAATTTCTCTCCCTTAGATGTAGACACATTAATTCAAATTCTTATTATATTTCAAAATTCTACCTGTACATTGTAATGTTTAGTAGTATTTCTTTCAATTATAAAATAATGCAACCATTCTCTTGTGTTCCAATTTGAAATTTCCAGCTCATATTTTAACGCCGTCGCGTGGCATTAAAAAATAAACCCCGTTATTATGTTAATCCAAAATCACTAGAATAGCGCTGCTGTTGTTGTTGTTGTTAAAAATTGGATATTAATAATGTTTAAAAGAGTTTGTGTTATTCAACATGTAGCCTCCTTCCAAAAGCATGCACTTGAAGAAAATAAGAAAGTTGTCAATTAAACTAATTAATTATAAAAAAATAGGCAATTATTGTTTTTTAAGCGCTTTTATAAATGAATAAAAGAGCGTTTTTAATGATAATCAAAGCATGTTGAAGTTGAATGGAGAATAATCCATTTTTTTTAAATAGTAGTCTCTTCGGTTATAGGTGTCGAATACTTTCCATCTGATAAATCTTTTAGAAGGATAGGAAGATAGAATTAAGATATTTATTAGTAGGCAATTTGTTGTATAAAAAAATTCAGGGCAATGAATCATAAAATTAAAAATCTTTCTAGTCTTTAGTCTCGCTCCGGGAATATAAGACTAATATTATTATTACTATTGGATCTCATTCATTGCCAGAAGGCTAGAGTGAGTACTCTATAATGGTTTATTGTTCTTAATAATTATTAATTACATTTTATATCTTGCAGTGCCACTGCACTAAGATCGCTCGATAAGCGGAAACTTGGGCGTGATAATTATACTTAATAACAAATTGTGTTTTTTTTTTCAATACATGCACCTTGTCCGGGGTTACTGGTCAAGGGAAAAAGTGAAGAGAAGATTAAAAATAGTAGCAATCATGAATTTAAAAAACATCTGAGGCATAAACCAATATTTTTCTTCTTATTTTTCATAAATATTCAAGTTTTTCTTTGTGTCCCAACAGCAACGGAAGCCATAATGTTACAATCTTGAAATAACTCAAAATCTTATGCAAAGACACAACAGCTTCGCGCACACCCCAGTAAACAGAAGGGAGACCGAGGGTGGTTTAGGGGCGAGGTGTATTTACTTCATCCCCGGAGGGAACAAACTCGATTCCCGGCCTAATGAACCGTTCACTGATTCTATTCGCATTTTGACGACGCTTTAAGTCTCCATTCATTTTCTAATCATTAGCATTTTTGCTGATTTTTCTTTAATTTTTAAGTACCGCACCTTACTCCTTTCGCTCAGTAGCTTTTAGCTTTAACTTTCAGCTTTTTAACTTTCAGGGATAAAGCTTCTGTGTAGTAGTGTTTGCTTGCATTAATGATGACAACGTTAAAAACAAAGTGGGAGCTGTTTTTGAGAAAAACGTTATTTGTGGGGGTTTCAGGGGCGAGCCCCCGCAAACTAAATGTGCTGGAAGAATGAATAAAAATCTCACGGTAGCCTGCTCATAAAAACTCAAAAACTGGGCATAGTAAACTACCCAGAGTTTACCAATAAGTCCCAACAGAAACACCACTGAGACATACAGATACTGTAGATACTAGTAGATACTAAATATCGGTTCGCATTATCAACAGATATTACAACAATAAGCCCGTAAGTATGCAGCTAAAATGATTGCAAAATCCCTTTTTTTTCTTCTTCTTCTTCTTCTTCATCATCATCATCTTTCTATTCTTCTTCTCCTTCTTCTTCATCATCATCTTCCTCTTCTTCTTCTTGCTCTTCTCCTTTTTCTGGCTCTACTACCCTTCAAGGGCTTTGGCTTGCTCAACAACACTCCTCCAGGCTTTGTATATCAGCGGGCTCCCAACTCGCGGAGGTTGGTTTCTAGTTTGTCCTTCCAGCAATCTCGTGGACGTCTTCTTCCCGTCAAGCTTGCTTTGTAAATTTGATTACACAATCCCATTAACCCTAAAACAATCAAAACAGAATGGAAAAAGCTCATTCCACTGAAAAGCATTGGAAATAATTTCATTTCCGACATAGTCTTGGAGCAGTTGTCATAATAAAAGGAAAAAAACAGTGCGACCCGGTTAGGAAGTGTAAAAGAAGTACCCTCCAAGTAGTAATAAAATGGCACTGTCAGACCAACATTCTGTCTAATATTTTTATGGTGATTACAACCAATTATAATCAAGTCATACTGTCGCCTCACGAGAACTTTCTTAAGTCGTTTCCATTCAGGGGCGGATTGGGGTAGTAAACATTTCCGAACGTTCTCATAGACGAATTAAGGGATGTTCGTACCTATATTACGGGAAAAGATGAGACGGGAAGAGGTGGAATCCTTATTTGAAGTAGTCTACTAGACTAGTGGACTAGACTGTTAAGTGTTTATGAGAGATTTGTTATTAATATGTAAGGCGGGGTTTCCACCGACCGGCTAGGGCTAAATCCAAATACAGTGACGTGGTAGCAGACATTCAAGACTTAGGCGGGGTTTCCACCGACCTCGCATTGCAGAATGCAAATGACATTGACGGAAATGTTTGTTTTACTCTATGCCATAGTTAAAATTGATCAATGATCATACAGTAAAATCACAAACAAACAAACTAAAATTAAAAAATGGCGTCATGGGATATGTTAATTACAAACATTTTAATAGATTTTTATTATAAGAAAAACAAACATTTCCGTCAATGTCATTTGCATTCTGCAATGCGAGGTCTATGGAAACCCCGCCTAAGTTTTGAATGTCTGTTACCACGGCTCCGTATTTGTTTTTAACCCTAGTCGGTCGGTGGAAACCCCGCCTTAGTTTAGCTTAATAGTTTGTATGTCTATAATTGTATTATTTATTGTGTATTAATTGTTTTTTGTAATATTTAATACACGCTTCTTTCATTCATTCATAGAATTTTTTTTACCTAACTGCCGCATAAAAAGTGCACTTGACGATGGCGTGAGCCGAAACCGGTTGTGTATTTTTTAATTTAATTTCATTACATAAAACTATACAAAGTTATTTTTAACAATGAATAACCGTTCTAATAATAGCAGTAGAACTGTGAGTACAAACTCTGTCTACCAACATTGCAGCAAAAAAAACCGTTAAATTTTCGGCCAATTTCAAAACCTTGGAAATTGTTTTCAACTTTGAATTTTTTTTTTTAAATCTCGTTTGTGGGGGCCGGAATTTTTGACATTTTTGTGGGGGCCGTGGGCCTGTGCATTAAGTGCCCCTGTGTTAATCCGGCACTGTGTAAACGCATGGGGGCTTTCATACGCCAACCGAGTTGTTTGTGATTTGTTGGTATATTGTATGCTGTGAGAGTTAACGTGTAGTGGCAAACTGCTATCAGGCGCACTGGATAACGAGGTTGCCCGGGGACCGTCTAAAACAGTTTGTTGCGTAACCCGTATGAGTATGAGCTCGTGATGTTGAAATAAAAATAAGCACTAGCACATGCTCATCCTTTTACGTCTTACACTTTACTCTAGAAGTAAATACTTATTTTTGTGAATTTGACTGTCCGTCGGAAATGATTGGCTGTGAGATTTCTTGCCGGAGCCAGGCGCGGCTATTGGGGAGCTGTGGGGTTATAAAACTCCCCTAAGCTCTAAAATATATTTTGAAAATATGGATTTTGTGATAAATGTCAGTGTTCCATCAGTTTCATATAGAAAACAATGTTTAAAATAAAATTCAATTGGCCTTCTTTCTCAATGTAAAATACCATCTTTGAAGGGTATAAGGGTTTTGCAAAAATAAAAAATTTAGTTCTAATATCAAAAGTATCTACTCCAAAAGTAATTTTAGTCGCAACGGCCCTGCAAGTGTGTTCATTTCTTACTCAAAGCATCGATCCATCACGGGTAGAAACAAAACATTTCACTGTAATAAAAACTAAAACAACCATTTCACTCCGTAACTGAACTCCGTAATCGTTTTATACCATTTTGTGGAGAACGGTTTCTGTTTTTATTGATGATGAGAAAACCCTGGAGAATCATTAAGAAATCTGTTATATGAGATTTCCCAACACCCCCCCCCCCCATCATCTTTCTCTTGCCGCCCTTGTTCTATTGTCGCCACCCCTAATTAATGCGGCCTCGTTAGTAACAATGCCTTTGCTTAAAAACAAAAATGTTTGAACTTGCTTCTGTAAATGTATATAAATGTAATTGTTTTGAATGACTTTTTATGGACCTTTTTATGGTCCCTTGTTCAATGCCAACGACCCCATGGATTTTGGAGATTATTTGTATTGTTTCCGTATGACTTCTTGGCCATTGGCAAACTGATATACGTTCTCAGCCTGCATCGGCTACAAGCGATAATGCGCAAGCTAAGACAAGCTTACCATTGACGCAATGAAACATGACTTAACCAAGTACAGATACGAGCCTAACTTGCATCTACAATTAACTAATTCATGGTAGGCGTACAAAATTTTAATATCTCAACAAATCAATCCGTTTTTTCTACTATGCTGTAAGTAATGGATAAAGAAGCCGAGTTGCTGCTGGCAGTTAAGACACGGAAACTAACATGCGTCGGCCATGTTATGAGAAACAAAATATATCGCCTTCTGCATGAAATCATCCAAGGGAAGTGGTTTGGCAGGATCACAACTTCTGTTTTTAAAGCATCTCCGAATGCATACAAAAGCCGATTTGCTGCCGATGGTTAAGAAAGGGAAACTAACATACTTTGGTCATTTGATGAAGAACGAAGAATATCGCTTTCTTTATGTTGTGATCTGTGGGAAGATAAAAGGACAGAGGACTCCCGGCAAAAGAAGAAGAACATCCTGGTTGAAAAACCTGAGGCAGTGTTTGGCGAGAACACGACCTCCCTTTTCAGAGCAGCAGTCTCCAAGGTCCAAGTTATCATGGTGATCACCTTCAATAGAAGAGTCATTTAAAGAAGAAGAAGGATAAGATATAAAAAACTTTTAAAAATAAAATATACCCAATAAGAAAGAAAGAAAATTGTCTTTATTTTCTATGTGGGCTAATTTTGGAACTTTCGGCCCACTCTGACAACTAACCCACAATATTGTTACAAAAATATTACAATATTATTATAAAAATAAATAAATAAATACATAATTGTAAAAATAATGAGGTATACGTACGGACGCAACATTCACTCAACATTCGCTCCTCATTCACACCAATAAGGGTATTGGCCTAGGCAGAAGTGGAGAATACTCTCTCATGACCACTGCTCTATTTGGCATGTTGTGGTCAGCAACATGCCCAACAAATATTTAGCACATGATAAGAAGAAATACTTAGCCCTCTTGTAGAAAAATTAGCATTTATTTCTATTTCATATTTGAACCATTTTTTTTTAAATTGGGGTACAGGTGTTACCTGTGTGCACTTAAGCCTATTGGGTCTATTGTGCCCCCTACAACGAAGTGTCTACATCACTTCTTCAAGGCCTATCTCCCTCAGGAGAGCCAATAAACTACCGCGAAAAACAGCCAGCTTGAGGCTATTGTCTCGTCGCGGTGATATTAAAGCTGTATTGAAAAGCTGACAAAGCTGCCTAAGGGTTGTGCTACATTGTCTGGCAATTTTCTGAAAATTTGCTACAAAATTTCGTTACTGAGAAGATAAGAAGGAAAACTTTATTTTTGTCATAATTATGTTCGGAAAGAAGCTTTCCTTGCGACTGTTCATCAGTTTTATGGTGTCTTTTTAGTAGAAACCAGAAGCGGTGGTTGTAAATTTAAGAAATAAGTTGGTGGCAAGTCTTTATGTAAAATCCGGCTCCATGGAATTTCCTGGCCAATAGAAAATTTTGGGTGGCATCACAGGTACAAAAGCATCAACATTGCCCTGATTTAGAACTGGTCCCACCACCTCTTGGAATGTATCGGTAAAGAATACTAGACAGCACCGCTGTATACCTTGACATAGCTGTGTCATGAAGTATTCCTTACAGATACTTTTCATATATATAGTGTATATACACTGAATAGCCTAGGATTGTTATTCATAAACTTTCAAATACAATTGGCTATGTAGTGAAGAAATGTTTCCTTTGAGGAAAGGGGGGAAAAATTAAAATCCAACGCTTTCTATAACTGTGTTTATAAAAATGGGGGGTGACATAGCTCGCGTCCGAACGAAAGTTTACGTGCCCCCTGGACGCATTTTTCGAAGTGCGACTAAACGAGCTACATTTCTGCGTCTTAACCATGCCGCAGTGGAGTCGTGCCAACAAGCAAAACCGAACTGAGACTCAGGAGGGATTGGCCCAGCTCTATTACGCGGCACGGCGTCAAATGGCCTATCAGCCAAAAGGACGGGCATTGGCTGAAGAAGAAGAAGAAGTGTTTATAAAGCTATTGAGGAACATTTCTTCTAATTTATGACACCTCATTGTTACTTACATAACGTGTCCGGGCTTAGGACACGTTGATCCAAAACGTTGCGGTTTGGATGACTTTGTCAGTGGCTCTATTGTTGTAGTGAAATTTGACTTATAAGTGAAATTTTCAAATATAAGATAAGGGACGACTGACGATTTGTAAAAAATCAGGTACGTTTTAATTACCGCATACTGCGCGCGTCCCAAATTATGAATTACACTATAGTCTAGTACAATACAATAATAGTATTGAAAATAAATAAATAAATATATACATATTTCTGTTAAATTATACAATCAAAGTAATCAACAAGAAAGTATCAAATTATAGTGGATTCCGAACCACTTAGGGAACATAGTATAGTCACACGATTAATTTGGAGGTGAGCAGGACTCGACACGCACGTAGACTGACTGGTATAGTCATAGCGCGTTATAATGTCACACCATGTTCCCCTGTCAACGCTGTGAACACTACCAACAACGTGGATTCAACTTGGTTAAAGCCTTTTTTTTATATATTTATACTACAAAACATTCCATTTGAAACTTAAAACCTGCAGCGAACCGTTGCTGTTGAAAAAGATTGGAGATGAACTGACGCGTTCGCCTTAGGGCAGAACAGATGAGGGGCAAATTGAATCTCATCGCTGGGTAAGCCCCACCGCAGGATTATCACTTTAATCTTGTCAACCTAACATTTTTTCTGGCTCATCCTTCTGCCCCTGAGCGCTGAGAAAGTGATACTACTTTATTACTCAAAAAGAGGTAATTTCGGGCAGCGTAAATGGGGGATGATGATAGCAGCACTCACATATGTACAGAGTGGGGACATCCTATGGAACATCCTGACAAACCCATGACTTTAAGTGACTGTAAGAGGCATACCAAAGAATTCTTTCAGGTCAAGTGCGGGACAGCTCACAGGACCGACGCCGCTGGAAAAACATGGGAAAAACTAGTGCAGAAGAAAGACAGGCCACCAAAGAACCTACCCAGATACCAGTCAGTGGCGGAATTTAGGTTAACAACGGGTCACGACTACCTTCAAAAACATCTTCACCGTATAGGTGTAGCATCAGCGGAACCTTTCTGCCCTCTGCGACACCCGAACGACGTTAAAAAGTGCCCACCTCTCGTCAATAGCACAGATTCACCAGATTATGTGTTGGATTGGGCAGCAAGAAAGCTGATGGCGGAAGCCTAATGCTGTGGTGTAATTAAACTAAAAAAAGGTCGTCGGGGAGATAAACAATTGAAATAACAAACGTAAATAAATTTAAAAATTTCTAATGGCCTCGATTACACACCATTCATTTGACCCAATAAGAGCAATTTGTAATGTTTATGTTGAATATAAATTTTTTTGTATCACTCTTTGGATTTTTTCTTGGACCCATATTAATTATTCGGTTTTCTTTTTCGTAGGGAGCTCTAGTGAGGGGTGAAAGGGTCTTACGACAGATAAAATAATAATTTTAAGTGTCGAAACCCCCTGAAAAAAATTTCCACCTGCAGAGCATACCAATTTAGCGTTTGTAGGAAGCCTCTACAGACACGGGAATTAAAGAAAAAAAAGTTTTAAAAAATGGACGAAAAATATGGCATTCGGGTGAATTTACTCTAACCGAAATTAGGGGACATAGAAAAACCTGGACTGGAACTACGCCTATCCGAAGCGTCGTCTTAACCAATGGAAGACGACATCTCGGATAGGTGTCGATCGTGGGTTCGAATCCCGCCACGTCCATTTTTTTTCTATGACCTTTAATTTCGGTTATAACGAGGAGGTTGCCTCTTCAACGAAAGTTAGTTTAAAGTCAGTGTACCATATAATACTATATAGTGCAATTACCGTACTGTATGCAGTAATTTTTCAAACTTCCTCCTTGAAGCTTTGCTAATCAGGATCCCCCATCATTTCTTTAACAATAGGGTGACCTTCTGCCGCATTCATATAATTTTCCTCGCTTGTCTCAGCATCACGTGACAACTAAATCAGAAGAACACTGAAACCAATCGCATTAAAACCGAGAAGTTCTGTCAACCCTGCCTCGTATTGTTGGCAATGAGTGCGTGACCAAAGAGCATATTTAATTTTCTTTTTATTCAAACTATTCCCATGACCGATAACATTGTTATATACAGTAATTGAACTAGATTTACGAGTACAGTGACCACCTTAGTAGTAGCTTTGCTTTCCTATTTACTTTTTCCAAATAATAATTTGTAATCTACAGCTTCATTGCGGGTAATCTATAGTCACTCCCATGTCCCATGGAACATATAAATTGAATAATCTCAGTGTTCCACTTATGTAAGTTTTAAAATAAACGTAGTGTTTCAAATATCATTTTATCGTCGTCGGATAGTACATACTGTATGTGTAGTCACTAAATTTATGTTGACGTGGAGAATACATGAAAATTACACACCTCAAAGTCAGTTTTTTTTCCACTTATGTAAGTTTTAAAAAAAACATAGTGTTTCAAATGTCATCTTATCGTCGTCGGATAGTACATACTGTATGTGTAGTCACTAAATTTATGTTGACGTGGAAAAGACATGAAAATTACATACCTCAAAGTCAGTTTTTTTTTTACAACATCAAATTTCTCAGAAATTATTGATTGTTTTATTGATTGATTTTTGGCCATTTGCAAACTGGCATAAATCCTCGATGTCAACCTACACCGGTTACAAGATACTGTTACAGATACGAGTCATTCTACCTCTAAGCAAGTTGTGACAGAATTACGGTAGTTTGTGCATTTGTAACGTCCGGTTCAAAATGTCACGGAATACAGCAATACCTTCCGGTATTTCCATAACTAATGCTTGCATTCTAAAAGAAAATTCAGGAAAATGGTAATATAATTTAAAATCCATAAAAAAATATATGAAACGAAAATAATGTAAGAAGTAACCGAATAAGGCAGTTATAGTATAGAGAAAACGGAATAGAGAATGGGAAATTTTTCCTGATCACAAATCAAACTTTATAGGGTTTTGCATATCTGAAGCGAGTGAGAGCGAAAGAGATTGGAATTTATGTAGCGGAAAACTTGAAATGAAAATATTTACAATTGCAAAAAACATCGACAGCGTCAGCAGTGAAAAATCGGAATCTGTAACTGATGGTGCTGCTGGTAAAACTGCAGGGCCGAAATTAATCGCAGGAAATTTTTTCATTGTCCCGAAACTTTATTTGGGCGATGTGACTGTTATTGATTGACAAGAAAAAAAATCAGTTGTAATAGACATGTTACTTAGTGTTTAACGATCCGTGACAAATAAGTATGTAATTATATATAAAGTTGCACTTAATTCCACAACATAAATTTTAATAATAACAGCTGTTTTGGTGTGACACCATCTTCAGACTCTTCAGTCTTTTCAGTACTTATTTGTCATGTATCATCAATTCCACGAAGTCACTGAAGAAGCTCTCTTATGAATTGAACGATCCAGCTCAAGGACGGGTCGATCCGGTTCGATCTGATCCATTTGAATTATCATCAATGCATTTGAAGACTATACGGGAATACCGACCATGCTGGGTCTTCAAAAGTTAGTTTCGAGATAAAGAAATTTTAAGGTTTGACCCTGGCCAATTTTTCCATGTATAGGGAAAATTCAAACCCCTTTAATTCAGTACCCTAAGTGTTTTTGGCCATTTCGACTCAACAGGCAGATTTTTTATGAAAATATGCATCGAATAGTAATAAAAGCAGCGGAAACGGAAATTTTTTTGGGAGGATTTTGGAAAATGTGCAATATACTGCTTGCTGTGCCAACTTATTTTATTATAACTGCAATGTACGTGCCACTTTCATTCTTGCCCCCCCCCCCTCCCCTCCCCCCGAAAATCTAAAATGGCGTTACTGGCCTGAATCCGTCCCTGGAAAAATGTAAAAATCTTTCATTAGGCGCATAGCATACAGGCCAGAGTTTTTTTCAATAGTCAGCAATGACTGCTGATGCAATTATTTCCAACACCCTTCAGTTATCTAAACTGTTTTCTGTTTTTTCGCTGATGCAAAATTTTTCATTGTGCACACGGTAAATTGTCAATTACAGATGACCAGCGTTGAATATTGCTTTTGCTTATTTTCACGCCATGGTGTTATCATTTTTTTTTTCACTTTTGAAGTGTGTAGGTCAGCAAATATTTCAACTTTCTGCAGCAGACGACACGCTTAAGGACTTTTTGTATTTTAGACAATAGTATAGCCAGTCTGACCGGTCTCTCTGATACCTGGAGGATGCAGGCCTAGAACTGTGATACGTTTTTTTTTTTTTTTAATTGCACCATAGCATTAAGCTTCCACCATCAGTTTTCTTGCTGCCACAACATTTAATAAACTGGTGAACCTCTGCTATTGACGAGAGCAGGGCACGTCTTATGGTGTTTTCTGTCTATTTCTTCCAGAAAGGTTCCGCTGCAACACCTATACGGTGGAGATGTTTTGGAAGGTAGTCATGACCCGTAGTTAACCTAAATTCCGCAACTGACTGGTATCTGGGTAGGTTCTTTGGCGGCCTATCTTTCTTCTGCACTAGTGTTTCCCGTGTTTTTCCAGCGGCGTCAGTCCTGTGAGCTGTCCCGCACTTAACCTGAAAGAATTCTTTGGTATGCCTCTTACAGTCACTTAAAGTCAAGGGTTTGTCAGGTTGTTTCATACCAGCTCCCTCTCTGACGAGTCCATCCTCAATTTCATGGACATCAGCATGTCCAGGGATCCATTGTAGAACCATAATGCATGCAGCCATTTGATAAGCTAACAGATAAATTAAGCAAGATAAAAATCATATATCTATTAGCCTATGTTTCATTATTTCCGCAATCAGCAGCTTTATTGCTGAGTAACCCTTTCATCCCGTTCCCCAACTAATTTCAAAATTCCTCCCAAAACTTAATCCCGGTTTCATACTCGCAATAGAGTTATCTTACTTTTCTTACTTTTTCAGAAACCAACTTGGCAAGTGGAGACAACTTAGCGAGAACCGATAAGACATGAGTTATGGGAGTTTTATACCAGAAGAAAATATGCAGTGGCAAGTGCAAAAGAAGGAAAGGGTTCCGCAGATAAGGGGCTATGCATAAATCTCCTCACGCCATGAGGCCCTGATCAAAAACCAAATAAATCAACATTTATTGCTGACTTTAGTGCTTTGCTTTAGACTCCTGAAACTTTCCTATGAATTCATCTGCACTTTAATGGTGACTATTGTAAAATTATGCCGGTACTTCAAATTTCAAATAGCTGACCGAAAGGTACGTAGCGCTTTGAAAAAGGATGACAAGAAATGTGAATGGAACAGAATAGGGGGATTCGAACCCTGAGCTCTGTAGGTTACAGGGTTTTTGCTTTCTTTCATACTATACTAATTCTTTTTCAACTTTCTCTACTATCTCTTCTATTGAAGATTGTCAATCATCTTGGGAGTTTGTAGCTTGGACACTGCTGCTGTGAAAATGGAAGTCGTGTTCTTGCCAAACCAGTGCCGCAGGTTTTTCCACCAATATGTTCTTCTTCTGCCGGAACCTCTCAGTCTTTGCATCTTTCCTTGGATTATTACATACAGGAGAAGATACTTTTCGTTCCTCATCACATGACCGAAGTATGTCAGTTTGTTTCTTCATTTCTGTTCGACGACATTGATATTTTCTTGTTCATCTCCTTGCAGCTCTACAGCAATTGATGGGTTTGGTCTGCTCTACAACACTCTTCCAATCATCTCGGTGTGACGCTCCACCATCTTCGGTCTCCCACCTCACGGAACTCAGTTTCTTATTCGTTCTTATAGCGGTTTTGTAGACGTCCCTGCAGTCTTCTTCCAGGCTTCAAAAAAATATTTTTGGGGCGCTGGAATGTTCCACCTTTATTATTTATTTTAGAGGTTAATCGCATACAAAGAATTTAATGAAAGTAGCCGATTGACCTCTTCAGTCGCCTCTGTAGGTTAGTACCCGTGTTGAGTTGTTGAGTCACGACACATCTCCGATCGCATGGCTTGTAGAGACTCATACAAGTACAACCACGCTACCACCTTACTATCGAAGTCGATATAGAACTAGAGTCTAGGTCTGAGGACTGTAGAAGGATCCTCCTCTGTCTTGCCAACTTCTCTACTTGTGATTTTGTGGCCAGCTGCATCCCTAAAGCAGCTGTTTTTACCGCCAATGAAGGTTTAGCAGCCATTGGAGTTGGGTGGATCCAGGTCCGGCGTGAAAGTTTTCTTTTTTTGGCAAGCTTCAAACCTCAACCTTCCGTTTCAAAGTCCAGTTCCCTGGCCCCTTTTACAATAAAAGTCTGATGACTACTGCAAATTCGCTTCACCAGAGTCAACCAATTAAAAAGAAATCCTCCGCCAAGTTTAATTAAAACGCAGAGCAGAGGATTCTGTGCAGAATTCCCCTGTGGGAAGTATGCCATTAGTTGTCTAGATAACCTGTTATGTATGTTATATAACAGTATCGTCGTTGTTATGCAAAGTTTGTAAACTCCCGTGTTAAATTAAAGTTGTCATAAACATGCTTCGTGCTCCCAGGCTAACGTCTTTTAATCGTACAACGTTTCCTCGGTCTTGCGAACGTGATTCTGTTTGCAAAACATTCTGCTTCTTAATTAATATTTCCTTGCTTTACAGATTTGCCTTTTAGAAGCTTTAGCCAATTGCGATTTCACAGAAATGTTTGATATTTGCTTGCATTTTTTTTTGTGGATAAATTATTAGAATTTAAATTATAAATTAATATAAATTATTAGAATTATTAGAATGTATGTATTTAGGTAAGGATAGGCTTCACCACAAAAACTTGGGAAGACGGAAGGAATTTGGAAAATTCCCATATTTATTTCATAACAAAAAAACAACTTTTGGAGTCAAAAATCTTATAAGGTGTAGTGTACAAAATCAAATTTCACAGTACGGCTATCATTTACATTACATCTTTTAGAAGAAATGACGATGATTACTAACTAAATAACAGGGATTGGTTATTGAAATTCAATAGCCGTAATCTATTGGTAAAGGTTAATGGTGTAATATAAAATTTAAAATATAATAGGGTTAGTTAGACTTACATTCTCTCCTGTGTTAATAGTCGTTAGAGCCAAGGGCCTCACAGTCATTGAACATTCCCACTGTCAGGGAAACGGGCTAATTCTCTAATTGTCGATTGGTTAGAGGTTTGCATTTCAATCGGTTGTTCAAATTCTTAAGAGGATCGTATTTACTCAATAATTCAGAGAATACAAGAGCAACGAGTCAATCGTCCAGAAATCATCAGCCCTTATCATGGCTAAACCATCAGTCCTTCTCAGGACTTAGCCTGATGATGGGAGTAGCACCCACTCCAGAAACGTCGCCCCTCCCCCTAACAGTGGGCTTAACAACAAGACAGGACATATTGTAGAGTAGTGGAACGGACTCCAACTTTCACCCGAAAGGTTGTTGGTTCGAGTCGCACACTTACTATATTTTCTGGCCATGCTTCGGAAGGCATGTAAAGCAGGTTGTCCCGGGCTTTCCTAGTTGAGCGTATATAGCCCTAACTCCGCTAGGTTGGCTTAGTAATAGAACAAAAAAAGTAGATATTTATTTAACCCTAATTGTTCGATGACTGTGACTAACGACCATATTAACACAGCAGGCGATGTAAGTTCAACTAACCCTTTGTTAAATTAAATAATTGTACAAAGAAATGGTGGTAAGAGCATCGGGTGAAAGGAGTAATCTCTCTTCATATTACTTTCCAATAACAAGATTATTTTCAAGTTAATAATTATTTTTCTTATCTTAGTGTTAGAGAAGTCAATCGCTGAAGATTTCCTCTTCATTTATTTTGGCCAGTCTAAAAAGGTTTGTTTGTTTGTTTCCAACGCCTGCTTTCGGAATTTGTGCTTAAAGCAACCCTGTCAGCCTGACGGGGGTAGTGTGGTAGCGAGTCTGTTAACTTGAGGCACCCTAAGGGCAGGTTCTTTTACCTCGGGGGAAAGGGGAGTTGACTGACAGTGTGGACATCCTGATTATAGTGGATTTCGGACCACTTGAGGAACATAGTGCAGTCACACGATTAATTCGAAAGTGACCAGGACTCGCCTCGCACGCAGAATGACTGGTATAGTCTCAGCGCGTTGTCATGTCCCACCATGTTCCCCTGCCAACGCTGTGCACACTGCCAAGTTTGCCGCAGTTTGAAACATGCTCTGCTCTCATGGATTCAACGTGGTAAGGCCGTCTAAAAAGGTAAAACATAAACCATAAATAATAACAAGCTATTGCAATAAACTACCTAAAACCCATATCGCCCAACCCTCCAAAATACAAAAAAAAGGAAGATACAACAACATAATGTAAAAGCAATGGGTGTAAGGTCAGCGGCTGCCTCAAGGAAATATGTTAAAATTCATGAAAAACGCAATCTTCTTCTTTACAAATTGGTTATTTCCCAGCGGACCCGAACAATCTAGGCAAGAAAAACATCTTTTCCGACCATATTACACACCATTTTCAAAACTAGTTTTACTCTTTCGATTTACCTTCGACGTCTTGATCGATTTTGATAGCAGCGTATTTTTTTTTGTAGCATTTTGGGTGATTTCTCTTCAATTTTAAATTTTCAATTCCGTTTATAGTAAGCGGTTGCGGGATTAGCTGGTCAATCCGTGTTTAAATGGAGTTCTTGCGCAGGTAAATCCAACAGGGATGCTATACATGGAGTCAATGTAGACGTCATCGGACAACTATTGGTTGCTGCTTATGTTTTGCTTATGTATATTTCGGACAAAAAAATTAACGGTGATCATGTGACGTCACTACGCAAGTACTCCATTGAGCAAGACTCATATCAGTACTTGGTTAAGTCATGATTGCGCCTGTTTCATTGCGTCAATGGTAAGCGTGTCCCAGTTTGTCTATTATCGCTTGCAGCCGGTGTAGGCTGACATTGAGAACGTATACCAGTTTGGCAATGGCCATACGGAAACAATATAAATTATTTCCGAAATCCATGGGGCCGTTGGCATTTTGGGCAAGGGACCTATGGGCCACTATAAGTAGGCCTGGGTTCATAAAAAGTCATTCAGGACATTACTGCATTACATTGGGCAAGGTATTTCCTTCTTATAAGCCTTGTCGAACTTAAAATCTTAAAACCTTAAAAGGAGATTTGGGATGCAAGGAACAAGCATTCGATAAGTTTTCTTAAGCTCATTCTATTGTATATGTTATACAATATATACTATTTATTTTATTTTCATTGTGTTTATTTTGTTCATTTAATTTATATAACAATTTTTTTTTAATTTTAATTTTTATTATCTAAAAAATTTTACAAATTTTTCCAAAAACCGGTGCCACAAAGCCAAAAAGGCGCGTTCATCGGATCACCGCACAAATTTACTGGTACCGTAGTAGTAGGCATATTACGTATTTTTACTAGTTCATCACACTAACATTAGTTTTTAATCTGTACCTGTGAGTATACTTAAAATATAGTTCTTACTGATAGACGAGGTAATATTTCCATGGTATCCGGCCCTGATCATTTCACTCTAGTAACTCAAACCTCTGTAGTTGCCAGAATTTCTGTTGTGTGTTAATTTGTAATTAGAAACCGTGAGGAAACCACTGATCCTATGCACTATATGGATTATGCGCTATGCACTATGTACCAATCAGTCAAGGCCGGTCGTTAGCTGATGTGCAAGAAGGAAGGAAAGTTGGTACCCATTCCAAACAGTTCGATATGCATCATTTTTTCATTAACGTTCATAAAACCTGGACAGGACTAATTTAATTCTATACAATCTCTCATACCGTAACCAGTACGTAATTGCGTGTCCGTAAAAAACGCTTCAAAATAAAATAAAAATTCCATGCGAGTTTGCAAAGATTAAAAAAAAAACAATAAATTTAGCAAACAAAAATCACCTGAGCTTATCTTTTTGTTTCAATCATGAAAAAGACGGAAATATATTTTAAAAAACGTGGTAGCAGACCCGGAACGTGACATCTCCTTCATTTTTCAAAATCTAAATTTCCGGTCAACCACGATATTTCCGGATTCTATTCTTTTTTTTTTTTTTGAAGCTGACAAGAATCGGCCAGTGTTGGTGCAATTGTTTTGGAGAGGGGAGAGTATAGGTATCTACATAATGGGACCTTTTTTTCTGTTATTCCGTCATGCAAATTCATATAACATTGTTGGTGTTGCAATTGTAAAACACCACCATGGAAGATGGAATAATTTGCTGAAAGAAAACGGATGTCACTTCATACAGCTATAATAATATTTTTTTCAAATATTTAATCTAAATTTTGGTGTTCAGATTCCGAAATAAAGCAGCAATTCAGCAGTTTTTTGAGCCGAATATATAATATACTATATTATTATACTGCATATGAGACCAAACCCTTGAGACCGAAGATTCCCAATATTGATTAGGTATTATCCAAGTCACAGGCTTGATTGAAAATACAATAAAATCAGCAACAGGCCCTAAGTGAGAAGAGCGATCGGAATGACCCTAAGTAGGGGTAGTCGAGTCGGGGGGGGGGGGGGGGTGGAGGACCCGGGGGTGAAGATGGGGCCAGTGAATGCGGTTTTAATCGCGTTACCACCGACATCCTTTCATCCCTTCTTGATTTACACCCCTTGCTGTCTCCACAAGGGTTGTAGCCTTTAGCCTTGATGGCAAACTTTTGTAGAGTGCAATTTTTTATAGAGCATAATGGATTGAAGTACCGTATGCTGCAATACGTTATGAATTCGTACGTGATGGGAGAAGTGCGTTTGAGGAGACATTAGGCTTTTTTTTTTAATTTTAGTTGATATGTCTAGGCATGGCAATAGGATACGGTTAGGAATTTTTCATGATGCATGACTTAACCAAGTACATCATGAGTAGAGGAAGAAGAACGCAATGATCCACAGTAGAATACTCTAATAGTGACCGGTTTCGGATAAAATCCATCATCAGACTAACAACACATGAAAAAACGCCAGCTTATATACTACGGGATGGGAGTGGGAGGTGGAGGCGGGGGTTGAGTACATAAATCGAGTAGTGGGGATACAGTTTGAAACATTATATCGTTCGTGAGAACCTCGTTATTCCTAATAGCCTTTCTAATCTCTGAGCTTTCTAATCTGTCTAATAGTCTACCTTTATTACAACAATGTAGAATTTTAAAATTGTCAAAATTACATGAGTGCGAGTTACTTGAGAGGTGGTCCGCAAAAGCTGAGGTACAGTCATTTTTACCGATCGCATTTTTATGCTCACGTAAGCGAAACTTAAAATTGCGTCCACTCTGTCCAATGTAACTCGCACTACATTCATTACAAGAAATTTTATAAACCCCTGATTTCCTATTACTATTAACCTTATCCTTACAGTTGATGAGGAATTTTCCTAAGTTGGGCGGGCAGCTAAAGGATACAACTTTGTTAGTAGTTCGGGTTATTAGTCTTCCTACTTTCATGCTGACTTCTCCTATGAACGGGATCTTGACATACTGCTTGTTCTCCTTGAGTCCTTGGTAACGTCTTGTCTTGTGTACACCATCCGTGCTAAGCTCTTGAGTTCATGTTTCCTTAGGATCCTTTCTGTGTCGCCTTCCTGGTACCCGCTGTTTCTTCCTATCTCCAGTATAGTACGTCTCTCGGCCTTGAAGTTGACTTCGCTCATAGGGATACTGAACATAAAATATTTTACTGTGGATCATTGCGCTCTTCTTCCTCTACTCATGATGTTCTCCAAGTTCCACGAAGTCACCAAGGAAACTCTCACAAGGATTAACCAAGTACTTATATGAGTAGGTAGGTCTACACAGTACACAAGTAACAATTACTGTAAATAACATAAGTTTATTCCCGCAGGACTGGTTGCAGTGTTGAACTGTTTATTTCAATGGAAAAAAAATACGTTTCGAGAAGTATTGTAACAGCAGCTTCCCCGCTGACATAAACCTCAAATTTTATAGAAGCAATCTGGAAAACCAAGGCGCCTTTTGGAATAGAAACCTCACCCCCCCCCCCTTAAAAAATGACAGCAAGGGCTAAAGCTGAAAACCCACGCTATATTTTTGTCAAGTTGATATTCTTGCTTGCAACTCAGGACGGACTCAAAAAATTAACAATTCAATGTTTTAAAAATCAACATATTTGACAGAAAAATTGAAAAAAATCATAAATCCACGGAGAAAAATTCAAATTGTTTGAACTTTTATTTTAAATTAATTTTATAAACTCTGAAGGCATGGGATTAAATTTTTACAAAATTTCCAAGCGCTCTTAGTAAAATGGAAGGGCATTATCAGTCGGTATAAAATTTTATTTAAGACGCGGATCCACAATATGGGAGGCATTGGTGAAGAGATAAGAAGAGGGTGGGGGGTGCTGATAGGCTATAATCCGACCAATCAGGAGAGTTCCCGCCATTTCAGCAGCTTCCCAAAGTCTTTCAAGATAACCCCCCGGTGTAGGAGTTAGTTTTTTATCCTCTCCGTGTTACAGATTGGGCTCCGTATTTCAAATTTTTTTTATTATTATTGTTGGTCTTTATGATAGTTGTGACTTTGGGGTTTAGTATTTTTCATTGATTTACTGACTCACTTAATCTTGACTGTTTCAAATTGGTTTTTAGAAACAGATTCTATTTCATAAATCTTTATTTTCTTGTAGAGCTTCATGTTTTTATTTCTTATTATCTTCACAAGGATTTAATTTAGTAAAAAAAAAATAAGGACTTTTATTTATTTTTTATTTTTTCAAAAAAATGTTAACATACCTACACATATAACATAAAAACAATTTAATGGATGTATCCAATTGACAGTCGTCTCTGTAAGTTAGTGTTGAGTTACCACAGGACTAACTTGAACAGAAAATATATTAGCCTAGTTTAAAGGAAAATAAGTAAAAACCTGCAAGAGTAAGAAAAAGGGGGGTTAGGACCCGTACTTTACAGGCGAACCCACCCCAAACAAATTCTATTTCTAATTTCTTAGCCACTAATCTCACTCTACCTATTATAAGACTTTGCAACTTGGATCACCTAAAAAGAATGATGAAAATATCATCAGAGCTGATGATCAAGACACTCTCCCAAACGTCAGCAAATACGAGCCTTTGCCCCAGGATCGAGGCAAATTAATTTGCAAATTATTGGACTTTGTCTGTTTGCAAATAAACGCTTATTTATTTATTTATTTTATTTATAAATACCCGCACATGTTGTTGCCCACTATCAAACCGCCAGCTAAATTTTAAATTTTTAATAATCATAGTGAAAGAAGCTTTTTTCGTTTTCTCAACTATAAAAGCTCTCGATACCTTTTTGTAAAGCCTAACTATTGCACTACTGTACCATTTTCAGTTGTACTGAAATATTAGGTCTTGCAACCATCTGACTTGAGCTCCCGATTGATTCTTACTAGGGGGAAGTGGCCTAACAGAAGTTCTTCATTTTTTTATGGTGGTAAAAATTAGGCGGGTGTGAGTCTTTGCCCCGAATGCGGGTCTTTGCTCCCCTTGCGAATTTTTGCCCCTCCCCCCCCCCCCATGCCTGTCTTTGACCCCCGTGTGGTCTTTGGCCCCCGTGCGGGTCGGGCTTTACCCCTTGCAGCTATATTTTCGAAAAATTTCTTCACGGAAGCTACCTCCACATACACGAACAGGTCCTAAAGTCGAATTCGATTCAGACATCAAATTCAATGCACTAATCTGCCAAAATGATAGTTTCATTAAAATATAAATAAATTTTACATTAAAATTGTCCTTTCGTACTTATTTAGACTATATAAATAAAATAAAGATAGAAACTGACCTGGGTTACGCCCGGTCTGAACTCAAATCATGTAAGAATTTAATAGTCGAGCTTATAATTTAAATTTAATGTTAATAATCGAGCCCCCAAAGATTAAGGGCTCCTTACTGGGGAAATCCATCCCTGAAACTACTTCAAACCTATGCCGCATGAAGCACAAAAATTCAAAGTTGTTTCTAAGTTTAGTTTGTGAATGTGGCTTATTGTTGAATTCCTGTAGTTGAATGTGATAACAGAAATAAATAAAAGGGCAAATAATTCATAAATATCCTTGTGCATTGTCCCCGCCATAAGCTCCAACAATGGTAAAGCAGCCGTATTGTCATACTTTGCAGTATAACACGGGCTCAACCAACATTTTCTATTTGTAGGAATTGCAGTCAGGGGCCTTGGGCTGAATTTTTCCAACATGGGGCAGATTTGAAATGGGGTTTCATGTTTTTTTCGGAAAAGACGCATTTGTTATTAGTCTGTGTAATACCTTAAATTCTTGGCAGAAGAAAGACAAATATATGCCCTATGACGCGGCTAAACCGAGCAACGATTTTGGGAGGCATTTTCATTTGACGGCAGAATTATGTCGTTCTCAGCTATAATGTTTCAGATGGGAAAATATAAATTAACTGTGAAAGCTTGAATTTTTATGTATTTTCAACCTGAAAATGTTCTTGCCTTTGCGGCTGTAGAATGAGGAATTAATTAATTAATTAATTTCGTCAAAAAGAGGCGGTAGTCGGTTGTTTATAATATAGTTTGAAATCTCTGCTTTTTTTAATTATGCAAGTGAGTGCGAAATATAATTACAATGATTTTCACTGCCGGAGTTACTTGATGAAGCAATAGAATCTTGAAAGATCTGAAAGCGTACTTCCAAAAGTCTCGTCAACATCTGCGGTCGACTTCTTCAGTCGAACTGCTTATATAGATTGCATTTCGGAGGCTCAGCAGTAACTGAGTTTCAGATGTTGACGAAACGTTTGAAAGTATACTTTCAGATTGACCACGACCTATCATCCCGCATTCTACTGTTCATCAAGTGAGTTATGAGTTTTGAAAATGTCAACAAATAAGGATTTTAGATAACATTTAAGTCAATACAGTTTATATACAACTTTAATACTTAAGTAATGAATTCACCCCTTACTCTATTGACTAACTTAATTAAAATATATGTTATAAGTAGCCTACCAGGATTTTGCAAATTCGAACTTTGTGATAACGTACGCAAAATTAAATTTAAATGTCATTACAATAACTCCCAATGTAGTGGTGTCCGCTCCGTTTTGGCTGGGACAGACCCGTTTACTGAGTGCACTTTTTTATTGTTTAACATCAACCTGCTGCATACTGAGCGGTCCAGGCGCGGATCTAGAATGAGATCAAGGAGGGGGCTAAGATTTAATACGATTTTGTTTTTGATAAATAGGGCTGAAATATTGGAGTTTCGCGCATTTTAAGGAACCTAATGCCCCCCCCCCCCCCGTAGATCTGCGCCTGGAGCGGTCTATAAATTGTATTGTATTATGCATTTGTATTACATGCATTATATAGATAGATATATATCATATATTATATTGTATTTTATATATATTTTACCTGTAAGCTACGTAATAATAATTTTGTTTTCTGAAAATTTTGAAATTTCAGTTGTTACCCTCTCGCATTGAAGCAACAATTAAATCCGACTATGAAAATGAGGTATAAATATGTTGAACAAGTGGAAGAGAGTTCTATATGGTGAATCGTTCCAGTCTGTGAATTTTTGGCAGAGACAGAAGTTCATGGGTTCGTGATTTTCAAAATTATGTTTCCCCTTTGAACACATTTTGCGGGCATGAGTAGAAAAGGGCATGCTTCAATGGGATGTTTGGAAGGTCTAAAAAAATTTAGTTTGCTGGTGACTTTACAGTTTCCTTGATAATATACATACCTCTAGTAAAGCAATTTATTTTTTGATCTTCGTAACGTGTTCGATTTCGAATTGATAATATGCTCTATTTAAATAGGTTACGATAAATAAAAGAACAGGTCCGAGTTTACTGGGACATGCTTTCCAATTTATCAATTAGTAGGGACAGAAAATGATTAATTTCATGGTAAATAATTTTCCTATTGTTAAATTTCGGATATCACGGCGGGGGGGGGGGTCGTCCACCTGACGTCACTGGAGGTGACGTAAATTATAGATAGGACAGACCAACACATTACCACAGGCAATGCATTTGAGCGTGAATTTGCTTTCATTTTTCCAAAAAAAAATTTTGTACAAAACCAAATAGTTTTTTGGGAAAGCAAACTGTCCGGTTTCGTTACTCAATTTAACACCTAAAACATGCCTGAAGGTAGAAATCATCGATAGAAAGGTTTCGCAGAAAAATTATTTTTTAGTCATTTTTCATTAAAATTAAGTTATTTTTATTTTTTACCCCCTGAAGCAAACTATCAAGGGGTTTATCAACATTAATAACGACTAGAATATATGTGAATTTAAAAGAAATCGTTGGAGCCGTTTTTGAAAAATAATTTTTTTAGACGTTTTTTTCTAGTTTTTTGAGAATAAACCCCCCCACCCCCAAATTGAGTTAGCCCAAAATAAAAAAGTGGTCCCGAGGTATGATTTTTGTGAACTTGCATGCCAAATTTCACCCAAATCCACCGAGTAGTTTGCCCGGAAAACGATGAACAGACAGACAGACATACATACAGACGGACAGACAGACAGAGCGACAGACAGACATTTAAGACATAAAAACCACTTTTTTGGGTTCCTGGGACCTCAAAACGTGTAAATCCGTTGAAATCTCGGAATCGAAAATTTCGACCATCACAAAGCTTCCCTTATACTACGTATAAATTGGAAACAAAAAGTTCTTCACGTATAGGTGTAGCAGCGGATCCTTTCCACCCTTTATGCGACACCCGTGAATAGATGGACGGAAAACACCTTAAGACGTGCCCGGCTCTCGTCAATAGTGGAGGTTCACCAGGTTATGTGTTGTATTGGGCTGCAAGAAAGTTGATAGCGGAAGCCTAAGGCTATATTGTAATTTTTAAGCAAAACTATGTACCAATGACTAATATGGTCAGGAATAGTCTAGTTGGTAGGGAACTAGACTATAAAACCGAAGGTCGAGGTTCGAGACTCAACATAAAAGGACAAGTTTCCCCACCAGACCATTTCCTCTGTTTTAGAACTTTAATTTTGGATTTTTTTGTCTATAGGCCAACAGTTACAGCGATATTGAAATTTATCCTCCCTATGACACACTCAAATATTGTTCCAATATTCGATCCGATAAATATGGGCCAAAAAAATTGGCAAGTGTATGCCTAAATTTGGATTCAAACCGTATACTTCAACATAAGCATTCTAAATATTTCCTCGATCGAATAAGTATTGGATCGAATAAATATTGGATCGAATAAATATTAGAGTGTGAAATCAGCGGCCGATGCCAATACTGCAAGTAGGCCTAGGTAGGCTAAAAACTGTAATTTATGAAATATTGATTAGAAATTATCTTCCTTCAGGAGCCGACCGAAGATGTAAATTTGAAAATAACTTTCAAAGTTTTTCTAATTTCATATTGGACCATTGGTTCCAGTTTCGCTTTTTGTGAGAGATTATATTGGTGATTTGACTAATATTTCCAACCGACTTACAGATTTCCATTACGAATTCCATTTCCGGTAAATTCAAGAATTCTCAATCAGTTTCCTTCCAATTGTTAAATTCTATCATTTCTGTTAAATTACCGTATCTTTTTCTTTTTACCTAAACATACATAAAAATTGAATTCAGAGTCTATAGCGTAGTACAACTGTGTGCCGACATTAAGTTATTGCCTATACATTGTATATGGCAATATCATTCACAAAATGTTGCAAAATTAAAAATACATTTAAACATCTACTAAACTTATGGCTTCAGGAGAAAAGAACAGATCTAGAAAACTTACTATCCCACAATAAAAAGCCTTATTATTCAACATAAAGAAGGAAACTTATTTTTATAAACTTTCGTCTAAATTATAATGCACCTTCAAAACAAATTAATTGAAACACTGCACTGCCCTAGCATGTAGGAATTCACTTGGGCTGGTTAATTCTTTTTAAATGTTGAATTTAATTTAATTGATTTTTATTTAGTTGTATATTTAGCGATACATTTCATGATTTTATGTAAACCTGTATTTTCGAAGAATTGGAATAAAATTTATTTGATTTGATTACGACATGAAGTACAATATATTAGGTATATGCCAATCACACCAATCCTTTTAGATTGCGTAAACCCCACCTTTCCATTTTATAATTGGACGAGATACTGTGTTAATTTACCATTATATTTCTAATATACTGGTCTGCCTGTTTTACATATTTTATAATAAATGATATCTTAGTAAATATTACATAAACCACTTAAGAACACGACCGATTTCGACCTTACGTCATCGTCAAGTCGAAACCGGTCGTGCATTTTAGTGTCTAATGAAATGAAATGAAATGAAATGAAAAATGAAATGAAAATGAAATGAAAATGAAATGAAAAACTACTTTATTGCAAACAAAAGGCGAACAATAAGACTCTAAAGTCTTGTTTTCATGCTAACCTTAAAAACTAAAAGAAAAAAACATTGTAGGCTATTATAGGTTAATTAAAATTAAATGGAGAAGAAGATAATTTCTTAGATATAATTTATCTTAAAATATGTAGCCTAATACAAATATGACAAAGTTAAAAAGGAGACGATTCTTTTTATTACTGCCTGTTGTAGACTATGCAATCGTCAATCAATATGGGCATTGAATAAATAACTCTAGAGTTATGTATTCAATTTATATATTCAATGATATGGGATAGGGAAATTCGGTACCTATACTAGTAAATAGGAAAGTATGAACGAGTTATCGGTTATATTATATATGTGCAAATTGATTGTATAATGTAAAAAATGATATACTGTATTTATTTATTTATACCGGTAAGTATATTGCATAAATATTGCATTTGGATATATTTTTCGCCTAACTTATTCTTAATAAAGTTTATAAATAAGCACAGGCTACTGCTCTGTTATACAGTAAGTCAAATAAACTAATAAACAAACCAGTTATGTTGCTACTCCTCAGATTTGAATAGGACAAGGGGGCTATCAGTGGTTTCCTCGCCATTAAATCTTAACTAATGAAATCTGCGTCCGCTTTCAAATTCATCATTAATATAAAATACGTCCTGCTTTCTTTGGCCCCGAGCTTCCTTCGAGATAAAGACGTCCTTCTGTCACAAACAGTTTGTTATAAAGCTTAGCTCTAAATCACTGTGCAAATCTAATGAGATGGAATCTGAAAGGAGGACTTCAATCTGTCAAAAGAGTTAATGTACTACGTACTACCCAACCAAGTTACGAAGACATTCTTAAGTCTAATTTATTTGAATTCTTTCCCACTTTAAAATTAATTATTGCATAATTTGCAATTTTTTGTCGTTATGGATTTATTTATTTTACCTACTACAAATGAAATTATTTTTATTATTTATATCCTGGTCTATTAGTAGTAGTAAGTTGGACACAGTCCCAGGCCACGGTGTGGGCCCATAGGACAGGGGACCTCCTGATTATAGTGGATTCCGAACCTTTTGGGAAACACAGTGAAGTCACACGATTAGTTCAGAGGTGACCAGGACAAGTCCTACCATGTTTCCCTACCGGCCCTGTGCACCCTACCAAGTTATCTGCATCTTTGAACCTGCTCTGGTCCGCTGGATTCAATTTGGTAAGGCGGCCGGCATTCTGGTCTATTACTTTTATCATTAATTCCTACTTACCTATGTATTTATTAGAATCGAAGCCGTAGCAAACGGGATCTCTAAAATAACTATGTCATGTATTTGTTAGTGCCTCATTGGATGTTACATCTGGAGGTATCCTTTTTGTAACGCACTATTTCCCTCACTTGGAGGAGTACCCAGTGAGGACATAATAAAATAAAAACAAAAATCCTGAATATGACAAATATAATGCCTTTTCTACATTACAAGAAGTAACGCCATCCAATATCTTCGTAAAGTGGTTGGGATTCTTCTAAGGCCTTTGTATTCCTTAGCAACATGTACTGTATGTACTTATATTTCAGTATGTTTACCAGAGTGCATGTCAGGAAGAGAACCTTTGTATGGTTAATATCAGAAAACTAAGGCAAAATATGGAGTACCAGCATATTGATACTTCTAAGTGGTGTATACTAAGCAATAGTAGTCAACTTTTTTGCCACAAGTTTGTCATTGACTAATTGCTTACCGACGGTTAGCGATTGCTGGATAATTTTGTCCAGTCAAAACCTCAGTGTTTTCAATAGCAGACAATAGAGGTCGCTCATGTCGGAAATCCTAAAAGTAGATGAACAATCTAAAATAGAAGATTTTACTCTCACCCCTATCGCGGTATGAGCTGTATAAACCACGAACAAATTCAAACGTCAGCCCTTGGTTCCGGCGTAATTCCCTAACTAATTGTTTCGATTTACATATTTCTCTCATATATTTTTCGCTGAGATGTTTGATACAGTAGTCAGTATGGCTTTCCCTCCAGTCCCCGGCAACATCGACCTTTCCAAAAGAGAGATTAATTGCCGAGTTTCCGTGGTTTCGCTGTTGAAACTTTTCAATGTTGACTTTGCATTGTTTTCCGCTTTTAGAAACACCCACAGGAATCATTCAGAGTCAACAGCGGAAGAAAATAATGGCGCCAAAAAATGGAGCTGTTGTCAAAAATGAGTACAAAGGTTGGGGCATTCGTGATATTTTAATGTTAGCATACCCCCGAGATTGCCTGAGAAAATATATAAGTAGCCAATACATTGTAGTATTATATGGTATATATTATACTACAGTGTATTGAATACAGCATTGCCTTTATGCAATTAAGTAAGCTCACAGACCTGTTCAGTTAGAAATAGTAGTTGTGTAGTTGTGCTATCCTGTCTAGCAACACGAATCATGTCAATTTGAGCATAAGTAGTGAATTTGGCGATTACTGGACTTGTCGGGGCTTGTGGTCCAGCGGTTAAGACGACGGCCCGGTTAGGCGTAGACCGTGGGTTCGAATCCCGCCAAGCCCAGTTTTTTCCATATTCTCTAATTTAAGATATAAGTAGCCTACAGTATACAGTGAAGAAACCAATACAAGAAGAAAGCATTCATAGTTGAACTTAAGGAGAACGCAGGAGCTCGAACGTACCAATAACTGCATAGGAAGGCGCAGGACCGAGAGAGCCGGAGGAGGGAGTTGCTGCAGACCAATAGTTGAGATTGTGAAGAAAGAAGAACACTATTATTATTATTATTATTAAAGTGCAAAATGCCCAAAATAGAATAATTAAGAATATATTGTCAAACAAACTAAACAAAAAATTTAACCACATTGATGATAAATATAAGTACCTCGAAATATTAAACCTAAAACAACTCTATACATTTAAAGTAATTAAATATAACTTCTTTGACAAGAATTTTAACATAGAAACAGAAAACAATTCACATCACAATACTCGAAATCCAAGAAACGTCAATTTGAAACCAGCCTACAACAAATACGGGAATAGATTAAATAGTATAACGAAAATTTTTAATGAATTGCCCATACAACTTAAAAAATTAACTAAAATAGGAGAGATAAAAACGAAAATTAAAAAATGGCTTTTGAATAAAAATACTTCGCTTTAAAACCTACTTTACTTTTTACTTTAATTATTTTACTTTACTATAATTACTCTTTACGTTAACTTACAATTTTAAATGGTATGAATTAAACTGATTTGAAATTAAAACTAAGTTTTTTTTGCTAACACAGACGTGAAATAGAAAACATGTTGCATCATCTACAGCGTTTACTGTGCGAGCCCCCGACAAGTTGATTAACATGGGGACCCACAGGTTATTTGTATTATAAGGGTATAATTGTTAATTTATAAATATATTCCTTCGGCGCACGGGAGTACCGGCCGAAGAAGAAGAAGAAGAAGAAGATTATTATTATGATTATTTATAAATATATTCCTTCGGCGCAGGGGAATAAGAAGGAAGATGAAGAAGAAAAAAATATTATTATTGGAATCGGCTGATATAGGCTAAAACCCTTTGAACAGTCATTCGTGAGTTTGTCTGTGAGTTTAGTTTTATTCAGTTTTCCAGGCCGATGGCCTTGACTTCCAGGAGATCAGCAAGTCTCTCCCTCTTACATTTGCAAAGAAGTTGTTCTGCTGTTTCCTCTTCCAGCCCTACGCGGCGGCATTTCTTTCTTTTAACCAAGCCCAATCTCTCCAGGTGGACACGAAATGGCCCATGCCCGGTCAGGAGCACCGTTAGAGTTCTGATGTTTCTTAGCAAGTGGAGACCATACTTGGGCCCGGAATGACAGCCCTAGAGTGCACCAAATCTCCACGTATACTATGCTTATGCGAGTCTCTAAGCACCATGACATCAGCGACCTGTCGTAACTCTACACAGGTAATAGGTACCTAAAGAGGCGACTGAAGAGGTGTTCTTCAGCTACATTCATTGCATTGCTTGAATGGGATTAATCGTTTAACAAAAATATCTAGCACATCTACTTTTCTTTTTATTAGTATTCCTTTTTGATACTTTGCATGAGTATTCGCAATAATTCGGGGTTAACACTATATCCGTCGCCGATGACAAAATTACAATGCTGAAATGGAGACGGCATTTTGTAACTATCAATGACATTCGGTATCAGTTTAAACATCCATTCGATTCGCTGCAACAAAAATTGGAACCCATTAAAAAAAAAACAGGAGACCTGCGAGTATGATAGTAATGTACTATACTATATTATAAATAATGTAAATTTAACAATGATATTGGAATTAATAAGGTCATAAATAAATAAACAAATAAATCAATATTGACTTTTTGTTCTATTACTAAGCCAAACTCAACTAAGAAAGTTCGGGACCACCTGTTTTCCATGCCCTCCGAAGCATGGCCAGAAAATGTATCAATCAATAAGGTCATAGTGCTTATTACATAATGATTCTAACAGTGTACGAGGGGCGTCTGAAAAGTTCATAGCATGGGATATTTCTGTTGAGCCAGTGAAAATACTCCAACTGGTTCTGGAGCCGGTTGACCTTTAGAAACTACATGGCATAATTGCCCCTAGAGGTGGGGCGTGACAGATATTTCCAGGAGCAACAGTGACCGGTGACAGTGACTCGACAGTCACTTATACAAATACTGGTGATTTCTGTCACTGGAGTGACTGCTTTTGTTCGTGCTATCTAAGTAATCTTGGTACATCTTGGTATGAGTAATCAAAAGTCACTGTCACTTCTCTTACTTGACAGTGATTTATACAAGTTACATAGACTTAACAATTAAAGTCGGTTATTCTTTTGTTTTGTTATGCTAAGAAATTTAAGAAATAGTAATATATACAGTATATATATAAACTAAAAGCTAGCCAGTTATGGAGCAGTCACGGTGACAGCCTCGGGCATACCTTATGTTTAGCTTACGTGAGACGATCGGAAAGCATTTCGGGGAATTTCGGCCTAGTGCATAGTAGAGGTGGGGCGTTACTTCTGTCACTGTGATTTATCACCGTGACTACGATGGTCACTGCAACCACCCGTTCCTACCCAAAAAAATACTGGTGATTTGAGTCACTGTCTCACTGTCACCGATTTAGGCTATATTTTAAATAGCTTTGTTTCTAATACTCTGATAGTCGCATGCAGGAGCAGGTAACTCGCTCAGGTTTAGCCTATGCACTAGGCAGAAATTCCCCGAAATGCTTTCCGATCGTCTCACGTAAGCTAAACATAAGGTATGCCCGAGGCTGTCACCGTGACTGCTCCATAACTGTGTGGGGACCACTTAGTCCCACATGTGTAATAACCAGTCTGCTTCCAGCTTCACCTTTTTCCCGGTAGATGGCGCTGTTCACATTCAGATAATTCAATATTCCTCAATCTTCCTTTTACGTATTTATTTCTCTTATTCAATAATATCTTTAATCTACCCTCTGTGTCTCATCAGCTCCTTTAGCTGTGAACACAGAGTTGGTTTTTTCTATATGGAAGCAGGCTGGATCAAATTCAATATTAATTGTAAGCATGTATCGTTCTCGTCTCACAGCTCATATTGTAACCACTGTGTGTTAAATTACTCTAACTTGAGTCGAAGCACTGCAATACAAACCAATTCAAGTCTACACTGCCTATTCAATTGCATCGTCCTTCGACAAGCTACATTGGTGACCCTCGACAACGGAACAAGCAGCCTTCCAGCTCCAGTTCCAGCCAGTTCCAGCCAGTTCCAGTTCCAGCCAATTCCAGTTCCAGCCAATTCCAGCCAGTTCCAGCCAGTTCCAGTTCCAGTTCCAGTTCCAGCCAGCTCCAGTTCCAGCCAGCTCCAGTTCCAGCCAGTTCCAGTTCCAGCTTCCAGCTTCCAGCCAGTTCCAGTTCCAGCCAGTTCCAGTTCCAGCTTCCAGCCCGTTCCAGTTCCAGTTCCAGCCTCCAGAACGTCTCATCCGGCCATAGGCGGTGGAAACCACCCCGGAGCAGCTACATTCACCGCAGCAGCACAGCCACAACCTGCAAGATGCCGCAGACCACAGCCACAACCGCTACAGCTACGACCGCTACAGCTACAACCGCTACAGCTACGACCGCTACAGCTACAACCGCTACAGCTACGACCGCTACAGCTACAACCGCTACAGCTACAACTGCTACAGCCACAACACCGACACCCACGGCTACAACCAAGATGACAGGCCCTGCTAGTACGATGGCAGTCTCGGTCAAGCTTCCACCCTTCTGGACACAGTCGGCCAACCTGTCACCGGCACTGTGGTTCACTCAAGCGGAGGCTCAGTTCGCACTTGCTGGGGTCACAATGGAAACGACGAAATATTACCACGTCCTTTCAGCGCTCGACCAAAGTACCCTCAGCGAGATCTCAGATTTGTTAGCTGCCCCAGTACCAGTAAACCCATACACTGAGCTAAAAACGCAGTTAATCCAACGAATGAGTCTTCCAGCAAGCAGTCGCATTCAGCTACTAATGTCGGAAGACATAGGGGACAAAACTCCCAGCTCTTTTCTCCGGAGACTGCGGGCCCTCGCAGAGAAAGCCATATCAGACTCGGTTTTACGCACCATTTGGACGTCTCGCCTCCCGCACGCTATACAATTGGCAATCATCGGTCATGATCACCTGTCACTAGGTGACGTCGCGAACCTCGCCGACAAGATGGCCACCATCAATTCAGCAACACGTGACCGGATTCTTGAGTGCACAATGGCCCCTGTGGACCTATTGAAGACGTTAACAGAGAACGTCGCGGCTCTACAGGCACAGTTCGCCGACAGATACGGACAACGTGCCACACAGCCACGGTTCCAGCGCCAGTTCCGTTCACCAGCGCCTAAACAAGACCCAACTTGGTGTTTTTACCACCAAACCTATGGGAGGAAGGCCAGAAAGTGCCAGCAGCCATGCAGATTTCCGAAAAACGACGATCGCAGCCAGTAAAGGCAGGGCCTGCCTGCGCCACTACACACCTGCTTAAAACCTCACATCGCCTTCTTATCACGGACCCTTGCACCAAGATACGTTATCTCATTGACACAGGGTCCGACATCTGCGTTTTTCCACGTGCCCGTCTCAACCTACCGCTCCGTCGTACTCAACTCGAGCTGACTGCCGCCAATGGCACAATCATCAATACGTACGGAACAACAGCTCAACAACTGGACCTGGGATTACGACGCAGTTTCCGTTGGAATTTCATCATTGCCGATGTCACGCAACCCATCATCGGTGCAGACTTTCTCGCAGCCTCTAATTTGCTGGTGGATCTCCAGAACTCAAAGCTGATCGACGGGACAACGCATCGCAAGGCGAACCTGTGTCAAAGCCCCTCCAAGCAACCTAGCGTTTCTACCTTAACAATACCGCACAGTACCCCGGCCAGTCTAAAAGTAATAATTGAGGAGTTTAGCGACCTCACGCGGCCGAGACAACCCACAGACCAGGTCAAACACTCCACGGTCCACTACATTAGAACGACAGACGGACCTCCCGTCTCCGCTCGCCCACGCCGGTTGGCCCCGGACAAGTTTATTATCGCCAAAAAGGAGTTCAACGACATGATCCAGACCGGCGTATGTCGTCCGTCCGACAGCCCATGGGCCTCACCATTACACCTAGTACCTAAAAGCGACCATTCATGGCGCCCATGCGGGGACTACAGACGGCTCAATGCTCGAACAATTCCTGACGCGTACCCAGTCCGCCACATCGCAGATTTCAGTGCAGAATTGCGAGGAAAAACCGTATTCAGCAAAATAGACCTGGTCAAAGCATTCACCCAGATACCAGTTTCCAATGGTGACATTCCAAAGACAGCAATAAATACTCCGTTCGGCCTTTTCGAATTCCCATTCATGACATTCGGTCTTCGCAATGCTGCTCAAACCTTCCAACGCTTCATGGATAACATCCTACGCGACCTCCCGTGGGCATATTCATACATCGACGACGTACTGGTTGCATCGAGTGATAAGCAGGAGCACGAATCACACCTACGTCAACTCTTCCAACGATTCCGAGAATATGGCCTAGTCATTAATCCTAGCAAGTGTACCCTCGGCGTTGGGTCAATCAGCTTTCTTGGTTACCTCGTGTCAGCAGAAGGCACACAAGCCCTACCAGACAGGGTAAAGGCACTCACTGAATACCCTCTTCCAAAGACATTCAAAGATCTACGCCGTTTCCTTGGCATGATTAACTACTACCGCCGGTTCCTACCAAATGCAGCCAACGAACAAGCACCACTCAACACGTTGTTATCTGGAGACAAGGTAAAAGGGAACGCTACGATACCATGGACAACAAAGCTTACCGAAGCTTTCAGCTCATGCAAACACAGTCTGGCACGCATCACCCTACTCGCGCATCCAGATCATACGGCTCCGATTGCACTAGTCACAGACGCATCAGACACCAGTATCGGAGCTACAGTCCAACAACGGATCAACGATCATTGGCAGCCATTGGCATTCTTCTCGCAGAAACTTAAAGAAAACCAACGAACATGGTCGGCCTACGATCGCGAATTGCTTGCGGTACACGACGCCATTCGTCATTTCCGTTACCTGCTAGAAGCGCGCGCTTTTGTCGTGTATACCGATCACAAACCGTTGACGCACGCTTTTCAGAATCCAAAAACAAGTTGCTCACCTCGCCAAATGCGGCAAATGGAATTCGTCTCTCAATTCACCACGGACATCCAATACATCGCTGGGCAGGACAACTTGGCCGCTGATGCATTCTCAAGAATCGAAGCAATCTCTACTCCCGTATCTCCTGAGCAACTTTCTTCTGCTCAGAAAGACGACAGAGAACTCAAAGAGCTTCGGTCCAGTAGAAAGACGTCCCTCATCCTCGTTGATGTTCCCATTCCGGGCTCTGATTCAGTCCTTACGTGCGATTCTAGTCAAGACATACAACGCCCATTTGTGCCCAAACCATTACGTCGACAACTTTTCGAGCACCTACACAGCCTACATCACCCAGGAATAGCAGCGTCTGCTAACCTGGTTGCCCAACGCTACATATGGCCTTCTATCCGTAAGGATTGCCGCGCTTGGGCTCGTCTGTGTGTCAACTGTCAATTGTCCAAGATACATCGACACACCCTCACTGCGATTGGAACCTTTACTCAGCCTGACCGACGGTTTCAGCACATACACCTCGACATTGTAGGCCCATTACCACCGTCGGAAGGCTACACGTATTTGTTAACACTCGTTGACCGTTTCACGCGATGGCCGGAAGCCGCTCCTATGGTGAACATCACCGCCGAAAACGTCGCCAGAACCCTCATTTCCTGCTGGATCAGCCGGTTTGGGTGCCCGGAGACAATTACTACAGATCGCGGCCGACAGTTTGAGAGCCATTTGTTTGCTGACCTGGCCCGATTATGCGGATTTCACCATGCACGGACTACCAGTTACCACCCTGCATCCAACGGCATGGTAGAGCGTATGCACCGCTCACTCAAAGCCTCCATTATGTGTCATGCCAATGACAAATGGACGGAAGCCCTTCCGCTAGTTTTACTGGGCATGCGCGCCACTCTTAAGAAAGATCTTCAAGTTTCTCCAGCAGATCTGGTCTATGGTGAACCATTAAAACTACCAGGACAGATGCTGACAACTCCTCCTTCAAATCAGAGTCCGGCGGACACTCTCATCTCACTTCGAAGGAAATTCGACTCACTACGCCCCACTCGCGTCAAGAGACACGGGGCTCATCAAACATTCATCCCACAAGACCTTGCCAAGGCCACGCACGTTTTCGTGAGACAAGACCACGTCCGTGCTTCCCTCGAACGTCCTTATGCGGGACCATTCCCTGTGTTAAGTCGCACCGACAAAACAGTTACGATTTCAAGCCGCGGTCGTGCGGTTACTGTGTCAATGGACAGGGTCAAGCCGGCCTACATTAATGCCAGGACAGACGAACCGTCTCACCAGTCTACGATCAACCCCCCGCATCAGCATCCTGCTCAAGATAAACCTCAGGAGAAGGTCTCCTCACCACTTCCTGCCACTGACGTCGTGCCGACACCACCGACTCGCACCACTCGCTCAGGTCGTCACGTCCACGTTCCACGACATTTCTCCGACTTCCAGTCTTAGGAGGGGGGTAATGTGGGGACCACTTAGTCCCACATGTGTAATAACCAGTCTGCTTCCAGCTTCACCTTTTTCCCGGTAGATGGCGCTGTTCACATTCAGATAATTCAATATTCCTCAATCTTCCTTTTACGTATTTATTTCTCTTATTCAATAATATCTTTAATCTACCCTCTGTGTCTCATCAGCTCCTTTAGCTGTGAACACAGAGTTGGTTTTTTCTATATGGAAGCAGGCTGGATCAAATTCAATATTAATTGTAAGCATGTATCGTTCTCGTCTCACAGCTCATATTGTAACCACTGTGTGTTAAATTACTCTAACTTGAGTCGAAGCACTGCAATACAAACCAATTCAAGTCTACACTGCCTATTCAATTGCATCGTCCTTCGACAAGCTACAACTGGCTAGCTTTTAGTTTGTATATATTACTATTTCTTAAATTTCTTAGCATAACAAAACAAAAGAATAACCGACTTTAATTGTTAAGTCTATGTAACTTGTATAAATCACTGTCAAGTAAGAGAAGTGACAGTGACTTTTGATTACTCATACCAATATGTACCAAGATTACTTAGATAGCACGAACAAAAGCAGTCACTCCAGTGACAGAAATCACCAGTATTTGTATCAGTGACTGTCGAGTCACTGTTGCTCCTGGAAATATCTGTCACGCCCCACCTCTAGTGCATAGGCTAAACCTGAGCGAGTTACCTGCTCCTGCATGCGACTATCAGAGTATTAGAAACAAAGCTATTTAAAATATAGCCTAAATCGGTGACAGTGAGACAGTGACTCAAATCACCAGTATTTTTTTGGGTAGGAACGGGTGGTTGCAGTGACCATCGTAGTCACGGTGATAAATCACAGTGACAGAAGTAACGCCCCACCTCTATTGCTCACTCGTTTAGTTTCTTTGTGTCAGTCGTTTGAGTTGTACCATGTCGTGCAGAGGAGATCAGAAGTGTGATGCTTCCTGTGTACGGTGAAGCTTGCCCTAGTTAATCAACAACAACAACACAATGGCGCCGCTATTTTTTGTTGGGGAGGGAGAGCCTTCAAGATGACCCACGCAGTGGTCGGCCAACAACTGCAGTTACGGCCGAAAATGTTGGGCTTGGGGAAAAACTAGTGCTAGAAGACAAAAGATTGAAGGTCTGGCAGCTAGCTGAAACTGTGGGCGTTAGTAAAGCGCGAGTTGGAGAAATCCTACATGAATATCTGGGTATGTCCAAAGTATCGGCCCAAAATATTTCCGCCTTTGTCTTGAGGCGGCGAATGGACACTTCCCAAGCATTTTTAGATACCCTAGCAGCTGAAGGTGAAAATGTCTGGGGTCGGATAGTTACGGTAGATGAGACGTGGGTCTACCAGTATGATCCCGAAACCAAACAGCAAAGCATGCAATGGACTAAGAAGACCGAAGTGCCCCCCATCAAGTTTCGAGCCCGGAAGAGCGCCCTCAAGGTCATGGCCACGGTTTTCTGGTATGCAGAAGGTGTAATACTGATGGAATTTCTTCCTAATGGAACTACCATGAACGGAGAGTATTACGCGGGTCTCCTCCGGGAGGTGCGTAAGAAAGTGATGGAGCTGAGGCGTGGCAAACTTAACGTAGGGGTCCTGTATCTACAGGACAATGCTCCCGTGCACACATGATACAAGCCGAGTTGCAAGGGCGGCCCTGAAAGAGACAGGGTTCGATGAGCTGGACCACCTACCCTATAGTTGTTGTTGTTGTTTCTAACGCCTGCTTTCAGCATTCCTGCTTTAAGCAACCCTGTCAGCCTGGCGAGTGGAGTGAGTCTGTTTGTTAACTTGAGGCACCCCAAGGGCAGACTCTTTCACCTCGGGGAAAGGGGAGTTGACTAACAGGGTGGACCTCCTGATTATAGTGGATTCCGAACCACTTGGGGAACATGGTAAAGTCACACGATTAGATCGGAGGTGACCAGGACTCGACTTATACTGCCTAAGCGCGTTATCATGTCCCACCAGGTTCCCCTGCCAACGCTGTGCACACTACCAAGTTGCCGCAATTTGAAACATGCTCTGCTCTAATGGAATCAACATGGTAAGGCCGTTGGCCACCCTATAGTCCAGACATGACCCCGAGCGACGATTTCCTCTATCCAAGTTTTAAAAAAAGAGTTGAAGGGGAGGAAGTTTTTAGACGAAGATGAAATCGAACCAGCCGTTCATGGACACATTGCATCGAAAGACAAGGATTATTTTTTGAATGGGTTAAAAATGTTAAAACTTCGTAGCGAAAAGTGTATTAGTATGAAGGGAAATTATATTGATAAATAAAAGAAACCGTATACATCTATCATTTACCTAACTCTTTATGCTATGAACTTTTCAGACGCCCTCGTACCTCCCGTAGGAAATTGACAGCCCGAAATTTAATACTTCTTATTTTTTTATTTGAATAACTAAACAAGATATTAAAGATTTGGCTCATTTTAGTTGCAGAAGACTGCCTCATGCATCATATAATAGGGAATTTTAATTTTTGGGACTGCAGCTTTTCATAAAAATTGTTGAGGGCAAATATTTCACGTATACATATACAATATACAATAATTATACCATGAAAAAACTACAAAACCAAAAAATTAATATTACCTAATTATATTATGCATCTTCTACAACTTGAATCTAATAAAATAATAAATTTCTAATATCTTGATGTGTTCATTTAAAAAAAAATAAGAAGTCTGTACGATAGCGTATTTTGGGGTACCTATTTCCTACGGGACGTACACTCTTAGGCCCGTATTACACTGTAAAACATTTTATAAAACATATTTTATAAAATATTTGAAGAATGGGTCTTTTATTAAAAATTGTTTCAACAGTCCAACTGAACTTCGCCATTTTGGAATCTCCAAATTCTTTTATAAAATGTAATGCCAACCTATTACATCTTATAAAAGAAATTTTATTAAAAAAAATGTTTCATAAAATATGGCCTATTACACTATCAAAGATCTTTGTCAAAAAACTTTTATAAAATATATTTTATAAAATGTTTTACAGTGTAATACGGACCTTAAGCTGGACTTGTTGAATAAGAAAGTGCATGTCCGAACCAAATAATGTTACAAAATAAAAAATAAAAATATAATAAAAATAAAATATAATATAAATAATAAAAATAAAAAAAATAAAAAATAATTGCTACAAAATAATTTTCCAACAATAAACTAGTAGCTTCATTTTACCGCATAAAATAATGCAAGAAGTACTAGTAAATAATAAATTTTTAAACGAATTCGTACCCCGTTTCGTAGGTAAACATCGTCTTCGGCATAAATAAGAATAGAAGGTGCCTTTACATTGTCCATATTATAATCTGGCGGGGTTGACGTGTTGTACCTTTTAAGGTTTTCTTCTTCCCCGTAATCTCTCATGCTCCATCTGCCTTCAAAACATTTTTCCGAAATATGAATTTTTAAGATTTTTAGGGTATACCTGTACTTTAACGCATCTCTTGCATTCAAGTCTACCTGAATGAAAACTCGCCATGAATAATTCTTAATTGTCGGAAATGTTGAACCGTCAGCTTAGACCAGGCACAGTAAATTATTATATTGCAGTAATATTAGCCTATTATCTTGAGTTTTTGTAGGAAAAAACGTCATGAATTATTTAGCATGATCTTTTATAAAAAGGAACTGACTGACGGTAAGTCGACAAAGTTGACACCTGAAGTTTGGCCCCTGAACATTTCAGGTTCAGCAACCCCCCCCCCCCCCCCCCCGGAGAAAAACCAGTGAAGACTAAATAAAATGCACTAGCCACGTAAAAAAATTACAAATAGTTACCATAGCATGGTACCCCCCCCCCCCCCCCCCGAGAAATATTTCTAGGTCCGCCCTTGAGTTCAATTATGCGGCACGGCGTGGAATGGCCTTTTCAGACAGTACCAAATCAAAAAGTGCACCTTACCTTTTTCAACAACTTGGAAACCATGATGATATATACCCAAAGTGAGTGTTGTGAATACTGTTAGAAAAAAAGATCGTTTCAAATCCTGCAAAATTGTTACAAATTTAATAAATAAATAACAACTTTTTATTGTTTCTATTACTAAGCCAACCTAGCGGAGTTAGGGCTATGAAGACCTCGCTTACACTCAACTAGGAAGGCCTGGGACCGCCTGCTTTACATGGCCTCCGAAGCATGGCCAGAAAATGTAGCCAGTGTGGGACTCGAACCAACAACCTTTCGGGTGAAAGTCAGAGTCCGTACCACTACGGTACATGTCTAATGTACTATATACTTTCTATTGTGGCATACAATGCAATACAGGTATAAAACAACACGATGTGCTTTTTTTCCGGTAAGAAACCGCCCTATTAAGCCGTTAGCCATTAACCACCCAATTAATTAATGATTTTCTGAGAATTTTTCTTCTCTGTTTTTAAAGTACTTGTTAAAGTGCGACTTCGGTGGCAAGGTGGTAGCGTGCTTGTACTTGTGCTAGTATCTACTACCTTGCGGTCGCCGGTCGGAGACGTGTCGCAACAAGTATCTATTAGGTGACTTAGTGAGGCGATTGAAGAGGTTAATCGGATACATTAATTGCATTGTTTGTATGCGATGTAACCTTTTAAACAAAAAATAAATAAAAAATAAAAATATACTATAAATATAATGCCGGTTTGAGCTATACTCACCATATGCAATTCGCCATGTAATCCGCCAGTCGCATTTACTATAGAATGACACAGATCGCCAAATAATTTGTTTGTACACAATACACGAGATATTACACCCCTCATTGTCACGTCAGAATCTCCAACCCAATCCCAAAAATACTACAATGCAGACAAAAGGATGAGTACATCTATAATAGTTATACATTAGTTATTGCAGTTAGATAAGTTATAAGTTATTAATAGTTATAATAATTAGTTTTAATTTCTGTAATTTTTCTTGATGAGAAAAGTATTTGATGAAACAGTAGAATCCGGGATAATTGGCGGTGGTCGTTCTGAAAGCGTCCTTCCAAACCTTTCGTCAACATCTGCGGTCGACATCTTCAGTCGACTATGGAATAGGGGGAAAAGTCAACGATAAATGCGGTATCTAAAAAGCTTAATATTATTGTTGGTTTTAAACTACCTTAGTAATAACTTGATAATTACCAACATTTCTTCGTGTAATTGAAAAATAGCGTAGGCTACTTATTGTACTTAGGTACTTACCCTTTTTTCTAGTCCTGCAGTGACAGCTTTAGCCAATTTTTCTTCTATATTAATATAAGGACCAATGGGAGCAAGTTGAATTATTCTATCAACATTTTGGTTGTACTTGGGCAGAGTAGCAAGAAAAACCATCATGGTTGCCGTCGACAGGGAATTGGCGAGAAATTTAAACCTCGATTTCCCAGTGGCATTCCCTATGTAATCCACTATCGCTGGCATATCGTTGATAGCCTGCTCGTGCATGCTAAAAAAAACGCAGCATTTCAATGTACCCATTGCATCACGCAATCATCAAGGAAGAAATTGGTCCTAGAACCTAACTGGCAGAGCCTCATATGATGGCGCGCGAACCTACGATATGTGGTGCTGGTGCCTGGCAGAGGACCCGATCTATGAATGAAGATATCTGCAAGACGATAACCACCTTCTAGTACGATGGAAACATGAAGAACCCCAATAGTATCTTTTCGTAGCCAATGACAAGGTTAGTCTGGCTGCAACATTTTGGAGCAACGTGTCGTTAAGTTAAGTATATAATTTATACGCTTCATAATTTGGCAATTTTTTTTTGTTGTAATTATAAAGCTATAATAGAGATTGTAAGAGGGACCGTAATGGTTTTAATTTCGCTGGACCACCTATACCAGCTAGAGTCATCGTTGACAATTTAGCTGCACGTATTAGTTCACAGAAATATAATGATAATATTTTTACAGTAATATAATAATTAAATTTTTACAGTAATAATATATCATTTGAGGAAATGAAAATTTACTGCGAACGCTTGTACCTTTTTATTAATTTTTAATTGGACAATTATCATATCTTTGGGCTGCAGAACGACGAATAAATTAATTTTGTCAAAAAAATTTGGGTAAAATTTGTTTACAAAAATTTTAGAAAACTCTACCTTGAGGTATTTTCGATTAGGGAGTCAATATTCATAGCTCTTAAAAATACACTGCTTATAGTTGGTTACGGCAATTTGAGTACCTACAGTCTTTGGCTGAAATCGCTTACCTAAAATAGTATAAGTCATCATAAGAATGTTTCACTTTATTCTTTATGGGTCTTGCATAACTATTGCCTCTTAAATTAACCAGCCAAATATCATATCCTGCATCTGATATATTAAAAACTAAAAAACAAAATACGAAATTCAATATTTGTACCAAATTATCAGTGGAAGTTAGTTTTTGTAACTATAGGTAAATTACGCTGAGTCCTCAAAGCCATGTAAACGCTACGTATAATTCGTCAAGTTAAGTAAATTAACTAAGTAGAGTATACATGTTGTTGTTTCCAACGCCTGCTTTCAGCATTTCTGCTTTAAGCAAACCTGTCTGCCTGGGGAGTTGACTGGCAGGGTGGACCTCCTGATTATAGTGGATTCTGAACTGCTTGGGGAACATGGTAATATATATATATAAAGTCACACGATTAAATCGGAGGTGACCAAGACATAGACTGAGTGGTGTAGTCTCAGCGCGTTATCATGTCCCACCATGTTCCCCTGCCAACGCTATGCGCACTACCAATTTTGCTGCAGTTTGAAACATGCTCTGCTCTCATGGATCCAACATGGTAAGGCGGTTGGCAACTTGATCATGTATATATGATCAAGTATACATGGATAAATCTCTAAAAGGATTAAATCAGACAGGTTGTATCATCATGTAGTAACTAACATCTAAAGCCTACCATACTCTTTTCCAGGGCCCATTTTAACGAAGGTTCTGCTGGAGGAGTGAATCCCATGGATAAAAATAACTACCGAATTTGATTCATTATTTGGCACTTTTGGCACAATCCTGTGTAGGGTCAGTTCAAACTCGTCTTGAGTCACTATCAAGTGCTTTTCTCCTTTATACCCATAGTAATTTATTGCCTCATCCTGTAATGCAAAATAAAAGCACTTGGACTGTAAATTTTGTAAATTTTATTTTTATTGTTGTTAGTCATTTAAGTTGAATGTTAGATTTTTTAGTTCCGTTATAATTGTATTGTTTTGTGTTCAATATAATTATCCATTCATTCATCTACTTCATACTATTCCAGCACTTGGGTGTGACTAAAATCGTGGAAAAGGGAGCCTTTATCATGCAACTTGTACGGACTTTGTGGTCATATAATTTGGTAAGAGAGTGGAAAACCTTACAGGTGTTAAAAATCGAATATCCTATGAAAAAAAAATAATAGCGTAGAGGTGTCAATAGCTTTACATGCCTTAGATCAAGGCCGATGGCATCATGGCAGATTAGAAATAAGGAATATTGTTGGTTTGCTCACAGGGCACTGCCACCTAAGGCATCATCTGTATAAACTCAAAGTCCACACGGGCAGTAGAGAATGTAGATGGTGTGAAATGGAGGACGAAACAGCAGAGCACGTTCTCTTAGAATGTGAAGCTCTGGCCAAAAACCGTTTCAGGATACTGGGAATACCAGGGTCAGAAACGAAGACAATTCGTGAAGATCCAGTAGGAAAAACCCGCTCTTTCATCAAGAAAGTGGGTATATTCCAGACATGAATCTCCATGACAAAGCGGCTGCAATAGATCTCAAAGGTCGACGCAACGAACCTTACCTTAAGAGGAGGCACCGCAAAAAAAAAAAAAAAAAAAAAAAAAGCCCTACTCCAGAGTTTTGAAAGGGGAGAGGGGGGATTTCAGTGAATGAGTATGAAATTTAGTAAGTAAGTAAGTAAATAGTATATTACAGTTTTTCTTGTGCAGTTTACAAAGTCTACCCCAATACTAAGTACTCAAAGAGACTTGTATCACTGGGGTAAAATTATAGCCTCTGTATTTGTATTCAATTTACAAATATAAATAACTCTCCCCCAATGGGTTTTTTTTAAAGGCACTAAACAGTCGGGTTTAACTAAGTTTTACAACAGTGGGCGGGTTATGGCGATTCGTATTAACTTAATCCTGGGGTTATAACTGTAAACACACTAATTTTGAACAGCACTATCCATTGTAAATTTATCTTGTTTACATTTTTAATACCAGGGTATTATATTAACTCCGGTATTATAATGGCCATGATCGGGCCGCTGGATGATTAGGTTTAATTGACGTTGATTCGCAAATCGGGGTTTCCCCCTGGGGAAATATTTTGAAAAAAAATAGGCCTGACATATTCGGGGCAATACGCATTTAGATAGCAGTAATACACTCCCAGCTCCTGACAGAAGGAGAACATCGTGGATTAAAATCCTGAGGCAGTGGTTTGGCACGATCACGACGTCGCTTTTCAGAGCAACAGTCTCTCAGGTCCAAATTGCCATGATGATGGCCAATCTTCGAAAAAATAGGCATTTAAAGAAGAAGAAGACTTGGGAGGAACTCGCTATTTTGTACCTTTTAATTCCAAAATTATCAGGCTGGCCACGAGGCCTGGAGACGAACTGCTGGTGTCTCTGCGTGCGCAGAGTGCAGAATTATTGAACGGTATACCTACTCCCAATGAAAAATGCTTTGTTTTTTCATTGCCCGCCCCCCCCCCCCAGATAGAAGTCATGCCCCCCATGACCCCGCCTTAAAATTTCTAGCGCCGCCACTGCGTGTTAGTACTGAAATAGAGAAGCCCGAAATGCCAATCTTCGATATAAGAGGCATATTTTAAAGAAGAATTACTCAATTACTTACTACTGGCATCAAGTATTGATCTTTGATAGGTGTAAAGTCAACATTGTACAAAAATATCGATATCAATGCAATTACGGCAGACACAATAATTGATCCAAATAATTTACACATGCCGGACAATTGCTCAGTGGAAGCAAGAAACAGGTAGGCTAGAAGTATCACAAATGGTTATGGCTGTAATCAACACGGATAATAATCTAATACTTCACAATGCACACACCTGTGTTTAATGAAATGTGAAAAAAAACACCTAATGTTAATTTATTGGTCTGAAATGACAAGAGCAACGCCATTATATACTCTATAGGTACTTACAAACTTATTCTGAAGCTACCTACAAGAAATATAATAGGTACTTAGGGTTTCCAGAGTTTATAGAAAATTGGCTATTTTATAGATTTTGAGGTCATGGACGGATACAGGGGAGAGGTAGAGGGGGTAGCTGCCCCCCCCCAAAATTTGGTAAATCTATTGTAAATTAAGTTATTACGCTCTAATTTAGTCGATCCTACATAAGTTTTTCCTATTTTGACCCTCAGCTACCCCCCCCCCCAAAAAAAATGGGCTGGTCCCTGTTTGAGGTGCTCTTTATGAATTTCAATAAATAAATATTGGCTTTTTGTTTTTTTGGTCAACCTAGCGGAGTTAGGGCTATAAATCCCTGTCTTACACTCAACTAGGCAGAACCAGGACCGCTCGCTTCACATCCCCTCCAAAGCATGGCCAGAAAATGTAGCAACTGTGGGACTCGAACCAACAACCTCTACACTACAGGTTCAGACTGAATTTGTAGAGAGGAATAGAAGAGAATCGGCTCCAAAATAGAAATTTACCAACTTATCAAATTCATGGGAAAACACCAAACACCAAATAGTCCTCTAAAACTTAAAATATTTATAACTTACGTATTAAATAAAATAAAAAAATAAAAATCAACAGATTTCGGTGTGACCTAGGGGTAGCCAAGCTATTCCAGCACAGAGGGATGTATCAGGTCAGAGGAGGGCATTGAAATAAATATATAATTAACTATAAGCAGGTAGTAATAAATTTTTTAATCAACGAAATATCTAGAACATATAATAAGTAAATTGTTAATGTTAAACAGAAAAATATAATAAAATTCAATAAATACATTTATTACAATTAGTCTAGCCTACATAAGTTTATTTAAACCCAGCACTAAGCAGTGGCAACACATAAATTAGTAGACCTCCAGTTATTAATACATTAATTGTCTAATTACCGTACGGTACCGGTACAGTAATTTTTTGTTTTGTTTTCATTCTTATAACACCAAAAAATAAGTAATTGAAACTGAATAGTTACTGTATCTACCTTTAGTTTAAATGGGAGCTGATTTAATTTTAAGCTTTTAGCTTTTACTATGACTGTACCGTACGTCTCATAATTTCAAGCTTCAAAACGCAAAATAGCATGTTGGTTTGTCTATAAATTATGTATAATTGTTTAATTCTTAATAGTAATGTGTATTATTGCTAGTAGTAGCTATAACTTTTTCAAAAATCCCCCTCATTGAGCAACGGTACCGACAAACGGAGGTATTTTAAATGGGTACCATCAATCTGGGCATATGTTTAAAGATTCTTGCTGATGTCTCACTGTCTAATTTATTTTCAGTTAAAATTCCTTCCATCACAATAACTTTTACGAACCACACACGTTGAACAATTCATTGTCGAAACTCGGGTGGGCTTCCACAGTATTTGAGTCTATAACTTCTATCAGAAACAATGGCTTTATCGATATGATCACCCGCCTTATCTTGATGGGCAGTCATATGCCTAGTTAAATGATGCCTTTCTCGAAAACTTTCATTGCACACGGGACATTTAAGTTTGTCCAAGTCCCGCCTTCTCCTCAGCAAATCTGGCGTCGTATGGTCATTTTTGTGGTGAGATCTCATGTGATACACCAAGTCCGAAGTCATTCTAAAAGATACATTGCACTTTGCGCATATATTCTGCGCTGGTAGCGAGAGAGCAGCTAGAGAAGGAGGTAACAGTGATGCTGTAACGAAACCAGACGGCATGATAGGACTAGCAGTGAATAACGGTGCCGGTAAGAAGGTATTCCTAGGAGCAGGACTAAAAAAACTACCCCCAACAAAACCTAACGCTTTTTCATGATCACGTGGAGGTAAAATACCAGAAAACTGGTGAGGAAAAATACTAGGTTCCCTCGGGAGAGTCCTGAAGTCCCTTCTTTGTTTATCTGGAATCTCCAATGGGCTTGGTGTCCGCAGAGGATCTATCGGGGAAGGTGTCCTGCTGTCAAATTTCGGAAGACCAAGGCCAACCTTTTTGAAAGCGCTTCGGATGTTTTCATTCTGTGGGGTTTCGATGACTCTTGGGGGGCTTTTGGACTTTCGGCTGCGTTCCTCTCTTTGAGGTTTGCTGTCGGCAGAGATGAGAAAAGCAACGTCAAAGCTACGCTTTTTGGGGAGAACTGTTATTGAGGTGTCTTCGATTTTGGTTGTTGTCTCTCGTGTATGAGCTTCCGGTGGTTCTTCTTTGGTCGTTGGAAGAGTGTAATTGGGGTTGTTGAGAAGCGAGACGGAAATGTATGGTGGAATGTCCATTGTCATCCTGAAACTAAAGAGAAATTGCTAGTGGTAAAACTTCATGAAAACATAATATGAATGATTTAAAGAAGGGTAAAGAGAAAATTCCCTAAGATCTATGGGGCAAATGAAAGAAATTGTAGTGCAACCATGTATAAAGTAGCCTAATAAAAGGCCAAAATAGATACTGTCTCCTTGATGTGAATGCCGCTAAATAATTTAAACTATACAATTAACTTATCTAGCCTAATTTAATTTAATTGAATGTGGAAGTCAATTATAACACCAAGGGAGTGCGCATACAGTACAACTCTTATTATTATATAAGGCGCGGTTTCCACCGACCTGCTAGTGCTAAATACAAATACGGTGACGTGGTAACAGACATTCAAGACTTAGGCGGAGTTCCCACTGACTTCGCATTGCAGAATGCAAATGACATTGACGGAAATTTGAATTTTTCTTTTTATAGAAATCTATTAAAATGTTTTTACATAACATATCCCATGAAGCCATTTTTTAATTTTAGTTTGTTTGTTTGTGATTTTACTCTATGATCATTGATCAATTTTAACTATGGCATTGAGTAAAACTAACATTTCCGTCAATGTCATTTGCATTCTGCAATGCTAGGTCGGTGGAAACCCCGCCAAGTCTTGAATGTCTGTTACCACGTCACCGTATTTGTATTTAGCACTAGCAGGTCGGTGGAAACCGCGCCTAAGCAACCTCCAGTATAATTCCCATCAGAAAATTTCTTCAACTAATTGCGAATAAAAATTTATAGCATGCTTCTTCCCAACTAATCATTCTAATGGTCCTGATTACACACTCAAATATTTATTCGTTCGAAGAAATATTTGGAATTTTTCTTAGACCCACATTATTATATTTCTTGGATCGAACATTGGAACAACATTCATTCGAGTGAGTAATGCGGGGGGGGGGGGGGGGGGCGACGGCAAGGTAGAATGTGCCTACACAGCGTAAAGTTCGCCGTCGTTAATTGTTTACTAAACATAGTGATCCGCCCGGCAATTGATTTTTGCCCCGAATCTTAAACTATAATAAAATGTTGAATTTTTCGTTTCCATGGTGAAAAACCCTTTAGTACAAAAGGACTCAGATCTGTCGGAATATGGGGAGTATTCTGGGTACACAACTATTTTTTTTCTACTTGCAGGTACTCAAGGCCGTAGCCAAGGGGGGTTCATGGGGGTTCAAACCACAAAAAAATTTTCTTGACACTAGATACAATCGGATTTTGAGAGGAAAAATAAAAGAGACTATGTAATATCCAATGAAATTTCTGGAACACCGCCCCCCCCCCCCGAAAAAAATCCTGGCTGCGGCCTTGGAGGTACTACGCAATTCATGTGAAAAAAATGTAGTCGTAGTTAGAAAAATAATATTGTATTTTTGAAAGAAATAGAGTCGCTTTATAATACACTAATACACTAATACACAATACACACTGTACAAGCAAACACTGGTTAAGTATATGCTTGCTGCTGATTACCCAATCCGTGGAAAAGTAGGAAAATCTTTTTTTATGTGTAACTGTATCTAAATTTGTTATATACTGTGTGCAATAGAAGCTTTTTTTCAAATAACACGTACAGTATATAACACAGAATGTGTTTCGTGTGATGTGAAGCATTTTTTCTAACGAGCAACAAACAAACAAAAAGAAACACTGGTCTAAAAAAATGACGCATTGCCATAAGACTTTAAAAACAAAATTTTCGAATTTACACAAAATAAAAAATGAGTGTTTTATAGCCTGATTATAGATACGGTATCTTGTACTTTGTCTTTTTTATAAAACAATTTAATACATGTATCCGATAAACCTATTCAATCGCTTCACTAAGTAACCTAATAAGTACTTGTGTCGAGTTACGATACGTCACTGAGTGTAAGGTGTGTAGAGACTCGCTCAAGTACAAGTATGTTACCACCTTGCCACCGAATTTTCAGTAACTAGTCGTTTTTCAATTATTATAAACATTTCACCCTGGCATAGACCCTGATGGAGATAAGGTAATAAATAAAATTTGAAATACGTCTTTCTATACAGTAATAAGCAGATCATTACAATTGGGTGTAATGCGCTTGAACAGCTTTCCAAACAATGACATTACAATGCTGATAAAGTCTGTTTTAAAATATTTTATTTTTATTTTAAAAAAGGTTGAATTTAATCGCGTAGGCTACAAACAATTTAATGAATGCAACCGATTTACCTCTACGATCGCCTCAGTAAGTAACCCAATATGTACTTGTATCGAGTTACGATACGTCTCCGATCGCAAGGAAGAGACAAGTGCAAGCACGCTACCACCATGTCACTGAAATACTTACTTGAACATGTAGAAATTTACGGTAGTCGCAGAAGAACGGAGCACAAACACATGAACTGCTAAGTTAACATGACCACAAGTAACAGAACACTGAGAAGGGAGATCAGATGGTGAGCGGACTCAGAAATATTGGCAAACAAGTGCTTGCAACCACCCCTCTGTCAGCTTCCCTTAACCCTCCCATTCACAACCCCTGAGCTCCATGTCTGCTAACCCAGGGCAACAGGTGTTGAAGTTGCAGATTGTGCTCGGATGTTTATTATCTAAGAAACGAAATTATTTTATATAAAATGCCCCAACTTTGAATAAAATACTATAGACTAATAATAATAATGTCTTGAAGCAGTGGTGGGGCATGGTCCCCCTCCTCCCTCGAGAAAAATTAGCGTACACTATATAAAATAGGACATTCTAAACAAAAATCGTAGTATGGTAACATTCCATGTTTAAATAAAATTATAAATTTTACTGCTGTAAAAATCGTAAAACCCCACTATTTTGAACTTATGTTTTCAAATTTTCCCCCCGGGAGAGACCCCCGGGTCCCCCTGTTTCCAGTAATATGAATAAGCATTTAAGCATTCCTTTGTAAGCTTTGAAAAATCTATACTTTACTGCTGTTAAAATACGTAAAACCCCACTATTTTGCCCTTATATTTTCAAATTTTTCTCCCCGGACCCCCCCCCCCCCCCATTGGTATCTATCTCCATCAGGCGCATGGGTTTATCAATTAAAGCGCTGTAAATTAACGTGCCTTGTTTCGCTAATACACACACCAATTGCACATTCGCTAAAAATTATTTTGTCATGGTAAATGGTAGGCTACACCAGGCCCGTACCCAGGATTTAATTTTGGGGGGGGGGGCAAGAACAAATTTTTTTATAATTGATAAGTACATCCGTAGTGATTTTAGTAGTTTTAGCTAAAACTCTTACATTATTTATTATTTTTTATCAAATTTAGGGGGTACGGTCCAAGGCTACACCCATTTTTCCCGGAATGGGCCCCTCCGAAAATCTGTCCTGGACCCGCCCTTGTCTTGAAGGACTCATTATAAACCTAGGCCTACTCATGGACGGATACAGGGAGAGGGGCATGACTTAACTAAGTACAAATACTAATTACAGATACTAAAGGTGAGATAGCTCGGCAAAATTAATTGGGAACGGGTTGAAATTTAACAATAGTAAATAAATTAGTGTGACTGTTATCTTAATTAGAAGGTATGACTGATATTCGGTATGAATGTAGTTTATTATTGGCAAATATTTCAATTATACTATCGTTAATATGTACAGTAACTAAAGACTTTATCATTATTATTATTATTACTATTAAAGGGTCCATATATTATTCTGTAAGTAATTTAGTATCATATGTTCGTTATAGCTATAGAGATTTTACCCATAAATAGGTCAACGATTTACGTATTATGTATTGAAAATTACCATTCTCATCAGATTACAACACAAATAGATTATATAAGATACGAAGCACTTCTTACCGCTTATCATCTAAATTGAGCAGAAGAGATAGCTCTTACTAGACTGCGCATTGGGCATACCCGCCTTACCCATGGATATTTGATATCTGGTGACCAACCCCTATATGCGGCAGGTGCGGATTGTCTCTAAATAAATAAATGAATAAATATTGACTTTTTTTGTTCTATTACTAAGCCTCTAACAGTAAATCATATAATTATCGAATGCCCTGCATACGCAACAGCCAGACTATCCTTATTCCTTACCAAAACCACACACCCTGCCAAGCCTAATTGGGGAACAGACATGGGCCGGTCACAGCAGCGTTAAACTTTCTCACCAAGACTGGAGTCATGGAACATCTATAGACAAATAAGGGCTAACTGTTCCAAACGGTAACCAAAAAAAAAAAAAAAACCATCGTACATACACTGACCGGCGCAAATACTCGACAGAGTCCCGCGGCTTACTAAAAATAATAATAATAATATTAATAAACAAGGCCGTGCCCAGGGGGGTGGTCCAGGGGGTCCAGATCCCCTCCGAACTAGAGGGGTTGTACACTAATACACAATAGAATGGACTTTCGTTAGTAAAATACGTTTAAAAAAAAATTTGGACCCCCTCCGAAACAAAAACCTGGACTTGATAATAAAGTTATATTTTTTAAAGTAGCAATTATGTTTCGAGTGACAGCCAAAATTATGATAGACTCTACATTCATTACATTTGCATCTTCTCCTCGAGTTGAGCAAGTCTCAAATCGCAGATAAGGTGTAACTGGGCTAGTGGATTTCCCTCTGTAGATGGCAGTTCTTGCCTAAAGCGCTCAGGGTTTTATACTAACACAAGTGGGTTTCTTAGACAAAGTTTATTTCTTAACGATTATTTGGGTTTTACTAATTCGGGTTGTTATAACAAGTTTTTCTAAAACTCTAAGTTTTTGTTATTTAAAATGAAACATCACGAAGTCACGCGTAATCTAATTATTTATGTCTACATTCCTCTAAGCTTTTCCCAGACTTCTTTGAAATGAATAACACACAAAATGTATATTTAAAGATATGAAAATTGTGAAAATAACAAATAAAAAATTATTGTCATAAGGTTCTGAAACTGAAGGGATGGAAAAGCACGCTGTAAGCTTCTAAACCAATAGGGTTGAAAGCGAGGGAGGAGCCCTGGGTCGTCCAATCGCAATCCAGCTTTCCCACCCCTTCTGCGAATCCACCTTGCATTTTTTGAGCTATTATTCACCGCTCTTTCTTCTTTATTGTATATGACCAGAAATTATGAGCAAAGTGTCTTTATTCATTTTTTTATATCCTGAATTTGTCATTTTTTTCTACAATTTTTTATAAAACTTCTTTTCTTCGTTTTCTGGAACGGAACTAAGCAGCCTTGAATGTTAATTTTTTGGTGGTGGTGTGAGGTTTTTAATTACGTGTTTTCTAAATTTTTATTAAGACTGATTTTATAAGAATTTGAGTATTTTTTAGGTTTTTATTTAGCTTATTATATAGTGGCCTGCAGATAAGGTGCTCTCTGACCATCAATTAAATATATTAGGGGGGGGGGGGCAGTAGATAGAATTTTTTTTTAATTTTCTGTGCTTCTGCCTTTTTATACGGTGTCACCAAAATTTGGGGGTCTATAGATACCTGCCCTCCCCCTCCCCCCCCCCCCCCAATGCAGCGTTTTCTAGCAATTTAAATAGACTCTATGTACTCTAACTACACTTTTTCGCAGTTTGTGTCAACTCAACGTGTCCATCCATGGGCGCAGCTAGGATTGAGTCCAGAAGGAGACAGGTGCAAAAGTTCGATACATATAATATAGTAATTTTTTTTTCTTGTCCGGCAGTACACCCTGGACATGCACGGAGCATATATTACAAAATACAATAAGTTACATAATATTAACATCCCGCATCCCCAAGCAAGCGCATATTATTTCTGTTATTTATTTATACTGTTTATTTTATCTACTTATTTTTTATTTATTTTTATGTTATTTTATTTTTTTACTTGTTATTTAATGTTAATAGTCTGTTTTTATTATTATTCCCTCCCATTGACCAACCATTTCTTCATACCCGCTTTTAACTCGCCCATCTGTTTCAATTTTTTCATTTCTGGAGGAAATTTTTAAACTTTGTTTAATATTTCTCCATATTTCATCTTTTCTTTCTTTTCCTTGTCCAGTATTCCCTGGACAAGTAGCATATATTACAAAAATACAATACATAATAATAACATCCCGCATCCCCCAAGCTAGCGCTTATTTGGGACAAAAGACTCATACAGTGCTGCTAAACAAGGCTTAATCATTTATTTTTGTTATTTATTCATAATGTTTATTTTATTTTTATTTTCACTTTACTTTCACTTTCACTTTTTTCCTTGACCAGTATTATTATTATTATTATTTATAAGTTTGTTAGCTGACATAGGTCACAGACCCTTTGAACAGCGTATAGACATTGAGTTCATTTTAATTACATTACATTTTAACTATTGTATTAGTTCACATCAGTCCATTTGGTTAAGCCGGCAAGCTTTGCGAACCGCACTATGACTGGAAGCTTGCTGCTCTTAATTGTAGCGCTATCGGGGAATGCCTGTTCAAAATACGCCAACCTTTGCCGCCAGAACGCTGTGCAAACGGACAGGATATGCGCTGCAGTTTCTGGTTCGTCTCCGCACATTCTGCAAGAGACATCCCCGACAGTTGTTAAATGTGCTATGTGTGCACGGTATGGGCCATGCCCCGCCAGGAGAGAAACTACTGCTCTGATTGCCGTTCTGCTTTCCCGTAACTTATGTACTCCATACTGTGGTGAGGGCTCTCTAATGTACAATTTTGAGTGCTTAAGATCTTCAGTTTTGTTCCAGTGTTCTGAGAACGACCTCCGTAGTTGCGTTAGTATTTGTCTTTTAACTGTCGCCGGTCCCAAAGGTAGAAAAGGTTCGTTTCCTATTGGGGGTCGGGATGAGCCAATTCTGGCTAGTTCGTCAGCCTCCTCGTTTCCGTGTATTCCCCTATGGCCAGGGATCCACACTAGAGTAATTTGTACGTCACTCTGCTCTTTGTGTAGCTCGCGGCATTCCGCTATCAGTCTCGACGTTATTGTGGCGCTGCTCAGAGCTTTTATGGCTGCTTGACTGTCTGAACATATAAAAATTCGGGAGCCAAGACTTAATTGCATACAAATATCTAAAGCATGCCTTATTGCGTATACTTCCGCCTGAAACACTGAGACATGGGCTCCTAAGTGGATTGATGCTTCGATTTGAGGACGAGCACAGTAGACTCCGGCACCTGCTAGGCCATTCATGAGGGATCCATCGGTGTAGATGACTGTTTCAGTTTCCCGGATGAAAGTAGGCACTCCCGCTGCCCAGTCTTCCCGCAAAGGTATTGATGCAGTTGTCCGGGTTTATTACAGGGTTAATGTTGTCCTGCGGCATCTCCCCCAGTTCTCCAAAGTTCTACTCTGGTGGTCCCAGCCATGTACCTGAATGTTTCAGCCTCCAATACGCAAGCTGTGCCTGGTTCTGTATGTGGAGATGGAGTGGGGGTAAATCAAGAAGCACTTCAAGTGCTGCGGTTGGCGTGCTTCTTAGCGCTCCCGTAGCTCCTAAGCATATAAGCCTCTGCAGCTTTTGAAGTTGTTTTTGGACTGTGATGAGCCTCGTGCGCTTCCACCACACTATACATCCGTAAGTGACAACAGGCCTGACTACTGCAGTGTATAGCCATCTTGCTACACTTACATTAAGTCCCCACGTACTGCTGTATAAACGGCGTACAAATAGTACGTTTTGAGCTCTTTGTATAGCTTTTTCCAGGTGCGGCTTCCAGGACAATTTTTTATCCAATGTAACGCCGAGATACTTAACAGTGTTGGACAATTTTAATTCTCTCCTTGACCAGTAACCCCGGACAAGGTGCATGTATTGAAAAAAAACAATTTGTTATTAATTAACTTTAATAAGAATAACAAGATAACCGTCACTTAAATCATAAAATCATAAATCATATTTTTTTCTATTTTATAAAATAGATATATACAAATTAAAGATTGAAGGTTATACAAAAGAACGGCAAATTCTTAAAGCTGGTGACCTCACAGTCCCCAATCTGAAATGACAAACCGCAAAACCCATACGATTCGACTTATCACTTTATCCTTCGCAACCGAAATGTTTTTGTTCATATGAAGAGGAGCAAAAACAAATCGCTGAAGGTCTGCATACGCAAGCAAATCGCGGCAAAAACGTTGCGTCCTGCCTTAACGTAGGCGTTATCAGTGGAACGGACGAGTGCCCTCGTGATGGAAGACGCTTCCAATCAAAATTATGAACACAGATTTTAGCGCTGCTGCAGGGACAAAGGATAAAGATATCTTCTAATTTCAATTTTACGAAACAGTTGCTACCAATTGATACAATTGTACCGGTACTAGTCAATGGCGGATCCACATCATGACCCTCTCTAAATAAATAAATTCATAAGATAATAAAAAAAAAATTAAAAACAAATCCTGCAAAAATAACAAAAAAAGAAAAAAAGAAAAAAAATAATAATAATACTCATTCATTCACTCTCACACATCACTCCCCAGAAATTGTTGACAGGCTATCCTAAATTTCCCAAAATTTTCTGTGTCCTAGTTTCTTCTGGCAAAGAATTCCAGAGCATATATAGGGGTGTTGACTGCAAAGGAGAGATTCAAAACCATTTCGTTTTCACCTAAAATGAAAAATCATTTTCACGGGAAAGGAGCAAGAGCGGATCTACGGAAAAATTTAGGGGGGAGGGGGTCACAAGTTGTATGTAAGATGAAAAGGTAATTTGTTTGTTGAAAATTTGAGTTTTATTCAATTTTAAAAAAAATACTATTATAGGAATTTATTCATTTAGGGGGGGTTATGACCCCCCCCCCCCCCCCCGTGGATCCGCCATTGGAAAGGAGGCTATTGACTACACCTACACATGCAACTTGAGACCCCCTCCTTAACTTTCTTCTGTATCCGCTCTTGGTAAAGTAAATAATAAACTGGTAAATAATTTAGAGTAATTTTAGTGAAGAGGACTAGAGGGATGCAAGAGAAGATATTTTTGGAAACTTTATAAAGCAGCGCAGGGGTCAAGGAGTTATTCCTCTGCCATAAACACTTCTTGTTTTTATATCTATCAAGGTGGCACAGTAACGACAATACCGTTCTAAAGCTCCGGAAAGCATAAAAGAAATTAGTTGTAAAACAAGGGCTAAGAAGAATATTGCAAAGAATAAAGAAACAAAAAAAGCTATAAAAGTAAATTATGGGACTGACGCCGGAATGCTTATGAAAAATTATTAAGTCCGCTGTAAGATTATAAAATTTTATTATATTTCTCCACTGAATTACAATATTTGTTGAGAATGAATGGCCATTATTATCATGTTAATAATTCATACTTTTCCTTTCATAACGGAAAATTTGGGAAAATTATATCGTCTATACTTGGCTCGTTGATAAACTGCCGTCGAAGGTTTCGTTTTAATGTCTTAGGCTGCTAGAAGAGACTAAATAAATAAATAAATCGTATATTTTGTTGGAATTGATCAATTGACATTACTTCAGTAGAACCTCACAACAAAATACACCGTTTCGAGAGGAATATCAGGTATTCATAGCTCTAAGAAGACAAGTATCTTCGAAGTATAAACTACCTAGGTACAATCAAGTAAAAATCTATAGCAATATGGAAAACGTTTATAGAATATATTATGAGCTTGTTAATCTTATCGATGAGTCCCATATTATTATCAGGAAAGAAGTCAATAGAAATAAGTACATAAGTCTTGTATGCAATAAAATGATTTCATAAAACTTAAGAAGCGACATTATAGAAAAGACAACAGCAGTAGAACAATTATCTATAATTACTTTAACTTAAACCAGAATGTCCCAATTGAAATACTATATACATTTATTTTGAGAAATTAGATTGCAATTTATATTCTAATTCAAATAAGCTCATTACTCTCTTTAAACGCCATCTGAGCGATCAGTTTCACCAATATTTTAAGAAAGGAGAGAATGAGTACTAAAAACCCATTGTAGAGAACAAACATATTGTAGAGAAAAGAATAGAAATTATTTACGAAAATCAACTTAAGATTAATCGAGAAATTTCCAAATTCATTCACAAGTATTATTTTATTTCAGGAAATTTGACAACATGGGACGTACTACGACGTTTAGCATTAACTTATTCTTGGAGTAATAATTGTAAACAAACGGGCATACTACAATATGTCGGCTATTTTATCTTAACCTGGGGTTACTCATGCAAACAAGCTAATAATTTTAGAATGGAAAGTGCTATTCAAATTATTTTGTTTACATTTTTAACCCCAGGAATAAGTTAATAATACTAGACGCTGAAGCATTATTAATTTGAAGTCATGTGAAAACACAGTATAAAATCAAAATATACACGTCTTCATGTTCAGCTACCTAAGGACAATTTTTATTTTACTGTATGTTTTCAATCAAACTAACAGCTTTCAATGTTTAGGGACTCCAATACAACGTTGAGAAAACAAGAACGCGCCACATCAATCTAAAATTGAGCCGATGACTTGAAAAAAATCATCGAATTGAGAATTTTCGAGCAATCAATCAATCAACCAATCAGGAAAGAATTAATTTAAGAGCAAGCTGCCGACTGGGAAGGGAAGACAATATTTCATAAGTCCATTTCGTAAATCATTCTATAATATCTTGCGGGGATTTTTTCCGGAGGGTTCAAATATACGAGGATGATTCCCCCTGACGTAAAAATATTGCCGCGGAAGAAGCCGATGGTAAAAATTTCCAGCTATAAATTTACATTAGACAGATTTTTTTTAAGTTTCCCTTTAGGAGTGGCTCTTTTATGTAACCGACACATTCTTTAACATGGACAGGACTTGTAGAGTAGTGGTACGGGCTCCAACTTTCACCCAAAAGGTTATTGGTTCGAGTCCCACGCTTACTACATTTTCTGGCCATGCTTCAGGAGTCTTCCTTGCCGAGTGTGCGAGAGGGCGTTATAGCCTTAAATCCACTAGGTTGGCTTAGAAATAGAACGATATGTCATTAGTTTTTTTTAACATTGGTTCTAATTACAGTTTAACAGTATGCCTCAGTCAATTTACCCTGATTTTTCTGCTGCGACGCATGGTTCAACTTAGTTTGGTTTACCAATAGTATGATATGAAGCAGTAGACTCCAGGTGATGGGCCGAGGTGAATCTGAAAGGATATTTCCAGATGTTTCGTCAACATCTGCGGCCGACATCTTCAGTGGCACAGCGTAGACTTCTAATATTGTATCTCGGAGGCTCAGCAGCAACTGAAATGCGCTTACAGATCGAACCAGCACGGATTCTACTGCTTCATCATAAATCAATAGTATGTTTCTAATTGTTTTGTTTTCAAACACCTGCTTTCAGCATTTCTGCTTTATGCAACCCTGTCAGCCTGGCGGGGGGAGTGAGTCTGTTTTCTTTTAACTTAAGGCACCCTATAGCGTATGGGCAGCCTCCTTCAACTCAGAGAGAAGGGGAAACTACGAAAAGGGTGGACCTCCTGGTTATAGTGGATTCCAAACCACATGTAGACATGTAGCGTAGTGGTACGGACTCTGACTTTCACCTGAAAGGTTGTTGGTTCGAGTCCCACACTGGCTACATTTTCTATCCATGCTTCGGAGGTCATGTAAAGCAGGCGGTCCCGGGCCTTCCTAGTTGAGTGTAAGAGAGGGCTTTACAGCCCTAACTCCGCTAGGTTGGCTTAGTAATTGAAACAATAAATTTATAAATTTATTTACTTATTCATTTATATGGGAAGATAGGAAAGTCACATGATTAGGGGACCAGGGATTGACACGCACCAGATTCCCCTCCCAATGCTGGGCACCCTACCAACTTTGCTGCAGTTTTGAACAGACTCTAATCTGATGGATTGAACATGGTTTGGCCGTTGGCCCCAAAAGTACGTAGGTCTAAATACTGCTGTAGAATAGTACAGTGCCGGGTGGGGGCCCTGGGGCCGGAATTGTGTGGGGGCCCTTTTTCGGACAGAAAAGTCTTATACCCTTAAACGAATATTCCACTACCAATTTAATATATAACATGGAGCCAAAGGAATCAGGATGCCAGACAAGCTCGTAAACAGGATTTTTTTTTCGGGGATGGCTGTGGCGACCATAATCCTATTTACTGTACTTTCATGAGAATTCAATTGTATCTAGTGTCTTCTTTAGAGGTTACGGTGTTACTCGTACACGAGTATACCTGATAGCATGGACAAATAAAACTCATCAATTTATTGGCCGATTTTTCTTATAACTCAGGCTTATAAAATGTAGTGGATATACGACGGATTACGACGGCTGAGATTGTATAGAAATAATATTGCATTTAACCCGATGGGAGGGCCCGGGGGACAATATAAGTGCAAAATAGTGGGGTTTTAAGCATTTTAACAGCAGTAACGTATAGAATTTATAAGGCTTACAAAGAAATGCTTATTCATATAAATAACATATCATTCAGCCAAAAGGTATGTCCAAAATATTGGAGTTTTACATCAGGAAAGCTTACAAAGAAATGAACATGCATATAGCTGCAAACAGGGGGGCCCGGGGGTCTCCCCCGGAGGAAATGTTTTGAAAAAATAGGCCTAAAATGGTGGAGCTTTACGATTTTAACAGCAGTAAAGTTTATAATTTACTGAGGAAGACAATATATTAATTAAATTCTCAACATTTTATTTCGGAGGGGGGGGGGGGGGGCTGCAGCCCAATAAGCCCTGTAGTACTGGTGCGATGTGAATTTTTTATTTTTTATATGCTTCAGTGCGGAAAATGATCGCTCGCTACTTCTGTTGACACTCATTATATAACTAGGTACAGTTTAAAAACTACTTCTACATTCGGAAAACTATCAGCAACTCATTTTTCAAAAAATTAGGTTGTAAATGAACCTTTCAAAACTTAAAATTATTTTTTCGATTATCTTATTTTTATTATCGATCCTCATCTGTCACAAAGAGTTTCACAAACTCACGAAATTGTAATAACTCAAATTATTGTAGGTTTCCGTCCAGGTGATCCGAGTAACAATTGACCAATTTCTTTGCCTTAGTTTTTAAATCCTCAGGGCCAGGGTTCATATATTTTGTAAACATTTCAAAAAACCAAATTTCTCATCGATTTCTTAATAAGCGGAAATTCTTCTATCCAGTGAGAGCATAAACTGGTCAGTTATGGGAAGATGTATTTGCCTTATTGGTTGTTTTGGTTTTCTAATTTATATCTACTGAAAGTTTTGTATTTTGTGGCTTTTTGTGGGGCCCCTTTTTTGTGGGGGCCCCTTTTTTGTGGGGGCCCCTTTTTTGTGGGGCCCCTTTTTTGTGGGGGCCCTGGGACCATGGCCCCGGTGGCCCCTTAGCCAGTCCCGGCTCTGGAATAGTATCCAGTAATCAAATTATACGCAAAAACGCAAGCTTCAATCTTCCATTGAAACCATACAGTACCGTATATCACTCCCATTTTAGCAATAGACTTATACAATCTGACTTGGGAGAATTTTCCTCCCCTACTCAAAAATTAGTTGGCTGGTAGAAGAAAAGCATGAAAACTTCACGCCTGTCTCCCAAATTCGGAAACAAGAGCGATGAGGGCAAGATGGGGACAAATCGGATAACTAGAAGCACCCCATACACGTGTCCGCCACGTGGACCATTAGTAGCACATCATTCAGTGTAGATAAACTGACCTGGGTAATTTAATCTATTTTATGTGATACCCAAAGTCTGCCACGATCCAGGGGGTTGCAATATCGCATCACATTCTTCTATTTTAAATTCCTCTTTCTAAGACGGGGATTCCACCGACCCCCTTTTGTGTTTGGCAGTGTGATATTGACGTGGTAGCAGACATTAAAGACTGTCTTTAAAACAAAAATTTCCGTCAATGTCACGCTATCCAAAAACAAACGAGGTCGGTGGAATCCCCACCTAACACATCTATGCCATGACGATTATAGTAAGGATTTGTAATAGAGAGGTTTCCGGCATTCTTTGCCATTGCCCATTTCCCAACGTAAGGACAAAAGAGTGCCTTGCACAGAAAAGACTGTTTTTCACTAATTCCGGCTCAAACTCGGTCTCCTTTCTGTGCAGTCGTCATTACGCGCTTCTATCTTCACCGAGTAAACTGGAGGACGATATGCAGGGAGTTGCTGCCAACCAATCGCTAAGATTCTAACCTTAAGAAGAAGAAGATCTTCACCCCGAGAAGGTGCAAATTAGGGATTATCGCGTCTTCGCCTCTGACACCATGAGGCATTACCTACGTCTCAGAAACTCAGCTGCTTTGATACTATGATGCATATTTTACTAATACTACTCGAACAATAGCCTAGGATATTGGTACCTTTTCTTTTCTCTGTAGGCTGAAACCTGCCTTTCACGTATTGTAACCTGATTCGCCTCCTTTTTGTAACTTCAGGTTTCACATAGTGACCCTCTGGCCACACCTTTCATCAGCTGTGTCAACCTTTAGATTAAGTCCTGTTCTGGCTTCGCTAAAAAAAAGAACCGGTCCGAGTTTACTCGAACATGCTTTCCAATTTATCAATTAGTAGGGAGAGAAAATGAATAATTTCATGGTAAATAATTTTCCTATGGTTAAATTTCGGATATCTCGGGGGGGGGGGGGTGTCCACCTGACGTCACTGGAGGTGAGGTAGCCTCAATATATTTGAAACACAGTAATAATGGCAGGGCAGGTAATGCATTTCAGCGTGAAGTTTCTATGATTTTTTCAAAAAAAAAATTTTTGCGCAAAAGCAAATAGGTTTTTGGGAAAGCAAACTGTCCGGTTTCGTTACTCAACTTAACACCAAAAACATGCCTGAAGGTAGAAATCATCGATAGAAAAGTTTCGCAGAAATATTATTTTTTAGTCATTTTCCATTAAAATTAAGTTATTTTTATTTTTTTACCCCCAGAAGCAAACTATCAAGGGGTAAGCGACCCTCCGCATTTTATCAACATTAAGAACGACTAGAATATATGTGAATTTAAAAGAAATCATTGGAGCCGTTTTTGAGAAATAATTTTTTTAGACGTTTTTTTGGAGTTTTTTGAGAATAAAACCCCCCCCAAATTGAGTTAGCCCAAAATAAAAACAATGGTCCCGAGGTATGATTTTTGTGAACCTACATGCCAAATTTCACTCAAATCCTCCGAGTAGTTTGCCCGGAAATCGACGAACAGACAGGCCGACAGACAGACATTTCGTAAAAAACACTTTTTTGGGTTCCTGGGACCCCAAAATCTCGGAATCGAAAATTTCTACCGTCACAAAGCTTTCCTTATACTACGTATAAATTGGAAAGCAACAACTGTTTCTAGCAAAGTCAATTGAGAGCACGAGCACTGATTGCAGCAGTTAAGAAACACTTTGTTCTGATGACTCTCTTGCAATAACAAAACCTTATGTCTCCGCAACTATAGCCCAGGGGCCCTGGCTCCGGAGCCAACCATGGCTACGAAGGACTTCGGGTGTGGCTCCCCTCGGCTAAGGCTAGGTACTTACTGTTCCTCAGAAAATAAATAATAATTACTGACTCCTAAAAAAAAAATATAAAAAATAGAAACATGGAAAAAATTATCACCTAATAAAAGTCCAGTAAACCAACTGATATGTATATACATATATTTAGTACTAATTACTAGGACCTACTTACTTTACTTAGGCCTAATAGGCCCTATTAGTGCACACGTAGATTTTGTGCTTTAAAATGTTTACTTATTTATTTGATTTCAATATACACTATGTATGGCTCTCAGCAGAAGATTTGAGAGTTGATAGAACCGTGAAAATTGGCTCCATGTAATGTGTAAAGAAAATCGTTTTTTACCCCAGCTATAGCCACTGACACCCGCAAGGAAGTAGACGACAGCTTTAATGTAATAAATTACACTGCGTTATGACTTCAAATTCAAGAAATGGAGTGATGAAGCTTTAAATCTCATCGTGCAACATGGAATCAAGCAACGTCATTGAACGCCAGTTGAAGGCCGCAACGCACGGGACCTGTAATCTCTGGTCGATTACCTATACGTACACTTTGTCTAATCTTCTCATCTTTCCCTCACTTCACGGCATTCTCACACTGAGTCACTTCTTAGAGACGCGCGGCCATGGAACGTTGGGTAGGCAAAGTCGCTCTCGTAACCGGCGCAAGTGCCGGTATTGGCGCTTCCATTGCCGAAGAACTGACAAAGGCGGGGTTGAAGGTTGTTGGGCTCGCCAGAAGAGTGGAAAAGGTTGAGGCTCTGAAGGTCAACCTTAAAGGTGCCAAAGGCGAATTGTTGGCGTTGAAAGGGGATGTCTCTAAGGTCGAAGATATTGAGGCTGCTTTTGAGTTTATCAAGAAGACCTTCGGTACTATACATGTTTTAGTTAATAATGCTGGGATCGCTAGGACCATGTCGTTTGCTGGTGAGTATTTTTTGAATTAATGTTTTTACATTATATTTATACTATATTTATATTTATATTACATTTAAATTATATCTATATTATATTTATATTATTGAATTAATAATTATTTCAGTTTATTGAAAACTGGACTGAACGAACCCGATAATAAATAAGTAAATAGTCATATATTTTAAAACACATCTAAAAGTCCAATAAAATGTAATTCTTATGCCGAAAATTAAGTAAAATTTAAATTCCTTCATGGCACAAGTTTGTTTTACTAAGTTACGTAAAATATACAGTAGACAGTAATCATAAACTATCGAGGCGAAACATCCTGCAGCCCATAGATTTATAGACAATTACGATCAATTTATTAAAAAGAAAACAAAAGAAGAATTAAATTAAAAGTAATTTTTAATAGGTTATAATGATGTTTGTAGGCTACAGTATGTGTAGGCTAATATTATATCTAAGTAATAGTAGTAGTATTGCTTATATTTTATAATTTAATACATGTGATATCCGTTTAAGGTTAATTGTGACAATGTTTTATGGAAAATTATTTCAGTATCATTGAAATCTGATGTACGAGCGTTTGGATGTAATATTTTTGTTAACCATTCAAAGATAATAAAGGCAAAATTTACTCAAGAAAGGGGGTTTTCCAATGAAGTTCTCAGGTGCAAACCCTCGATGGTCGCGGTGATTTTTTTGAAACTATACATTTCATAATGGCGCCTCAATTTTGCAGATGCTGACATAAAGCTCATGCAAGAGGTTGTCAATGTGAACCTGATTGGACTAGCTGCTTGCAGTCAACAAGCCATTAAACTTATGAGAGCCACTGGAGTCAACGACGGTCACATCATTAATATTAACAGGTACATTAATATTAACAGGTACATTAATAATCGGAAGAGTTGCTGGAAAACTGGATTACTTTATCAAAAATTAAGCTTTTCTCAGCGTGTCCATTATCGCTTGTAGCCGGTGTAGGTTGACATCGAGGACATGAACCAGTTTCCCCACGGCCAAAAATGTTTGTTCCATTAATACCAATAATGTCCGAAAATCCACAGCACGCTAGGTTGGCTTAGCAATAGAACAAAAAGTCCTTATTTATTATTTATTATTTATTTATTGTTGGCAGGACAAGGTTCAATGGGCCACTATATAAGTAGACATACCTCCATAAATAATAAAATCATAATAATAATAATATCCTCCTAAGATAGTTCTACACTGTAAGTTTTAAATCTAGTATGTCGTTGAACATGATGAGTTAGCAATATATGAGCCAACTCATGGTCCAAGTCCAAAGACCTTGGAAAATTCGAGACAGACAAGTCTGCAATCTAATCATGAGTCATTTCACTTGGTACCTACTAATTCTTCTTCTTAAAGTCACTGGACCCATAAAGTAGCTAGTAAATACTCATGCTCCAGCTCTCTCGGTCCTGCGCCTTCCTATTCAGCTCTTCGAGCTCCTGCGTCCTCCTTCAGTTGATGCAAGAATTTCTTCTTCTGCCATCCTCTCCTATTGGTTCCTTCCAGTGTGCCCTCAATGATGTTGTGCCCACGATTTTCGCGTCTTAATAAATGCCCTACCAATATCGCTCTCCTACTTTTTAAATGAGAAAGGAGCTGTCTGTCTTCTTCTATGGCCTCTAGCGTTCTTTCATTCGTCACGTGGTCTGTCCAACTAATCCGTAACATCCTTCTGTAGCACCACATTTGATACGCTTCAGTAAATGACGCAAAAAGTAAACAAACAGAACGGAGAAGTATACGGAACGTTCGCCCGGGTCCACCAGTGTGTTATCAATGTTCTTGCCTGTGATTTTTGCAGTACTGCTGGACACTGTGTGCCAAATTTGCCGGAGCCCATTTTGAATATCTACCCAGCCACCAAGCACGGAGTGACTGCCCTAACCGAAACTCTTCGTCAGGAGCTGCGTTTCCTGAAAACCCAGATTAGGGTCACCGTAAGTACAACGATGATAAAATTACTTACTTACTCCTTGGCGTGAAGGGCCTTGGCATGCTCAGCCACGCCAGCCTGCGCGGTCCTGCGCACTCCCCCGCCAATCATCGACGCCAAGGGTCACCAGATCCACCTTGAAGTCGTCCATCCATCGCATCCGAGGTCGCCCCACTCGTCTTCTCCCTTGGGGCACCTTTTGTAAGGTTGCTGTTGCCGCCTTATTGTCTGGCATTTGTTCCACATGCCCCAGCCGCCGGGCTCTCTTGATTTCGGCTACGAAGGTTCTTGGTATATCGCGTAAAGCTCATTCTTCCTACGAATACACAACTCTCTCTGTCCCTCCCTCACTCCATGATTTTGCATAGGTCCATACATCTTTCGGAGTATCTTACTCTCCCATCTATCAAGCAGCTCCTCGCTCCTACTTAGCATAACCCATGTCTCCCACCCATAGGTTACGACTGGTCGGATTATCGTTCGATTTATTGTTTCATTGCATCTTCTCGATAACTACTTTGTAGTATAAAAGGGTTAAAGTACGATAATAAAAATTATGACCGTGCAAATATTTTTTAGTCTGATACAAACTGATAACTTATCAAAATATTGCATCTCTATCAATCATGTAATGGCTCCGAGAGCCCCACTTGAGCGGTTCTTGCTCGATAATAATCAACAACATATGTGTCATCAGTAATTATGCCAATGAAATTAATTATTTAACTGTATGTTCACAGAGCATTAGTCCAGGTGTGGTTGAAACTGAAATTGGAGAAGCATCAGCATTGGCTACAGGAAAAATGGATGAATTTACTAAAATGAGGGAATTGCTTAAAACCATTGGTCTACCACAACTGGCTTCCAAGGATGTAGCGGACGCTGTGACCTATGTACTATCCACCCCACCACGCGTTCAAGTTGCTGAAATTATTATTAAGCCTGTCGGTGAAATGTTCTAAAGCTACCTCACAAAAGTTACTAACATAGAGACTATACATATAAAATATATAAGTTAGTTACTGTATCGAATGACACATTAAATTATACTGGTGAATACATCGTAAAATACAATTTTAATTGATTGCCGACCGAAACACCTATTACCCCTACATGAATAAGCTGTATTTACTGTTTAGATACTTGTGTATCTACCTCAAGTTCAGTAAGTTGTCTAATATCTGAAGATGTAATGAATCCTTACCTTTCAAGCAAGTTAACGGCAATCTTTTCCAAATTATTGGAAGTATTCAATGACACATTAAATTAATAGGTACTGGTGAATACCTAAACCGTAAAATAAAATTTTACTTGAGTGCAGACCGAAACATCTATTACCCCTGCATGAGTAAGCTGTGTAGATATCTACCTCAAGCTGCGTTACTTGTCTATGATCTGAAGATGTAATAGAATGAATCCTATCAAACAATTTAAGCAGAATCTTGCCAAATTTTTAGAATGAGTGAGAGCTAATTTAGTTGATTTCTCCTATATTTGCAATAATATTCATTAAGGATCTCCTAAGTTACATAAACCGAAACCGTGGTAATACACCACACATTTTGACGGCAGAGTTATAGCTTATCAGTAAAATTCGATAAAGTAGTCCTTTTTCGGAAGCACTAAACTTGGTCCCTTCAGAGTTTCTTGTTTTTTAGCTCATACAAGTAAATGTATTGCGTATTACCAAAGTTCATTAGTTTCCAGAAGGCTCAAATGACATTTTGCCAATATTAGGGACCGTGGGACAAGAAATTAATTAGAATGCTATTCTTTCTCAGTGACATGGGACAAATGAAATACCACGAAGTCACGAATAATTTTTTTTTTTTTTTTGTAGGCTAGTAGAACAAAAATTCATTTTTCATTTAATTAGGCCTATAAAATATGCATTTCGTCAAATTTAGGAGAATGGCCTTCATTGTTATCATCAATAGTACCACGCTAACACTATCGTTCTTAATATGTCAATTCAACTTATCTTATCTAAATCTATAAGATTAAAAAATGACGTGATGCAACGGTAATATCTTTGTCTAATAACTCAGACACATCAATAGTCAGCTCACTCAAAACAGCTCACTTGAGTTTATATCACCATGGAACGTTGGATTGGAAAAGTGGCCCTGGTGACGGGAGCAAGTTCAGGAATTGGGGCCTCTATTGCCGAAGAATTAGCCAAGGCCGGACTAAAAGTAGTGGGTCTAGCTAGAAGAGTTGAGAATGTCGAAACGATTAAGAAGAACCTTGGTGAAACCAAAGGCGAGCTTATCCCTCTGAAAGGAGACATTTCAAAACTGGAAGATATCGAAGAGGTATTTCGGAACATTAAAGAAAAATTTGGAACTATTCACGTTCTGGTGAATAATGCTGGAATTTCACGAAATGGAACTATTTCTGGTGAGTATTTAATATGTTGATATAGTTAATGTGATGCCGGAATTCAGCATCAATATAGAAAAATCTGTTGCTTATATTTGCAGAAAGACATTGAGACAAACCGTTCTCTTGCATCATGAATACCTGTCTAAGGCAATCGTCATTTTAACACTGCAAAAAGTCAATAGAAATTACACAAACACAAATCATTATTTGTTAGTAAAATATACAAGTTTTTAAGTGTAAAATTAATGAACCCATGTAGCCTGCAGCCATATCAACTGCATTTTGTCGTGTGGCAGAATTTTTCAACGACTACTTTCTTTTACTTTTAATGTTTTTTTAGTTGTTTTTTATTGTTGTTTCATAATTTCACAAAGTCTACTTGTATTGAAACAAATAATTTTTGAACGCATCAAAAAATTCCTTCGTACAATAAAAATACTATAAATAGAAAGCTCTAAGCTATCCCTAATGTTAATGGTGGGTCTAAGAAAAATGAGGAAATCACTTTTTCCACGTAAGATTGGCTAGCAATTAAATTCAAAACTTAATCTTCAATATTTAATCATTTCAGAGACTGCCAGCATAAAGTTGATACAAGAAGTAGTTAATGTGAATGTTATTGGCTTGACATATTGCACTCAAAATGCCATTAAACTTATGAGGGAGGCGGGAGTTGATGATGGCCACATCATCAATATCAACAGGTAAGTCTCAGAAAGGGGCCTTCCAGTAAGGAAAGGTACTATTGACAATAGTAGATCCTGAATAGCCACGGTCTTACATTTCAAAAATGAAAGCACAAATCATATCAATTTGCTAAATATTAGGGAGAAGTAAGAACGCAATGATCCACAGTAAATGTATTATTACATTACCTATAATATTAATAATTAATTTACTGTCGATCATTGCTTCCTGACTTCTCCTTAAGATGTTCCCCACGTTCCACGAAGTCAACAAAGAAACTATCACATGGATCCACTATACATTTCGGCTTGCTTGCTATTCTTGTATATGACGTACCAGCTATGCTACGTTACAGCCCAACGTTCCATGGTGCAATACAAGCTCAAACAAATCAACAACCAAGTCCATGGGTACTCTACAAGGGGTAGCGGCAGGCTACGAACTGTTCGCGTCAACGTAGCCCTATGACACATTCTAACTAACCGAAATTTAGTGAGTTAACATATAATGCTACAATACAATGAATTGAACTGAGTTTGTGCAATAAAGCTAGCACAGACCTTTTCAGTTGGATAGTTGAGATAGTTGAGTAGGTAGATGTTCTAACCAGTCCAAATACAAATCTAGTCAAAGAACATGATATAAGTTAGGGTGTTTAGACAACTCTGTACTTCTTGATTGTGGTCTAGTGGTTAAAACGATAACCCGGCGAGACATAGTTTGTGAGTATTCTACCAATAGTTACATTGTAGTATTATATGGTATATATAACACTGACATTAAATTAACTTTGGTTCAAGAGGTAACCTCCTCGTTATAACCGAAATTAGAGGATATGGAAAATCGTGGGTTCGAATCCCGCCAAGCCCAGTTTTTTCCATATCCTCTAATTTCGGTTATAACGAGGAGGTTACCTCTTCAACCAAAGTTAATTTAATGTCAGTGTTATATATACCATATAATACTACAATGTAATGAATAAAGCATTGCCTTTATGCAATTAAGTCAGCTCACAGACCTGTTCGGTTAGATAGTTGTGTAGTTGTGCTAACCTGTCTATCAACACGAATCATGTCAATTAGAGCATAAGTAGAGGATTTGGCATTTACTGGACTTGTCGGGGCTTGTGGTCCAGCGGTTAAGACGACGCCCCGGTTAGGCGTAGATCGTGGGTTCGAATCCCGCCAAGCCCAGTTTTTTCCATATCCTCTAATTTCGGTTATACCAATAGTATAAGCCATACATATAATAGGGGTCTTCACAGTGTTCGTGTTATCGAGTTATACCTAGTTAAGTGTGTTATATCAAGCTAAAATAACACACCGATAACCCGATAACCAGCTAACCAGCGTGCTATCCTAAACCCACTTCCAAGTTGGTTAACGTGTTATTTACCATGCTATAGTTCAGGTTTGACCGCCGCCATATTTGTTTTTGTCGATTGATTTGAAACACGCGTTTAAACTTTTGTAGTATTTACATTTATTTGTATAATCTATTATCACAAGCAATTACCGTAAATACTTAAAATTATAATAACCAAAATGAACAAAAAATATAAACAAATGTGGCACTAGAATAGAGTTCTGCCACTTTCTTTAAACCCGTGCCACAAACGTCTGACTACTACCACGTTGTTTACTCTGTCGATATAGCATGATAACTCACCCCCGAGGTCCGCACTCCACTGAGTCCACTCACGATTGTGTGTTAGGCGGGGTTTCCAGATACGTCAATCGTCAATGAAAAATGTTAAAATGACGTTTTAGCAGACATTAAAGACATACTAATGCTACCACGTCAATTTACGTCATTTTTACGTCATTTTCACATTTTTCATTGACGATTGACGTATGTGGAGACCCCGCCTTAACTTGAATAGCACATCTAACTCGATAACACCAACACTGTGAGGACCCCTACTATATATATATCTATATAATAATAATAGAAAATAAATAATGCTGCAATATAATGCATTCTATTCTTTTCCAGTATTGCCGGCCGTCACGTTCCTAACCTTCCAGTACCGACCTTTAATATCTACTCTCCTACAAAATTCGCCGTAACTGCACTTACTGAAGTTATCCGCCAGGAACTACGTCATTACAAAACAAAGATAAGGGTCACAGTAAGTATAACAAAAAATGGACATATATAGGTTAAGAGTTCGGACAGCAATAAATAAGAGATGCTCGTATATATTATTCTATTTTATTATACAATAAAGTAGGTAATCAACATGTAATCAAGATGAATGTACAAAGTAAAATTGTCAATATAAATACATTACTCTGTTACATTACACAATATCCTGACTCACCTCCCAATCTCTGTTTACTATGGCGTAAGGCACTATATACCCGGGTATTGTCATCGGCCATCTTTTATCCTTTATTTCCTATATGGTAAGTATTGTAATTATTTTTAAGAAATGCAAAAGATTGAAAAAAACGAAACGAAACAAACCTCACTCACAAACATCTGATGAGGAATGAGGCGCCCCCCCTATGCACAAGGTGCGGAGTGGCCCTCACAATAGCTCACCTTCTTCTCGATTGCCCAACCTACTCGGTCCAACGAGCCTCCGTCCTACGAGCACCCTCCTCTCTCTCCGATGCTCTAGGAAGCACAATAACAGCCACAAATAATATCATTCAATTCCTAAGAGCCACCGGTCTCTTCTTCAACATTTAACCACCCCCCCCCCCCTCCCCACTACTTACACAAAAGAACGGATAACTCTCTACCACTAAATAATTGGTAAACATTCCCAATTTCCTAGCGCAAATTCCCAACAGGGGCCCGCGCTTAAAAAAAAAAAAAAAAAAAAAAAAAAAAAAAAAAACACGTTTTGGTATTATTTTATTAAACACTACCCTAATTGATAGAACGTTAAAAAAAAAAAAAATAAGTAAACAACGATAAATTTCCAATAATAAATGGGTAAACTCCCAATGCTTGGCTTATACACCAGACTTATTATGGATAAAAAATGGCGGATGACAATACCTGTCTAATATAGAGCCCTACTATGGCGATTATTACCATAGAAATACATTAACTGGAGCGGCGGGAGCCATAATATGCCTTACAAGGCACCCGTTAACCATAAGCCAACTATCAGAGACCAACGCAAAAAATAACGAAGTCTTACACATTGCAGCATAGCAGAACGGATAAATTTACCTGGACCCGGTCAAAAACTCTGTACTTAGCTTGTGCAGGCTACACATCTACACATATCACTGGGTTTCCCCGCCAAACTGCGTACTTCTCTTGTGCAGGCTACACTAGCAGCCATATTGATAACGGTCTCCAGCCCCGGGATGATTATTACGATATTTATCCTAACCCGGGCTTAAAAATCTAAACAAGATACTTTTCGATTGGAAAGTTTGTTTCCATTTTTATCCCCATGAATAGAAAAAGTTAATACTAAAAGGCGTAGAGGGCCCGAAGTCAGTGGGGGATTTACCAATAGCCAACAGAAAAAAAATAGTTATAAACTTTTAATTATAGATAAGAAATTAGGTTAATTTGATTATTAACACCTTTTTAAATAAAAATAGTGGTTTTATTAGTGACCCCCCCCCCCTCCACTATACATTCAATAATTATAAATGTCTGCGACAAGGGCAGTGCCTAAATCCGCAAAAAGCCAAATCCGCCCCTGCCCGCAGTAATATTGCAGAATGTAAAGGCATTATTTATTTATGTATTGTAGTAACTTACGTTTTGTTAATAATAATTCCAGAGCGTCAGTCCAGGTGTTGTCGCCACGGAAATTGGCGAAGCTTCAGCTATAGGAACCGGTACACCCCTAGAAGAATATGAAGAGCAGAAAAAGACGTTTTCAATTTTCCCAAGATTGGCGCCAAAAGATATTGCTGATGGAGTCATATATGCACTGTCCACTCCCCCACATGTGCAGATTTCCGAGATTACGATTAAGCCTGTTGGAGAGTTGTTTTAATGTTGCTACTCTTGCTCCAGAATAAATACATAAATAAAGGTAATTGCGGAGCTCATGATCATTATTTATTTCACCTCTGGCCACAATTATTGGAATCGTCATGCACTAATATAATACCACAAATATAAAGTAGTTATTAATTTACAATACTGCTGTATATAATGTAGCCTAGTACTTATTATTTAATACTTTGACGTAAGTTAATATACCGTCCCTACAGCCTTGTCAAGAACGTCTTAGCATTATGTAACAAAGGGTTATTTGGACTCAATGGCGTAAATTCCCAAAATTTCTGGGGGGGGGGGGGGGGCTTTAGGACCCCAAGACTTTGATCCCCCGGAGAAAAAAAATTGAAAAATGGGCTGAAATTAGTGAGGTTTTACGAATATTCAATACTGGAGAAAGGGGGGCCCGGGGCTCTCCACCGGAGAACAAAACTTGATGAATAGGCCCAAATTAGGGAGGTTTTAAGAATATTCTACCCTGGAGAAAGGGGGGCCCGGGGGTCTCCCCCGGAGAACAAAAATTGATGAATAGGCCCAAATTAGCTAGGTTTTACGCACTTTGCAAGCAGCACAGTTGAGATTTTACCTATTAAACCTACCACTGAAGGAGTCCCGCCGGGGGCCTCCCACAAAGAAAAATTTTGAAAAAATAGGTCTGAAATATTGGAGTTTTAATCATTTTGAGTAATATATTTTTGTGAAAGGACTTATATCGGATAGGACAATATGTTGATTTTTTTCATGATGCCTACCATGTGAAATAAGCATACCAAGAATTCATTTCCCTTTCGTTATTGTGAATACTATGCCTTTCGCCTTCATAACGTCTTTATCACCAGAAATCCTGGGGGCACGGGTGCTTCGGGGGGGGGGGGGGCTTAGCCCAGGACCCCCCTATTTACGCCAATGTTTGCAAGCAGTACAAAATTGAGATATTACAACGGTGAATAAACTTACCATTGAGGGGGGCCCGGAGAAAAATGTGGAAAAAATAGCTTTGAAGTATTGGGGTCTTAAGCAGTTTTAGTAATATATTTTTTTGTGAAAGTACTTGGTCAATATGTTGATTTCTTTCATGTAAAATAAGCATACTAAGAATTAATTTCCCTTTCATTATTGTGGATACTATGCCTATAGCCTCCATAACGTCTTCGTCACCAAAAATCCTGGGGGGCTACGGGTGGACCTGGGGGGGGGGGCTAAGCCCCCCCAGGACCCCCCTATTTACGCCAATATTTGGACTCCGATTGCCTCCCGTGTTAATAGTCATTAGAAGTAGGGGCCGCATAGTCATCGAACAATTAGGGCGTAGCCCAATGTCAGAGGAATGACTTTTAACAGGTAATGTAAGTCCAACTAACCCTTTGTGAAATAGTATTACACCAGTGCCATGAACCTTTACAAATAGGTATTGAATCCAGTCATGAATAGAAATCTAAAATTGGCTTGTGTCTTCAGCCTATAATAATCAGCAAAACAACAGATTGGTAGTTGGCAGAAGAAAAGGGGCGCCATTCAGCAGCATATTGATTGGCAATGTGGTCTAACAGGACATATGGTGATCAACATAAGAATTTAATACGAAATAAAAAGGTTGCTGATTGTGCTGAATCCCTTGGAGAGCTTTCTCCCTATTATGCTTTGTGTAGTATTGGGTCAAAACCATTTATTCGCTATAGGGTGGCTCAAAATTAAAAGGGTAGAATGAACGATGCTAGCTTTCTTTTGATATTGCTTTCCTATTTATACGTAGTGTGAGGAAAGCTTTGTGATGATTGAAATTTTCGATTTCAGTATTTCAGTGGATTTACTCGTCTCGAGGTCCCAAGAACCCAAATTTTAATGTCAGTCTGCCTGGATGTTCGTCGATTAGTTTTGCGGGCAACTACTCGGTGGATTTCGATTAAATTTGGCAAGTATAGGTTCACAAAGATCATATCTCTGGACCATTTTATTTTTATTTTGGGTTAACTGAATTTTGGGAGGTATTACACCCTAGGGACTGCCAAAAAAAACTGCTAAAAAAATTATTCCTCAAAAACGGCCCCAAAGATTTCGATTTCTGTTTTAGGTGTCAAATAGAGTAACAAAATCGAACAAACAAAGATTTTGTTTTATACAAAAAAATTATTTTTATTTACATGAAGGCTCGGGACCGCCTGCTTTACATACCCTCTATGTTTGATGACAAAATTTATAAATGGTTTTGTGTGTTTTATTTTTGTATGTTTATTATTGTCGATTGCCAAAAGGACTTGTTTTTGTGTCTTAATGGATCAATAAATTATATTCTATTGTTATATTCTATTCTACAGGTATTGTATTGTATTCCTCCGAGAATGGCCAGAAAATGTAGCATGTGTGGGACTCGAACCAACAACCTTTCGGGTGAAAGTCGGAGTCTGTACCACTACTCTACATGTCCAGACTGATATTCTGGTATGTATTATAGATACCTACTTGCCCCAGGAAGCTTAAGAAATGGCTTGAGAATTGAACTGAAATGAGAACGCTTTGAATTAAAACCCTCAGTCCGTGTTCAATACAATACCCATCAGCAGATGTGAGTCAAATTTTGGCACAGGGTGTGCCCAACGCCACCCTTCTTTACCAGCCTCTACAACCCCGGGGGTACCAGTCCTCCACCCAACACCCCTCTCTCGGCCAGACCATCTGTCTCGGTCTAATACAACCTGTTCTCTGCCACACAAAGCTTTTGTACACAGCAGAGCACATCTGACTCTGCATCTTCTAAAAACATATGGGTGCTTTCGATAAGCCTCGACAGGTGGATGCTGCATGGGGTGCTGAGCTGTCATTACTCATTAGAAGAGATAAAGTTTTTGTTTACATACAGTACGTACAGGGTGGGAATCTTAATTAACGTGCAGAAGACGAAAGTGATGGCTGTCAGTAAGAGGGTTGAGATATATTTGAATATTGATCTGATGGTGCGCCTGTAGTATATAGTGTAAACCAGGGGTTCCCAAACTGTAGTCCATGGAACGCCGGTGGTCCACAGACATTTATCAGAGGTAGTCCACAGGCCAAAGTGAGGAATAAGTAAAATAAAACAGCTGAGTTATTGGAAATTTGAAATAAAACGGAATGAACTATAAAATCATCCGACCGATACCAGTCCTAAAAATTAAATCAAATATTAGCCCGTAATTTTGGGCACACACTACTTCATTTTGGTTCTAGAATTTGCCGATTTTCCAGTCACAGCCATGGGGGTCCACAGAAAATCATAAAATAATCTAGTGGTCCACGGATAAACAAGGTTGGGAACCCTTGGTCGTTGAATATATAACGCTTATAGTATATACATATATAGATATAGTATACATAGTGTTATATATTCCAAGCCCTGGTGTAAACAATACCAGTATCTCGGATGCATTGGAAACAGTAAGTGGGAGGTGAGTTACGAAATTTGTAGCCTCATTGAACAATCTCCAAATGTCATCATGAAAATGCAATAAAAATTACCTTAAAAATAATTTTTCTGTGGAACCTTTCTATCGAGGCTTTCTTACTTCAGGTATGTTTTAGGTTTTAAATAGAGTAACAAAATCGAACAGGTTGCTTTCCCAACAGCTACTATTACTGTGGTATCTCTTATTACATAGGTCTGCCCATTCTCGACAATGTAATCGTGCCCTCGATCAATCCAGTGGTTTGGGATAGAGGAACTGGAAAATTAAACATAAACCGAAATTGAACCATTTACCATCCTAATTGATAAAAAATAGGAAAGAATGTACTGTAAATGTAATTTATAAAACTAATAAAAATCTGGATTAAAAAATAACTCAATTCAAATCTATTAGCCAATTGCACTTTATCCTCCTGTAATTTTCTAGAAACTTTTCAAAATTTATTATTATTACTTAAGTTATATAAAAATATTTCTATTTATAACAATAAAAGAAAACAATTTTTAGAGCGACCGCGTCCGGATTCTGGTAACTCGGCACTTTCGGTCGCGCTCGCCCTAAAAGTAAAAGGATAATTCTTATTTTAAAACATCACAATTTCAATCACACAAACCTTTCATAGGTTTTGATTGATGTGCCCATGGAGGAATTTATACATATATATACTGTATCTAGTAGGAAAATTGTTAATTTCTTAGTGGGTTTGTTGTATAATTAATTTCATTTTGTATTGTATGATAAATATATTTCTTTCTTTCTTTCTTAATAAATCAACAAAATCCGAAATCAGGTTATGCTATACTGGTTTAATCGTACAGGTTCGACTTCGATGGCCAGGTGGTAACGTGCTTGCACTTGTACGAGTCTCTACACGCCATGCCATCGAAGACGTGTCGTAACTCAACACGGGTAATAACCTACAGAGGCGACTGAAGAGGTCAATCGGATACATTCATTAAATTGTTTGTATGCGATTAATCTCTAAAAAAAACTTGTATTGCTATACCTACCAAGCATATGAATAGGGGGCTAAGAGCGACGTGTTATGCAATGGTAAAACCACACTCGACGGACACTCGGCTGGGCGCAACCGCCTGAAGTCCAGAAAGAGTTTCCTCCGCCGAACCACACAAGTGGAGGGAACAGCCAGCTCAAATCGCAATTAACAGGAGGAAGAACCTAACTCCAAACATCCGGGAAGAAATAGCGCCCGGGGCTCAACTACCATACCGTACATGGCGGAGCCTCAATAAGCTAAGAACGGGGGTTACATGATGCCGCGCGAATCTGTGCAGGTAGGGACTGGCGGAGGACCCAACTTGCGAATCCGGACAACGACAATACGATGGCCACCTTCTAGTTTGCCCGAGTCTAACAGAAGCTGTTACCCAGACAGATCTTTCAGATGCCAATGACAATCATAGTGAAATTCCCCAAAGTGACTTCGTGGAACTTCATCATACTTAAAATTGTAGAAAGAATGAGACGCAACTGATCCACAATAAAATATATTAACAGTTATTGCTTTCCAATTTATACGTAGTATAAGGAAAGCTTTGTGATGGTCCAAATTTTCGATTCCGAGATATCAACGGATTTACACGTTTTGAGGTCCCAGGAACCCAAAAAAGTGGTGTTTACGAAATGTCTGTCTGTCGCTCTGTCGGTTTGTCGCTCTGTCGCTCTGTCTGTTGGTCTGTGCGTCGATTTCCGGGCAAACTACTCGGTCGATTTTGATGAAATTCGGCAGGCAGGTTCACAAAAATCATACCTCAGGACTATTTTTTTTATTTTTGGCTATCTCAATTTGGGGGGGTTTAATTTCAAAAAAACTCCAAAAAAACGCCTAAAAAATTATTTATCCAAAACGGCTCCAACGATTTCTTTTAAATTCACACATATTGTAGTCGTTATTAATGTTGACAAAATGTGGGGGGTCGCTTGCCCCTTGGTAGTTTGCTTCTGGGGGTAAAAAAATAAAAATAACTACATTTTAATGAAAAATGACTAAAAAATAATTTTTCTGTAAAACATCGATGATTTCTACCTTCAGGCATGTTTTAGGTGTTAAATTGAGTAACAAAACCGGACAGATTGCTTTCCAAAAAAACTATTGGGTTTTGTGCAAAAAATTTTTTGAAAAAATGAAAGCAAATTCACGGTCAAATGCATTGCGTGCCCTGCCACTATTGCTGTGTGGTAATTTGTTGGTCTGACCTATCTAGAATTTACCTCGCCTCTAGTGACGTCAGGTGGACAACCCCCCCCCCCCTCCCCCCGAGATGCCCGAAAATTAACTATAGGAAAATTATTCACCATGAAATTACTCATTTTCTCTAGCTACTACTTGATAAATTGGAAAGCATGTTCGAGTAAACTCAGACCGGTTCTTTCATTGTGGATCAGTTGCGTCTCATTCTTTCTACAATTTTAAGTATGCCAATGACAAGGCCATCCAGGCCGCAATGTTTAGGATCAAAGTGTTCTAGGCCCACACACGTAAAGTAAGTAAGTATGAAATTGGTGTATATATAAGACGAAAACGTAAGTGGAAGAGTAAGTGAAAGGTCCAGTTTCAGAGCCTTTTGAACTGTAGTCCACCCTCGACAACCAACACTTTATATTTTAGGGATGAAATTCAATTACGTAAAGCAGCAAAAGGCATGACGTCATTCGTGTAGGATAATTGATATGAATCGTCGGATTCGTATGTACATAGGGGGAGAAATTTTGATACATTTTTCTAGTTTAACTTACACATCAAGTCAAATTTGAAACGCCTAGGGGTCCAAGTGACACAAATATACATTCAAGATAATTGAGCCTAAAGTTTGTAAATTAATGTACAGATGTAGGTACCCCTAATTTCAGTGAATTCTAGCATTGTTAAAAGGACAGATCTCGATGTTTCTTTCGGATTCTAGGATAAAGAGCAGCTAGAGTATCAGCATGGGGCTCTTCTTGACTTCAAAACGCAAGATATTATGTTACTTGCACCCCTTGGCTACCATGCGCGCTTCAATTCTACCATGGGGGGGGGGGTGTCAGGGGGTCATGACCCCCCTAAAGAGTAAATTTATAATATATCTCTAGTAAAAAAAATTAAAAAAAGCTCAACTTTTCAACAACAACAAAAATACCTCTTAAACTTACAAAAAACATGTGACCCCCCTGAATTTTCCCCTGGTTCCGCCCTTGAATTGTACTCAGGAACAATTTTACTTTTCTTCTAGGTCCATCAAAAAAATTAGGCACAGTAGAATTATGAGCAAGAGGGAAAGAAAGATTTTCCAAAGTTTGTAACTCAGTTGACTGAAAATAGTTTTCCAGGCGAGTGGCTAAGTTTTAGTGACACCGCCACCACATTTCTTCAACCCCACTGCTTTTGGCGTCTGCTAGATTAATTATTTTGGTAATTTCATTATTTTCCGACAAGGAATAAAAACTCCAAAGTTTTAGATTATAATCTAAAACTTTGGAAACTTAATATTATAATATTAAGATAGTGAAATGAAAGGCCAACCTATTCTAACTTCTATGCTAACCTATCATATAGGCCTATATGCCTTATTTTAGGGAAATTCATCTACCTATTGAGACGGCGACCAGTTTCTTCACAGCAACTTATCCTTTCATGACCCCCTGAACCTAAATCCACCCCCCCCCCTTTCAAAATGTATTATCGATTTTAGAAAACACTGTAACTTCCGTAGATATTTTCCATGAAGGTAGTCTAGATAGGCCTAGTATCAGAAAAGTAAAAGAAAGTTTGTTCTATCCAATAACTCATAAGACCTCAAAGACAAATTCATGGGGTCGTACAGTCATTGATAGAAGAAAAAATATAGAAATAATATCATTTATTAATCCATTAAGACACAATAGTCCATTCGGCAATTGTCAGTTAAAAATAATAAAAAATAATAAACACAAAAGAAACCATTTAGAAATTTAGTCAGAAAAATACTGTCAATCAAAATTAATATTAATTCAGGAATTCATTTAGGATATAAAAGGATTTCTCAATCAGAAATGATTTTAGTTCTTTTAAAATCCCTTTCCTGTTTTTCACTCTTATATTCCTTGGTAGGGAGTTGAAAAACTTGCGTTTTATGGATAGGTAATCTAAGAGTGTTATTACTGTTTCTGCAGTCTGATCGAGGCGATTATAATACCGGGATTAAATAAATACCCTAGGATTATAACTGTAAACAAACAAATTATGAATAGCACTTTCCATTATAAAATTATCTTGTTTACATTTTTATTACCAGGGGATTAAATAAATACCGGTATTATAATCGCCTCGATCAGGCTGCTGCTGGTGCGTCTATGGTCTTCTTCTTCTTAAGGTTACAATCTTAGCGATTGGTTGGCAGCAACTCCCTGCATATCGTCCTCCAGTTTACTCTGTCCTCGATCTTCCTCTTCAGTTCTTGATATGATATTGCTCCTGCGCCTTCTTTTACTTGATCCATGAATTCCTTCTTCGGCCGTCCTCTTCGGTTATTTCCCTCTACTGTGCCCTCGATAATAGTGTGTACCAGATTTTCGTGCCTTAGCAAATGCCCCATCCATTTCGCTCTCCTGATTCGTATCTGGGCTACTAACTGTCTTTCTTCCCCGATAGCATCTAGCACTCTTTCATTTGTCACATGGTCCCTCCAGCTGATGGTCAGCGGCTAAGTATTCAAATTTTGACTCATATTAATATGTTGGGTTAGGTTTAATGGGCCGATATACGTATAGGCTTGTCATAATGAAAAGCACTTCAATTAATAAAATATCTGACTGAAAATAAATATTCCCTTCCCTGTGGTTGTGAAAGTCCATAAAAGGCACTCACGAGTCGCAACTCACAAGTGTCTCTATCCGAAGACAAAAACAATGTCAGGCAACGTTCCAAATGGTGAAACCATGCCCCCGAAAATTAACACTGCAACATCATGTGCTGGTGTTATCTAAATAAACTTGCTATCTGTTTCCAGTATTGTCGTTCCCCTTGAACGCCTCTACAATGTGTATCTCACTAAGTAAAGAACATCGCGTTAGTGCAACCTCATTTAAACAGACCCCCCTTTTAGCAGAGCAACCCCGTTCATTGTTTTTACGGCCTCTACAACCCTTGTCTTTTGCATTTATGATTTAAATACTTCGTTGGCAGGGGGGTTAGATTTCCGCAGCACTTTTAGTTTAATTAAATCAGCTTTGCAATATTTTTCAAGCATGGGTATTTCAAACGAATGGCGTATTAAGCATGATAATCGATGAAAATGATTTTAACTGAAGCACGCATCCACGGTGAGGACATATAGGAATTAGCCTCACTAAGAAATTAGTGTTTTAATACAACTTGTTATAAAAACCGGAGTTAGTAAAATCCAAATAAACTTTTCTCCCGGGGGAGGCCCCCGGTCCGCCTGTTGAGTAATTTTAATAAGACTTGTCATGTAAAACTTAACTCTTTTAGAAAGCGTAAAGCGCCATAATTTTGGACCTATGTTTATTATAATATTCGAAAATTTGCCTCGGGAGAAGCCCCCATTCCCCCCCTTTTTAGTGTAACTTTGATAGGTCTAGATCGGTAAAACTTTGCTTCATTTGAAATGAATAAAGCCGAACTATTGTATTTTGGGCCTTATTTTACTTTTATTTTTAATTCACTCGAGGTAGGCAATCTACGTAGACCTATGTAAATTCCTCCCAATTTAGGGCCAATGTCTACAGAAACTTTTACACGGTGAGACCCCCGGCCCCCCTGTTTCCACTTTTATTTATACGATTCGTCGGTAAAATCCAATGTTTTTTTGAAGTCAAAATGCGTAAGCTCTCACTGTTTCGTACCTACGGTGCACATTGTTTTTTTTCTTCAGAAAATCCCCCAGGGGAGAGGCTGTTTCCGGCAATTTCGATGCTTTATGGTTTGTATCATCGGCATACTAGGCTCAATACGCATTTCGCCCCATCCTGGGCCCCCAAATTAAAAAGGCCGTTTCTACCGTTTTGTTACTAATTTATGATAAGTCTTTGGGGCATTTATAAGCAGAATTATAAGTTATATGGAGGAAACAAGGAGCTAAGGGGTTATTATTCTCGCCAAGAAAGTTGGGTTGAAATCCCTGAATGGAGAAAGAGGAATGGAGAAAGAGGGTTGAATGGCCATCTGACGTGAAAATATCAAACTATACAGTTCGTAATTTTATCATAAGAGAGCTTATACTGTATGTCCCTATAACCCTTTGGCGGGAATAACAGGAAATTTCGATTTTATTACAATTATGACTATTTTATATGATTCCTGATTACTTGATTTTTTTAAACCTATCTAGCTAAAATACCACCCCCCCCCCCCCTACTAGGCCTATGCCGTTTACAGATTAGCTTAACACTGGGTATAGGATTAAATTCTAAATAAACCAGGTAAGAACAATAAAAGCTAAAAGATGTGCAGGCCACCGGCACCCGAGACTGGAAGCTAGGGGCGGAAGATCGTCCGAGATGGTGTGGTGTACTGGCAGCGGCCAAGAGTCCCCCTGGACTGGATGCGCCATGCGCCTACCTAAGTCAAGTCAGGCTATTAGTACGCATTGATTTAATTTTTTGTGTTTTACACAAATGAGTGCAAAATGGGCGGGTAATTCAAATTAATAAAATAGTCTATCTTCGGCAACATTTCTGGTGAGTTTTTAAATATTTTTCTCCCCTAAATTTTGACAAATTATTTATAATTCTTAATATATTCCCAATATCAAGCCTGTACTATCACGATAGGATGACACTTGGAACACTTATAAAAATCGAATGTTCCGCCTATACATGTTTTCGAATAAACAAAGTGTTCCAACTTCCAAGTGCCATCATAATCGTTTGTTATGCAACCAAATTCTTGTAATGTAATAATTTTTAAATTTGATTTGATTTTAACGCGCATTTTGCACTTTTGTTTAAGACTTACCTACTTACTTACTTAACGTGTCCGGGCACGTTGATCAAAAACATTGCGGTCATTTTTCTGCGTAGCATATCCTCTTAAAACAATTGAATAAAATATGCGCATTAGTAGCTTATTATGCGTTTTAAGCGTATAAAGTTAAATGATTTTAATCCAGTCACGTGACACCTTGGCCTAGTAAAGCTGCAGATACAATACAGTATGTAACTAAACGAATTGACGTTCAAGAGGAGCGAAGGGTATTTAAGCATTAACACTCGCACTCTACAAAAATCAAATTTACACAATACACAGAATGAGGTAGAATGATAAATGTATTGCCAAAACCAGTAAATGGCATAACCTTTAAAATGCAGGAGTTATGCTGAAAAAGGCCACTGCTTTCATCATAGGGAGAATTATCCATGTGACATTAAGTGCAGACCGGAGTCGCCAATATTCCATTTCTGTGCAAACTTTAATTTCTCATGAAATATGGAACGCAGAACAATGAAAAAATGCTGAATCGCAAGAAGAATTTTTTCTCCAAATTTTGATATATAGTATTTAGCAATCAGCAATACCGATAGTGAACTTGATACGCAAAAAATAACGGTCACTCAGGAGTTCAAATTGAAGGAGTTGATCAACTGTAGCGAATTGGGGTTAGTTAAGGTCACATACTATACATAAAAATTAGGAGAAAAAATTCTTCTTGCGATTCAGTATTTTTTCATAGTTCTGCGTTCCATATTTCATGAGAAATTGAAGTTTGAACAGAAAGTGGAATATGGGCGACCTTGGTTGGCCCTTAAGGGATCGAAATTAAAATTAATTTACCTGCCTAACTTTATATAAAATACAAGATTTGTATTTTAGGCAACCAGCTAACAAAGATTAACTGGTTTCGTTTCATTTTCACCCATTTCAAATGCCAAGTGAAAAAGCTATCGTGGAACCGTGTACATGAGATTTCATAAAGTAGAAGTAATATTCCTGGCCATTTTGATGTACTATACATTATGTCGCCCCGACTAAAACAGGTAGGCCACAGTCAGGGAACTTAATTTGCAAGACATAACGGACACGTAAGTTGTCAGATCGTAGGGATTCCAAATTGTTGCCAAATTGTCACATGCAATGTATCGAAACGTAGAGGAACATTTCTGATGACATTTCATTTACTGCTCTTTCAATGACATTTCTGGAGTACGGTAATTAAATTTTATTACCGAAAACGAACATGTGGGGATGTCAACTTGCCTCTTAATTTTATAGATATTATTTAATTGATACCTAGTTTTGTTACAATTTCGCTGTTAAGCAAGGCTGTCAACCAGTATATCAACTTGAGCAACTGAATAAACACGAATTCATCTTAGCTTTCTTCTTCACATGAACGCCTATAAGCCCTCCATTACGAAGGCTGCAGCCTATCTGTCAAAAGCAACTGTCCGGAAAATGATTTTGGCCGCGAGGAAGAGGTTTTATTTCTTTTTCTTTTTCTATCGAGAGGAAAACCTCTCATCCCAGGATTCAATCAGTTGTTGGCTTTATTTCCAATCGTTGGGGAAGCTAATTACTTTCATGATGACCTTTAATTTCACGTTCATTTCTGTTCAGTTCTGTGATTTTTTTCCATTTCTGTCAAATTATCACTGTGATTTCTCTTAGATTTTTTTCTGGTTTCATCATTATTTTACTTATTTCTTGGACCATTTCTTAGCTACACTCGGCAATAAGATTGGTCGAAACTGTCTGTACTTATCAAAAATAAATAAAAATCTCGATAAGTTTAATCCTAATAGAAACGTTAAAATAAATAAATTTCTTATTATGTACTGCGGTTTTCCGCTCGAGCCTTGTGGTTATTGCGCCCCCTTCTGAGTATTATGACTATTTATTTACCCTCTCTATTAGCCGGCCGCCTTACCTACTTGAACCCAGCGGACCAGAGCAGGTTCAAAGATGCAGATAACACAGATGCACAGTGCCGGTAGGGAAACATGGTAGGACTTGTCCTGGTCACCTCCGAACTAATCGTGTGACTTAACTGTGTTTCACAAGTGGTTCTGAATCCACTATAATCAGGAGGTCCACTGTCCTATGGGCCCACACCGTGGCCTGGGACTGTGTCCAACCATACTACTACTACTACTACCCTCTCTATTTAATAATTAATGAAGCATACAGGACATACTTTGGATACCTAAAATTACTTAAGTCAAGACTGACATCCAAAGCCACGAAGTCAAACATCTACAAAACCCTTTATAAGACCGGTTGCAATATCCAGCTCAGAAACCTAGAATCTTACCGCCATTGATGCCAGCAAACTGCGAGTATTGGAAAGGAAGATAAAAGGGTGAATCTATCAACCCCAGTATGAAAACAGAAAGTTGCGTGTAGAAGAAACAACTCTGAAATAGAAGCAATACTCAATGAAGCGGCGCAGACCCTGGAGAGATCTTGTCCCTAATGCTGAGGCCCTAGGGGGAATGGATACAGAAGCCGAGTTGCTGCGGACGGTTAAGAAACGGAAACTAACGTACTTCGGAATCCAGTCCAACGTCAAAGACTCCAAGGTCCAAATTGCCATAATGATCGCCATTGCGAAAGCTGTAAGCTATGCTGATGGCGGGAGGGTAGACAGGTTGCTGATGAAAATCTTAGATCACACCTCTGGTTCCATATGAATAAGCCTCTGCAATCTAGACACTATTCAGATATTGCACCATAAACTCGAGCTGCTTTCTCCATTAATATCGACAAAGACGAATTATTACAATGAACAAAAACATTTATGTACCAATCAGAAAGTTCTTTTCTGGGGGAATTGTCTTTTTTCCAAAAAAACAACAAATGAAAGATCCCAAAAGGGAAGAAAAATATTCCATTTAGCCCTAAAAGACTACCCAAAGCGGAATTTCAAATTATTTGTTCAACAATATTGTCTTTCTCTTGAACCGAAATGAAAAGAAAATGGTTGTTTCCATAGTTCCTTCGGCTCTGACGAGTTTATTTAGCCCGGGGCTTTCATTCTTAAAAAAGCTTTTAATCTCAAGAAGTGCAAGTGTCTTTGTATTGCGTCGATTAAAGGTAGAATTGTGCTCTTGTCTTGTTGATTGCGAAGAAAAAGAAGATTAAAATGCCTCCGAAACGAATGCGGCCGGGAAACTAAAAAAATCAATTTGCCCAGATTTTGCCCTAAGTCTTAAGGAACTTCCTCGTTATAGCTGGTTCACTCAGTAGCTTTAAGAAAATAATTAAACAGTATATCTTAGATAACGCTTAGACTCTCTCCGGTCCTGTAATGGTGATGACAATGTGACAATGGATTCCCCCCCCCCCCCTATACCTTTTATCCTTCTTTTTTTCACTACTCCTCTGTTTCCTTCTTCTCTATTTAATTTTAATTAATTTATAATAGTCAACAATGTTTTTTTTTTTTTTAAGGTTAGCATGAAAACAAGGCTTTATAGTCTTATTGTTCGCCTTTTGTTTGCAATAAAGTCGTTTTTTCATTTCATTTCATTATATCCGAAATTAGAGAATCACGAAGTGTGACGTTTTAGAAGACAGAAGTGCAAGTGAAGGATGCGCTGACATTCCTGTACAGCAGCCCTATTATGGCGATTAATTTGGTATTAACATAATCCCGGGGTTTATTCAATTGTTTTAAACAAATCAGTGAAAAATGGCGGGAAATTCAAATTGATAAATTAATCTTCAGCTATATTTTTTCTGTCTTAGATGCAGAGACAATTAAAGTTCTAATTCTACCTGTACATTTTAATGATTATTTCCTTCAATTATAATGCAATGCAACTTTTCTCATGTATTCCAATAATTTATTAATTTGAATTTCTCGAGCATATTTTAACATTTTTCCACAGAGAAAAGAATGGAGAACAAGCAGTTACAATGGTTCGGCCACGTCCAAATAAATAATGGACGAGAACAGGACCATCCGGAGGTTGGCGGAAGCAAGGCCGCAAGGAAGAAGACCCATCGGCAGACCGAGGACAACCCTTGAGGAAAGGATTGAACAACTGGCCGGAGCAAGTTCAGGAAATGGGTTCGAGGCGACCCCCCCCCCCCCCCACGCTGCGCACGCGGCACTAAGGGAGAAGAAGAAGAAGAAGAATTTCCCGAGCCTATTTTAACTCCTTCACGTGACCCTTTGCTAATGCGGTATTAAAAAATAAACCTCGGTATTAAATTATACATTCCCCGGCATTATATTAATCCCAAATCGCCATAATGTGGGCTGCATTAAAAATAGTCCGAATCTAACGCTTGGAACACTTTCACACACAAAAACACATACACCTTATTGGAATGGGCAATGGCAAACTGTTTTAGATGGTCCTTGGGCAACCTCGTTGCCCATTAAGGTCGTGATAGCAGACTGTCACTACATGCTAACTCACACCCATATTATACAGCACACAATGTACCAACACATCGCATACAACTCGGTGGGCGTATAAGTAAACCCTTAATATAAATAAATAAAATAAAATGAATAGAATAAGAAGCATTTGGACTTGACTGGATTTTTCTTGATCCTCTAATTTCAGAGAGATTCAGTAGTTATGGATTGCATCAAGTACTGTAGTATATTTTAAACTGCATTAGTATTATTAATTTGTTATTTAAGCACTAGGTGGCTCAATTTAGAACCTCCAGCAATTCTGTCTTCGAGTGAAAAACAAGCGAACTCCAGTAGATAAATCTTTTAAAAAAAACGTCTGGAATGCGAAGCAAAATAAACAGGAAACCACCTGAAAGTTGGGCGAACATGAAGACGAGACGTCTCAATAAAAGAAGAGATAAAACAGGGGCGTAGGACACATAAAAAGTGGGAAGAGCAGCTAAAAGAAGGGAAAAAAAAGGTAAAGTGAATTAATTTCTTAGCCATTTATCTTGTCTTTGCAAGTCTCCAGTTGACTGGAGCAAAAAGATATTGATGTCATCCATTTCCTTTTTGCTGTCGTTTAGATTCAGCAGCCTGTCTGCAATGATCCGCAAATAGTGTCTATAAGCTTACCAATAAATTGGTTTGTTTTTATTGAATAAAATTATGAATTGGTCGTGGAGAGCGCATATCCTACAGTGGGTTATTTTTAGAAAATAGAACTTTTGGCATTTATCTGTAAGGAAGTTGGTTCAAGTCCCACCCAATTGCTCCATTTTCTAGTCATGCTTCGGGAAACATGTAAAGAAGGCGGCCTCGGGCCAGCCTATATAGTTGAGTGTATGAGAGAGCTTAATGCCTCTTAATCAGCTGGGTTAATAAATATAATAAATAATTTTTATAATAAAATACAGAGATAATAATGCAGGGGGTTTTTGTTATAGTTTTTTCTCTAACGCCTGCTTTCAGCATTTCTGCTTTAAGCAACTCCGTCAGCCTGATGGGGGAAGTGAGTCTGTTTATTAGCTTAAGGCACCCTAAGAGCAGTCTCCTCGGGGAGAAGGGGAATTGACTGACAAGGTGGACCTCGTGATTTTAGTGGATTCCGAACCACTTGGGGAACATAGTAAAGTCACACGATTAATTCGGAGGTGACCAGGTCTCGACACGCACGTAGACTGACTGGTATAGTCTCAGCGCGTTATCATGTCCGACCATGTTCCCCTGCCAACGCTGTGCACACTACCAAGTTTGCCGCAGTTTGAAACACGCTCTGCTCTCGTGGGTACAACTTGGTAAGGCCTTTGGCTTGACTTGTTAGAAAATAGAACATATGTTCTATTTTCTAACACGGGTAAATATTTACCCGAAAGGCATACATTTTGGTACCCACCTGTACAATTTTCAATAGCCTACCCAGGCCCAAGTTTACAGAATTTTTTTGACTGGGTCAAGAGACGAATTAGCGTCCTTCTCCCATAGACCTCACTTTATTACACAAGTAGGTAATTTGTAGCCTAAATTAACTAAATTAAATTAATAAATAAATTTGCTTTGTAGCAAATTAAAAAATGTTAATAACCTTATTGACTAATAATTGTCAAATATTCAAAAAATAATATTGAAATATTTTAAATGATAAGAACATTTTTATTTTAAATTTTTCCCTTAAAATTGTGACCTCTTTGTAATTTTGCCTAGGTCATGAACTAGGTTGTCCTTACAGGAAATCCCTATCTGAGCCTAACCTCTAACATTTCCAGTCCTTATTATACTACTACTAATATAAATATTATATAGTAGCCTAGTACAATAACTATAACATTTTTATATCAATTACTCTTTCCCTTTCTTAAACTGAAACGACTGCAACAGAAATGGGCTTATCTACCTACTTAAAACTATAAGAGCGTATTTTAACAGAAAAAAACCCTGACAGACCGGACCACTGTATATTTCCCAAGACACAAACAAATGCAAAATCAAAACGAACGACCAAATCCCGCGAGACATTGGGGCCGCCAATTAAGATGCAATATTGTACATGTTGTACATGCATCCCACAGCGCCTGCAGAACATCGGGCACGCAATCAAACAAACACCCATACCTACCCCAATAATTTAAAATGTAATGCCCCAACCAATACATACGTATATCTCATGAGAAATCACCTAGAATGCAAAGGCAAGAACTTCATCGATATTTGGTACTCTGTATATGTAGAGTTACTAGCCTGCTATATGCATCGAAGCCCTGCACCTCTGCTTCTGTCTGTTAAAATTCTACAAGCTCTACCAGAACCAATTCAATCAGCAACAACGGTTTTTAGCCTTCCACCAGCATCGGCTTTTTCATCTTCAGAGGTCCCAATCTAACGATTGGTTGGCAGCAACTCCCTGCATATCATCCTCCAGCTCTCTCAGTCCTGCACATTCCTTTTCAGCTTTTGGTACGTTCGAGCTTCTGCGTCCTTCTTCAGTTAATCCATGAATTTCTTCTTCGGTCTTTTTCTTCTATTGATTCCTCTCACTATGCCCCCAACGCATCAGCAGCAACAGGCTCAAAATCTGCTGTGAGGTGGGAATAACCCAAACATGTCTTTTAGACTATTGACGGGTAGGCTCCCTTAAATAAATAAATAAATAACGACTTTTTTTGTTCTATTACTAAGCCAACCTAGCGGAGTTAGGGCTATAAAGCCCTCTCTTACACTCAACTAGGAAGACCCGGGACCGCCTGCTTTAAATGCCCTCCGAAGCATGGCCAGAAAATGTAGCAAGTGTGGGACTCAAACCAACAACTTTTCGGGTGAAATTCAGAAGTGAAAGAATAAGAATAAGAATGAGAATAATAAGAAGAATAAGGATAAGAAGAAGAAGAAGAAGAAGAAGAAGAAGAAGAAGAAGAAGAAGAAGAAGAAGAAGATGATGATGATGATGATGATGATGATGATGATGATGATGATGATGATGATGATGATGATGATGATGATGATGATGATGATGATGATGATGATGATGTTCATGATGATGATGATGATGATGATGATGATGATGATGATGATGATGATGATGATGATGATGATGATGATGATGATGATGATGATGATGATGATGATGATGATGATGATGATGATGATGATGATGATGATGATGATGAAGAAAAGAGAGAGAGGAAGGGAGAGAGAGAGCGGCTGTAAAATGCGATTAGGGTAAGAGTAATTACATTGTATTAGGTATATTGTATTAATTAATCATTAAGTTCTTTTATTACGGCGCCCTACATGGTAAAATTAAATCACAACAGTAGCTCATTGGAAAAAATTGACAACCAATAAAAAAATAACAAAAAATAGTAGTACTAGAAAACCATCATTAAATTTACAAATCGAGTCCATATCGTAACCTTATAGGCATGATGGTGCATTTATAAAATAGAAATAGAAGCTTGCATTTGTTTTTAATTAGGCCACGGGTGGTCCTTATCGAAAACTGTCGTTCAGTGACATCCCAGACGTGTGTTTTATTAATAACTCAAATATTGTTTTATTACTGTTAGATTGTGCTGTCATATTGTATTAAGACCTGTCATATATTTTAGTACAGACTGGCGCTGCACATCTAGATGGCACCCACGCTTGTAGCCTATTGTGGACTATAGTCTAATAATACACTAGTAATGTCTTGCAGGACTTTTTATTACTACTTTACTTTGTCCAATGCCAGCTCTTGGCATCTCTGCCATTCGCCGATGAGCCACCTATTAAAGACGTATCTGCCCTGATAGTTGAGAGAGGTGTCGACCGTATATTCTCTGCACCATTTTTTTTTATTTGGGGCTAACTCAATTTGGGGGGTTTTATTCTCAAAAAACTCCAAAAAAACGTCTAAAAAAATTATTTCCCAAAAACGGCTGCAACGATTTCTTTTAAATTCGCATATATTGTAGTCGCTGTTAATGTTAACAACATGCGGGGGGTCGCTTGCCCCTTGATAGTTTGTTTTTGGCGATAAAAAAATAAAAATAAATAAATTTTAATGAAAAATGACTAAAAACTAATTTTTCTGCTAAACCTTTCTATCGATGATTTCTGCTTTCAGTTATGTTTTAGGTGTTCAATTGTGTAACGAAACCGGACAGGTTGCTTTCCCAGAAAAGTATTTGGTTTGGTACAAAAAAAATTTTATTTCGGGAGGGGCAAACTACCAGGGGGTTGGGGGGGGGGGTATGGACTACCCCAGTAAAACGGCGGGTCAAGGCTTCCGTAATCTGCGGAAGTATCTTGCACTATCGAATCTACTGTGTATATACACTGGATTGAGCGAGAACAAATATAAATAAACTAAAAAAAACATTTTTTCCCCTTTTTTTACATTTTGGGAGGGGAGTCAGCCCCCAAAGCCCCCTCCCTGGCTACGTGCCTGCTGTGTGGTAATGTGTTGGTCTGACCTATCTAGAATTTACCTCACCTCCAGTGACTTCAGGTGGACAACCCCCCCCCCCCCTCCCGAGATATCGGAAATTTAACCATAGGAAAATTATTTACCATGAAATTACTCATTTTCTCTATCTACTAATTTTGATAAATTGGAAAGCATGTTCGAGTAAACTCGGACCGGTTCTTTACATTGTTTCCGCATGCATTTTAGGCCATTGGCAAAGTGGCATTCGCAATCGATGCCATCCTATACCGGCTACAAGCGATAATGGACAAGCTGAAACAAGCTAACCATTGACACAACGTAACAGGCGAAAGCATGAGTTAACCAAGTACAGATACGACAGACTACTGCTTCCAAAAGGGGAGTCAGTCTTTCAGGTTCTTTCAGGTACCCTATCCCCAAACTTTCGAACCGTTGATCGCCTTTTTTTGTATAAAACAGCACCATAACTTCAGGCTGGTAGAAGAAGGCCTCTTTTTATACATTTATATAAAATATTATCTTTTATAATAAATAGAATACATAATCCATCGATAGACAAGACTGGTTTTCTATGTAGTGTGTATAGCAGGTAGCGAGAAGGCTGGACCACTGAGTATCGCCTTCAACAAATAATAATGAATAGGAAGATAGAAGAACATAGAGGGTTCCCAGCAGAAGAAGAACATCCTGGTTGAAACACATTCGGCAGTGGTTTGGGAACAGCACGACTTCCCTTTTCAGAGCAGCCGTCTCCAAGGTCCAAATTGTCACGATGACCGCCAATCTTCGATAGAAGAGGCATTTAAAGAAGAAGAAATCGGTGAGATTGGTGCCTCTGGCAGATGTCTGGAACATTACCTAGCCTCATAAAAAAGTGCCTATGTACATTTTTTTTTTCCACTTGACAATCATTCTTCCTCGTGGATTGCACCAGTAACTAAGCACACGTGCCACATTCTGCCAGCTGATCTTAACTAGATGCCTTGGACGGTCTCCCGGGGGGTTGGCAACCCCTTCCTATAATTTGCCCTCTGGGATCAATCACTTTAGTATTGTGTCTAATTAGAAGCCTCAATCAATGTGGTTCTCATTAAGCTGAGGCCTGTATTTAAGTCAGCCGGGACTGCTGCAGTCAGATATACTCAGGGGTCACGTGACTTGCACGTGCATTTTGCTGATTTACATGAAAATGACTCTGCTATGATAAATCCACCAAATACTGCATCTACTGTAGACGTCTACATATATAAAGAATAGATCCTAAAAAAAAAAAAAAAAAAAAAAAAACTAGGCTAAGGACACCTCACTGAGTCACTGTCAGTTTGTTTTGCAAAAGGTTCAAATTTTGAAAGAAGTATTGGGCATAGAGCTATCAATCAATATTTGATGAAATTCTCTTCAACATTTCGCCATATCAATCACAGGCTACTACAATACGTTGTTGTGGGAAGGGAAAGAAGGGAGTTATTCTGCAGTGGAACAGTACTCTAAGCTGCTGCTCCTGATTGAATGTAAAAGAAGGCTTGAGTCGAAAATAAATGTAGGTACCAAAAGATTTAAAAGCCGAAATTTCTTCCCCGCACTCTCTGATACTTAAAAATACAATGGCTAGTCCTTTATTATTAAATCTCATTATTTATTCACTTGTCCATTCAATTGTGTTAACTCAGATATATTATAATTGTAATTTTTGATGGACTTTTTATGGATCCAGGCCAGCTACTGCCAACAACCCCAAGGATTTCGGACAGTAATTGGATTCGGTATGAATTTTAGCCCTTGTCAAACTGGTATACGTTCTCGATGTCAACCTCCACCGGCTACAAGCGATAATGGACAAGCTGAGACAAGCTTACCATTGACGCAATGAAACAGGCAAAAGCATGACTTAACCAAGTGCAGATACGAGTCATTATAACTGTGTGTGTTGTAGTTTCCAACGCCTGCTTTCAGCATTTCTGTTTTAAGCAACCCTGTCAGCCTGGCGGGGGGAGTGAGTCTGTTTGTTTACTTGAGGCACCCTAAGGGCAGACTCTTTCACATCGGGGGAAGCGGAGTTGACTGATTATAGTGGATTCCGAACCACTGGGGGAACATGGAAAGTCACACGATTAAATCGGAGGTGACCAGGACTCGACACGCACGTAGACTGACTGGTATAGTCTCAGCGCGTAATCATGTCCCACCATGTTCCCCTGCCAACGCTGTGCACACTACTAAGTTTGCCGAAGTTTGAAACATGCTCTGCTCTCATGGATTCAACATGGTAAGGCCATGAGCTTATAAATGTAAAGGCATTACAATCCAACTTTCCAACCCGATTAACCTACTTCTATGCATACCATGTGTTCAACCTTCAGCCGCAATCATCCGCGCTACATCCGAACAAAGCTTAGCAGCTTACCAACGGTTCAGCGGCTACTCAAGACCTCTTCACTCCCCCCAATTTCCCTGCGTGATTGAAGGAGGGGCCATCTGGTATCTCTAAGAAAGCCACCCCCAATCTCTTCGCGTGGCATCCAATTTGGTTCGGCGGTGATCTGATTTTCATCTGTAACGAGACATGTGGGGGAATCCATGGGAGAAATTACTTTACAGACTCTATTTTCTCGACAAGTGTGTGAATGACTCATTTTTACGGTGGGAAGGCTTTTTTCAATTCGGAGGAGGTAGGGGGAGATGTAAATATGCCTGGTACTTAGGATACTTTCTGAAGGCGGTTCAATCCAGAGATGAAACTTTAATGAGGACGGAATAAGTGCATTTGAAATATGGGTATACAGACGAATACTGCGCATATCCTGGAAAGATCCTGGAAAGGGATAATGCTGAGGTCCTAAAGCGAAATACAGAAGTGGCTGCTGGCCGTTAAGACGCCGAAACTAACGTGATGAGGAACGAAATGTATTGCCATCTGCATGTCATAAACCAAGGGAAGATAGAAGGACAGAAGAAGGCTTATTGACACAGCTCTTTACAAGTTGAGTTCAACCCCAGGACGACAGTGTAAGTGCATCCCCCTTTCAGGTGGCTGTTTTTGCGTAGCTATTACACGCGATTTTATTGCGATTTTGTGACACGGTCGATCCGTTTCTGGCTGGTCAGAGGTTTGTATTGTACATTGTGTAACCAATAAATGTTGACATCTAGCGAATTTCCGCTATAAGTCAGCTAAGTCTAGCCTAGACGTCTACTAGACCCGTTAGCGTACTGATCTCGAACGCCTCCCAAAAACATATTCAACATAATTTGAATACTTGCTCCATCTACGCCAAGGCCGTAGCCAGGATTATTTTTCGGGTGGGGGGGGGGGGGGAGAGATGGACGATACTAGGAATTATTGTGATGCCCCAGAATCTCTTCCCGCCAAAATATTCCTTTTGGCAACCTTTAAACGTCTTAAATTTTGAAGCTATTACCGATTCTGATGTTTCACTTACATCAAAGAGATTTTCTTCAAAGAAATACTTGAATGAAATATAAGGCAGCCTTGTTACTGTTTCCGGCACTTTCCTCTTTGCATTTGTTGAGATTATACTGCTGAATATATGCGTAGAAACATACATAATTACCACATTTTATCGAAAGTTCTCGCTCCTGGCCTTAACATTGATGCGTGCGAATACAGCTTTGAATGAAAATTGCTACCTCAAACTGGCGGCGACGGCGAATCTTCCAAGTCACGTGACTTACTGCTATTTTAATATCACCAAGCAGATGACTCTCGACACGAAATACTTGTTAGCGGACGAAATCAATATAAGAATGCACCCCTAACTATTCGTTAATTCAAGAGAAATCACTGGGTACCGCGGAGCTTTTGGCAAGGGGAGGGGGGTGATTGGGGAGAAAACTGTCACCGGAATGCTGAAGTAACGGACCGTACATCAGCATTGAGAATAGCACAATACTATGCATATTTTTTAAGCCATGAAAGTAGGGAGTTTACGGGTTAAAATCTGGTAATGCTTTGAGGTAAATTAATTGTCAAAATTTATAAACTTGCTTTAAGGAGTTAGATGTCTTTGAAACTGCGCGAATTTTGGATATTTTGTAACAGTTGGGCGTCTGAATGTTGTTGGAATGGAGCACGTGTCCCTTGTTTCCAGCTGACAGCTTCCAGAGATGTGCCGGCACGATTACTGCTGAGGATCACAGAATGGGCACGTACGAGGGGAGAGGGGGGGGGGGGGGCTCGCCGACAAGTGCTGACGCAAAAACCATTGTTATGTAGACCTATAGCAATCACCCGTCAGCAGTAATGATGTGGGTATCTTTGTACAAGCCTAAGTTTCACCTTGGACACATTTGACCAGCAGTAGTTACTGTATATATCCGAGTCACCTGTTCAATCGCCTCACTAAGTTACTTATATACCTAGGTATAGGCACTTGTGTTGAGTTACGACACGCCTCCGATAAGAAGGTGTGTAGAGATTCGCACAAGTATACAAGCACGCTACCACATTGCTACCGAAATCGCTTAAATTCAATTTGGCTCTAATAATGGTGCAACTTACGATTTACGACATCTTACGGGTCTTGAAGGAGGTGCCAATTGAAAGAGCTTTGAAAACCTATCTTTGAAGGTATGACAAGGCATTATTGTCGTTTATGGACCGTTGTGCTTGTACTATCTACTACGATGGCCAGGTGGTAGCGTGCTTTTGCTTATATGAGTGTCTACACGCTATGTTATCGGAGAGGGGTCGTAACTCAACACGGGTACTAACCTAAAGAGGTGACTGAAGAGGTCAATCGGATATATTAATTAAATTGTCGGTACGCGATAAACCTTTTATTTAAAAAGAAAATAGCCTTAATGCCTAGACTCATATATAGCCCATGAAATGAAAGATCTTATGAAGGGCTTTCCAACGATATGCAACATGATTATACCTATATAGTTACATTTGAAAATTCCTAAATGTCACCAATGACCCCCCCCCCCCTCCGCCCTCTCTCAAAACTCCCCTTTGTAGTACGCAAATACAAGATATAATTCACCCATAGATAACTCTGATCCCTACTTAATGATAAAACCATTTACCCCTTCTCATATTTCACATAATCCTGTAGTATACTCAGGCGCGGATCTACGGGGGGGGGGGAGGGTATGGGGCTATAGGTTCTGATTTTACACTAGGTACAACTGCATTTTTAACTATACAACTGCATAATTCATTACCTCTACTACCAATCAACCGATAAAAATCATAAAAATACTGTTTTAAGTTTTAAAAATTTGGCGCCAATTGAACTAACGTAACGTAACCTAACTCATTATTTATATTTATATTGGCAATTTTTTTCAATTCATCTTTTTTATTAGTGTTTAATCTTAGCCCCCTCCTTTGTCTCATTCTAGATCCGCGCCTGAGTGTACCTTAGCCTATGTAGGGTATAGGACTTAAATAAGCCATACTTATGCCACCCTTATAAAAAACCAATGATAAGCCATAAAAAGTTCAAAATTATTTCAATTCAGCGCGAGATTCAAGTATGCTATACGAGCCAACTCCCCACACAATAATAGAAAAGTGCGGAGCTGTAGGCTCTTGAACATTTTTGACGGAACCGAAATTGACGCAGGTCTGCACTTGAGCAACCCCTCTCTGTTTGAACGATGAAAACCTTCGTATTATTATTATTATTATTTGCTTCGTGGGGTTTTAAACAAGCGGAAAATACCACTACCATACAACCCAAAAAAAAACTACAGGGGTTGTGAAGTATGGGCTATTTTAAAATCTGGATTCGGGTAGTGTCTTTATGAGCGTTCGATTCGTCCTTATGTACCTTGTCAGGCTACAGCTCCCCCCCCCCCCCTATTTCTTACCAGATGATTACCAGATTACCACATGTGCGAGACATTTTACCACATACTATAGGATCCTGAAATAAAATCCTGGCCTGTACAATATACGGTATAAGCATAGTAATACTTACTTACTCTTTGGCGCTACGGCCGGGGAAGGGCCTTTGCCTGCTCTGTCACATCGCGCCAGCCTGCGCGGTCCTGCGCTCTCCTTTGCCAGTCATCGACGCCAATGGTCGCCAGATCCACCTCGACGTCGTCCAGCCATCGCATCTTCTCTTAGGGCACCTTGTGTAAGACTGCTCTTGTATTCCTATGGTCTGGCATTCGTTCCACGTGCCCTAGCCACCTGATGCGGGATCTCTTGATTTCGGCTGCTATCGGAGGTTCTCGGTATATCACGTAGAACTCATCATTTCTACGGATACGCCACTCTCTCGGAACAAAGACATGTATACATACAGTATATACATATATAATAACAAACTGGAAAATTCAGGCAAGGCTAACAAAATATAAATCAGGCAATAATTCATTGATAGTGTGTTCATGGATTAGCTCACTTATTACAGTCAAAATTCAAAACAGGTACCTACCTCGGAAACGGTATTTATACGGATAAAAGATAATTCAAGCTTATTGTAAACTCTTACCACGACTCTCTATCTAATACGATACGATACATCATTTTTTTTTCTACGCACAAGAATTCAATTACACAATTACAACAATACAATTAGCTCGCTTATTACAGTCGAAATTCAAAACAGGTACCTACATCGGAAACGGTATTTATACGGATAAAAGATAATTCAAGCTTATTGTAAACTCTTACCACGACTCTCTATCCAATACGATACGATACATCATTTTTTTTCTACGCACAAGAATTCAATTATGCAATATGTTTCTTATGCCATCGTATTTTTAAAAGCCTTGATAAGGGATTCTACACACAACTAATTCCAATGTAGCCCAGCGTACAGTGTAATAACATTGTATATTGTTATGCATATGCATACATGATGAAAAAAAACAAGTTATGGAAAGGAAATGAGGTACAGCTCCACTCTCGCCTTTCTCCCGAAAAAAGAAAATTCATTTTCTCTTTAGACGTTGCTAGTGAAGCGTGAAAAACTGATCGCATGTAGAAAGCAGAAAGCGCGCAGCGGGGACTCCGCGTGTGTTTTAGTTGTTTTCGAAACAAAATCTGAAAACAATTTGAAATAAAAAAAGCATCCCGTTCTGGAAGCGCTCGCGATCTTTAGCACCTCATCTCTCGGTGAAAAGTTTTTGCAATAAATTGGGCTGGGAATCGGAGAAAAGTTCTAAAATAAAATACTGGATCTGCCGAGTAATTTTTGCTTTGTAGAAATTCATGATGTTGAATGAAACACAATTCCTGTAGAAATGAAACAACGTGAGTCGTTCTGCATTCTCTGTCAAAAAATTAGTCTATTGTCAGTGTGAAATACCATGTAATATACTACAATATATTGAATCCAGTCAGGCGCGGATCTAGAATGAGACCAAGGAGGGGGCTGAGATTAAATTTCGAATTTTTCATGAAAAATAGGGCAGAAATATCGGGGTTTTACGCTTTTTTAGAGCAATAGGGGTGCTATACGATGGGTAATTAATACAATCGAGCACAAGGGGGGCCCGGGGGTCTCCCCCGGGAGAAAATTTGTGAAAAATAGGACAGAAATAGTGGGGTTTTACGCATTTTGAGAACCCTAATGGGGGGGCTATAGCCCCCTTAGCCCCCCCCCGTAGATCCGCGCCTGAATCCAGTCACCTAAAACCGAAATTTTGAGACATTCCTCGTCCGCTCAATTCATACTCCGTGCATCCGCACTGTATCGTTTCTTCCATATTTAACAGAAAACGCTCCCCCAACGTTGATTAATATTTAACAGCGATGACGGGGTGGTTTTCTCATCCCCTTTTTGGTTCAAGAGGACACTTGTGCCCCCGTGAATGATGACCCTACTTCGTGTATGCTCAATCTGCCATCTCACTTTTTGTGCAAAGGGATTATCATGTTGGCGACGAGGTCAAAACAGCTGTCTCATTTTTTAAATGAAAAATATCATAGTGGAGGTTTTGACGTCGTCGGGAATTAGATCAAATGATGGAATATGAGTTAATCTGGTGCCACTGAAGATGTCGACCGCAGCTAATAACAAAACGTTAGGAAGTAAGCTTTCAGATCGACCACGGGGCCTAGATTTTCTAGTTCCATCATTAGGCTAATCACTATAGTCAGAATATTTCAAGTCATAGGTGTTGTGCTTCACGTCTAATGAATTGAAACTGTTGTCCCTTACATACTGATCTATACGGTAATTAAATATTTTTTTTTACTATAGTGAAAGCATAATCAATAATTAATTAATAAGAACCACGACTCATATATGTACCTAGTACTTGGTTAAGTCATGCTTTTCTCCTGTTTCATAGCTCAATGGTAAGCTTGTCTCAGCTTGTCCACTATCGCTCATATCCGTGTAGGTTGACATCGAGAACGTATACCAGTTTGCCAATGGCCAAAAATACGGAAACAATACAAAAGAACCGGTCCGAGTTTACTCGAACATGCTTTCCAATTTATCAAAATTAGTATATGGAGAAAGTGAGTAATTTCATGGAAAATAATTTTCCTATGGTTAAATTTCCGATATCTCGGGGGAGGGGGGGGGGGAGGGGTTGTCCATCTATCGTCACTGGAGGTGAGGTAAATTCTAGATAGTTCAGACCAACACATTACCACACAGCAATAATGGCAGAGCACGCAATGCATTTGAGCGTGAATTTTTTATCATTTTTTTTTTTTTTTTTTTTTAAAAAAACCTTTTTTTTCACAAAACCAAATAGTTTTTGGGGAAAGTAACCTGTCTGGTTTCGTTACTCAATTTAACACCTAAAACATGCCAGAAGGTAGAAATCATCGATAGAAAGGTTTCGCAGAAAAATTATTTTTTAGTCATTTTTCATTAAAATTTAGTTATTTTTATTTTTTAACCCCCAGAAGCATACTATCAAGGGGCAAGCGACCCCCCGCATTTTGTTAACATTAAAGACGACTACAATATATGTGAATTTAAAAGAAATCATTGGAGCCGTTTTTGAGAAATATCTTTTTAGACGTTTTTTGGAGTTTTTTGAGAATAAAACCCCACCAAATTGAGTTAGCCCCAAATATAAAAAATCATTCCGAGGTACAATTTTTTTTGAACCTACAACCAAAATTTCATCAAAGTCAGCCGAGTAGTTTGCCCGGAAATCGATGAACAGACAGACAGACCGTCACAAAGCTTTCCTAATACTACGTATAAATTGGAAAGCGATAATGTCCGAAACCCATGGGTTCGATGGCATTGGACAATTAAAGGACCTATGGGCCACAAATAGGCATAGGTCCATAAAAATACCTTAAAAAGCGCACATACTGTAATAAGAACCTCCGGCCTGAACGAAGGAAGGCTATTAGTGCATTTTTAGTTATAAAGCGTTCATTTATTTCGGGATCGCAGGATGCGCCTTTGTTGCACGTTCTCAATAATACATTATTAGTTGACCTCTCACTATTTCGATGAGTATACGACAGCACGGTCGTTTTCTAATATTCAAGACTGTGCGGTTGTAAACCCCTCCAAGGGCAAGGGCAGAGAGTAGACGCTACAATACATGTATCCTATGCAAATAGGACGGAGTTGTAGTGTGACAATAAATACTTTGCAACAGCATATAAAATATACCGTTTTTCCAAAGAAACAGAAAGGAAAATAAGGAAAGACCGATCTGAAGTTTTGATAGTCTACGTATGTGGGAAAATAGGACCCCTACTGATGCTATTTCCTCCGAAATTCAATTTGGAAAAGTTTTTCAGGTAGTTTTTGTATGGAAAAGACATGGCAGCAACCATTGTCTGGTCTGAGAGAAATGTCAGACACAAATCTGTCCGCAATAATTTACAGGGCCCCTTATTTACGATTTACGAAACGAAAAGGAACACAACTCAAAGATTTTCATTTTTGTGAATTATTGTTGCAGAGAAAGAAACATATTTTACTGTTCGCACCTGAATCTTGAAAGATGAGTTCCTTAAAGCAGGTTCTTTTTAAAAGTAATGGGTGGTATTAAAAATGCTTTAAAAGCTCTTGGGAGTTTTATTGGGAAATTTCTTTCATGTCAGTAGGCATTGTTTCACATGAATAGCCAAAAATGACTAATGACTAATGTTACTTCGATATTTATTTTTATTATTTAGACCATATTTATTAATAGCTGTTTGATGTGCAGGTATGATCCCACTTTTGAAGAGGAGTTTATTGAGAAAATAAAGATTTTTTATAATAATAATAATAATACAGTTCAATGAATGTATCCGAATAACCTCTTCAGCCGCCTCGGGATGTAATACCTGTGTTGAGTTACGACAGGTTTCCGATCGCAGGATGTGTAGAGTCTCGTACGAGCACGTACAAGTTACCGCTATGCTATCGAAGGGTCCTGGGGTATTTTTTTATATTAAAATACAAAGTAGTAGTAGTAGTAGTGCTGTGTTTTCCGAAGGAACATAAGACATACATTGAAAACGATGCAATTCAGTTTGTAGTTTTTGTAACCAAGTCGAAATACAAAAATTTAAATTTAAATTATAACAAAAATATTTCAAGTTAAATTTATTAAGTAAATTACTACTAGGAACTTTGACATCCACGGATTGCCCTCTGGCCTCTTTCTCGTCCTTCCAGCGGCTTTGTAAACTATCCATACCTTATTGCCCCTGCCCTTGGCAGTTTAGTGTAAGAAAGGGCCACTGGCCCTAACTACGCTGTTCAATAAAGATGATTTATTATTATTATTATTATTATTATTATTATTACCCTCTTCTACCTTACTGTGGGCCCATGAAATATAACTAAACCCTTGATTTGTGTTTATGCAAAGTAGAAATAATGGAAGAAATGGAGGCCATGTTTACACAAGGCTCGTGCCTAGATTTCAAATTTTGGCGCCAACCCATAAAATAGTCGGCGCCTCTTTGTTCGGAAACCATCAGTCAAACATTCACATTCCAATCGGTATACAATAAAAGCACATAAAAGGAAAAACCTATCTGCCCCCTTGAATATTAACAACATCCTTTTTCGAACAGGAAAGGGGCCAAATAGATCTGCAACCTAAACTCTTCAAACATTGATATCATTTTAATATTTTGAAGGCATTAGCCACTCCAATGACTTTTAACTTATCTAGTTTTCTGCAAATTTTTAATTTTTTCTTTTTATTCTACCGCATTAAAGAATTTTGCCCTTTTTTTCGGAAAATTGATAATGGTTACATCGAAATGTTGTCTAAATTACAATGAAAACTAAACAATTTTTTACAGTTCTCAATATAATTCAAAATGCGATACGCACTCTCTATAAATCAAAGAAATTGTAAAGAATTTAAGAAGACCCAATAAAGTATATAAATTTAACATGATAAACAAGAGTATCAGCAATTTAGGTCTATGAGGCCTGATTTATTTATAAGATGGAGGGGTGTCTCTTGATATATCAACGTGTGAGTGTGAAATTTTAAACTGTACGCTGATTTGTAGGCGCCAAGCAATGGGCCGTTGCAGTAATATTTTCCCCATTTTAGTCCATTACTATGCAGTAGTTCTATGGAAGTAGCACGTGCCCATATTTAAGCACGAGCTCTCGTAGCCCAAAACCGCCCTCGATGATCAAGAGCTGCACAAACTGCTACTCAACTAAAGGCTAATTTAGGCGCGGTTTCCACCGACCTCTAAGTGCAAAATACACATACGGTGACGTGGTAGCAGACATTCAAGACTTACGCGGGTATTCCACCGACCTATCATTACAGAATGGAAATGACATTGACGGAAATTTGAATTTTTCTTTTTATAGAAATCTATTAAAATGTTTGTACTTAACATATCCCATGACGCCATTTTTTAATTTTAGTTTGTGATTTTACTCTATGATCATTGATCAATTTTAACTATGGCATAGAGTAAAACAAAAATTTCCGTCAATGTCATTTGCATTCTGCAATGAGAGGTCGGTGGAAACCCCGCCTTTATTAATAATATCTGCTACCACGTCACCGTATGTGTATTATGCACTTAGAGGTCGGTGGAAACCGCGCCTTATAAACAGCCGTGACACACAAAAGTAATAATTTCCAGATTATGTAGAGTGGACCTTTTACGGTCCATAACCTCTTAAGAGGAAAAATTGGCACCCCAAAATTAAATACTTTTCATATTTTATTTAATAAATACAGCAAGTTATTAAAAATTTGGCTCTTCTAAGTTGTATAAAATTGGGTATTTTTAATTTTCGGTTTTGTAGTTCTTCCAAAAATCCCAGAATACGCGAAATTTTAATCCTGTCTGGTATTTATGAAAGAACTAAGGTACCAAAAATTTAATATTTCCTATTATATGATGCTTGAAGTAGTCTTCTACAACTTCCATGAACCAAACCTTTAATGACTTGCTTTGTTAATTAAATAAAAAAATAGAAAGTCAGTAAAAACAACAAATTTTGGGGTGCTCATTTTCCACGTAGCATGTACTCTTAAAAAATTAAAAAAAGCCGAGGTTTGGCATTTTATTAAGGGAGCGCTGCGATCCTATAGTATGTAGTGAAATGTCGCACATATGGGAATTTCCATTTTATCTAGTCTAAACTAAAAAAAACGGGGGGGGGGGCAGCAATGACTGTAGGATACTTCTTCCGTAATCCATGCATTGTCTTGAAATATACAGGGCCTTAAAATCCCCCCGTAAAATGCATTTGGACATTGTTCAAGACGGATTATCGTTAAATATCTCAGTAGTCACTGTCTAACTAATCGATTTTGGAACTTCAACACGTTTTTAGTTCTCCTAAATTGCTTTCTAATGGGTTCAAAGTTTCCAGGAATGTAGCAATGCTCTTGAAAGGTTCTCATTTATGTAAGTATTTATTTTTATAATAAATGATTAATGGACTGGAAATGAAAAGGTAATACTATGTAATGGGTTTATTGTTCTAGAGTTGCCGAAAGGCTCAAAATTTGCCCATATTGAAAAAGGCAATTTTATTTCTTTCATTCTTTCTTTCCATAGAAGCGGAACGAGGAACCATTCAGCCACGAACGATACGGCAAGTAGGCTACTGGTTAAATAAAAATACCTTTCTTCACATGGAGATTTTAGACAGTACCAAGAAAATAAGCCTTAAATACGATAGCGTCGGCAGCTATCAGGCCCAGGCTGAGAGTATGCCTCCATGCCACAATAAATAAATAAATAAATAAATAAATTTATAAGCATTTATTTGCAATAAGTCCAATAAAATACAAATCTTATGCAGAAAATTTGAGTACAATTCAAATTACTTTATGATATAACTGTATTTTACTGAATTTCCGGTAAATGAAATCTTTGCATTCGTTAGTAAATTATTTTTGTTCTCCTATGGGGGGGGGGGGAGCTACCCTCCCACCCTTCCTTTCTCATAGATGCAGCTCTATTATGAAGAGTTTGGATTAACGTAATACCGGGGTTTATACAATTGTTTTAAACGAATGAGTGGAAAATGCGCGGGAAATTGAAATTGACAAATTAATATTTTTGGTGAGTTTACAATTTTCTCTCACCTTACATATAGACACATTAATTAAACTTCGCAATATATTTCATAATTCTACCAGCACATTTTAATGTTTATTAGTATTTGCTCCTATTATAAAACAATGCAACCATTCTTATTTATTCGAATAATTTATTAATTTCAATTTCCCGGGCTTATTTTTTTTTTACACCGTCACGTGACACTTTACAAATGCGGTATTAAAAAAATGAACCAGTAAATTCCAAATCGCCATAATAGGGCTGCTGGTGAGGGGCAGGATATATGCTTACTTCAAACGAGCTTTGCTAAGGCGGGGATTCCACCGACCGGCTAGGGCTAAATACAAAAACGGTGACGTGGTAGCAGACATTCAAGCCTTAGGTGGGGTGTCCACCGACCTCGCATTGCAGAATGAAAATGACATTGACGGAAATGTTTTCTTTCCTCTATTCCATGGTTAAAATTGATCAATGATCATACAGTAAAATCACAAACAAACAAACTAAAATTAAAAAATGGCGTCATGGGATATGTTAAGTACAAACATTTTAATAGATTTCTATAAAAGGAAAAATTCTAATTTCCGTCAATGTCATTTGCATTCTGCAATGCGAGGTCGGTGCAAACCCCGCCTAAGTCTTGAATGTCTGCTACCGCGTCACCGTTTTTGTATTTAGCCCTAGCCGGTCGGTGGAATCAGCGCCTAATTATAGCGGTCAGCGATTGGATACTGAGTTAGGCGCCCATTCCACCGACCGGCTAGGGCTATTCACAAAAACGGTGACGTGGTAGCAGACATTCAAGACTTAGGTGGCGTTTCCACCGACCTCGCATTGCTGAATGCAAATGACATTGACGGAAATTAGAATTTTTCTTTTTATTGAAATGTTTGTACTTAACATATCCCATGACGCCATTTTTTAATTTTAGTTTGTTTGTTTGTGATTTTACTGTATGATCATTGATCAATTTTAACTATGGCATATAGGAAAATAAACATTTCCGTCAATTCTGCAATGCGAGGTCGGTGGAAACCCCGCCTAAGTCTTGAATGTCTGCTAACACGTCACTGTTTTTGTAAATAGCCCTAGCCGGTCGGTGGAATGGGCACCTTACCTACATGTTCACTCTTACAAAACCACATGACGATTGTAAACATGTGAAGAGCGAGACAGCTGGTGCGGCTGGGAGGTTCAATTTCTCTTAATCTTGGATTGGTCTTGACACATAGAAGTTTTGTCAGCACTGCTTATGCTGGTATTAACTCACTGACAAGGTTTTGACAGCTACAGGGTGGCTCACAGTCTTCCGAACAGATATTTCAGTCTGCGACTACGCAGTACCCCTGGCGGCTGCCTTTTAACAAGAGGACAAAGACAGAGTTCATGTGGATTTTTTTTGGTTTATTCGTTTGGGAGTATCAAAGCTTGAAATCAACAAATAAACGACGATTCATCGTAATTTCTGAAGTTTATGTACATTTGGCATCAAAACTCTTTTAATATATTTAAAAAAAAACACCGTGGCACATCAACAATTCACAGAAGAACTAGGCCAGTAAAGAATCCTCCAGCTTGTTGTGCTGACAATTTTTCTAAATGGCATAATAATGATTCACTCTGAGTAGCTAGGTCTAAAGATAGTACACGTGTGTACCATGTGTACCTATGGCCTACTGTCATCAATGTGCGTGATTATTAGCCTATCAGAGCGCTAGTTACATGTCTTTTAGACTACTGATGGGTAGGCTCGCTGAAGTGATAAAAGACTTGTAACGGCGACTTAGAGGACAAGCAGCTGACAATTCGAAGAGAGAACGGCTACAAGTATGAGATTAGGGTAAGTGCTAATATTGTAATATATCGTATTAGTTATTAATCATTAAGTTTCATTTAATGCGTACAGCCTCATATATGGTAAAGTAGACCATAACAAGCTTGACCTCTTGCTTGCTCCATTCGCGCATATGGAAAATAAAGGCAATTTTCTTCCTTTCTTTCTGCACAGGAACCAGCCCTTTGGGATCTCCCCTTACAAATGTAAAACTGCCTTATTAATTGTACACTTGTATAAATAAACTATTTTCATTTCATTTTCTTCCTTTCTTTCTTTTGTACTTGAGGATTATGACCAGCAACCAGTTTTTCTGATACCGGTGAAGATAGCGAACTTATCAAGGTAGGGAGGACCCATGTCGATTCTCGAACAAGTAAGTAAGTAAATAGTATATTACAGTTTTTCTTGTGCAGTTTACAAAGTCTACCCCAGTACTAAGTACTCAAAGAGACTTGTATCACTGGGGTAATTTCAAGAGTACATTAAATTTTAAAGGCTTATTAGAGAACAATTACAATTACTTACGGTCAAAATAAAAATATAAAAAACGATCAATATTATAATTAAGGCTCTGATTGAGCCTTAGTCAATGTAAATGTACAATTTAGAATATAAAATTAAATATTTACAGATGCTGGTCCAGTATAAAATATTTAAGAAATGTTAGTTTAAAAATACAAAATGGAGTTGAACAATTTAAGAATACTATATAAATTAACAAATTAAAATAACAGCAACAGTAAGTACATATAGGTTAAAATACTATTTAAACATCTAAGCGTGCAAAAATAGCCTAATATAATTATTGGAACAGTAGCATTTTTAATGTTAAGTCATCACAGCCCGCATTGTGCCTTCCGTTTGTTCTTGGCATAATAGGCTGGCTGCTACAGTCTTCTCTTCTGCATGTTACAGGCGGCTGGCTGGTTGGCAGCAACATGTGGCATCGATGTCTCCACATACCTCTATCCTGGCACGCCCTCTTCAGCCCCACGTACGTATGTACTACTAGTAAATATATTCGACTAGAAGTGTTCACAAGGCCGTAGCTAGGATTATTTTTCGGGAGGGGGGGTTCAAAAATTTCATTGGATGTTACATTGTAGTTTTTATTTTTCCTCCCAAAATCCGATTCTATCTAGTGTCAAGCCATTTCATTTCGGGGGGAGGGGAGGGTGTTGAACCCCCATGAAGCCCCCCTGGCTACGGCCTTGAGTGTTCACATAACAATGCATTTATTGTTAAAAGTGAATAATAATGTGCAAAACTCTTTATTTTTTACTTTGGCCATGTTACAGTTACTTACATCGCCAACGCCATCATCTTGAAAAAAAAAAGAATGAAATTGATTCTGGTTTGGAATGATATTTGGAAATTCCATGGGGTCCCCATCCTAATGACCCTATCAAAGTGAAAACGTCCTGGGCCACGCCTATCCATCAATTACAGGCCAGAAATATCGGACGGAAAGCTGTGGGATCCATCATTCCAGATTATCGACTGCTGCTCTGCGGGAAATGGCTTCGAAAAAGAAAAAATCCAGAAATTTAGAGTGTTTAGTGAGTATTTTATCACCAATACAATTTTTGGTATTTATAAATATAAACTACAGAAATGAGAAATGGGAGGCGTTTTTAGCGCCTTTTAAATAAATTAAATAAATAAATAATCACTTATTTGCAAGCAAACCTAAAAGTCCAATAAAATTTTGGTAATTTCGGATAAGTGGCTCGGATGATCATATGGCCGCAATGACCAATTTCTTGCTATGGCAGGTAGAAGAATACGCTACTGTAGGTATGTACAGTTCTTTCTCTTCGTCTTCAGGCTCTACAGCCCTTAATGAGCTTTGGCCTGCTCGACAACACTCCTCCAGTCATCTCGGTTTTGTACAACGCTCCACCAGCTAGGGAGTCCCAACTCGCGAAGATCAGTTTCCAACTCATCCTTTTAGCGTCTTCGAGGACGATATTTTCATATCTTTTGTATTAAATTAAATAAAAAATATAAACCAACCTCCAGGCCCTTTTTACCTACAGTCAGAGTGGGAGAGTGGAGTACAGGGGGTCCAGTCCCTTCTTACCTACAGCCAGAGTGGGAGAGTGGAGTACAGGGGGTTCAGTCCCCCCCCCCCCGAAAAAAATTTGTAGCGCACACTAGATAGAAATCATACAATGGAATTTTAAATATATTGAGGTTACCTCACCTCCGGTGACGTTAAATTGACCCCCCCCCCCCTCTTAAAAACATTTCTGGCTAAAACCCTGTACGGGGTGATCTAGGGTCAACATCCAACTTCCTCTTAATATCGTTAAGAATAATTATTTAAAATTTCTTAATGTTCTTAACTGCAAAATGTCCCAAAAATTATTAAACAGACCCAATGAATTGTCGATGATACAGAGCCCATATAAAATCCACAGTACTGTGAAGTTCAATTTCCGGTGAATCCAAACAAAATAAGCGTCACTCCATGTCATTCCGAATTTCTAAAAAGCGTTGAATAAGGGGTGGGGTAAACAATTTTCAAAATATTTTGTACTGCATTGTGACTACGTCTCACTATCGCCATTTCGTTAAACAAAGGGTTAGTCGGACTTACACAGCAAGCAATGCAAGTCCAACTAACCATTTGTTAAATAGTATTAGACCATTGCTATTAAACTTTACCAATAGATCGCTATTTGGGTCTAATTTCAGACCATTCATTATAGATCAGTGGCGGCTCGTGGTTTCTGAAACCAGGGGGGCAGCAGGTTTACTGTCTACTTTCAATATCATGGCCGAAACTTGACAAATATACTTTGGCATAAATAGGGGGTCCTGGGGGGGCTTAGCCCCCCCCCCCCCAGGTCCACCCGGGCCCCCCCCCCCAGGATTTCTGGTGACAAAGACGTTATGGAGGCCAAAGGCATAGTAACCGCTATAATGAAAGGGAAATTAATTCTTAGTATGCTTATTTTACATGAAACAAATCAACATATTGACCAAGTACTTTCACAAAAAATATATTACTAAAAATGCTTAAAATCCCAATACTTCAGAGCTATTTTTTCCAAATTTTTCTTTTTTTTTTCGGGCCCCCCTCAATGGTAGGTTTATTCGCCGTTGTAATATCTCAATTTTGTATTGCTTGCAAACATTGACGTAAATAGGGGCCCCTGGGCTAAGCCCCCCCCCCCCCCCAGAAGCACCCGTAGCCCCCCCCCCCCCAGGATTTCTGGTGACAAAGGCGTTATGAAGGCAAAAGTCATAGTATTCACAATAACGAAAGGGAAATTAATTCTTGGTATGCTTATTTCACATGATAGACATCATGAAAAAAATCACCATATTGACCAAGTCCTTTTACAAAAATATATTACTCAAAATGATTAAAACCCCATTATTTCAGACCTATTTTTTCAAAATTTTTCTTGGGGGGTGACCCCAAGGCCCCCCTTTCTCCAGGGTTTAATATGCGTAAAACCTCACTAATTTGGGCCCATTTATTGATTTTTTTTTCTCCGGAGGATCAAAGTCTTGGGGTCCTAAAGCCCCCCCCCCCCAGAAATTTTTGGGAATTTACGCCAATGCAAATATACAATACAATACAAACAATTTTACTATTCCCACTACAAGTAAGCCTTAAAAATATTTAAAAAAAAAAAAAATTAACGTTGGCCAAAATTAATTTATTACACTCTCTGATTTAATCGATCCTACATATGTTTTTCCTTTTTGGACCCACAACTACCCCCCCCCCCCGCCTCCAAAGGGGCTTGATCCGGCCCTGGATAGATATATCAGTTGGGGACCGTCATACCAACTTCTAAGGCTGGTCTCTACAGTCTAAGCAAATCTACCAAGTCATTTCTGCATGAGAGTGCACATATGTAATTCTCCTGTTATGTCACCAAATTTCCAAAGTACACCCCCTTGTACGACCGCCTGAGAACCTGACAACCCGTTTTCACTTCCACCCAACCACCCCCTCCCCCATTTTCACCCCTTTCAACCGTTCTCTTCAACTGTGGGAAGATTTCAATGCTGAATAATTAATTTGAAGGATTGTGGAACTTGGAAACGGTCAGAGTCCGTCTTTGTCTGACGTTGTAGACTACGTATCGAAGCATCTCACTTTGAATTTAAGAGGACCCTTTCCTTAAGAAGCAGTTTGGAAGGATTACTGCCGAAACATAGTTCTGCTACATTTTGGCCCATTTACCACTAGTTATGAAGGGGTTACGCGTGGTTGAAACTGTTAAGGGTCTACTGTAACGTATCATTGGGAATGTTCTGCGAAATTCAATCGTATGTACATTGGCGTAAATTGCTAAAATACCGGGGGGGGGGGGGGCTTAGGGCCCCATATGTTCTGTGCCCCTAGTTGTCCAAATCTGGGGGAGGGGGTTGGAGGTGGTTTAGAACCCCAAAAGCGTTGAAAAAATTAATATCCATGTTTGCAGTGCAGATTCAAACATAAACATTGACTAAAGAACAGTCCGAAACTCCGAAATTGCCAATATAATACTACAGACTACAATAGTACATTAAAATAGTCGAATTTTCGCGCTAAAGTAATTTTTTTAAAATTATTGTTATCCTCTGAGAAAAAAAAACTTTCGTATTTTTAATTAGTCGTTTTTTTATTAAGTTTTTTTTCAGTCAATTTGTTTTATTTCCTCGAAAATCCTGGGGGGGGACTTTACAAGTACCTGGGGGTGGCTAAGCCCCCCCCCCCCCAGGCCCCCCTAATTACGCTAATGCGTATGTGTAGTGTTAAAACCAGAACCTGCCAATTTGGATTATGCACTTATGTATGTACCTCAACCTAAAACACCACAAATTATTTTTGAACTATTGTATATAATATATTTTCTAAAAATTAAATAAAAATACCAACGAAAGGTTCAGTTGTGGTTACTACCGTCCTTATTGGCTCCCCGAGACGCGGTCTTGTTAGAATTCACCTCCGTCCGGCGGAAAGCAAGCCTGCCGATAAGAATACTTAAAAACCTAATCTTCACAGACATTCCTGACAATCCTTTCAATTTCTAAAATTGGCTTAAAGTACAAAACAAAGCTTCTATCATCCACAATACACATAAAAGAACTGTACTCAATTAATTGAAATTGTATCTGGAAGATCTTTTTAATCCGGCCCCAAAGTTCTCTGCAGGACCACTCCAATGAGGGTAATCAACAAATGTAGCCTGTTCCATATCAATTCTAAAAACAATTATAACTTCATAAATAGCTTAATTTACTGCCAATGAATAAGAACCTTAGAAAATGTTATAAGCGACAGTAGGGGCCATTTTTTGTTCCATTTTTTAAGTGTGAAATGTAGAGTCTTACGGAGTCAGCAATACTTGCGGAGGCAAAATACAGATTCTCCAGCATCCTCAATATAAGTTTCAAAAAATCCCCTTGTCCCCCACGTATTGGGTTACAGTCAAAGGGTAAACAATAATCCCGTTTCTTTGTAGCTTTATTAAGATGGAAAGGTCATTTGTTTAAAAAGGTTAATTCTGGACTTCGTCCAATTTTAGAGGATTATTTGGGTGATCAAATTTCTTGTGGGAATTTACAAATTATTATTGGACCCGCTTTATGGCAATTCCTGAATTTATATAATGCCATGATTTTACTACCCGACCACGAACGAAGATATTTCGCAAGTTTATTTTTTCTAATTCTCTCCCACTTTAAAATTAATTATTGCACATTACACAATTTATTGTCGTTTAGTGTATGATCATACTACTGATGTATTAAATTATTATTGTCATCCTGATTATGAAAAGTATGCCTTTTCTATTATTAAAGGAAGGAAGGCTAACGAATGTCTTCGTAACGTGGCATTTTTATTGCCAAATGGTTTAAAAGTGCCAAAAGGGAATTAGACAAGCCTTGTCCAGTTATGTCTTGATTCTCTACCAAAAGGTATTTCCTTAAACATAAGTCAATCACCCCCCCCCCCCCACCCCAAGCAAACGTAAAGTGCGTCTAATGAAGTTTCCCCGTCAAAAATGAGTTAAATAACTCGATAAATGAGCTTTCAATTAACAAAAACTATTTTTCTATGGGTATTCACTATGTGATTCAACATGCTAAAGGTTTAAAACTCAGAAATGGTTTGGCAAGAGCACGACTTCCTTTTTCAGGCAGCAGTCTGTATATTGCCATGATGATCGCCAATCTTCGATAGAGGAGGCATTAAAAGTATGAAAATAATTATGAAAAGCGGAAAACAGCAGTTATCCGGAAACGAACAGTTTTTTAACATCTTAACGACTGCATGTGACAGGAGGGGGTTCAACAATACCCCCATGGTTGGGTATTGACAATTGCATCCCTATAGGGGTAGTTAGCGGGTCAGAGGTGAGACAGCACGTGATGCGGGATCGAGCAAATACTCAAAACTGCTTTAAGCAATGCCACGTTTCAATGTTCACTACAATCGGCTACTTGACAGTTATAACAATAATGTATTAAATAGGCTAGGTAAGGTAGCTTATAGGTTAACAATGATAACTCAATTTTTCTCACAAGGAAAAAATTGTAAATATTACAAATAAATAAATCAATGTTGGTGTTTTTAACTACCTAATTATGAGAGCCAAGTGGTGGGGGCACGTCGAGAGGAGGGGGGACAACGAGTTGATAAAAATAGTGCGATCAACACCCGTACCAGGAACCAGAGCACGTGGACGACCAAAAATCTCACTGGCGAGTAAAACACGGAAGGACCTACTAATTGCCAATCTCTCGAAGGAACAGGCCCAAGACCGGGTGACCTGGAAGCGTTGCTGTCGTGCCGCCGACCCCCCGTGAAGGGAAATGGCGCTGAAAAAGTAAAGTAAGTAAAACGCCGGCACACATGGGTGACAAGAAAATGACGTCACATTCCATATAATACTAACACTAACATTCTCTTCTTCCACGGCTCAAAAGAGAGCATCCCCTACCAGTCCTCAGGCCCTCAATGTTATATCATTTATTTTCCTTAGAATAAACCTAGTTAAATATTCATCAACGCCTTCACTCATAATTAAATATATAATTAAATAGTAATTAAAAATAATAATTTTGTTAAATTATACAATCATGTAATGAAAAAGTACAAGTAATCAACAAGATAGTATAAAGTAAAATCGTCAAAATCATTGCCATTGTGCTAGTGTCTCAGTGAAGCCGGCCGCCATACCAAGTTGAATCCAGCGGACCAGAGCAGGTTCAAAGCTGCAGATAAATTGGTCGTGTGCACAGTGCCGGTGGGGAAACATGGTAGGACTTGTCCTGGTCACCTCCGAACTAATCGTGTGACTTCACTGTGTTTCCCAAGTGGTTCGGAATCCACTATAATCAGGAGGTCCACTGGAGTCCTATGGGACCACACCGTGGCCTGGGACTGTGTCAAACCATACTACTACTACTAGTGTCTCAGTGACAGTGTAGAAAGCTTTCGGGTATTCCATCGACCTCTCATTGCAGAATGCAAATGACATTGACGGAAATTTGAATTTTTCTTTTTATAGAAATCTATTGAAATGTTTGTACTTAACATATCCCATGACGCCATTTTTTAATTTTAGTTTGTTTGTTTGTGATTTTACTCTATGATCATGATCAATTTTAATTATGGCAAAACAAACATTTCCGTCAATGTCATTTGCATTCTGTTATGAGAGGTCGGTGGAATACCCGCCAAAGTCTTAAATGTCTGCTACCACGTCAATGTCTTTGCATTCTGCAAGTGCAATGAGAGGTCGGTGGAAACCCCGCCTAAGAGATGGCCTCTTAACAATTTAGGGAAGTTAGTAGCATTTCTCGCCGCTCAGTCTCAGTTCATTTGGGAGTTTTCTATAAGGTAGACGAATCCCTGTAGTCTAGGATCCAGTCGCTCACACGTAACTGTGCGTGGCTCTGACCCCTTTGCCCTATGTGTTGTATGGGTGTGGGTGTCCCCATTTTGTTTAAATTTCCCCCAACAATTGAATCAAAGGCTTAGCAATTAAAGAACCATAACTGTTCACAAGAAAAAGGCCGTTCCTCTAATTAGCAGAAAAAGAATCGGTGCCAGAACACTAAATCACAATTGTTCATAATATGTCAAGAGGGGATATAGCCAAAAATTGATGGCAATCCATTTTGTAAAAAAATCTAACACAACCTTTTGAACACCCTCACTCGTTTATATTTTCACTTGTACCAGTGGGAGTTTTTAGTTAAACTATAACTTATCTTCATCAAAAGGTTCAGAAAAATTATGTAACAGGGTGGCTTTGAAAACTGTCTTTGTTTATAGTTTTTTTACCCTAGAAATTTAGATAATAGTAAGCTCAAAATTGTCTGAAGAATATGCATTGGATTTGACATAGCTAACGTATGTTGTAGAGGTAGAGGACATCTGTTAGTAACATGGATCGTTGCAGGAGGACAAGCTAACTGTTGTTGGGGAGAATTTGGAGACCCGCGGGGAGTCAGTTTTGGAGTTTGAAGGGGTCTTTTGTGTTTTGATTTAGTTAGGATGCATAATATTGCATGACTTTGAGTTTTATTATTTGGAACACGTGTTTTAGTTTTTATTAGCGTTTTTATAGGTTTAGGAGGGTGGGTTTTCTCATATGATACATATTAGTTATATTAAGGAGATGCTGATTTTTAGGCCCAGGTTACCCCAGCAGCCTGATCGAGGCGATTATAATACCGGTATTTATTTAATCCCCTGGTATTAAAAATGTAAACAAGATAATTTTATAATGGAAAGTGCTATTCAAAATTTGTTTGTTTACAGTTATAATCCTAGGGTATTTATTTAACCTTGGCAATATAATTGCCTCGATCAGGCTGCTGAAACAACAAATTTTATTTTATATTTATTATTTACCGTACTGCACAAGTTTTCAAAATACAGTATAATGTTTTATATGTAATGCTACATTTTACATGTTAATTTTTAGTTTTTGTGAAATTTTACCATGAATATGAAAAGCCTAATGATACGTGTTTGTCCTTTCTGAACGAAAAATGTAACAAAATCAAAAACTGAATAGGCCTAAATCGCACATATGTAATAAATTAGACAAAAGAATAAAACGTTATAGATTCAAAGGTGATCTATAATACCTATAAGATATCCTATAAAGTACTGTTGCCATGGTAATAGCATTAGAACAAATTACTTCGTGGAATATGCACACCTACTAGAAGATGTATTAGGCCTATATAAAGGGCTTACACTAACAATTACGATATTCATTATAAAAAAAAAAATGTAACGTAACGTAGTAGTCGCTGGCATAGGCGAACTCCAACGAACGTCACAACTTAACTCAAGGAAGGATACAGGGGGGGTAGGGGGGGTAGCTGCCCCCCCCCCCCAAAATTTGGTAAATCTATTGTAAATTAAGTTATTAAGCTCTAATTTAGTCGATCCTACATAAGTTTTTCCTATTTTGACCCTCAGCTACCCCCCCCCCCCCAAAAATGGGCTGGATCCGTCCCTGACTTAACTACACCCCCTTGTATCAAGCCACAAACTAGTGGACGGCTTATTGGCGTATATTGGAATGAACCCATAATCCATCGAAAACTGTAGAACGACAATTTGCAAACCGTCTGCTATGAAAAAAAAAAACACAAGGGCACAAAACGTCGTTGGAATTGTACCATAATTCATCTAAATTGTTAAAGAAATTTATTCATTGAAAATAAGAAGCGAGCTTCTAGGGAGAATCATCGAAAGGAAAGACTCAAAATTGAGGCATGGAAATAAACAAGTTCCAAGTGATTGACGAAAATAAGCATTGCTGAAACCTCACAGCTGACGAACCTGCTGAGGAAATGTCAAAAAGGCCCAAAATCATTGGGATTCCCGAGTGGGTTGAACCCTTTTGTTACGAAGAGCTGTTGTAATGTATTTAAATCTTATACCGTGGGATCTGCAACAATTGACGGATTCTTCATAAAAAATTTGTTTCTCCTTTTTCTACCAATTTTTTTTTTATGTCTTGTTTAGCTGGATAATTTTCTTCACGCAATTTTCATCTCCACTGATATTAATGACACTTTCCTTTTTCAGCAGTTTTATGACGTTTTCAACGCAGAGGAAACGTTTGCTAGTGAAATATTATTTCAACGCGTGCGGCGTATGGCTAATTTATAGAGTAATGTGGTTTAACAGTAAGTTAATATTGTACGAAATAAACATAATAGTCTCCTTAGTAACTTTGTAAAACTTGCTGTCACTCATTGTTAAAATTAACTTTGTATAGTTTTACGAATAAAATTAAATTAAAAATTCACAACCGGTTTCGGCTCACGCCATCGTCAAGTGCGATTGAAAACAGATAAAACAAAAGGTATGCAAGCTAAAACAAAATAAAACTCATTGTCAGGATAACACACAGCATCGCATAAAGTAAACAATTTAAATTGAACAATTAAACATTAACTAATGGAAGCGCCAACAAGGGGGAACTACTTAAAGAGGTTATGCCATTAAGTAACGATTTGTTTTTAACCATAGCTTCCCTAATACTTGTTTTAGCTTGCATACCTTTTGTTTTATCTGTTTTCAATCGCACTTGACGATGGCGTGAGCCGAAACCGGTTGTGAATTTTTAATTTAATTTTATTCGTAAAACTATACAAAGTTAATTTTAACAATGAGTTGTACGAAATACTCCGCTCAGGCGGATAGGAAATTGTGGTGCAAGTGACAAAAATAAACTTTTAAACTCAATTGAAAATGTAGAGATATACCCATTTTCCATGTATTATAACATTGTCATAGTGACTGATATAAATGTTCCTGTCGGCTTATACGATAAAGAACAGCCTGAGTGTGTAGTGAATTGTGTAGAGTAACAGTGTAGTGAATTTAACCCCAAATCGCAAAAAAAAAGTCACTTGCAGCACCACTTGGCCTTTAAGCACTTCAATCGTCCGGGTTTCCAACTTGAAAAAATAATTAACAACTCACCGCTTTTCTTATTACAAGGTTATTTTAATTCCGGAATAGTTCAAAAAGGCTAGCTGTGTCCTTTTGTGAACTTGTCCCCCTCTAAGCCGAGTTGCTGCTGACTGCTAGAAACGGAAACTAACAATACTTTCACATACTTCGTATGAGAGTGAGAGTAGAGATAATATGCCTGATTAAATATCAATAAAGAAATAAAATGAATAATTAAAGTCAAGCCTCGCTCCCCGCCCCGAAAGAGTATCTAAACCAATTTGTGGTCAATAGTGTGAGGGGTGTAGAACAATATACTGTATGTATGTCAAGAAATCATAACTTCGCAAAGCGAAGAACACCGTTGTCTGTTAAAGTCTGTCTAAAAAAACTTCAATCCCTGAACACACAAACTTCTTCAACAAATTTAACTTGTCCCTAACTAAATTTATCTCATTTTGATCTTCAACCTTTCTTTCCCAATAAAAGCAGCTACCTGTCAAGTGTCAACCATTATCGGTTTCTAAGAAAAAGGCGCACCGGTATTTGGTTGAAAAGGGGGTCACAGTTAATAGGGAGACATTTGACCCAGATGCCTCATTAAAATGAGGGGGCTAATGCTGATTTATGGTTCCACGGTTGTTATTTTACTTAAAATGTTGCACGTGCGAAACGCAGGGCAGTGGTAATGGCATGGAGCGAGGGCAATTAGTCCGTATGTGTTTGTTCTGTCACATTTCCTGCAGAAAGTTTAAAGATAAAATTACCCAACAACACTTTCTTCTGTTTAGTAGCCATGGGAGCAGAGCGCTACAGCCTCCCCCCCCCCCTTTAGGTGCAAAAATTACTCCATTCATCTCGATTGTTCAGAAGCATTGCGCATTACGCGGGACTGAAGCTAAAAGTGTACAGATCTACATTATAATAATGGAAATAATCTTTTTTGGTTGTGGTTCAATACACCCCATATTTTGAACGCAAATATGTATCCTCACAGTACGTAGCCCGACATATCTTGTGCCCACGGCCCCCACAGCGGTTAATCTGGCGCTGTTCCTAAGGAAGCATTTACTTCAAGAAGCAAATACTTCTCTCCTTAGGGTGAGAAGCATCATAAAAGCCGCCGCACCCCTTTCGAGCCTTTAAAAACTTTCAGAATTTACCATTACGTTAAACACATTTTAAAAGCACTTCCCTCCGCCAAGGCCCAGCCCACATCAATTAATATAAAAAAGACATAAACAACTCAAAACTGTTAACTATCCACATAAATTGCCGAGCTCATTTAACATGAAACTAACATTTGTAAATGATTTACTTGGGCCCTTCTTCCATTTTACACTTACCTCAAAAGGGTGCGATGTCACAAATATATAGAACAGAGCTAAATGACGAAATGATTGCACGTCTATATGTTTCTCTTATGAAGGAAGCAGAGTTCTGAGGTTGCCAATTAATGCAGTGTTTTCGGTAAGAGGCCCTAATGTCATTCTTATGTTTTGGTTTTTTTAGGAATAAAGCAATTTAAAGTACGGTATAGGTATAGTACTGGATGGTAATTGTTCCCGTAACTTTGGTCGCTACGTACTCCCGCACTGGAATTTGAATGCAAATAAAGGCTAAAATTTTTATTTTATTTTCATATTACTTACTGTATGTATACTCATTCCTGCCAGCCTAGAACCCGTTAGGGCCTGTTCCTAGGATGACTGTGTGATGTTAAGGGTATACCTACCTATATTTTTTTAGGTATGTAAAATTTAAGGGTGTACAGCCTGTAGGAAATTGGCAACCCGACATTTATTACTTTTTATTTTTTATTTCATTAACTAAGCATGTTATTAAAGAATTGGCTCATCAAAGTTGTAGAAGACTAATTCATGCATCATATAATAAGGTATTTTTAGTTTTCGAAATTGTAATTTTTTTAATAAATCGCTTTTACGTAAAATATCTGCATGTTTATGAAAAAAATACAATTTCGAAAATTAAAAATATCGTATAATATGATGCAGGAAGTAGTCTTCTACAACTTTTACGAGCCAAATCTTTAATAACATGCTTAGTTAATGAAATAAAAAATAAAAAGGAATAAATTGGTTGCCAATTTCCTACGGGCTGTACACTCTTAAGCCTGGTGGCAATTTCATATTTGCAGATATACTAGTACCCGCCTAACTTCAGACTGTAAATTTTCATACCTACTCCATGCATTTGTGGCTTCAGATCCTTGTGTATCCGTATGCAGGAGTAAAGAGGAAGTATACCTAGGTATGCTTTAAGGAGGGAGTCAGCACTCTATGAGCTGATGCGAAGCCTAAGTAGTTCCATAATAACTGAGTACTCAAAATAACTGGCCGGCATCTACACAGTGCAGCTCCAGTTTCATAAAACGCCAAAGAACCCACTTCCATTCTCACCATTATATTTGTTTACATCTGTCACAGGAAGCCATAATATTTCGAACCAAACATTTCATCATTCCCCAAAAAGCTGTGGGAATTAAGGTGACCCGCAAAATACGTTCTAATTTTTAAACCCCTTTCAAAGTTGAAACATCAATAAATCTCGGTGGGGTGTCATTCTGATTATCAAAAAAAAATTTGAAGTGATGCAGAAACGTTTCTTGTGTACTATCTTCCCATATGGCTGGCAATTAGTATAACCCCTCCGAAATAGTTTGTGCCGGCAGTTTTGTCGCGAACGAGGAACTTTTCGTAGCTTTGTAAGCACACTATGGTATCTGGAGAGAGGAAATCTAAATATGTTAGTAGTCGAAATAGACGATTTTTTTTCTTACAAGCAGATTAATTGTATACGTATACAAGCAATCGAATGAATATATTCGAATAACCTATTCAGTCACATCTGTAGATAATACCTCTGTTGAGTCATGACAGATCTCCGATCGAATGGTGTGAATAGACTCGCAAAAATACAAACACGCTGCCACTGAGTGTCACTATGCCAACAAAGGTCTTGAAAAGAAGGTTATAAACAGAAGACAGACAGAAGAAGCTGCAGAGCTGCGGTCTGGAGACTTGTAGCTGCGGGGTTGGAAATTTAAGTTCAAAAACATGTAATGCTCAAGCAGAGAATAGATTAGGGGTTGTAAAAACATATGGTTGGCACCAGGTACCCCAGACTAGAGACGCGATTTCTTATATTCTGTTAATGGGATGACCTAGGTCTCTCATTTAATTTATATAATGAAAATAAAGGTGATTATTATTATTACTATTATTATTATTATTATTATTATTATGATTATACCCATGAGCTTTGGCCCCAAGGGGGGGGGGGGGGGGGTAACGGAACAGACCGGGTTGCGGGTCCGGCTGAACCTTGTCTGTAAAATTGTATGCAGTACATTTTAGTGCTAACGATACAACTCTAAAACTAATATTAATGTGAGCATAATATGTATAACTAATAGTGATTTGTTTCGGACACTCAACAAGGCCCGATCAGAACACACATTAACTCCATGGAAAGAGTTAAAGCATCAGACTACTTAAGACTCCAGGACATAAGTTATCAGTCTCTGGAAATGTTTTCCAATCTTGCCATTCATTCAAAAAAAGAACTCCTTTTTATTGCCGATGAAGCTTTTTCGGGGGCTTTTAGCCTGATAGAAAGCCGACTTTTCGAGTGCAACTCCACTTTCAAGTGCCCCATGCATCTTTACACAGCGCTTGTGATTTATTTTTGGCAGGTTTACAGTTCTGGAGGGCTGTGCATCTTTTACAAGATACGGTACTCGTTTTCATTTTGCAACATTTACGTGTACGAGTATTAATATTTTTAAATTGACCAAGACATTTTTTGTTTATAATATAAGGAAATCATGCTTAATTACACTGCACTTGTGATTTATTTTTGGTAGGTTTATAGTCCTGAATGGCTGCGCTTTATTTTACAAGTTCTCTCGTACCGGTTCCTTTATTAAGTATTACAATTGAAAGAAAACTTCTAAGTAAGCTGGCGAATTTTGCAAATATTAACAATTAGACACCTTTGTTTGCCAGAACAATAGAAGCACAGGTGGTAAATTTTACTGATTAATATCCTCTTAAAGCCGATGAATAATCAAAATCTCGAACACAATCCAACCAAACTTGAAACAGTCAAAGGAGAAAATGGAGCTGGAAAATCTGGAAGGTGTCATATTTTGAAAATTGCCGCCATAGAAGCGAGAAATGTCAAGACATTGGGGAGGGGACATCCCTTCAAGAAAGTTCCGAAAATGCCAGCAAGGCTTTCTAATAAGTGCAAGATGATAATATTATAGGGTGAACTCAAGTGGTAGGCAAACCCGTTGTCTTCGTTAATATATTCACTCTTCTATGTGACACCATGGGGGTTAGGGGTGTCTTTTAATATGTTCAGCGGTTTCTACGGCAGCCAGATGGGCGTGGGAGGGGGGGGGGGGTCTGAAGAAAAGCTGTGTAGTTATTTATTGTATTAAAGCCTCACAGGAGTGAAACACGCTAGTCACCATACACTTGTGATACATATTTTTTTTTTAAATTTAGGACTTCTAGAACGTATAGCTAGAATTTTGTTATTTTGTTTGGAGGGGAGGGTTTTCGATCTGAAAATATATTTTTTAATAGTTTACCTGTAGTTTCTAGTACCTTGGACGCTTTTTATACCTTATTTCGGGGAGGACAGCCATGTAACCCTCCGTCTAACTTCCATTGGAACTGGTTCAATACATCTGTTAATAGTGAACATAGGTAAAATCCTATAATTTCCACTATCGCCACAGCCCACTCCCCCCAAAAAAACCTGGCTACTGCCTTACTTCCTTGGCTGTATGGGTAGCAGGGACGGTTTCAGAAAAAGTTTTCGGGGGGGGGGGGGGCGGTGGTCTGAAAAATATCGCGTTTCCCTTACTTGAGTAATAATTTTCTTAATTTCCTTCAAAAGTCCATTCTATCTAGTATAAAGCTATTTCTGTCGGGGGGGGGGGGGGGGGTCTACAACTTCTTCTGCAGGTATATTCTAAAGCATTTACGGACATAGCGATCGCCGTTTTTTGGATAGACTTTGCCTTTTGCCTACCTACAAAACCGCTGAAGCACCTACAAACATGTTCTCGGAAGCCCATAAACTAGTGATGGACATAAATGCATCCCCAAGGTCTCCAGTGGGACTTCTCCTATATTGTGTCAATCAAGGTTCACTTCACATATGTCAAGTGGAGAGGGAGGTGTTCATGTTATGAGAGTCTAACACGGCTCTTGGCTTTGTTTATGTTTACAAATTAATGTCAGGTGCCACTGAGGAGTCACAAGCAATGATATAAAATAGAATAGTTGTCTAGCAGCTAGACTCTAGCTATAAGCTAAGTAAGGCCAATAATGGTGAAAGGTAAGGGGAAATGCGGGGAAATATCAAAGGAAATGTGACCGAGTTTTTGGTGTCTAACATTAAAAAATTAAAATTGCTGCAAATGAGGAAGAAATGGGGATGGATTGCCCAATTAGGGGGAGCATTGGTGGGTCAAAGTACGAAATAGAAGAAACGTATTTATTATCGATTTAATTACAACGTGATACAACACACTTATTCAATTTGAAGGGGGGGGGGGCAGCTACCCCTGGTTCCCCTTTATATTTCCCTGGTGCAATCCAGCAGACAGAGCTTTCCACAGAATGGGCGCAGTACAATAAGTTTATTTCCACTGACAAATGCATCTGCTTGCGCTTCACTGCAACATTGCTGTTGATACGAAAGTATACTCACTAGTAGATAATCGAGAATTTATTAAATAAAATTGCAACCGAGAATAAATAAAAATATGAAAATAAACCAAGTTGACTCTCAACCACTTGAAGCGGCAAAAAATAGGTTGTCAACCGCGACAAAAATCGCTTTCACCTAAATTAAAGCATGCCACCATAACATCCTGCATTTGACGTATGAAATTCAACGCGCAAAAAGAGGAAAAAAGGTGTTCTTATAATACGACAATTTATATATATTTTTTCGTGTCAATGGAGTTTCGATTCAATGCGGTACGGATCGGGGGGGGGGGGGGGGTACGTCAGCCCCCTCCCCTTTCTTCTCTTCCCCTCCGTAACATTTCTCCTCAGTATATCTGCATGTTTGTTTTTGACAGGTGCCGAATTGTTTGTCATTATTAGACGAATGTTGAGGCTTGAGTTTTCCCCCAGTACTCTGCAGGGTGGCAATGTGTGGTGTTTTGAGAGAATCTTCAATACAATAATCTTGCTACTTGTAATAGCTCATGGCCATAGGCAAGGGGGGGGGCTTATTGGGCTACAGCCCGCGAAATGAAAAATTGAGAATTGAATACATCTAAGTAGATGACTTTTTTTAAATTTATTTATATTTAAAACTATCATGGTTAAATTTTTAATCCCAGGTTAACATTAAAAATAGGCCAGCAGCCCGATCATGGTAATTAGGTATTATTATAACACCGGGGTTTATTCAATTGTTTTAAACAAATGGGTGCAAAATGCGCGGGAAATTCAAATTGATAAATTAATCCTCGGCTATATTTTTGATGAGTTTTCAATTTCTTCCGCCTTTCATGTAGACATATTAATTAAACTTCTTAGTGTATTTCTAAATTCTACCTGTAAATTTTAATGTTTATTAGTATTTCCTTCAATTATTAAACAATCAAACCGTTCTCTTATTTAATTTATTCATTTGAATTTCCCGCGCATCTTTTAAGACCGTCACGTGACACCTTACTACTGCGGTATTAGAAAATAAACCCAGGTATTATGTAAACCCCGGTATTATAATAATACCAAGTCGCCATGATCGGGCTGTAGCAGGTGGAGATTCCTCAGTGGAGCTGCAATATAAATACAAGAACATGTGTTCATAATACAGGTGTTCTAAAGAGCAGAAACTCCCAGAAAAATTCGGGTAACAAAATACTGAAATACCAGAGCACGTTAAAATGATATTCGATACTAAAATAATTCCAAAAAAATCTAGGACCTTTTTTTGACTCAGACCTTTCAAGTCTTGTCGTGTCACATCACAACTCAATCATTTATTGTTACACTGAAGAACATCTGTTCACCACTAAACAAATTCTTAACTTTATATCTTTAATATACTGCACCTTTTCCCATAGAACGCCGCTAAGAATGTTAGGAGATTTTATAATTTCGCTGGTAAATTATCTTTATCTAATCTGAACAGCTGGTAAAAACATACAGAAATTTATAATTTATTTGCGAAATTATAAATGTTTTATACTACACATAGCTTGCTATGTTTTTTTGCTATTTGTGAGGAGAAGATTCGAAAATTGGTCTCAAAATACAATCCTCGCATCATCAGTCACCCTATTGAATATTGAGTTCATGTTGCATCCCCCTAGGAGGTCAATTTATAAAAGGCAGATGGAAAAGAAGAGACGGGCAAAAAGGTGATGATAAAAATAATACAGTGGAAGGTAAATGGACAGTAGAAAAGGTTGGAGAACGCGGTGCCTTCTTACAAAAGGGGACGAAATAAGGATCTAATGTGTCTGAAAATCTGATAATTTGTTCCATGCGTCACATAAGGGGACGTACCTTTTATAGAATTCAGGTTTTGGGTTTCCAGTAGTTTGTTTTATTAGCTTTGTCGTATTATGTAAGGATTACTATGAATGTAGTCATTCATGGATGAAAATGTGTCATGGCACACGCAACACCCATTGGTTTTTTTGTACCTCTTTCTAACACAGATTGGCGAAAAATATTGAATTTAATTTGTGCCAAAAACTATTGATATGGTAGGTATTGTAGGTCCAAGGAATTAGTTGAAGAACTGTGGCTTTTTGGTGTCAGATGTCACGTATCGAAATCTAATAGAACATTTCAGCCAATTTGACGGATATTTTTGACGGTCTAAAATAGATTTCATCTGTGAAAATTGACTTCATGCAAGAAAACTCGCAGTGGGGGGAGGTGAGTATTATGATTTGATCTTAATACGATATATTATGTATGAGTCAATAATAATTAATAATAAATAATTAATGGTAGAAGATTCTTAAAATCTCCCAATAATAAAATACACACCGTGGCAAAGGCCACTGGAGCTGTGGAGCAGCTATACCTTCCCTTTTTCCGGTGATGATAAAAATAATACCCCTAAAGTTACTAAGTTAAGTGAAACTGCAACACTGATTAAATTTAATTATGTGACTAGTCATCTCTTAAATACATAAAAACGGCTGTTTTACAGGTATGTTTCAATACACATTTACAATACTTACTTACTTACTTCGGACTATTAAGATGAGCGAGAGGGCAGCGATCTTTTTAGGATAAGTTTCTGTTATATGCGAATAACCGTACTATATGTAATATGTATATGCGATAGACGTTATATATCAAGACAAGTATATTTAAAGTGGCTATTCCACTTGTCATCTTTTCTTCATATTTTGTGCATTAAAAAAATGATGAGATTTCTGTTTTAAGGAGACTATTATGTAGATAACTTAACTATCTATAATAAATTAAGTTATAGTATAGTAGAGACTTATTATTGATGTCTCTACCATATTATAACTTAATTTATAATAGATAAGTTATGAATCTACATAATAGTCTCCTTAAAACAAAAATCTCATAATTTTTTACGCACAAATGAAGAAAATAATACAAGTGGAATAGTCACCTTATTACCATAGCCTCGCATGTCAAATAGACCATAAATTATGTTTTTCGATACATCATACGATATTTAACGATTTTTACTGGCCCATGACTCAAGAATTAGCCGCAGCGAATCGTGTGAACAGTCCCTACCCTACAGTCTACCACTACTTTGTTATTAGAAATTCACCCCCCCCCCCCTCTCCTATCAAAGAGTCCTCCACAAAGTTCTCAATAGATTCACTCCACTTCTTCCGGTTTCCCCTATATGAGAAACTGTATGTCCCCAAGCAACGCAACGTGACTTGGGTCTAAGTGACTAATTTTCAAACAAATCTTTAAACATATGCCCAGCGCAATATTTCCCTTTAATACGCTTCGTGTTTCCTTTGTTTCCCAAGTTTTGGGTTTTTAGATTTCACTCTCCGTGGTCCTACTCTCCTGGTGTTCTTCTATGTAGAAAAATATTAAAGTTTTGAATAATGATGATAATTATAAACAAAATTTAAAAACATTAATAGAAACTTGTAAGTGTAACCTGTACCTTGCCATTGTTTTGCTTAACAAGGACAATAGTCCGCTTACTCTTGTTTTTCTTTGTTACATAAAATTTGTTAATACTTACTTATAGTAGATTTGAAGGTGCCACCCTCCCACGTTTCGGCATGAGGGGGCACAACTTGTAATTTTATGTCCACCTATATTTTGTTGAGAAATACACGGTTTTCTATCTATCTATCTAAATAGGTCTATCTAAATATACATAATAGGAGAAATGTAAGAAAATAATATGCATGTTTCCGAACGTAAAAACATGTATCCGAACTGACACCTGCTCACCGCAGGGACTTCCAAGCATTGTGTACTTAATTAATTTCTCGTTTCACAGTAGCAATTTTCTGAAAATGAACTATTAATGAAAAATTCGTACAAAATACAAGTTTTGAAAAAAGTAGACTAAAAATAAAATTGCGACTACTGTGTCCAAACTGTTTAAGAGATATTCGGTATACTAAGGTAGGCCATGTAGTTTTTTATCAACAAATATTTTAGTTAGACTAGTTGATATGTACAGTTAGGTGGAAGAGAGAGCCCTCAATGTATATACTGTATATTTATGAATTTCTCAGTAAAGATTTATAATTATTATTTTGAGCAAATCGGAGCACACCCAGTACTCATTTTCTAAGTCGTTTTTCAGAGAAAATATCGATTATAGAGCCGTCAAAACATCTCTTAAATTACCTGAAATGTCCCTCTACATTTCGATATAATACATGTCCACTAACGGCAATTGGCCACAGTTCCTGAACAGTGAACTTCTTCATCGAGACAAAACAGCAATCATTTTTTTTTGCTTTCCAATTTATACGCATAAATTATAATTATAATAGAATATATATATACATATATAATAACTACATATACAGTATATAATATATAATTTTCGATTCCGAGATTTCAACGGATCTACACGTTTTGAAGTCCCAGGAACCCCAAAAAGTGGTTTTTACGAAATGTTTGTCTGTCGCTCTGTCTGTCTGTCTGTATGTATGTCTGTCTGTTCATCGATTCCGGGCAAACTACTTAGTGGATTTGGGTGAAATTTGGCATACGTACGTTCACAAAAATCATACCTCGAGATTATTTTTTTTATTTTGGGCTAACTAAATTTGGGGGAATATCGAAAGAAGTTTTGCCACATTGTTTTTATATGCAAGTTGTCCACACAATAACTTACCATGAAAGCAAGCATTTTTTTCTTTTTTTTCTTTATGTTGGTAGTATCGGTTAGGCGGCTATTACACTTGTCATTAATAATAAAATTAATAAAATCATTCTCAAAAAACTCCAAAAAAAAGTCTACAAAAATTATTTCTCAAAAACAGCTTCACCGATTTCTTTTAAATTCACATATATTCCAGACGTTATTAATTTTAATAAAATGCAGGGGGTCGCTTACCCCTTGATAGTTTGCTTCCGGGGGTAAAAAAAATAAAAATAACTTAATTTTAATGAAAAATGACTAAAAAATATTTTTTCTGCGAAACCTTTCTATCGATGATTTCTACCTTCAGGCATGTTTTAGGTGTTAAATTGAGTATTTGCTTTCCCAAAAAACAATTTGGTTTTGTGCAAAAAAATGTTTTGGAAAAAATGAAACCAAATTGCCAAATTCACGCTCAAATGCATTGCGTGCCCTGCTATTATTTCTGTGTGGCAATGGGTTGTCTGTCCTATCTAGAATTTACGTCACCTCCAGTGACGTCAGGCGGATGACCCCCCCCCCCCCTTCCCGAGATATCCGAAATTTAACAATAGAAAAATTACTTACCATGAAATTAATCATTTTCTCTCCCTACTAATTGATAAATTGGAAAGCATGTTCGAGTAAAATGGATGCCAATTTTTGTTAGAAAGAGGTACGTATGTATATCTTATACCAAAATGCTCTGAAATATTTCTTCAGATCATCTTGATATTATTGATAGCTATACCATTGATATTTCATTAGATTTTTTATTTTAACCCTAATGAGGCTTTTCCCATCCGATTGTCTCATAATGCATTTTATCAAGTTTACCTATAGCAATAATAATTCAGGTGCAAAATTAAAAAAATTACTACGAAAGGTTGTAATGTTTATTAAAAAAAAAAAAAAAATGCTGGTCCTACGGAAATGACGTAAAATCCCAGCCTTTTCCATATAATCAGGCACGAAAGCAATGTAAAGGACTCTCTTACACCACGCATCATCAATATTATGAGCCGCCCACGTAAGGTACGAGGGTTCTTCAAGAGTAATAAAGGATTTCCATGAAGAGTGTCGAATCGCCTCCTTTCCCATTAAACCAGGAATCGGCTCGGTCCTTTTTCAAATGGGGGGGAAGAACTGTAAAAATCGGTTATTTATAGGCATCCCTCTCTTCAATGATCGTAAAGCAGTCTATAAAAGAGGAGGCCAGCTATAAAAATACACGTTGGTCTTGAAGGGGTGGTGGAGATTCAATTTATTCACCTGCTCACAAAGTCATTGCATTTTATTATTTTTGACAACTGATGCGTCTGCAGTTCCCCCAGGGGCACTCGTAGCCCCCCCCCCAGGATTTCTCGTGACAAAGACGTTATGGAGGCTATAGGCATAGTGTCCACTATAAGGAAAGGGAAATTAATCTTTGGTAAGCTTATTTTGCATGGAAGGCATGAAAAAAAATCAACATATTGACTTTCACAAAAAATATATTACTAAAATTACTTAAAACCCCCATATCAAATTTTCCTGCCGCAGCTATGGTGGTCCACGGAAAATCATCAAATAATCTAGTGGTCCACGGACAAAAAAGTTTGGGAACTCCTGTGGGCTGGTTGGCGATTGGTATTTATTTAATTCTGGGATTAAAACTGTAAATAAACAAATTTTGAATAGCAATTTCCATTATAAAATTATTTAAAATAATAAATAAAATAAAATTATTATAAAATATTATAATACCATGGTATTAAATAAACCCCGGTATTTATTTAATCCCCTGGTATTAAATGAACCTCGGTATTATAATCGCCATGATCAGCCTGCTGGGCTAGAATACAATACATTTTATTAATGCAAAATTTGTACGGTAGCCTACAAGCGTATGGTCCTCATTGTAATTTTTCAAGAAATAAAATCAGAGATAAAATCTTCCCGATGTGCGGTGGGAAGATAGTAAACACAAAGCCTATCGAAAACCAGAAAGGAAGCGCTGAAAAGGTTTGACGTTGTGTTGGAAGGTGTCCAAAAGGTTCATTTTGCCTGAGATTGAGGAGAAAACCAGGAGAGTGGCAGGGTGGCGTGTTACTGCCTTTTCATCCCTCTCACTCCCCCCCCCCCCCCCCCGTCACACACGATGGCTGATTGATTCTCGGTTGCGACAAAAAAACAAGAGTCGTCTCAATTTTCTCTTCTATACGCTTAAGTTGTAAACTGTTATTGGTTTCTTAATTGGAATCTTTAGCGTTTTTGGAGGAAGATACTTTGGAGTTCTGTGGCCAAGGAATTCCGAGCTGGCTTATCCCTCTTATCTGAATTCACAGTTCTTCATTTCTCTGCCGTATAATCTTTAACTCAGTATAAAAACGGGGGAAAATAGTCATTGACGACTTCAATAAGCTGATAGTGCATTGTTTATTTATTGATTTATTTATTATTTTATATTATAAAAGGTTAATCCCGATTAACCTCTTCAATCACCTCACTAAGTCACCTAATAGTTACTTGTGTTACGACACGTCTCCGACCGCAAGGGGTATAGTGACTCGCCCAAGTACAAGCAGCAGCTACCACCACGCCACCGATGTCGCATAAATTGTACATTAGGGATGGAACGAATTTAGTCATGCCACACAGTTTTTAGCCAAATACTTACATGTCTCGAAAGCTATGGACTTTGTTAATATTTTAGAAACATACTAACAATATTTATTAATTTTGTAATTAGTATCTATCAGGCAGGGAAATGAGAGGAATCAAGGCATGACAAATTGGATTCAGTAAGTACCAACTGATCAGAGGTATGTCTGATTGGATAGGCCAAATAGAGGTTTTCATCTTGAGTGATCAAAGTGAGGAGACATTGACTTTGACCAGGGTTAGATTTCGGCTCCCCTAGGCCCCTAGGAAATCCTTTAAGAAATATACGCAAATAAACGATTATTTATTTATTTATTTTATACCGTATGCTCCAAGATCAGTCATGCACTCGAATTTTCAGAGATGGGTTGCAATAGGGAAATTTCTCATGACTGAATCCAGAACTTCTCCCTGCAGAGAACGATAACTCGTAGAATATATAACATCAGTGTCCTCTACATCAGTTTCTTTACACATTATATTGCAGTATTATATGGTATAATATAACACTGACATTAAATTAACTTTGATTGAAGAGGTAACTTCCACGTTATAACCGAAATTAGAGGATATAGAAGAACTGGGCTTGAAGGGATTCGAACCCACGATCTACGCGTAGATTCGATTCTTGTCAAGCTCAGTTTTTCTATATCCTCTAATTTCGGTTATATCAGTGTCATCTAAATCAGTGTCTTCTAAATCAGTGCCTCTAAATCAGTATCCTCTAAATCAGTGGTCCCTAAATCTAACGCCAATGAATTGCAAGCTAATATGTACCCAGGATTTTGTTCCACAGGGGAGAGCCAAGAAGAAATTTTCCCCAAACCAGACCATATATCTGTAAAAGAAAATTCTCAACATCTTGTTTTTGAACGTCATCATCGGTAACCTAATCATTCCTACTGCACTATCTACTGAACCTTGTAATTCGATGAGCAAATATTCAGTTTCAGCTCTTAACAAATGCTTTTAAGCTGCACTATCTACTGCACCATCTACTGACCCTTGTACTTCGGCGAGCAAATTTTCAGTTTCAGCTCTCAACCAATGTCCTTACACAAGGAAGTTCATGATCGCATTGTATTTCCCAATACTAAAGGCTACTGTTTAATCAGTTGTCACCTAAAATAACACAAAGTATCAGTTAAAGAGAATAAGTGACACCCAACTTGACTGGGATAATTATAGGATAATTACGGGGACCACATCCGAAAGGCTCCCGTTAAAATAACCAAAGCATCAATAATTATCAAACTCAAAGGGCTAAAAAGAAATAAGTGCAGCTACATCATTATGGGGAGCATCTGGATTTCGTCAGCCACAGTGAAGCTGCGAAGCGTCACACTTATCTTGTTGCGTCGGGCATTATTGTCCCATGGGACGGTAATCATAAATTTCGCTTTTCTACTTTGGTGTCCCAAGACCCTGTTCTTTTGCAATTTATTAACGCTGTAAATTTTGGGTTATTAGTTCAAATTTTAAAACATGTCAAATTAGGGCAATTTTTATGTCTTCAGCGCCGTGTGTAAGCCAGCTCCGCAATAGGGCGAGCAAACTGACATCTCTTAGGAAGTCTAAGAAAGAAGTATTTCCAATGCAGCCGCGGGACTTAAGAGCATGTTTGGTGCGGTTATCTTTTTTAAATATTATATATAGGTGCGGGAGCCCACAGAATTTTTTTTACCGCCCTGAAACCCGCTCTAAACAAGATACCTACTCACTACAAACACAAAATAGATATTAAAAGGGATAAACAACTGAATTCTACTCAAGAAAACAGAAAAGGTCTGCTTCTTTAGGGAAGTAGAAGCCCATTTTTCAATAGTAAGAGAGTGTACAAGATAGCATCTACGAAAGCGATCTCCACTTTCCACATTGCATTAAAGAAACGACTCAAGGAAGGATGGAAGTGGAGGCCCGAATGTGTTGCTGTGGTGGGGAGGGCAGGTGTCGAGACTACCTCGTAAATTTAAATAAAGGAATGAGGTTCACTACCCGCGAAAATAGATACATTTCTTCTCAGGTGGGCTCTGTGTTAAGGAGGGTTGTAAGCTTTTGTCTTGTTTAAGAAAAAGGGTTTGGTGCTGAGGGTATCAATTTTGAGGGTTTTGGATTGAGATGCAATCGATTGTAATTTCATTGTCATTATGTGATACGGTATGACCCAGTGCCGGTGGCAGATATAGCTTTTTATTTGGGGGGAGGGGGGGGGGGTCATCCCTCAAAATGTGGGCTCAGATATAATAAATAATAAATAAATGTATTTCGTTTCTTCAATATTACATATACAGTGATATAATGAAGTAGGGGAGGCCCAAAGGATTTCTCCCGTGCCGGGGCCCCCTTAATACTAATAACTAAACTAAAACTTTATCGATAATAATTAATTTTATGTAGACTCTAAGTAACATCACTAAGTAAGTAAATAAGTAAGATCATATACTAAGATGAAATAATATAAATGTTTATCACTCTGTTGAATCCGGGGTTGTTATGCTAGCGCGCTATTGCTGGAAGATTTGTTAGTTGATTATGGGACAGATGAAAACTAATTTTACTAACGAATTTTTTTTTTGGTCGTAGATTTTTTATGAACTCAGGAAGGCTGTTATAGAATGGAACTGATAGGTAAATGTGCGAATGTTTGAAAAGGGTAGTGTTGTGATTGGGGATCTGAAGATTGCGACCAACACCAAGTCTTGTGCCACAGTCATGTTGAATTAAGTCTGATTGGTTGTTTGCGTCTAGTAATTGTTTGTACCTGTATAAACAAAGCTGTCTTGCGTAAGTGAATGTGGTGGTAGGTACGTTAAATTCGTCATAGAGCAGTTCCGATGGATACCTATAGTGCTTTTTCATGGCAACTTTAATTACGCTTCGGAGGGCTGTTTCTAGTGGGTCCATGATTGTAGAATGTGCTCCGCCCCATGCTAAGATGTTATATTGTACAAGTGATTGGACTAGTGCGAAGTAAATTTGTCTTATAACGTCACGGTTTACAATATTCCTTAGTCTTTTGAATTTGTACAAGGTTTTTCTTATCCTTTTGACAGTTAATAATATGTGCTCACTCCATCGTAAATTGTGGTCTATAATGGTCCCTAAGTATTTGTATTTATCAGTTTTAATTATTTCTCGGCAATTGTAACAGTTGTTTAGAGCACAGTCATGTCCATGAAGTATCAAGTGCTGGTTTTCAGGTTGCCCAACAACCGTGTTGCTGAAAGCCGTGTACTCCGTTTTATTAATGTTAAGGGTAAGTAAGTTCTTGTCTAGCCAATCTTTAACCTTGCGCATTGCGGTGGTTGCCTTTTGATAAGTGTCGTTCCACGTAGGACCGTTGAAGTACAATACTGTGTCGTCGGCGAAGCCTATCAGTGTACCTTCTGTGTCCAGTTCCAGTAGTTGGTTATAGTAGACGAGGAAAAAAAGGGGACCAAGGACGGTTCCTTGCGGGACACCACACGTCATTGTCGTCATGTCACTAAAAAAAGTTTTGCTTGTGCCACAAGCATCGTACGGTCCACTTAATAAAACTTGTTGTTGTCTGTTGGTAATGTACGAGCAAAGTAGTTGAAGACAAATCCCCCTTATTCCTGCCCGTTCCAGTTTGGAAAGTAGTATGTCATGTGACACGGTGTCAAATGCTTTTTTTAGGTCCAAGAAGATACATAATGGGTGTAGTCCTTTGTCTAGGTCAGAGTATACTGGTCCTGAAAGTTCAGCTAGTGCGTCTTGAGTGCTTCTCCCGTTTCTGAAGCCAAACTGTCGTTCTGAGAGGGAGTGCGTCTGTTCGAGGAAAGACATGAGTCGAGATTTGAGAGCTTTTTCGATTATTTTTGATACGTTAGAGATAAGGGATATCGGTCGATAGTTGGACATTTCAGATCTATTTCCGCTTTTAAATACTGGTACTATGGTAGCTCGTTTGCACACGTCAGGAAATGAACCTTCAGTCATTACGAGATTTATCAGGTATGTAAGTGGCTTAAGGAGACGATGTCTGTGCTGTTTCAAGGTCCTTGCCGATATTCCATCCGGGCCTGCTGCAGCATTCGTCCTGAGTTCTATTAGATATTTTTCAGTCTCCTGTTCTTCAATAGGTGTCATAAAGATAGAACGCTCGTTGCATCGTTCTGCTGTTGGTCGCTCCGCATTGTGTTGTCCTTTGGGCAGTTCAGACGCTAGAGTCTCGCCAATCCTCGCAAAATATAAGTTAAATGCGTTGGCAATTTCCCTACCGTGATTGTTTTCCATTGTTAGACGTTTATTCTCATTATCAGAAATTTCCTTGATTTCATTTTTAGATTTTTTAATAGTGTCGGTAATTTCGTTGATAAGTTTCCATGTCTCACGTGGATTTTCTTTATTTGCTAATATCTTGTCTTTGTAAAAATTATTTTTTGTATTTGTGATCAATTTTTTTAAATGGTTTCTGTATCGGATATATTTTTTCCGGAGTTCATCATTGTTGGGGTATGCTGTTAATCTCTGTTTCATACGATCTCGATTTCAAATGGATTTAAGCAGGCCATTAGTTATCCACGGCTTGAGTTTCGTTGTTTTGTTAGGTTTTGTGACTTTTTTCGTCGCTAAAGTAATGTAGTTAGTCAAAGTATGTAGGAAGTTGTCCGCGCAGCAGTTAACATCAGTTTCATAAAGAACCGTCTCCCAAGTTTCGTGCAGAAGCAGGTCGTTTAGCTTTAAACCGTCTATGATAGTTCTCTCAATTTTGGTTTTGTATTTTTTGGTTGTACTAACGTGCTGAATGGTTAATGCTGTCATAAAGTGGTCTGTCACTGATGAGCGAAGTATGTGTCCAAGTGCGTCTGAGTGCGCGTTTGTAAAAAAGTGGTCTAGACAAGAGCTTTTAATATTAGGTTCAGTAGGAACTCTAGTATAACTATTAATTGCTGAGTAAAGCCCCATCGATGTGAGTATGTTCAAATAATTCAAGGTATCTACCGGCGGGGTTTCCTCTGCTGTGTCTATATTAATATCCCCTGTCAATGTTAGTAGGTCATAAGAAGAGCTGTTTAGGTTTTCAAGGAAGCTTGCTAGGCACTCAATAAAACCTGGTACATTTTCCCTAGGCGGTCGGTAGATTGAAATTATTTTGTGTTTTTTATCTGCAAATGAGAGTGAGACGACTGATGCGTTGCATCCAGTAATATTAACTAGTTCAAAGCTGGCCCCTAAACAAAACCTGGTGAAGACCGCAACCCCATCACATTTGTTAATAAAACCGTAACTATAAAAAGATTCGTAATCGGGAATGGAGTAAGTACTACCAGATTCAGCAGAGTGATGCGTTTCAGTTAAGACAATAACATCAAATAGAATCCTTACGCTTTGGTAATACACTAGAAACTGATTAAAATTCTTATTCAGACTTCGAATATTCATATTTAAAATTATTAAAGCTTTATCAGTAAAGTGACATATAAACTGGGAATAAAAACAAAACGGTATTTGATTTAAGAAACTGATTTAGTTTTTTCTGAACAATTCTGGTTGGTGCAGACAAACAAAACTAATTTGAATAGCACTTTCCATTGTAAAATTATCTTTTTACATTTTTAACACCAGGGTATTATATAAACCCCGGTATTAAAATCGCCGTGATCGGGCCACTGGAAGCTAAATTTTCCCTCACACAAAAACTCCTTCATCTACATAGTAAACCTACTATGCATAAAAGTCGTTAAAAAGAGGAAAACTCCCCTAAAAGAAGCAGCATGAAGTAAAGGAAAAAGGCATAACCCTTGCCATACACAGTGGGGCTCAATAGTGGGGGGCCCACCCGACAAAAATGCCTCCACGTGGCCAAACTATTATAGGCAAAGACCCACCAGCTCGCAACGGCCTATCATCAGCATGTCTTCTCAAAGCTAGTAAACTGTGGCTAAACAAACTTCTGCGGCCGGCCGCGAAAGACGTGGACAGTATAGACTAGAGTTTTATAAACTGCAGTGGATTTTGGTTTCGAAATGTGGGCAGCTCTGTTTTCAACACTGGGATTTTTATGATGAAATCCAGTTGGCTTCTGCTATACAATAGGAGTGCTTTATGTCCTGGTATTAGACAATGTAAATAAAATAAGAGACAGGGTAATATTGTCATGAAGACAAGGTATTGTGATGAAGCAGTAGAATCCGAGAATTCTAAAAGCGTACTTCCGTTTCGTCAACATCTGCGGTCGACATCATCAGTGGAACTGCGTAAGATTGTATCTCGGAGGCTCAGCAGCAACTGTTCGGACTAGGTTTTTTTTTTCAGTGGAAGTGGAGAATTTGATAACCAAACACTTGTGCCCTTACTTTCCCCTTTCATCACTGCCATGGCCATGCAATTTTCAATAGAAGAGGCATTGGAAGAAATAAAAGATTCTCTGTTAAAGCCTTTGTAATTGTAGTATAATACAAAATTCATATTTAACGACCAATGGCCTTAACAAGTTGAATCCACGAGAGCAGAGCGTTTTTCAAGCTGCGGCAAACTTGGAAGTGCGCACAGCGTTGGCAGGGGAACATGGTGGGACATGATAACGTGCTGAGACTATACCAGTCGGTCTGAGTATGTGTCGAGTCCTGGCCACCTCCGAATTAATCGTGTGACTAAACTATGTTCCCCAAGTAATTCGGAATCCACTATAATCAGGAGGTCCACCTTGTCTGTCAACTCTCCTCTCCCCGAGGTGAAGGAGGCTGCCCTTAGGGTGCCTCAAGTTCATAAACAGACTCACTCCCCCCGCCAGGCTGACATGGTTACTAAAAGCAGAAATGCTGAAAGTAAGCGTTAGAAGAAGATGAAGATATTTAATTTTACCCCTGAAGTGTAAGAACCCGCTCCGCTCCTGTAGTAGCGGAATATTTGGGTAAATTTACGTATAGTTTCATCGTAGAGGAAATCGTTAAGGAATGAAAGAAACCACATCAAAGGCAAGGCAGCCGCTTTTTATATTACCTCATCCTATGTATCTGCTACCACGTGCAAAACACATTCGCTCTTTTATATGAGCTTTTTGGAGTATGAGTCACATGGCAAATTTGGCACATTATGTCTTTATGGCAGTATTTCCTGTCTTCTTCAAAGTAACTGAGTTTCTGAGTAATGACTTTCGGTCTCAGAGGCAAAGTCGCGGAAATTCCTAATCTGTACCTCCTCGTGGTGAAGATCTCTCTTCAAGTTACAGCCGGATGATGGCTGGTTGGCAGCAACATATTGCAGCGATGTCTCCAATCTCCGCGATTTTGACATGCCCTCTTCAGCTCCACATAGGACGTTATCCCCAAATCATGTTTAACTTGTTGGAGATATTCGTCTCGTGGCTGTCCTCGTCGATTTACGCCTTCCATGGTGAAGATGGAAGCGCGTAATGGTGACTGAACAGATAGAGAAACGAGCTTGAGCAGGGATAAGCGACAAACACACTCTTTTTGAGGAGGGCACTCTTTTGTCATGGGGTTAGAAAACAGGCCTCGAAGGCCGAGGAGCTCAACGAAGAGTCAACAGCATAAGGATGCAGAAGGCAACAGGGAACCACTGCATCATCACGTAACTCCGACCGTGAGTCTTTGTAATTATATTAGACCAGGTCACTTTTTTGCCCTGGGGTTGGGAAACTGGCCCCGAAGGTGGAGGAACTCAACGGCATAAGGCAACAGGGAACCGCTGCCTTACAATTCTTTAGTATAGTCATCATGACTAAAATTGCCATGATGATCGCCTATCTTCAATAGACGAGGCATTTAGAGAAGAAGAAGACCGTGCTATCACCGATGTTCAAGCTTTCCTTTAGTTACGATCGTTTCGGTAAGGTACCCAAGTCTATACATATTTAGGTGCATCTTACGTATCTTAAAGCCTGAGGTGTGGGGGACATTTAAACAAAACGGGGACACTCACACCTACAACACGAGGCAACGGGGAGACCTCGTAAGGCCAGCGCCACGCACAGCCAAGTGTGAGCGACTGGATCCTATACTACAAGGTTTCGCCTACCTTAGAAAACTCCCGATTGAACTGAGAGCGGCGAGAAATGCTTCTAACTTCCCTAAAATGCTTAGAAACCATCTCTTAGAGAAAGCTTTCTACACTGTCACTGAGGCACTTGCACAATGACCATGACGGAACTACCTGATTTTGACGACACTCTGACGATTTTATCTTATACTTTACCTGTATTGTATAATTTAAAGGAAATATGTATTGTATTGTAAAGCTAATTGGAGTAGAAAAATTTTCTTTCTGTGTCCAACCTCGAACCCCTGTCTTTCTTACTTCCTCATAGTCATAGACCCTCTACAATAGGCCGGTCCAAAATCGAGACGATCTCAGGAAAATAATAATAATAATAACAATTCGTATATTTTTCTAAAATGATAGGCGTAACAAATTATTTTGTAGGCCCCCTCAACCTGAAGGTGTGCGGGGTACCTACCAACTCAAGTTGACAAAATTAATTATAATAATGAAGTAATTAAAAAATTAAAATAGTAATATAGATACAATAATACAATATAAAACAATACATATTTATGTCCTTTAGTTATTATATATAATCAGCCAAGTAGGCAGCATTAACTGGCAGCAGTGCCTCTGGTATACTCCAAATTCCAGAGACTGTTTAGCATCAACCCCTTCCCCCAACTCCTTTAGTCGAGAGGTCTATATATTCCCATGTACGCGGCATAACCAAGCAGTTTCTATGCATCCGAGCCCCTATCTCGAAGGAACCTGTTGTTTGCTTTTTTGAAAGAACGAGCCTGCTCAAGTACAGAACTTTTTTTCTCTTCACAGCTTTTGAATATTTTAGAATTGGGTTAGTAAGCTTGGAGAATGACGCATAGGGGAATGCCTCGCTGCTGTGTTTGGCTTGATTTTCTGTAGGTTAAAAAATTGATGAATTTTATGTGCTGAAATGTCAGCAAGTTGAATTGATTTATTTTTTATATCAACGACCAGCAGCCGTAGCGCGAATTGAAAAGGATAACTTATCCGAGAAAATGTATATATATTCCTAAATAAACACTATTATCAATGCAAAGTTAGTTCCTATATGGGAATTAAAGCGGAAAACAGATTACTATTACAGATTGTTTGAAAACGCTGGAAGGATGAGTTAAAAACTGACCTCCGCGAGTTGGGAGTCCGGTGATAGTGGAGCGTTATACAAAACCGAGATGACTGAAGGAGTGTCGTGGAGCAGGCCAATAAAGCTCATCAAGGGCTGTAGAGCCAGAAGAAGAAGATTACAGATTGTTTGTCAACAGATTAATTATTGTTCATCGTTCATCGTTATGCTAACCATCAATTTTTTTCTCTCAATATTTACAATTATTATTATTATTAATTATTGTTTACCTATATGCTACATTGTCTAGCATTTATTGTTAAAACTGACAAATAGCTGATTAAGTTACTCTTCAGTGTTGGTGCTATGCCTGTAGCTGCCTTATTTCTATTATAATTAGGCATTCTTCTTTTTTCAATGCCTCTTCTATCGAATATTGGCGATCATCATGGTAATTTGGACATTGAAGACTGCTCTGAAAAGGGACGTCGTGCTCTTGCCAAGCCACTGTCTCAGGTTTTTCAATCAGGATGTTCTTCTTCTGCCTACTGTCTTCCCTTGGGTGGTAACACGCAGAAGGCGATACTTTTCATTCCTCATCACATAGACCAAGTATGTTAGTTTCCGTTTCTTAACCGTCAGCAACAACTCGGCTTCCGTATCTATTTGCCTCAGGGCCTCGGCATTGGGGACACGATCTCTGCAGGATATGCGCAGCATGCGTTTGTACAAGGCCGTAGCCAGAAGGGGGGTTCATGAGGGTTCAAACTCCCCCCCCCCCCCCGAAATGAAATGGCTTGACACTAGATAGAATCGGATTTTGAGAGGAAAAATAAAAACTACTAATTGTAATATCCATACTCAAATTTCAAATGTACTGATTCTGTTCCCCATTCGCCTAATAATACAACTTTAATCTAATGACATCCAAAATAATCTGTTAGTCAATATAGCCAAATTATGTTTATATCTCTGAGAACTTCTTAAGAATCTTCAAAGTGTCTTTCAAGTTGAATGACAGCAACAATCGTCCGAACCAGCTCAAATTGGGGATCCGAGAGCCCATTAATAATTCCAAAAAGCTTGTACACACCAACAGCTAGCTAACACCAAGATTAAAAAATGACTCATTGACAACAGTAAATCAAAGTTTATTTATTTATTTTCATGATTTCATAAGCTAAGTAATCTCAGCCATATGCCAAAATGATGGATTGCCTCCTCCGATTTATCACCTATTCTCTTCGTCCATTTCAACATGCAGGGGAAGTGTTTACTATACAAAGTAACGACCACACATTGTTAACATTGCTGGGCTTTTTAAATTATTTTTACTGATAGCCAGAGTCAAAGTCAGAAAGTCAGAGTATGAGAAGTCACCTGTTGACGAGTGCCTAGTGCCATGTGATCTGGCGCCCGAGACTCGAATATCTGAGGTGCAGTAGTCCAACCGGTGGCCATGGTGAGATTCGCAGAAGCAGTGGGGCTCGGCTAGTGCGACTGGGGGACCTATGGACCCAAATTGTGGCCTGGGTCCCGACTACAAAATACAACTACTACTACTACTGCTACTACTACTACTACTACTTCTACTATTACAACAACAACTACTACAACTACAACTACTTCTACTACTACTTCTACTACTACTTCTACTACTACTACTACAACAATTACTACTACTACTACTACTACTACTACTACTACTACTACTATTACTACTTCTACTATTACTACTATTCTACTACCTGTTGACGAGCCGTTCACGCCGTTTTTGTTCTGAAAGTGCACTTCCAAACGCTTCTTCAACAGTTCAGTGCGTAAACTTAGAAGAACATGTCTCGGCCAACAAGCCCGGAATCTCCTGTTTTATCATGTATACCTTAGTGTGTTTTCTCGTTTTCATTAGAGACATCAGTTCCTTGCAGAAGGTGTATACTCATAAATTATACAGCAGAAACATTTACGGTGGGTACAGTACTTTATCACCCACGAAATTCGGCACAAAAAGAACGCGTGGTAGTTTGTAAAATGAGTTAAATTTGAATAAAAAGACGGGGGGAGGGGGGGTGTAGAGCAAAATGATGAGGCTGAAATTCATATAAGTTTCAGTGGATCCGAGATGAGTGAACAACAGGGAGCGTTATACAAATTATGTTTACGAGAACTCTCATATATATGATGCCATAAAACGGGGCAATAATGTTTTAGGCCTCTTTTAAGAGAGAAGTGCTCTTACCAAGACAAATTTTTATTTCTTTTTCTCCACATCGCTTTCTACCACCCTCTTATACTGAAAAAATCTGTCATGCACTAGACCTATGATTCATATTTTATATCATTGAGCTTTTGGGAGTGCTCGGACATTAAACTAGGCTATAGCTCTTGCCTGGAGTGTGCTCTTGTACGGAAGTGAAACATGGTGCATTTATGAACATAACAAAAAAACGATTATGTGCAAAGATCGGAGACGAGTCGTAACTTAACACGGGTACTAACCTACAGACGCAACTGAAGTGATCAATCGGATTAGATTAGTTAGATTGTTTGTATGCGATGGATCTTTAAAAAAAAGGAAAAAAAATGTGGTGCTATGAAAGAATCTTGAAAATACGGAGATGGATACAACCAACGAAGCCATGCTCCTTAGAATAACAGAAATAAGATCTATTATTGCCGCCATTTCATGAACCGGTCCGAGTTTACTCGAACATGCTTTCCAATTTATCAAGTAGTAGCTAGAGAAAATGAGTAATTTCATGGTAAATAATTTTCCTATAGTTAAATTTCCGATATCTCGGGGGGGGGGGGGGGGGTTGTCCACCTGACGTCACTCGTCACTGGTGGTGAGGTAAATTCTAGATAGGTCAGACCAACAAATTACCACACAGCAATAATGGCTGGGCACGCAATGCATTTGACCGTGAATTATCTATAATTTTTTCAAAAACATTTTTTTTGCACAAAACCAAATAGTTTTTTGGGAAAGCAATCTGTCCGGTTTCGTTACTCAATTTAACACCTAAAACATGCCTGAAGGTAGAAATCATCGATGGAAAGGTTTCACAGAAAAGTCATTTTTTAGTCAGGTTTCATTAAAATTTAGTTATTTTTATTACCCCCAGAAGCAAACTATCAAGAGGCAAGCGACCCCCCGCATTTTGTCAACAATAATAATAACGACTACAATATATGTGAATTTAAAAGAAATCGTTGGAGCCATTTTGGATAAATAATTCTTGTAGACTTTTTTGGAGTTTTTTGAAAATAAAACCCCCCCAAATTGAGATAGCCCAAAATAAAAATAAATAGTCCCGAGGTATGATTTTTGTGAACCTACATGCCGAATTTCATGAAAATCGACTGAGTAGTTTGCCCGGAAATTGACGAACAGACAGACAGACAGACAGACAGACAGAGCGAGAGACAGAGCGACAGACAGACATTTCGTAAAAACCACTTTTTTGGGTTCCTGGGACCTCAAAACGTGTAAATCTGTTGAAATCTCGGAATCGAAAATTTCGACCATCACAAAGCTTTCCTTATACTACTTATAAATTGGAAAGCAACAATAAGAAGAGCCCATTCTGAGACGAGAAGGACTCCTCAAGAGCATCATTGAGGGTATGATCGAAGTCACCAATTCAGGAGGACAACGGAGGAAGGAGTACCGAGAGGATGTCATGAAGGACCTAGGGTGTGACACTTGCAAAGGACTGAAAAGGACCGCACAAGACAGGCGAGAGTATAGAAGAAGACTACAACATTCGGTGCAAGCCAATCGTTAGATTGAAACTCCAGAAGAAGAAACTAAGAGGTCTGTCTGACTCGTATCTGTGCTTGACTAAGCCATGCTTTCGCCTGTTACATTGCGTCAATGGTAAGCTAGTCTCTTGGTTGGATTAATAAACATAGTTTTCTTCAATAAAAAAATAATCTTAACTAAAAATGACAATGTTAGGAAGTAAAAGGGGCGAAAAAGCAAAGCAAAAGGACAGGTATTTGTTACATCACAACCATTAAATTTTGAAAGAAAATGAAAGCCTAAAGGGAAGCACATCAAGCCCTCAAATGGGTAGTGGAGCATGGAATTTCCACTGATGTTGGCAATAGGTTGTAGAAGGTCCTAGGAAAATGAGACGCTCTGGTCGAGCAGTAATAAACTACTCCGGACTATTTTTCATAAAGAATTTATTAGTACCTCTTCTGTTCCTTTGCCAATTTCACCCTTTTATGGATGGAGGTACATTATTTTCTTAATTAACTTTTCGGTTTGTTGAATTAAAAAGGAGTCTTTAAAACACTTTTCAAACAGATTTCTTTGTCAACTTGTTGAGGAAATTAAATGTCAACCTAATATCATTTTTCTCTTTTGCTCATTTACGGAAAATTATTTATTGTTTCGTTTCGAATTTCGCAAAGAGAAGAAATTTTGTCGACGCATTTGTGCTTGTTTGTTGCTTGTTTTCCAACGCCTGCTTTTAGTATTTATGCTTCAAGTAGCCCTGTCAGCCTGGCGAGGGGAGTGAGCCTGTTTATAAACTTGAGGCCAGGGACGGATCCTTGGGGGGGGAGCGGTGGGGGCGGTCGCCGAGAAAAATAGCTTTATACTAGATAGAATGGACTTTTGAAGGAAATGAAGAGAAATTGTTACTCAAGTAAGGGAAACGCGATATTTTTCAGGTCACCGCCCCCCCCCCCCCCGAAAACTTTTTCTGAAACCGTCCCTGCTTGAGGCATCCTAAGGGCAGACTCCTTCACATCGGGGAGAAGGGGAGTTGACTGACAGGGAGGACCTCCTGATTATGGAGGATTCCGAACCACTTGGGGAACATACTAAAGGCACACGCTTAATTCGGAGGTGACCAGGACTCGACACGCACGTAGACTGACTGGTACAGTCTCAGCGCGTCATCATGTTCCACCATGTTCCCCTGCCAGCGCTGTGCACACTAACCCAAGTTTGCCTCAGTTTGGAACATGCTCTGTTCTGTCGGATTCAACTCGGTACGGCCGTTGGCATTGTCGATGCATTTCTAAAGTCTATCTTAATGAAAAACAACAAACAATTTGAAGGTAATAAACAATAAATAAGCAGGCCTATACTATGCGGCTTGGCCTTGGATTGAGAATTATGAAATCTTATGTGTTCCCAATTGTTCTATATGGTATGGAGGAGGGATAGAAGTTCTGTAGGTACTAAATAAATAAGTAAATAATGACTTTTTGTTTTATTACTAAGCCATCCTAGCGGAGTTAAGGCTATAAAGCCCTCTCTCTTGCACTCAACTAGGAAGGCCCGTGACCGCCTACTTTACATGCCCTCTGAAAATGTAGCATGTATGGGACTCGAACCAACAACCTTGCAGGTGAAAGTCAGAGTCCTTACCACTAATCTACATGTCCTGTAGGTACTCTATGTACTCTAGGTACTGTAGGTGGTACTATAGGTAACAAAACTGCTTAGAAAGTACTGTAGACCCGACGTCGGTATTAATTACGTAAATGACTTTATATACGGTAAAAGGAGCTCTCTGAGGAAGCAATAAATCAGAGAGATCTTACGTGATAAAGACGTGACAAAGACTTTTGAAAACTTTGGTGACAGATGTGAACTTTTAATTACAGAAATTTTGAATGAGTTTTCAGCCGGAGAATAATTGTACGAAGGTATGCCTATAAGATTCAGACTTACGAACCAAATCGGCTGGCTTAATTAACGATTAAGATTATATTAAAAGAAGAGTTACCGAATAAAGTGAGGTATAACTTTATGGTTCAAAGGAAGGCAGAAGAAAAATTTAATAAAGATTTAGTAAGTCTACGTTTAGCCGTATAATGGCTACTACACCTTTTCGCATTAGGCCTATTGTATGCCACGAAACGTTCGAGAATTATTATTATTTTTCAGGTTTTTTTATAGTTTTCAGTATTTTCAGTAACTTTTAATTCACTTAATCACCCTTAATTCACCCCAAAGGCCGTGTGGAAAGCAATCCCCCGCGGAAGAAGACCAAGAGGAAGACCAAGGCGAAGATGGGCGGACCAGTTCCAGGAGGACCTCCTTCGAGTTGGCGTCGAGGCAGCAGAATGGACAGCGGCTGCTGAGGATCGGCAAAGATGGAGGGTAATCGTCAGAGCGGCCAAAAGTCCCCCTGGGCTGATCGCGCCTAATTAAGTAAGTAAGTTTAATTCACATTGCTCATGTTATCTCTTGTAGCCTGCGGTACTGTAGCACTGTAGTACTGTATTGCAGGGGCGGCTCCAGAGGGGGTGACCGTGGTATGGGGTATGGGGGAGGGCACGTTATGGCAGTTTTTTATCGATTCTTATTTATTAAGTTATAAAATAAGAATAATTTATTTTTATTTAAAAAAAGGGTTAAATTGCGAACAAACAATTTAATTAATGCATCCGATTAACCTCTTCAATCGCCTCACTAAGTAACCTATTGTCTAATACGTCCTTGTGTCGAGTTACGACACGTCTCCGACCGCAAGGTATGTAGAGGCTCGTACAAGTACAAGCACACTACCACCGCACCGAAGTCACTAAATTTAATTTAATTTAATTATTTAAGTAAGTAGAAAATTTTATTTTGGGTTCAGATCAAATTTCCATGATTTCCTTTTAATGCACTAATGTAATGATTTATTACGAAAGACGTAGAAGTTTAATTTATTATGAAAACTACAGTACCTGAATGCATACTGTACGTAATATGTTATTAAGAGTTAACATACTTTAACCTATTTAGCAATATATATGCTTAGCGTTTCACAATTTTTTTAGCAACGACAATTTTCAAAGAAAATAAGCACCAAGTCAAGCCTTTTTATGATGTAAGTCAGCTCGCCAATATTATTAGCGCTAAAGCCCCAGGTTAAGCACGTTTTCCCGCCCGATAACTGAAGTCTTTTCTATCGAAATCAGATATTATATACTGAAAGAAAAAGTGTGAAGTTTATTGAATCGAACGGCGGCCTTAAGGGGTTCTTTCAGAAATGTGGGTCATATATTGCTACCATTATATTGTTCGATGGTGACTCTTTATAAAAAGAGCTAACAATATAGGTTTTTATTGGCGTTACGACCGATATCTTCGGGTTTGTAGGTCATCGATTGTAGAAAATTGAGAAGAATTTATAAACCATATATTGCGAAGGTTTCTTCTTTTTCTTTATATGCCTAAAAGATTGGAATTGTACGTTGCACTAATAATGAATTGGAGTAACGAAATCTAATACTAAATTAAATGTCTTGAATACGTACCTTGTTTTTAACAGGTGACACTATACTGCTCTGTAGATATTACAGTGTAGTATAGTATTATATGTTATATATAACACTGACATTAAATTAACTTTGGTTGAAGAGGCAACCTCCTCGTTATAACCGAAATTAGAGGATATGGAAAAAACTGGGCTTGGCGGGATTCGAACCCACGATCTACGCCTAACCGGGGCTGGGTCAAATCCTCTACTTATACTAAAATTGACATGATTCGTGTTGCTAGACAGGTTAGCACAACTACACAACTATCTAACCGAACAGGTCTGTGAGCTTACTTAATTGCATAAAGGCAATGATTTATTCAATACATTGTAGTATTATATGGTATATAGTTAGGCGTAGATCGTGGGTTCTTATCCCGCCAAGCCCAGTTTTTTCCATATCCTCTAATTTCGGTTATAACGAGGAGGTTACCTCTTCAACCAAAGTTAATTTAATGTCAGTGTTATATATACCATGTAATACTACAATGTATTGAATAAATTTAATAATTTAATAAATTTTATGCAATTATGTAAGCTCACAGACCTGTTCGGTTAGATAGTGGTGTAGTTGTGCTAAGGCGCCCATTCCATTGACCGGCTAGGGCTATTTCCAACAACGGTGACGTGGTAGCAGACATTCAAGACTTAGGTAGCGTTTCCACTGACCTCGCATTGCAGAATGCAAATGACATTGACGGAAATTAGAATTTTTCTTTTTATAGAAATCTATTAAAATGTTTGTACTTAACATATCCCATGACGCCATTTTTTAATATTAGTTTGTTTGTTTGTGATTTTACTGTATGATCATTGATCAATTTTAACTATGGCATAGAGGAAAATAAACATTTCCGTCAATTCTGCAATGCGAGGTCGGTGGAAACGCCACCTAAGTCTTGAATGTCTGCTACCAAGTCACCGTTGTTGGAAATAGCCCTAGCCGGTCAATGGAATGGGCACCTAACCTGTCTAGCAACACGAATCATGTCAATTTGAGTATAAGTAGAGGATTTGGCGATTACTGGACTTGTCGGGGCTTGTGGTCCAGCGGTTAAGGCGACGCCCCGGTTAGGCGTAGATCGTGGGTTCGAATCCCGCCAAGCCCAGTTTTTTCCATATCCTCTAATTTCGGTTTGCTCTGTAGATGGTGAAGCGTTGTGCAAAATCGAGATCAAATAAAATAAAATCAAAATATATTTCCAAAATACATTTTTTACCGTTTTTGTCAATTCCCTATGGGCTAGGCTCATGAGAGATGAATGGAGAAGTGTTGTTGAGCAGGCCAAGCCCCATCAAGGGCTGTAGAGCCAGAAGAAGATGAAGAAGAAGAAGACTAAATTGACAAGGGAGGGTCACCCAAACTTTCCCCGACGTAATCCCATTCAATTTGAATTCAAAACAGATCAACTATTTCGGATAGATTAGAACCAAAGATGAAACTTTGAAGTGAAACTTAGACAATGTAGTGCTGACTTTATGAAGATAATAAATTCACTGGATTTCCAAAAGCCTGACTTTATAAATGATTGCTGACTTTAATCCGGGCAATGACCCATTTGGCTAGAGGAATAGAATGAGAAGGGGGAGGGGGGCTGGCAAGGAGATTGTTGAAACTAGGTATATGAGGGTAGTTATCCTAATGCCCTATTTCTCTTAGGTGGTGTTATGGAATCACCATACATAATGTCCTTTGTAGAGGCCGTATATCATTTTGTAGGTTGTTTAGAGGATTTGTATGGTGTAAGGAGAGCCTTTGTGTGGTTAGTTAGGCTGTAATAACCGTCCCCTTGGTATCCTGTTATTTGCAGACGATATTTTGAATTGTTGCTGTGGCTGTGTTGCATGGTTAATGAGACCTTGGCAATGAAACAAGATCAGGCACCTGGTGAAAGCGGGCAACAGCTCTATGAAAGTGCAATTTTCAAATGAGTGTTAGGAATCATCATATACGGTACGTGAAAAAGTCACACAGAGAAGAAGTTTTCCAAAGTCCAAACAAAATTTATCGCCTTCTGCATGCGTGTAATAATCCAAGGGATGGCTCCACGACGTCTATCGTCGCGCAAGAGCTTTCTCCGAACCACTGACCCTCTGCCAAGCTCTATCCAAGACTATCGACTTCTGATGTGGCGACAAGCCCACCCTCAAATTCCACACCAAAACGAGAGCTTGATGTCTGGCTCCGAACAATCTTTTCCGATCTGGCGCGAGTTGAATCGCCTGCGATCTGGAGCTCCTCTTTGCAGAACCACCGCTGCACGATGGGGCCTGCGATTGCGGCGCACATATGCTGGTGTGCCCGAACCTTCCGGCACCTTGCACAGCCTCTGACCTCTATGACGCCAACGACAAGGCCGTCCAGGCCGCCTTCTACTGGAATAATAAGCGTGTTGCTCGGACACGCTAAGTAAGTAAGTATCCAAGGGATGACTGTGAGAGCACCCGGCAGAAGAAGTCGAAGGATGAAAAATCTGAGTGGTTTGGCAAGGGCACTTCCGTATTCAGAGCAGCAGTCTCCAAGGTCCACAATGATCGCCAATCTTCAATAGAAGAGGCATTTAAAGATGAGGAAGAATATCCAATCAGAGTCAGCCACAGTGGATTTGGGAGATGATTTAGGACCTAAAAAGGATTTGGAAAAATTAGAAAAAGAAAAATGTGAGTTGAGTACTGCCCATCAATGGACGGCTTTACGACATCTCAAATAAGGAAGACGAGATTATTTTTAAAGCATGGTCAAGTCTTCCAGACGTGTATGGACAGCTGAAGAAATATGCTTTTGGCATACTTTCAATGTTCGGTTCCACTTATTTGTGCGAACAGTCATTTTCACAAATGAATATAATTAAGACAAGATTAGGAGCAAGCTGAGCAATGCCCATTTGGAAGCTTCCATGTTGCTGAAATTGTCCACGTACAACCCAGATATTTCGGCGCTGTCAAATGAGATGTAGAGTATCCCATTAAAGTGATTTTAAAAAAAAGTATTGAAATATGTCTTTTTTGTATAAGCTTACCTGTTGTAACTATTGTATTAAGGTAGATAAAGCTCAAACTGTGGTAGCTTAAAAACCTTCCAATTCGAAAGTTCATTCTGAAAATTTTTTAAGGTTTCTAAGTTTTAGATCCGTTGGCGCTTTGGAAAATACTCAGTTCAAAAAATCGAGAATTTAGCTCACTTGCACAAAAAGGTTGCCGAACCCTGATTTAGGTGACGCAAAAGTCGTCAAACGCATAGCAACAAATAGGCCTACTACATGCCATAACATTTGGTCAGTATAAAGTTACATTAGTAAATTCTGTGATACTTTAGGCCACTTTCATTCATTGCGTTGAATGAGAGTGTTAGTATTCAAGAATTCATGATAATGCAGTAAAATCCGTGTAGTAACGGAAGAATTCGTTAAAACTCGCCCACGTGTTCGTAAGACTGGCTTAAAAAAGAAACAATTGCCACTTCCATATGGAGAAACCACGTGACCCTTTTAATAGGCTAATGACCGGCCTAATAAGGAAGACACATTATTTATGCATTGATTAAATAGACTTAGTTTCTAGCACTTGGAACTATAAAACCACTTTATTAGCCGTTTTGGTTTATTTCGTACGGTTTTCTTCTTTGTAGTTTGTTTTTATGCTGATTGACTACAATCAACTGTGACAGAATAAAAACCAACTTTGCTTTGTACGCGTGAGAAGAGAGACGTTTTTAATTAAGCATTACATAATAATAATAATAATAATAACAATAGTGTAATTCCCAAAATAAATTCAGTTACATAAATTTAGATAATAAATTTTTCTTCTTTGGGTCCCTTGCCGTTGTGCAGCCATTTTGCAAATTTTCCAAATGTTATTAAGTGTAAATTAACTAATTTGGCTAATTATATCTGGTCTAGCAGATAAGGAACTGAAAGGCTTAAAGGGTTTGAAATGTGGTCTTACAGAAGGTTGCTACGGATCAGCTCGAGGGACCATGTGACTAGTGAATCCATTTTTTTGTAAAAAACTGAATTCCGGATTTTCGGAATTACAGGAGATGAAATCCGGAATTCCGGTTTAATTCCGGAATTATTATAGAAGAATTTAAAAAATATAAAGAAAAGAAAGTACATTATTTTTTAACATAAATGTATTTAGTTCAAAACAATAAAATTAAAACAAATTACAAAATAAGGAAATATTTCATATTAAAATATTTTTGAACTACATAAATAAAATTGCAAAATGAAAGTTCAATTTTCATTTTGATTTTTGAAAAAGCTTCTTAAAAAGCACAAAGTATCCAATGTTTTGTCGTTGAGCCTTGATCGAATTTTTGTTGAAAATGCTCCTGCAGCGGAAAAAGCGCGCTCTGACTCCACACTAGTTGGTGGAATTGTTAATAAACTTTTGTAAAGATCTTCCAAAAGCGGTCCGCGGGATCCCCCTTCATCCCAAAATTTCATTTCACTGCGAATTTCGGAATGAATCGATGATTTTTGTAGAACTTTTGACCGTGATTCCGAGAGTGATTCGTTTATCTTTTGCTGAAGAATTTGCTGCAAGGATAACTGAGTTTCCAATGATTCGATAGGTTTATCGTCATCCATTTCAGTAGACTCAGATACTGTCGGGTCTATTTCTAATGCTACTTCACCATTAAGTCTCTGGATTAGGGATATGATAATTTTGTTAATTTCAGTTTTCGAGCGACGCAAAATGTTCTTGTGAATTTTGGTTTTACCCCCATTATGCAAATATTGAAGAACATCAGATACGACAGTTCTTCTTCGATTAATTTGAACTTCCAACTCTTTTTTCATTTCACGGCCAATTTCTTCATTCTCATCAAAATTTTCTAACACAAACGTAAATGTTGCATCCGCAGAAAGTAAATTTGCATCAGCACGGCATAACGCGTCTACGGCTAATTTTATAGGCATCAAATTTCTAGAAACTGTAGATATTATATTCCATTCTGAATCATTCAAAAATGTATCCGCTTTGATATCAATTATTGCCTTTTTTATTGAACTTTTCAAAAGATTAAAACGTTCTAACATGGACATCAGGCTACTCCATCTAGTCTTCGAATCAAGCAATAGCTGCAATTCCTTTCCATGATCTTCCTTCACATGTTTTTGCAACACTTCATTTTTTAAAGGGGAACGTCGAAACACTCGAACAATTACCCGAACTTTCATGATTACATTTCGCAATGTAAACTTTTCAGTAATTTCTACATCACATTCATTTCTCGTCCCCACTTGCATTCCTTCATCATCACTTAAATCTTCTTCATCAGAGTCCAGATCTAGGACACTCTCATAATCATCTTCATCTACCTCTTTCTCTGTTTGTTTGTAGATCACATTTACAATTGCAATCTGAATTGCATGAGCAAAACACAAAATTTGTTCACATGGTAATAATCTACCCACTTTTTGCATCATAGAAGCACCATCAGTTACAATACACGAAATATCGTTCCTTATATTTAACTGAAATGATTCTAACTTGTCCTCTAACAATTTTACACAATTTTCAGACGCAAATCGACCATTAATTCGAGAAAGACCCAAATTCCAGATATTTTTCGACCCATGAACGTTAACATTCATATAACGTCTATTTCGAGAGGACGTCCACTCGTCCAATGTTAGACTAAAGCATAAATTCTTTTTTAATTGATTAATTTCAGCAATTTGCAATTGTTTAATTTTTTTACTATAATCCATCACGACTTTCTGTATGCTGGTGGGTGATTTTGGAATATCACCGAATCCACGCATTGTTAAACATTTTCTTAAATCGTTTGACGTACAAAAAACACGAAACGGTAAACCATCAGAAGCAATCATTCTAGCTACTACGGCAGGAAAAGTTTCATCTTTTTTTGACTTGAAAAAATCAATGATCGTGTTCGTTTTTCTGGTTGTGCTCACAACACTATCGTTACTGTCAGATGTAGAAGCTGTTGTATTTTCATCAAACTTTCGCTTGCTCAAAACTGTGTTGTGTTTAGAACGAAGATGTGTGTGCATGGGAGTTGTACATCCACCCAATATCTTTAAAACTTGCTTGCATTGCATGCATTTCGCCACCGACGCCACCTGATTTGTTTTCCCTCGTAGAAAATATTTCCACACTGAATTTGATGAGCTTTCTTTTGAAATGTCCATAAAAGTTTCTTCAGATTTATCTACCATACTTGGGTTGGGATTTAAAAAAATAACAATGTAAGTACACAATGCTGCCACAATGAAAGTACACAATGACACAATGCTGCCACAATGAAAGTACACAATGCTGCCATCTATAGTAAAAGTTCTTCTAAATTCGAAAAATCCGGAATTTACGTTTTTGAATTCCGGTAGCCTACTAAAATTTAAATTATGAATTATGAAATATGAATTTATAACAATGAAAGTACACAATGCTGCCACAATGAAAGTACACAATGCTGCCATCTATAGTAAAAGTTCTTCTAAATTCGAAAAATCCGGAATTTACGTTTTTGAATTCCGGATTTTTAAAATTTCAAAATATGACGGAATTCCGGAATTCCGAAATTCCGAAATCCGGATTTGGATTCACTACATGTGACCAATGAAAGACAGCTAGAGGCTATTGAAGAAGAGAGGCAGCTGCTACCCCACACAAAAAGTAGAAGAGCGCTCATTTTTTGATACCAAATATTCATATTTCGGATTTCTTGGATACTTCCCTTTGACCCAGGAATGTTATATGGAACAGGAACGTTATATATAACGTTACGTTACCTTATAATTATGGTATATAATACAGTCATTAAATAAGCCTGAATTGAAGATACATCTGTCGCAGAACTTTTCGAGTGGTGTATACCAGACATTTTCTTGATTCGGATATTCCATAGCCAACCCCAGGGAATATTTATTAATGCTGGCAAATAAAGTCGATAATTTTTATTCATTCAAAAATCAAACAAAAATCCTTTATTAAGGCACAGTTTCCACAGACCTCAAGTGCAAAATATACACATACGGTGACGTGGTAGCAGATATCATTAATAAAGACGGGGTTTCCAGCGACCTCTCATTGCAGAATGCAAATGACATTGACGGAAATTTTTGTTTTACTGCATGCCATAGTTAAAATTGATCAATGATCATAAAGTCAAATCACAAACAAACTAAAATTAAAAAATGGCGTCATGGGATATGTTAAGTACAAACATTTTAATAGATTTCTATAAAAAGAAAAATTCTAATTTCCGTCAATATCATTTGCATTCTGCAACGCGAGGTCGGTGGAAACCCCGCCTAAGTCTTGATTGTCTGCTACCACCTCACCGTATGTGTATTTTGCACTTGCAGGTCGATGGAAACCGCGCCTAAAACCTATTTATTTCTGAATGTGTTCAAATAAATATACACTTTGCCATGAACAACCTTATCCAAACTAAATATTCTTCCTCTGGCGGGTTCAACAATGCCACAAAAGGTAAGGTGAATAAACTGAATATTCATGTTTAAAGTGGCCGAAGCATAGAAGATAAACGATGTAATCTTCTCCCATTAACAAGAGTCATTAGGAAAAACAAAACAATTTCCAGGAAACGGTAATAGAATAAAGTCGTCATGTAAATGAACAAAAGCAGTCGGAGAAGAGGGGTGGGGGGCTGATAAATTCGTGCCCCGTAGTGTAACAATGGGACAACTTGGGACAAAGTTATTAAAAGTTATTTGAATAACAATAAATATAATAATAATAATAGGTAAAGCATCTGACCACTTTTAAATACATGAGGAGGTGACTATTTTAAAGGTTCCCCCCCCCCCCCAATCAGACCAAAAAATGACAAAATTTCACCGCAGGCTACTGCCTTAAAGATTTGTACCCTAAAATTGTCTAATTGGCCAAAGAACGCAAGAATTCGGCCGCCAGTTCAAAATACCACCCAAAAACTTTCGCATTATAAGGGCTTGTTAAGGTGGGTCCACACATCGCACGACCTTGAGAGTGGCCAGTGGGGATACTATTACTGTACCTATATTATATTTGAAGTCGCCATTGGGTAAGTAAGCCACAGCTCTATATATTGTATTTAGAAAACTTCGAAGCCCCCCTCTCCCGAAATATATTTCTCGTTGCGCCTCTGCCCAGACCTACACCATTCAACTTTCGTCTTTCAATGCCCCTGGGACCATAGTCATGCACAATGCGTGCGTCAATTTTAAAGTCAATCCATAAAAAATTGGAAAATACATGGCTGGTCCGACAAGTACTTAGCCTCACAATTCCATGGCGCCACTATCGCAAGAGACGGCGTCTGTCAAAATTTCAGTCGAATTGGACTAGTAGTTTTGTTTTGCCTACTTGTAGAAAAGGGACGTGTTGCGGATTTTAGGAAAATGGAAAAAGAACAATATCGATCGGTGATTAGATTCTGGTTTTCGGAAGAGAAATCGCGGAGCGAAATAAATGAGCGCTTGCCGCCGTTTGGTAGCTGTGTACGGTGACCCTTCTCCTTCGATGGCGACCGTCAAAAATTGGTTTAACTAGTTACAACATGGTCACACGACGGTTTTTGATGAGCCACGCCCAGGTGCCCCGAAAACGGCTTCTACGGAGGATAATACGACAAAAATCCACGATCTCGTATTGGCAGACTGCTGATTGAAGTTGTGTGAGATAGCTGAGACAGTAGGCATCTCAAAAGACTACTATATCCTGCATGAAATTTCGGGCATGAGAAAGCGGTCGGCGCAATGCGTGCCGCGTTTGCTCTTTCTGGACTACAAGCGCAACCGTGGGACAACTTCAGAGCATTGTTTGACGCTGAATTATTGGGCCGATTCGACGACGAATTGCGGAAAGAACATCCCCGTTTGGTGAAGAAAAAAGTGCTCTTCCACCATGACAACGCACTGGCTCACACGTCCGCGTCCATTGACACGGACAAATTGGTCAAATTGGGCCACCATCCCACTATATTCTCCAGATTTGGCTGCTAGCGACTTCTTTTTGTTTCCAAGCTTTAAAAAATCACTTGCCGGGCAGAAATTTGAGTCGAATGAGGAGGCCATCGCCGCCACGGAGGCCTATTTTACTGACCTCGAGAAAACATTTTTTTCAGACGGGTTAAAGAAGTTGGAGAACCGCTGGGTCATGTGTATCGAGTTAAAAGGAGATAATGTTGAGAAATAAATCGCCACTATTCCAAAATTTTCGTTCTTCTTTTGTAGGCTAAGTACTTGTCGGACCAGCCACGTATGTATATATTTTTTAAAGGTGTAATATTTTCTTCTTTAAGTTACAGCCGGCTGGTTGGCTGGCAGCAACATGTGGCATCATTGCCTCCACTCCCCTCGATCCTGGCAAGCCCTCTTTAGCTCTACGTACGTACACCTCCCCCCCCCCCCCCCCCCCCCCATCACTTGCTGCAGATATTCTTTTCTCGGACGCTCAGGTCGGTTGACGCCTTCAATGGTTCCTTTTATGATGCAGCTGAAGAAGTCCACGTGTCGTAGCAAATGTCCGATCCAGCGAGCTCTTGTTGTGCGAGCTTGTACGTCCGTCGTACAAATGGAGGCATTATTTTATTGTCACCACTGGCACCTACTACTATACATATTGTATTGCATTTTGTAACCTTCTATTGTACAATAACATGTTAATGCCCACAAATTTTTACATAAAACTGTGTTGAGAAACATTTATGTCAAAGATGTGAAACAATGGAATCGATGAATATCAATATACGAGTATGGCATCTGCCATTAAAAGAATAGAAATAGGTACTTAATTTATTCAGGTACAGTAGACTATACCACAACTCAAACACATGTCCTCAGGAGGAAGCAGGTGACACATAGCCGGCGGGTCATTTACCTGGCGTCCCAGTCAAATGAATGGTATTTAATTTATTATCAATCAATCAATTAAAATTAATGTCTTATACGTTAGAGAATGGGTGAAATTAAAGTTAATTTTTGAAAGGGATTTTTATGGACACTTGTCTAATAATTCCATTGATTGCTCGTACATTATTGGTATTGTTTCCATTTCCATTTTGGCCACTGGTTGACAACTCAACTAGTTAGGTAGTGCATGTTCTCTATGTCATATTACTCATTATTGACACAGCTGGCTTGATGTACTAGCTTAATTATGGGGCCAATCGTTTTCTTGTGACCAGTCTCTCGGGCCAAAAGGGTGGATCCATGGGGTGGGGGGGGGGGGTCCAGGAGTCATAACCCCGTATAGAAAACACATACACATACAACTTGTGACCCCCGTCCCAAATTTGCCGCTGAATCGACCCTTGTAGAGCCCACTGTTTGCTGGTTTTGGCTTTGCGTATACTAAGCATGGAATGTATTACTTTTCTTCCATCGCCTTACCTTTTACATTGCCTTACCTCTTCTATCGACGTTTGGCTATCATCATGGCAATTGCATTATGCATTACATTAAACGAGTATACACGTAGGTATTGACTTCGGACTACCCGAAAGGAAGAAGCGTATCGAATGTACTTAGTCATGATGACTACACTAGGAAATTGTAATGCAGTAGCTTCCCGTTGCTTTCTGCTCCTTTATACCGTTGTCTCTTCATTTAGATCTTCCACCTTCGCGGCCAGTTTCCCAACCCCAGGACAAAAGAGCGCTCTGCCTGCACAGAAAAGAATGTACTTTTCTCTTATCCCAACTCAATCTCGATCCCCTGTCTGTGTTGTCACCATTACGCATTTTCATCTTCACCACAAGGAAGTACAGATTATGGATTTTCGCGACCATAAGGCATTACTTAGAAGCTCAGCTACTTTGAAGACGATAAGGTATGGTTATTGGACGTTATTCGAGTTCTTACTTCTTACTTTTAATTTTGCATCGCCTTTGTCCTCAGTGAGGATCGGCGGCACAGCAGCGGCGTTTCCAAACAACTCTGTTTAGAGCGTCTTCCTTGTTCAGCGCGAGAGTCCTTATATCCTCTTCGATTTTTCTGAACAGTGTCATTTTCGGTCTTCCCCAGGGGCGGGGTCCAGGGAGTGTCATGTTCTGTATACGTTTTAGGAGGGATGCTTCCTCCCTTCTCTGGACGTGGCCCCACCAACTGAGTCTTCTTTCCCTTAGCTTCTTGTTCTAATAAAATCTAAGTCACAATGATACGATAGGCTATAATAACTAAATAACCTTTACAAAGCAGATGTGAAATTGAAATGTATGTACCTTTGTACTTGAGCTACGGGCGATATGCAGATAGTGGACGAAGGCAGATGTAACCCACTGGTAGTTTTAACAAATGCCATTGTTTGCATTTCCGCCATAAACTTTATTACCTACCAAAATTAGTTATTGTGTCCTGTAATAAAACAAACACTACACACATGAACGGCTGCGGGCATTTCCCTCAGTCTAATTACTACAGTAATACTAATACAAATACCTACTACAGCAGGCAGAAGGTGAGAGGTAACCAATTTCAGTAGTAGTTAACATTTGGAGCAGTGGCGTCATTTCAGCTCCCAGCGGGGGAGGGCTCCATTGCCCCCCTCGACCTGCGATTGAATAAAAATACAACATTGACCCTGACTAATGAAGAAACCTTGGTTAAAACGTACCTAAATTTTATCTCACCCCCTCCCCTGACAAAATGTAGAAATTACTCCCCTGAATTTGTGCTAATAGATTAGTATTTGATAAAGCCTTAAGCTGGCCATTCCAAACGGACTCGCGCCAAGTCAAATGGCGCGTCCAGTTCCATTTGGCGTTAGCGCCATTTAGAGGGGTCATCACGACTATGCTGAACCAGTCGCTCCAAATCTTTCAAATTGTACAGTGTAAAAGTAATCGACACACTGTACAATTTGAAGTATTTGGAGCGACAGGTTCAGCGTAGTCGTGATGACCCCTCTAAATGGCGCTAACGCCAAATGGAACAGGAACATTTGGCTTGGCGCGAGTCCATTTGGAGCCCTCGTGAATGGCCAGCGTTTTTTCTTTCCTATTTACACGTTAGTATATAAGGAGAGCTTGTGATGGTAAAAATTTTCGATTTTGAGATTTGAAAGGAATTACATGCTTTCAGGCTCCAGGAAAGAAGTGTTTTTTTACGAAATGTCCGTCTGTCAGTGTCGGACAAACAACTTGATAGATTTGATGAAAGTCGGTAAGTGATACCTTATGACCAAATCTAAAGAAGTAAGCCTCAAAAACGTCTCAAAGCTCTTCTACACACAATCTCTCCACACATTATCTAATTTTTTTCCAAAAAAATCTAATAGGCTTGATGGAAGAGCGGTCTGGAACAGTTGACCCCACCGTCTATCACTCATTACAAGTTTGTCTGATAAAGACTGACATCTATTAATCTATACAGATTCTACCCACCCCCCACTCCTCGTCAATCAAAGTCTTATCAAGTTTTTATCTCATGGTTTTTTTTCGGGGGCCAGACTACATAAGTTAGTGTTAGCGTGATATAGAACATATTGTACCGTCTGTTGGAGACAAATGGATAATTAAAAATGTATTTTTTTCATTTAATACCATCGTTACATCTTTTAATTAGATAAGTCTACATTGTGACTCACTGTAGTATTTAGCCCTTTTATAAAGGGGGGTATTCCATATACGTACAACGTCAACGAAAAATTGAAAAATGACGTTTTAGCAGACATTAAAGACATACTAAAAATTCTGCTACCACGTCAATTTACGTCATTTTGACGTCATTTTTCAATTTTTCGTTGACGTTGTACGTATATGGAATGGGCACCAAATGATATGGATACATTACATAACAAACAAAAAGGTGTATTAGAGGTTAGAGTTTTTTTAATGACTTTTTATTGGCCCAGGCTTACTTATCCCATAGGTCCCTTGTCCAATGCTAACGACCCCATGGATTTAAGACATTATTTGTATTGTTTCCGTATGAATTTTTGGCCATTGGTAAACTGGTGTCCGTTCTCGATGTTAACCTACACCGGCTACAAGCGATAATGGACAAGCTGAGACAAGCTTACCATGAACGCAATGATACAGGCGAAGGCATGACTTAATTGACGAAGTAGGACAGATACAAGACTGATATATGTATACTAATAGATAAACGAAAAAAGCTTTTTAACTATCATTATCCGTGGCGATTAGTATTAACTTATTCTTGGAGTTACAAATGTAAAAAAAAACATTTTTGAATAGCACTTTTCACTCTAAAATTGTCTTGTTCACTTTTTAATCCCAGGTTAAGATTAAACATAAATCCGCCATATTAGGCCACATAAATGGTTCACTTAGGATAAGACACGACATAGAAGGTCTTCAATGCCAGGGGTTAAGGTTTTGCTATATTAATGATTATGACAACCGCGGAGGTTTCAGGTGGGGGGAGTCTCTAACCTCCCCTCAGTCTATCCGCGCCTGGATGTGCAACCTTTCAAGAGCTCAAAATAACTGACCAGAACCGAACAGAATTATTTCTTTCATCTCTTTGTTAATGTCTTTCTTCCCTTCTTTCTTTCATGCTTTTTTTTCAAACCAACCGTTAGATTGTGACTGATGAAGAAACGCCAGGCTAAATATGAAATATTAAATATGTCATTCAGCTAGAGACTTCTCGTTTATCTAAATAGTTCAACACGACAAACTTTGCATAGATTAAGATCAAAGTTAACGATGGAAGTACTGAATTAAGGGATGGTTTTGGGGGCGTGTAGGGGTGAAGTTAGATTGACTTGTTATCGAGTCTTGTCGTGGGCAGCTATATAAGATCCGGCCTTTAACTTATTCCTCCCCTGGGGCTGCAAGGGGTTGTTGTGGGGCCAAATGCCACGTAATATTAATACACAAGTGGTGATGGCGGTATTATTATTAATTTATTCAATTTTTCTCATTTAATCCACAGTGTAACGTGCTCTTTCTTTACTTTTTGATGCTCGTATTAGGCACAATTGTTTCCTCAAAATAGGTCAGTGTGCTGTTGACAAGTACTATACATATTGTACTTCTTTTTTTTGCTTTCCAATTTATACGTAGGATAAGGAAAGCTTTGTGACGGTCGAAATTTTCGATTCCGAGATTTCAACGGATTTACACGTTTTGAGGTCCCAGGAACCCAAAAAAGTGGTTTTTACGAAATGTCTGTCTGCCTGTCTGTCTGTCGCTCTGTCTGTCTGTTCATTGATTTCCGGGCAAACTACTCGATGGATTTCGATGAAATTTGGCATGTAGGTTTATAAAAATTATGCCCCGGGACAATTTTTTTTATTTTGGGCTAACTCAATTTGGGGGGGTTTTATTCTCAAAAAACTCCCAAAAAACGTCTAAAAAAATTATTTCTCAAAAACGGCTCCAACGATTTCTTTTAAATTCACATATATTGTAGTCGTTATTAATGTTTATAAAATGCGGGGGGTCACTTGCCCCTTGATAGTTTGTTTTTGGCGATAAAAAAATAAAAATAACTAAATTTTAATGAAAAATGACTAAAAAATATTTTTTCTGCGAAACCTTTCCATTGATGATTTCTAACTTTAGACATGTTTTAGGTGTTAAATTGAGTAACGAAGCCGGACAGTTTGCTTATCCAAGAAACTGTTGGGTTTTGTGCAAAAAAAATTTTTTTGATAAAATGAAAGCAAATTCACACTCAAATGCATTGCGTGCCCTGCCATTAATGCTGTGTGGGAATGTGTTGGTCTGACCTATGTAGAATTTACGTCACCTTCAGTGACGTCAGGTGGACGACTCCCCCCCCCCCCCCCCCCCCGTGATATCCGAAATTTAACCATAGGAAAATTATTTACCATGAAATTAATCATTTTCTCTCTTTACTAATCTATAAATTGGAAAGCATGTTCGAGTGAACTCGGACCGGTTCTCTTCCATGGTGTTCCTGGCGGCGTGGGGGGTGAGTGTCTGACGCAGGATGAGGTGGGAGGAATTTCTTAATAGTCTTTACCTAGGGGATTTAAAGCAGGCAGTATTTTTTTATGACGTCACTGGACCAAATCTCTACTTTCAATATTTTTTTTTGCAGCTTCGGAATCTGGATGCCTCTGTGGGACAAAAATGTGAAAATAGAAAACACCTAAAAGGAAGCTGACAAAAGTCATGTGAAGCAGGAAGATATAGACTGATATTGTCATGGAAAAACTTCTAGTACAGAATAAAATCAAACATACGAGCAAAAAAAAATTTAGTTCACGGGCGATAAATACGTACATATATAATAATTGAATGAACGTAATATCGGCTAATTGTCAAGGTTCCCATGCAGCCTAGTTCACTAAAGAAAAAAGAAACACTGATAAACAATATTTAAAAACTGTCTTTGTGGAAAAATAATTTGATACATTTACCATAGGAGAGAATTTACTAGTAGTTATACATTTAACATAATGTCTTAATATATATTATATTATAAAGTGAAACCCTTTCTAAGCATCTAAGGTATTCAGTTAAACAACGTTCCTGTATCTATCTGTTAAATACTTTTATATCATTCTACAACAAAAATATGTCGGTACATAGGAATGCTTCAATGCCACTGCTATACAGTTTATATCCTGAGTAAGAAACTGTGACCAATAGGCTGTTATCCACCCTTATTTCAGATAAAATGGTCGATTGTTTTGCTGGACCCTCCAGGGGAAACGTTCCTTTAGCTAAAATAATTAGATCTTCAATTTAGATGCTGAGTTAATAGCAATTTAATTGCTAGTTTGCGTCCGAGGGTTCGTCTCGTCTGGCGGGGGAGAGTGGCCGTAGGGAACAGGGAAGTCTTAACCCCAACAGGTACGCCACTTCATAGCTCGAAATGTCCACTCGAATAAGGTCCGATAATTAATTAAGTAAGGAAACTGGTACTTTTCGATTTTTGTGTTGTTTCATGCGATTGGTGCCGCATTGCGTCATTAACGCAGTCATACATTCGAACAACTTGGATTCGTGAAGGAGTAAGTAAATATTTACTTACTTACTCCTTAGCGATATGGTCCGTGAAGGGTATTGGCCTGCTGTGCCACATCGGTCAGTCATCTACCAGTCATCGACGCCAAGGGTCACCAGTTCCACATTGACGCTGGAGCCATTTTCGAAGAAAAAAAATGTTTACCCGTTTTTTTAGTTTTTGAGGGTAACATCCCCTACACGGTGGAGGGCCCAAGACCTATAGGACGACCGAGGATGTCCCTTGAAACGAAAGTGAGGGAGGACCTCAGGACCCTCGGTCTCTCGCCGGATAATACCCAAAACTATAACACCTGGAAGATTAAGATCCGTGCCGCCGACCCCGTAGGAGGGATAAGGCGCCGTTAATGTAAAGTACACCCCAAAATTGAATTAAAAATAATAATAAAAAACATTTATGAACCTACATGTCATATTTCCTTTGAATCCACGGGGCAATTGACGAACAGACAGACAGACCGACAGAAAGACATTTCGTAAAAAAACACTTTTCTAGGTTCAAAACGTGTAAATCCATTGAAATCTCGGAATCGAAAATTTCGACCAACACAACGCCTATATAAAGCGTATATAAAGCAAAAAGTGTTTTAAAGTGTTACTAGAATGCAAAATGCGAGTTTAAAAAGAGCAAATGCTTGAAAAGCTAAATGTTACAACGAGAAAACGCTTCTAGAGTGTTTAACAGTCCTTTCAATATTGTATGTTTTCGCTCTAAAAGATAACTCTACACAGTGCTTATTATTGAAAATAAAGATATAACACTTAGCGCAATAGAAAGAGAAAAATAAAACAAACTCATTGTGAAAAAAAATTTCTTTGTAAAGTTTTACTTAATAAAATAAATAACACATAACCGTTTTCGGCTCACACCATCGTCAAAGAAAACATTTTTTTTTCACAATGAGTGACAGCAAGTTTTACAAACTTACTAAAATATAGGCCTATATAAATATATATAAAATAAACTTTTTGATCCAAGAAAATTAGTCAATTTTTTCCAAATACAGTATAACAGTTTGCCTTTCAAACAGTGGTATATGTACATTTTGGCTTGTAAATTTTTGGTCAGAAAATATAATACTAAATTAATTTAAATGAATGAGCAGTCTAAAAACTAACAACACAATGAGGTTTTGTTAATTAATTAAAACCAATTTGGTTGGATAGTTTGGGAGGGATTAGAAACGACAGTTCTATAGCCCATGATGACTTCCCTTTCCTGCAGGTGTTTCTTATAAAACAGAGACCCTCCTGTTGTCTTCTCTAACCCCTCACATTTTCAAACATCATCTGTTCCAACATTACAAGAGTGCAATTAAGGATGTAACGTAAATTTCGGGCACCCAAGTAATGAAGGTATTTGGTGCCTCTGAACCTGAATGCTCTGCAAAGACGGACCCCCAGCCCATTATAATAAGAAATAAAATAAAAAAGAACGTAATAAATTAACTTACAACAGACTTACTAAATTTTGGGGGCAGCTACCCCCCCCCCCCTCTGTATCCGTCCTTGGTACTCTGGATCTATGCTGTATAATAATAAATTGCTAAGTTAGGGCTATTTACGGGTACTGGGCTATTGGTACGTGAAGGTACCAAGCACAAGTCATTGAATTTCGAGCAATATCTCTAAAGCTTATATAATATATCGTACACTTACTGTACATAATAACGTATTATCAATTTATTGTGCTAAGTAAACAACCACAACTATTATTGAATATTGGATTAAACTGAGTCCGACAGATGCTTCAGTACAGTAATGCCTATTTGTAGGCTTACAGTATACCGCATGATTATGTATATATATATACGTTCGTAGGCTACCAATCTCCCGCAGTATGGGGAAATACTCAGTGATTCATAAATACCCCGGGAGACCAACAAAACAAAAAACAAATGTATCAGTGTTCAGGCCACAATTGGGTGTCGGGGTAAATGAATTAGTGGGGGCGAAGGGCGGGGGGTGGGCTGGGGGAAGCGTGTTTCATTTTTGATTGCGTGTAGATGGAAACCAGCGATTTCAGTTTACTAATTCTTCTTTGTAATACATCCAACCGTTAATATCAATTGCTGATTTCGCTGATTGCATCTGTCAGGAAAAAATAACGGCTATGCCTCTAATGAGATGTAAACATTATTAACTGATTTATTGGCTTAGTTTAATTAATGACATTGATGACTAACTTTGCTTGATTATCATGTCGATTTTGAAAAATTTTAAAGCTGAGTCTACCGTACGTTATTTATTCAATATATAGCTGTATTATACGGTGTATAACACATTAATACTTCCATTTATTAACCGAAATTAGAGGATTTAGAAAAAAAACTGGGCTTGGCGGGATTCGAGCCCACGATCTACGCCTAGCCGGGGTGTCGTCTTAACCACTGGACCACAAGCCCTGGGCTTGGATGAGAAGCTTCTTCTGCTGGAATTGACGTACCACTCTGCAGTTACCTTCAACAGGGGATGAGATTCTCCTGTGGGTGGTCCGATTCTCGTCCATCCTCTGGACGTGGCCGAACCATTGCAGCTGCTCTTTGGTATCCACTTGCAGGTTTTGTCTGATGCGGTTAGGCGTAAACCGTGGGTTCTAATCCCGCCAGTCCAGTTTTTTTCGAAATTCTCATTTCGGTTAACGTACGCTATACATTAAGAGCAATATGGACGCCCCCACTACGCGTTTTTGGTAGAGTCAAATTTTACTGGAGACCTCCATTGTAGAGGAATCAAAGTGTAATGTACCTTATCGTAATTTAACAGGACAAACTCCACTAATTTTATATCAATATTCATCCGCTCAAAAAGCTCATTCAACCCTTTTTTTCTATATTTCCTGATAACAGACCGTCAGCAATTATTCAACAAAATTACCCAGCCTACATTTAAAAAAAGGTTCTTCTGCTCTCAAGAAGCAGTCTCGGGTTAATTAACGCTTTGACCCTTTTGTAATACAACTCAATACGTTTTTGAAAATCAAACAAATGGATATTTAGCGGATTTTGAAAAAGGCTCTTCGCCGAGAATGGTCGTAAGCTGATTACAGGCTTAAAGTACGCCTCATCTTCCTGGAAATAGGATTTTATTGGGTTTGAAATGGACATGTATTTTCCCTTTCAAAAAGCACCTTACGGCTGCATAAATTAACATAGGGCTGAATCTCATCCCCTGTTGAAGGTACCTGCAGAGTGGTGCATCAAGTCCAACAGAAGAAGGGGATCATCCATAGTATAGGCCATAGGGGAATGAGGCTGAATATATGTTAGCACCGAAAATCTAAGCTAGTTGTATTTTTATGTACTGAGTGAACATGCATAATACACATTTCTTTTACCTACAGACGGGTACATCAATGCCAGCAGAAGAAGGGACTCACCCATTGGGGAATGTCAATGTGGCTGAATATATAGGTACAATTTCTAAGCACCAAAAATCTAAGCTAGGTGTATTTTTATGTACTGAGTGAACATGCATAATACACATTTCTTTTGCCTACAGAGGGGTACATCAATGCCAGCAGAAGAAGGGACTCACCCATAGGAGAATGTGGCTGAACATATGTGTGTCAGCACCGAAAATGTGTATTTTTATGTAAGTAAGTAAGTAAATAGTATATTACAGTTTTTCTTGTGCAGTTTACAAAGTCTACCCCAGTACTAAGTACTCAAAGAGACTTGTATCACTGGGGTAAGCATGCATAATGTACATTTCTTTTACCAACTATTTTTAGGATGTGAGACCTCCCACACTGGCGTTTTTCTGTATTGCCAGCTCAGTGGCAGTCAAAATTGTGTGTTCCACATGAGGGAAACCGCTTGGGGAATCGGCTGGAGAAGGTAGTTGCTGGAAAATTTATTGCTGTCACTTTGCGTCAAGGTCTGCTGACGTCCTGTTCATTCAAATTCCCCAGGCATTCATCTCTGTCTCCTTTAAATTGTCAGCAGTAGACTGTTTGACAGCCTGCTCTTATACTAGACGCTTTGACTTTGTGACTTCAATAGAGATCTTTACAGTACTTTTATAACTAATTATTCAAAGTACCTAATTAATTAGGTGTTTAAATAAGTGTATGCTAAATAACTTTCACAGCCAAGTTAATGTAAATTTTATGGTGAGGTCAGGAAATTGTTTAATTATGGAAATGGAAAAGCGCGCAGGGATGGGGTTGCCGTAGGATTTCCTATGTAATGTGGTTTTCATTTTTAGAATGGGCTCAGCTTATAAAGCGTGAAAATAGCCGGTAACTAAAGCATAGAACAACTTCCCCCCAAAGTTTGGGAGTTACGTCAGCCTCTAATCCAAGGATTCCCAATAAAAATTTACCAGCCATCCAGTCACTATAATGACAAGGACCGTCAGTGATTCCTAAGCCTATAAATTTAAAAAAAAAATCGCATAATAACCGAGATAAATTGTGTGTCCGGGTGATCTGAAACACCCAGTGTAACAAAAACCGGGCCCAAACATAAAAATATAAAGAAAGATAAATTTGTACCATCCACTGTCCGTGCTAGTAGGAAAATGGTCTGAAATTGGCACCAAGCGAGGTGTAAATTCGCCATTAAAGATCCCTCTCCACTTTCTCTAACCATTTCTTCCCCTATTACCTTTATTACTCTACTTTCCACCCTCAGCACTTGCACATTAATTGCTGAGGGATTATATTGCCTCCCCACGTGACTCATTCTGCAATATTCCGGGAATAAAATTGTTTATGGGCCGGTAATTATTTCTATAAGAACCGCTTTAAATTTTTAATATCACGAAGATAATGTGGCTGACCTGAATTGTAGTTGGGGGGGGGGGGGCAGAGAAAAGGACTATAAAAGGGAAGGACGAGGTGCGGGACTGTAATTGCCCTAATTTTTTCTTTTTTTTAGGACTTTTTATGGACCTAATGTCTAATGCCAACGACCCCATGGATTTCGGACATTATTTGTATTGTTTCCGTATGAATTTTTGGCCATTAACAAACTGGTACGTACGTCCTCGATGTCAACCTACACCGGCTACAGACGATAATGGTTAAGCTGAGACAAGCGTTTTCGTATTGTAAGCCTTGCTTGTCCATGATATACCACTGTACGGTACTGACGTAAAAGTTAAATTTTTTCTGTGTTGCCAGACCCACATTTAAAAAACTGAACATAATGTGTGTGTAACAAATTAATATGACTCAGGTATATCCAGCACTGAGTAAAATCGTGCCGTATATGTAGTTCGTGCCCCTAAAACCAGTACATTAAAAACAAGGTACACTTCAAACAACGCATAAAAAATTGTTGAGTGGTTTTAAAGAATTAGAAGGCAACGTTTCGTGACAGGTATCTCTAATGACCCACCGGTACGAAGGTTTAAGGTACCTACAGAGGCATGCTTTGCATTTCAACAACGTATATAACCAAATGAGGGCAATCTTTGTTAATTACACTTTGTTATAAGCTGGCTTCAATCTTTTTTTGGTACTTTCATATGGTGCTATAAATTTTGTAGTGTTTCTGTTCTGGGAACTCCCTCTTTAATGGGTTTAATCAGTGCCGGGTTTGGCTATGGGGCCAGAAGGGCCAGAAGGCCCCCACAAAAAAGGGGCCCCACAAAAAGCCGCAAAATACAAAATTGAATATATTTAAAAAACTAAAGCAAATAAATAAACTTGTCGAAATATTTGGCGGGAAATTGGAACGGGTCGTGGCATTAATGATTAATCGTCTTAGGCCTACTCTATTCTATTCTATTTTGCCCCCACAAGGCCAAGCCCGGCACTGGGGAATGGTGTACTTGTCGTTTTATTTTTCTTATTTAGGGGTATGTTTTTGCGAATGCTGGCGCTGAGTATTAGATACTACTATATCTTCCCTAAGATCTTTTCCCCTAATGAAGGGCATTGACCTTGCCAGAGCATCAAGAACACAATTATTCATTATTGTCATTCATTTGTTTGTTGTTTGTTTGTTTGTTTTTGTTTTGTCCTTACTAGTTACTCCACCAAGTGAGGGAAATATATAGTTTTTAAATTAGTGCAGTACATAAGGGATATCGGCGCAGGTACCCCCGGATGCAACATTCAATGAGGTCCGTTACCGCAATTAGGCAAATGACAGCCTGCATTACACTGTCCCATATGTACCTCGAACGCACCTTTATAGGTCCCAAAGGCAGTCTTATTTTATATGGGCTTACTGCCTTTACACAAAAACGCCATCCGTCAAGTCGCTGAGCCAGCATTGTCCAGGGATTCAACGTTGGACAACCCCACCAAATCTGCTGACCCCCCCCCCCCCCCTCGTAGAATCCTGTGACTTTTCTTCACAGATGCTTCCCTCGTCATAATGGCCTTCCATCTCTCATCGGCTATTATGTTTCTAAGTCGATGGAGATGCTCGAATAGGAGAGTAAACTCTGGATAATACTAGTTTAGAAATTCTCTATCTTTCTGTCTCTCTTTCTTCCTCGCTGTTCTTCTTTCTCTCTCTCTCTCTCTCTCTCTCTCTTTCTCTCTCTGTCTCATTCTTTAAATTAGAGATGTACAGAAATATATTGTAAACAAACACTCCTAAAACAATCTTAGAAAAGCCTTTTTAGATTAGAAAGAACCACTTGGGAGTCACTGGGGCACACGAACCCTTAAAGGCGAATATTATATTACAGTTGATGCTATCAACTTGATATATACCTAGTCTATAGATGGCAAGCTACTGTAAGTTACGAACGCAGCTTACTCTACCGAATTTATGGGTCTCTTCGTGGTGAAGAGTGAAGCGCGTAGTGGTGATTGAACAGATAGGGGGACTGGCGTTAAGGCGGGATAAGCTGCGAAAAACACAGTATTTTCCGTGCAGGACACTCTTTTGTGAGTTGAGAAACTGGCCCCGAAGGCGGAGAAACTCAATGAAGACTAGAGAGTCAACAGCATAAGGATGCCGAAGGCAAGGGGAAACCACTGCATCATCACATAACTCCGACCTTGAAAGCCTTTGTAACTAAATTAGACTATGGAACTATGGAAGGCGGAGGAACTCAATAAAGAGTCAACGGCATAAGGATGCAGAAGGCAACGGGAAACCACTGCATTACAATTCCTCTAGTCTAGTCATCATGACTACAGTTGTCATGATGATCACTAATCTTCGATAGAAGAGGCATTAGAATTTAGAAGAAGAAGAGTACAAACCACTATTACATATTTTGACACATCTTCCCTTCCTTGATCTCTAACTTTCTCTCTTCACCCACCTCAGCAGCCAATTTTTATATGAGTACCTTTTCAGTGCGGATACAAAGGATGCTTTCTTCAGGGCGATGAAAGGTTTCAGACGAATGGAGGGGGCGGGGGCAAAAGAATTAGGTTTTTAAGAGATGAGCGTCCCAGTTATATTGATGTCTCTTTTATTGGATTTACTGAAGGTTATTAATGGTTTACGGTTACAATAAATGAGATTCAGTGACGCTATTCTGTGCAGATTATAGGAAAAGAATTCTGTATTATTGCTCATGGTTTGAAGGTTCTAATATTGGCTTCAGTAGCGTGCATGTACTTGTCCGAGTCTCTACAGTACACACCATCGCATCGGAGACATGTCGTAACTCAATGCAGGTATGAGGCATCACAATGAAGGCATTATTTGAATTCATTAAATTCTTTTTATGCTATGAATCTTTAAAAAATATATATATATAATAGATACATGACATATATATAATAGATACATAGACAATTGATAGCTTCAAATAATTAATTATTTCACTAAACATTCATATTAACTCAAATGTGATTCACAATAACACCATTTGACTGTGGTCCATATAGTTTCGGGAAAAATTGAGGAAAATCAAAAAATTGCGCAGTTTACCAAGATGGCGGCGCGAGTAGCAGTAGTAGAAAATTTGTAATTCGGGAAGAGCGCGAAATCTAGTGGGATTGGTTTGGCAAGAGGCAAGAGCACGACTTCCCATTTTAGATCAGCAAGATCCAAATTGCCATGATGAGCGCCAATCTTCGCTAGATGAGGCATATAAAGAAGAAGAAGGAGAAACGTCTCTGCTAACCGAGTGGTATTATTGTATATTTTGATTCTTCTATTTTGGTTGGTACTGTAGGTGGGCAAAATAAAAATTACATGTGAATTATTCATCAAATGTGCGTCAGAAAAGTTAATATTTGGGCAATTTGTGCAAGCAAGCAAGTGACTTTATTAGACAGAAAGAAAATTGTCTTTATTTACCATATGGGCGAATTTTGTGCCATTCGGCCCACTCTTTCAATTAACCCACAGCGTTTAGCTTCCAGATTTCCCTGACTGCAACGGATGTGTGAGTACCTACCTCAACAATAATTGAAACCACATAGCAATATACAATAAAACCCCCATTTTCAGAACGAAAAAAAACAAAGTGTTTGCATGGATGTGACATTATCCCCTATTCCTCTTAGCGCTAGTAGGTGATCTCCTTTCATTCCCTCATCCCCAGAAGGAAATATGCCAGGCCTCGTTTGTCAGCGAAAATTCTTCAAATTTTTCCGACTCTTACTTTTTGTATTATTTGCTACGGCATTTCTTCTCACATGGGGGAAAGGATTTTTCTTTATCTGTGAAACATTCTTCCTTTTTCCCTTCACCGTCGTCATGTTCGAGAAAGGCTCAAATGTTCGAATTCTCGAGTCCTCTCTTAAGATTTCTGCTTATGCCTCGGTGAATTTTTTTCCGTGTGGTTGCTATTTTATGGATAACCCACTGATAGATAGGCTATAATTTCTGGAAACTTACCTTTCATGTTATGTATCTTACATTAAACATTTAAACATACCAGTAATACGTAAAGGAAGTCTTCTTCTTCTACTACATCTTCATCATCTTCTTCTTCATTGTCAACTTCTTCATCATTTTCTACTTCTTCTACATCTTCTTCTTCATCATCATTTTCTTCTTCCGCTTTTTCTTCATCTTCTTCTTCCCCTATTCCTCTTCTCCATTAATCCCTGTCCTCTCTCTTGAGTTCCAAGTAGACTCCGATTACCACTCAACCGTAGAAGAACTAATCCTCAATTGAAATTCTTAATTGATATAATTGATAATTTTACATGAAACTCTGAAGTCTGAAACTCGCCTGACATCACCCGCCAAATTGTTGACAGATTCAAGTTTCTTGCTGCTATTGAGAATCCCGAATTCTTCTCTAAAAGAAATTACCTATACAGAGCAGTAATTGTTTTGAAAATTCTTCTGTTAGAAATTGACGTAGAAATAGGAATTGGAAAGCACTTCAGTGCTGATGGGAGCACCTTTTGCCAGAGGCTGGCTAAGATATAAGATAAATACAAGATCTGAGATGGGGAACCTAGTTGGAACTCGAAAGAACGGCCCAGGAAGGAGAGAAAGGAAGGAAACCAATCGATAGATTGTGACTAAAAGTTAAGATGATGGGCAAAGTTCGCCAGGATGGTACCGATGCTGTGGTTGGAGCAATCGGTGTTAACTCGTTGACTTAGTTGAATAGCACTTTGTGATTTGGCGCCCCTGACTTGAGCATCTAGGGTGCGCTGTTGCTAATTACGCTTGGGCTCCAGTAGTCCAACCTCCTGCCAGAAGCAATAGAACTCGACTAGTACGACTGACTGGACTTGTGGCCTGGGTCCCGTCTACAAGTTCATACCTATATAAAAGAATATCGCCCATAATTAGCTTATACTACAGTTGCAGCAGAGGGACAGACAAACAGATTCAGTAGGTAAAATCCAGAGATCCCGTAAATTTACCCTTATATCAGAAATGATCGTCGAATTTCAGATTTCCAAACATCGCCTATCATATTTTATCCATGCAAGAAAGCTTACCAGGGGGTCAATTCAGCAGGCCCCCAAAATCAATGGTGAGGAAAGCTTGAGTGTTTATCCCCAGATCTTTTGTCATCTCCCCATCCGAAAAAGAAAGCTCTGTTGGTGTCTGACTTTGATTTATACAGCGAGTTCTTCTTTTTCTCTCAGCCTTTTCTTAGAACTTTTTCGTCCGAATATAACGCATATGATATCAAATGGCAATGCCGTTATTTCATTCGGGGGTTTCCTCTTTTCCTCATGGGTTATTTATGGCTCGAAGTTTTACTTTTTTGGGGGTATATCTATGAATTTTGGTAGAATTAGCCATGGTTTGAACTGCGAATAAATACACAATCTATATGTTGATGTTTTTGTATTCATGCAACAGCTAGCCAACGGCCTTACCAAGTTGAATCCACGAGAGCAGAGCGTGTTTCAAACTGCGGCAAACTTAGTAGTGTGCCCAGTGTTTGCAGGGGAACATGGTGGGACATGATAACGCGCTGAGACTATACCAGTCAGTCAGCCAGTCAGTGTCGAGTCCTGGTCACCTCCGAACTTTACTATGTTCCCCAAGCGGTTTGGAATACACTATAATCAGGAGGTCCACCCTGTCACTGTCAGTCTACTCCCCTTCTCCCTGAGGTGAAGGAGTCAGCCTTTAGTGTGCCTCAAGTTAATAAACAGACCCCAGCCAGGCTGACATTGTTGCTTAAAACAGAAATGCTGAAAAACAATTATGAAAGCAACCCAAAAAGTTTGAAATGTAAATTAGTTTAAATTTTATAACAAGGCCACAAGTATTTTATTCTTATGAGGGAGGATGGCAATTTTGTTTCCAGGAGGGGAAGGATTTGGGTTCCAGGAGGGGGCAATGTACCCGCTGCCACCTCCTATATTTACGTCCCTGGTTGATCCAGCTCGATTCTATGAGCTTGAATGAGTTACTTCTTATCGGGTGTGTTTTTATTCAAAACATCCTCATCCACTATAAAATAAAACATAACAACAAATGCTCCACCCCTTTGGGGTGAAACAGCGGGGGCTACCGTGTGTTACGTTAATTTGTAACGTTTTATATACCGGACGTCTCGTCATAGACTTGATGTGACTTGAGCTGTGTGGCTAAATGAAGAATGATATATAGGGTTGTCCACGCAACAGAAGGGTTCAGCCCTTCATCCACAGCTGCTGGATTACTGACCCAGAAAAAGGGTCAGGTAACCGACGGAAACTCAATTTTCTTCCGCCCCAAACTGTGAAAGCGTACATAGCACACGATTTATTGTTGAGGTCAACTTTTTTTCGATAAATAATATTGGCGGTTAATTAAAAATTGTCGTGAGTATTTGATGCATAACTTGTCTCATGCTGTCGGGCCACTGGACCAGCACCATGTACCAGGCCCGTACCCAAGGGGGGGGGGGGCAAGGGGGCCATATTTATAAAAAAAATTGTTCTTGCCCCCCCCCCCCCCCCCAATAAAATCCTGCCCTGCCATGTACAAACACAACTCTAGATTTAAGAGATAATAACTAAAAAGCCACTAAAGAACAATCTCCTCCATTTTAATTTAATTTGATAAAACCTGAATTAAGTGAGAAAAAAAAGCAGCAGCTAAGGGAAAAACTTTGAATATTAATAATCTTATATAATAAGAAATCTTCCTTACTGACAAAACGATGCAATAGCCTGAATGCTGTTTTTTTTTATATAGAAATGGAATTTTAAATTCAGAACTCTTCATCGTACCATTGTTAAATCCCATTACAACTAAAAGCTCTTTAATTCATATTTTCAGACTTTTTTCAAAACATTTTAATTTTCCTTTCTTTCTGTTGTCTCTGAGCAAGCAAGATAATTTGCTAGTTAACAATAAGAGGTTCTTCAGCTGATGACTTCTGCAAGGAAAGTTTTTTGTTCGAATAGTAGGAACTGCGAAAAAAGGAAACTTACCGATGTTGAATTTGCCATAGAGCAGTAGGTACTCTGTAAAATACTTACTTTATTTTCAAAATTATGATGAATTTTCTCTTCTTTTTCTTCTTCATCATCATCTACTTCTTCTTCATCATCATCATCATCTTCCTCATCATCATCATCATCATCTTCTTCATTTCCATCTACATCTTCCTCTTCCTCTACAGCAAACGGTTGGCGGCTTTTCAACACCATTCTTCTTCTTCTTCTTCTTCTTTTTCTTCTTCTTCTCCTCCTTCCCTTTCTTCTTCTTCTTCTTCTTCGGCTCCACCATATACGAACTCCCACCTCGACAAAGTTAGTTTCCAGCGTTTTGGAGGACGTCCCGCTAGACTTCTTCCTGCCAAGCTTACTTTGTACATCTTGTTCAGCATGTGGTTTTATGGTTCATCATGCGGTTTTATGAACCGGAATATGTCTTCACCGTTGAGTATTGCGTCAATTTCGGCGCTTTTTCTTCTACTCTCCGTGAGAGAATATCGTACTAAATAAGACTGCTCCTGTATTTCCGGTGTTAATCAGTAAATGACATGACAGAGCTGCCGCAGTAAAATGAAAAAATTCTTTAAATAATATACAGAAAATCACGAAAAATGTACAACAGTAAATTATAATAACCAAGAAGAGAGAGGAATTTCAATAAATTTAAGAAAGAGGAACACCGCCTCAAGCGAGATAAAAACCGTAAGAGGAAGGAATTTTGGAGAAATATGAGTGTGGTGATTTGTAACATGAATCACAACCACCTGGTCCGCAACTTGCCCAAAACTTTACCCCCCCCCCCTCCCCGCCCCTTTTAACCCCACCACCACCACCACCACCACCACAAACCTACCCCGTTGAACAAGCACACCCCACGGTAAAGCTCTCAATGAAATAAAACCTGTGATCGTAGTAAGGAATTTTGAAATTTTAGGTGGTAGGTAATTATATAACATCTGCAGCCCTATTATGGCGATTTGGGATTAACGTAACGCCAGGGTTTATTCAATTGTTGTAAACAAATGAGTGCAAAATGCAAGGGAAATTCAAATTGATAAATTAATCCCCGGCTACATTTTTGGTGAATTTTCAATTTTTTTTCTCCTTTAGATGTAGACACATTAATTAAAACTCTTATTATATTTCAAAATTCTACCTGTACATTTTAATTTTTATTGGTATTTCCTTCAATTATAAAACAGTGCAACTATTCTCTTCAAGGCCGTAGCCAAGGGGGTTCAGGGGGTTCAAACCCCCCCCCCCCCCCGCCCCCGAAATGAAATGGCTTTATACTAGATAGAATCAGTTATAACGTGGAGGTTGCTTCTTCAACCAAAAGTTAATTTAAAAGTCAGTGTTATAATACTGCAATAATGAATAAACCCCGGTATTATATATACCCCGGTGTTACGTTTATCCCAAATCGCCGTAATAGGGCTGCAATAGGGCAGCGTTTTTGCAGTGTCACATTTTTTCATCTAGTCCAGATAATAGTGCCCCAAACCTGTTTGGGATGCTGTAGTGAACAACATATACCCTTCAGCCGAGTCTTGTCATTACCGGTACAGGTAAGACTCTGAAAAACTAATAAATTACCCCCACCCTTTGCAAATATCGTATAGTTTCATCGCGAATAGAAGTGAGTGTCAATACCTGTCAATAAATTCCGTGAAAGGTTTTACCAATTCTTTCGCTAAAACGTCAGAAATGAATCAAATGATGGAGAGGTAACCTAGATCTATATATAAATTACGATCGTTGGTGTTAATCATATTACTGGCATTGTTATATTTGATCAATTTATCAAATATGCAATCAGTTAACCAGCCTAGTTCTCCGAACAAAGCGACCCAACCCCATACCGTTGCATGACATAGTACCATTTCCTCTTAATTTAATCTATACTTCCCTGCTTGATGGAAAAATCATCATTTACCGGGACTATTTTTCATGCGAAACAAGCTTACTGTATGTGGGAAAAACGTTCCAAACCAGATTACAGACACGGACGATTAGGACGCCGGTGATCTGCTGACATATTTGTCATAGGAGCAAACGGTGGAAAAGACGTCGGCACATCGCACCTGTGAGAATCGTTCGTGTGTACCTGGCCTCGGACTGACTGCTGGTAGCCTCAGCGCGTTATCATGTTCCACCATGTTGCCCTGCCAACGTTGTGCACACTACCAAGTTCGCTGCAGTTTTGAACAGGCTCTTGCAGCATAGCAGAAAGGATACCTGGACCCGGTCCAAACTCTGAACTTAGTTTGTACAGGCCCTTCACCCCGCAAAATTGCGTACTTATCTTATGCAGGTCCACTCGTCGCCATTTTGATAACGGTCTACAGCCCCCCGATTTTTGTAAGGCCTCGTAGCGCCCTAATCCGTCCATATTCCCATACCTGTCTTCCTTTCTTTTCGAAAAGTGCTGAATTTCATTCAGTCAACAACGTCACAACCTATACTAGATCAATAACCATCAGCTACCGGCAATAATCGCGGTGTGTAGTGATAGAAGTATTGTTCAGAAAGACAGTGCCACTGATATAGCTGATAGCTATGGCGTGTTTATCGCTTATTTTAACAGTTGGTAATTAGTCTGGATATTACCGTGTGCGCTACATGCTTGGATTTAATTAAACAGCTCCCGTTATAGGGGTAAATTATAGTATGAGCTACTACCTTATTCGTTCCAGTGTTTTTATCATTTATACACCCTTTGACATTTGTTCCAAACTTTCATTCATATTTTATTTTTATGTCTGTAGCCTGACGATGGGCTTGTGCCGAAACCCGTCGCTTTTATGCATATTTATTAATAGTAATATTTGACAAAGTTATTTTATTTTTTACCATATTTAATATGCTTGCAACTCTAACTCTACTACTAAGTTACAACTAGAACTATTAACGGTTCTGCGGGCCTACAATACCGTTTGGTATTAACTAATTCTTGGGGTTAAAAATGTAAACAACTCCATTTTGAATAGCACTTTCCATTCAAAAATTATCTTGTACAATTTTAATCGCAGGTTAGGTTTACAAATAATGGCCGTAGTAGGCCCGCTTCTGGCGTAAAAATGCATATATTCAGCTTGTCATTCGTGTTTACAATGGGTAAAGTGTTTCCTTTTTACTAATCTTGTGAACACATCATAAAACGGAACTATGTTCTACGTACTGTACATAAACGAAGTCTTTTCTTATGTTTATTTTTCGCTTGACCCACTCCCGCAACCGCCTTCAGCCCAATCATGGCGATTGTAATACCGGGGATAATATAAAACCATGTCACGTGATGGTATTAATTCAATTGTTTAAAATAAATGAAAAGTAAATTTCAGAATTTTTTAAATTGTGATGATGGCAATACTGAAGAACTGAACTGACGTGACGCTGCCGTAGCAAATATAAATGGCAAATATAAACACATATCGTCAGCTTAGAATGGCAAACTCGTAAGTCGTCAAAACCAAATTTTACAGGAGACGAAAAAAACTGCCGCATTTCATCCACTTAGCGCCCATTTACGAGTTTTCTTATTTTTCCGCTAGAGAGCGATCCTGACCAGATAGAATTTTTTCCCGCCAACCTGCTGGTCAGTTGCGAGTTTTTCTTACTTATTTTATCGAAATCCCGACTTACGAGGTTTTCATTCTAAGCTGACGATATCGCCCTAGAATTAAATAAGTTTTAATTTTAAATTAATATATTTAGAATTATAAATAATTTGGCAGGAAAAATGAAGAAACTCACCAAAAATATAGCCGACGATGATTCAATTGTTTAAATAGACACAATGTTAATTTTCCACGCTTAGCACTCTTGCGACGATTACCAACATCAAAAATTAAAAAATTTACTGGTCACTTATTTTAAACAATTGAATTAATACCATCACGTGACATGGTATTATATTAACCCCGGTATATTAAAATCGCCATGATCGGGCTGCTGCTACAAACAATAGAGTTAGGGTGTTTTGTTCTATAAAAAATCCACAGTATACCGTATAGTAATATAGGCCTATCTGCATACGGCTTGGCTTTGAGATGAAACAAGCCTTCTGGAGAAGAAAAACAGGTTCCCCATCAATAAGCAACATTAGCTATAGTTAGGAATGGGTAAACAACACAGAAGATCGGTCCAGAGAGACGTCCAAAGAGATGAAGGCGCCAGCCCAGATTAGCACACTGGAAAGTGGAATATTTCAATTAGAACAAAGGTTAAGCTGGAAGGTCTAATGAGTTTAAACCATCCTGAGAGGTCTGGAACTAGATGAGATGAGATTACAGCTGCAGCGGCTGCCTTTCTGCTTTATTATTCCAGTTTTAGCAAGACGGTCATTAAGCAATTCCAGAAATTAGTGTTCGTGAGTTCGTCAATGACGAGGTCGCTGGAATTGTTTTTCATAACAGATTCTTGGATTCAATAGGATTTGTTATGGTCTATTTGATTATATAGGAGGCAGAACCAAATAAATGCACTTAATGATTAAATATATACAATATAATACAATATCAATATACACTTCCCCTAGTAGAATGGTTGGACACAGTCCCAGGCCACGGTGTGGGCCCATAGGACAGTGGACCTCCTGATTATAGTGGATTCCGAACCACTTGGGAAACACAGTGAAGTCACACGATTAGTTCGGAGGTGACCAGGACAAGTCCCACCATGTTTCCCTGCCGACACTGTGCACACGACAAAGTTATCTGCATCTTTGAACCTGCTCTGGTCCGCTGGATTCAACTTGGTATGGCCGGCTATACACTTCCCCTAATATCATCTTATATAGCCGCTCTCTTCTGCTTGGAAGATGTCTCGGCATTGCCTGGGAATTGCCCTCAAAGTCTTTTATCACTTCAGAAAGCCTTTCCATCAGTAGTCTAAAAGACATGTAACTAGCGCTCCGGTTGACTAATAATGAGTAGATTAATAAGACCGTCTAGAGCAGTGGTTCCCAAACTGTGGTCCATGGACCGGTGGTCCATGGACCGGTGGTCTACAGACATATATCAAGTGGTCCACAGGCCAAAGTAAGAAATAAGAAAATAAAACAGCTGAGTTATTGGAAATTTGAAATATAAAACACAGTCTTGGCACTGAACTACAAAATCCGCCCGATACCAGTTCTAAACATTTACTTAAATATTAGGACGTAATCTTAGGCACAAGCTACTTAATCTCGGTCCTAGAATTTAGCGATTTTCTTATCACAGCCATGGGGGGTCCACGGAAAATCAAAAAATAATCTAGTGGTCAACGGACAAAAACTTTTGGGAACCCCTGATCTAGAGGTATGTATATTGGAGAGATGGGTGATTCGAGCCCACGAAACATATTGTTTTAATCCTGCGGGCCTACTAAGCCGTTTAGTATTAAATTATTCCAGGGGTTAAAAATGTAAACAAAAAATTTGAATAGCACTATCCATTCTACAATATTATCTTGTTTACATTTTTAATGCCAGACTAAGATTAAAAATAATCGCCATAGCTGGTCCGCTGGTACACTTTTTTAATAACTGGCCATAGAAGACGTAGCGGGTGGTGGGGGAAATTCAAACAAATATCCCATTATTAAATAAATAAAAACTTTTTGTTCTATTACTAAGTTATATAGGACTATAAAGCCCTCTCTTACACTCAACTAGGAAAGCCCGGGACCGCCTGCTTTACATACCCTCCGAAGCATGGCCAGAAAATGTAGCAAGTGTTGGTTGGACTCGAACCAACAACCTTTCGGATGAAAGTCGGAGTCTGTACCACTACTCTACGTGTCCCGTCTCTCCTGCATAGAACTATGGGGACCGCCACTGGCACTGATTCATTAGCGGCGGATTTCCATTTTGTGTGGCCTGCCGCTTCTTCTGTAACGAAGTCATTTTACGGAGAAACAAAATCAGGCTGGTGCGGTGCGTGGGGTTTAAGAGACCATTCATCATCTGTGACCGCCCCTTAATTACAAGCAGAACGTTGAAGGGTAGGAGGTTCCCGAGTTTCTTTTCTGACGACCCTTGTAGTATCACATTTTTACTGCAGGTACTTGTCATGAAACTTCACGCCTTTTAGATTATCGTGAGACCATTTAAATGATTTCCTTTGTTTTCCATGAATATTACTGTGGTTATTATTCTTCGCTGACATATCGAACTTAATTCGGCCGCAGGTGCGATGGAGAATTTTACAAGCAAGACTTTGTTCTTTTTCAGATCGAGTAACGTTGCTGCTCACCAATTTCAATAAATGCCGAGAAAGATGTACAAAGCAAGCATAACAGGAAGACGACTGGTCGGGCGTACTCGAAAACCCTGGAAGGATGAGTTGGAAACTGACCTTCGCGAGTTGGGAGACAAAACCGAGATGACTGGAGGAGTGTTGTCGAGCAGGCCAAAGCTCATCAAGGGCTGTAGAGCCAGAAGAAGAAGAAGAAGAAGTTGATAAGATAAGAAGAAGAAGAATAGGCGTTTAGGGTTGTCTCTCATTATTGTTATTATTATTGCCATAAACCATAGCAACGAAGTTCCACCAATATTTAAGCCGTTTGTTTAGATAAAGTTTTGTCATTTTGGCAAGGAAATAGTTCTGTTCTTTCAAAAAGATTCAGACACTTAGTGGCTCATTCCATGCTCTTCCTTCTCCAAAAATAAGTTTTATTTCCAATTTTCCTCAAAATCTCTCTTTCTCTTGGTGTCCCGCCAACGAAAGTCATCCCAACTTAATCTGAGTGATTTTACAGTCTGTAGATTCATAGAAAACTTACTCGAGCGTTATACAGAGATATTATCTGATTTGTTCAGCATAGTTTGCATGGAGAAATATAAAACCTTGGCAGTGTTCCCAATTCTTATTGTTCTTCGGAATAGGTTTCCCCCTTGTGGCTGCAAACTGCTTATACACAGTTTATAACGATTTCGGTTCAGACTTTCTGGCTCTCTTTTGGACTTATCGTATAAATGGACAACCTGCTGTGAATGGGTTTTCAATTCCTAAATATAGTGGTCAATGGTCATAATTAACTTATGGAGAATCGTCACTCTGATTGTTCATTTGTTATTTAATAAAGTGTTGGACTTACATTGTGTTAATAGTCATTAGTCATAGTCATCACAGTCAAAGCCGAAGCCAGGATTTTTTCGGGGGGGGGGGGGGGGGTGGAGCGTTCTTTCCCGCCATAACTATTTTTTTTTAATTTACAACATTTTAATTGTTAGTCTGTAATAAAATGTGGTGCGATATGTCGTTTCATAACTTCATCATTAGCGTTATTTTTGGGCATTGACAACTCAATCAGAAATGGGCATTTTGCCCCATTGTTTTTATGCTATTTATGTATGCAAGTTGTCCATTGACTCGTATCCGAAATTATTACGGATAGACTCTCATTGGGTTATCGTGCCACTGTGTGTTTTTACTGCCCCCCTAGACCATCCGCTGCTCTACTATTATAGGTACATACTAAGCTATAGTCATTCTTTATCGAAATGACTTTTTAAGGGGGTGGGGACTAACCTCCTGCCCCCCCCCCCCTAGCTCAGACTAATCACTACACTCACCAGTGACTGAAATAATGTGAATCTAAAAAATAGAAGAGGTTCAAATAAGAGTATACAATACTCTGTAAAGAAACCGTAGCATGTGAGTGGGCACAGACAGTAAAATTGCAGAACTATAAAATTACCTAGACCATTATTTGCGGTGGATTTAAACAAAAAACGTTGGGGCTCAACCTATCCCACCATGTTATTATCCATCATTAGGTACGCGGCGCCTAGCCAATGATTCTATTTTGGTTAGTTTGTTGGGAAATGAAAGGTAATTGTAAAAAATTGCCTTTGCGACGGCTTGTGGTTATTTAATTACAGGGTCCGCAGTTGTTGCGGCCTGGGACGAGCAGAATTGTGTTGGTTGGATGGGAATTTAGTTGAACCTACAGATTCCCTTAACAATTTTGGAAGTTTTATAATTTGAAGCTAATATAACAATTATCCCTAAATTAGCGTTGAATAATTGTGCATGCCTGGGCACGTCTAGGTCTCCCGGTAGAATATATCTTTTTTTAAGGAATTTTTATGGACCCAGGCCTAATTATAGTGGCCCAACGCCCATAGATCTCTTGTCCATGCCAACGACCCCATGGATTTCGGACATTATTTGCATTATTTCAGTATAAATGTTTGGCCAATAGAAAACTATGCGTTCTCGATGCCAACCTACACCGGCTACAAGCGATAATGGACAAGCTGAGGCAAGCTTAAGTAATAATTGTTGTAATTTTTTTTAATTACTTTTTATGGACCCATTCCCAGTTGTTCAATGCCAACGACCCCATGGATTTCGGGCATTAATAGTATTGTTTCCGTATAAATGTTTGGCCATTGGCAAACTATTCGTTCTCGATGTCAACCTACACCGGCTACAAGCCACAAAGGACAAGCTGAGACAAGCTTACTATTGACGCAATGAAACAGGTGAAACCATGACTTAACCAAGTACAGAGTCACTCATAATGTAACTCAATGTAAAACAACGCAGCAACAAGAGAAATCAGCTTCATTTAAAAGTTAACTTCGAAAAGGTAGGATCTTTTTTCTTCTCCACTGATAAATGTTTGAGAAAATTCATTGATCCTCTTGTTAAAGTAATTGTATTGGACTCTTTGTCTCAAACGGCTGTTTCGACTTTACGAAATCGTCAACATAAGATTCCACCCTCTGCGTTTCTGTCGAAAAAAATTTCATTAGATCTTGATTGGTCGTTTGTTTCCTGTTTGCCCTTAAGACTTTTCCTCATTGATACAAGGAAAGTCAAAGCTTATTGCGTCATTTGTTATTTCTTATGCAATTTTCCTGATTTCTATAAATTAAAATTATGAGATGTCTACACAACAGCTTGCTAAATTATTATTATTGTACCAGCCAAGCAAAAAAAGAAACGTTGTAGTCACAGGATAGTTTAATGAAAGTGACGTGAAATACAGCAGGTGGTTGAGAATAAAATTATTAAAATTAAGTTGTTGGACGGCACGACCTTCTCTAATGCATGCACCGTGCAGTATTCCTCACCCGTCCTAAAATGTGTACATTAAGTTTTTTTAGTTCTTCGAAATAAAAATTAAACGTAAAAATAATCCTTGATACTGTAATTATATTAACTATTTTTAAGTAACATCATTTGTAAGGTAGACGCATTTTTACACTCGAATTTGCAAATAAATACCGTAGAGCGGCATAACACGCAGGTAGTTTAATTTTCTTACAGTTAATTTTTATTTGTTGTTATAGTAAAATGCTCCCTCCTTAGCGTTCTCAAACACATAAATGATACTAATAAAAAACAAAGTTGGATAAAAGAATACCGCCAAAAGTATCTGATCACTGTCTGCGTCGTAAAAAAAATATGATTGGTTTATGGCTTTCGTCTCCATGGATACGCTATTATTTAAATTTATAGTTTTGGTTATAGCTTAACCGGAAATTTTAGTTCTCACAGTAGAATTATGATTTTGTTGTTCCGAAATCGGGTAGAACTCACCTGGGTGGTCAAACATGTAGTCAAAAAACGAGTTAAAATACAGACACAATATACAATTATTAAGAAATTCATTTAGAATTTAGTATATACATATGTACACGATGCTAGTATAGAACATGATATACGAACTGGGGGGGGGGGTGTTCATCTGACGTCACTGGACTTCAATTTAAATATCATTAAAACTCCATTCTATCCAGTGTACCATTTGGTCAAGGGGGGTCCGGACCCCCTGGACCCCCCGGCAACGGCTTAGGATATCCCCTATCCCAAAGCACTGAATTAATCGATGACATTGCATGTTCTAGATCGGGCCGACCAATACATTACCACACAGTAGTAATGGCACAATGCATTTCAGGGTGAATTTTCTATAGTTTTTTCAAAAAATAATTCTTTGCACAAAACCAAATACTTTTTTGGGGAGGCAACCTGTCCGGTTTTGTTACTCAATTTAACACCTAATAAAACATGCCTGAAGGTAGAATTCGTCGATAGAAAGGTTCCCCAGAAAAATTATTTTTTAGTCATTTTTCATGAAAATTGAGTTATTTTTATTTTTTTACCCCCAAAAACAAACTATCAAGGGGCAAGCTACCCCCCGCATTTTATTAACATTAAGAACGACTACAATATATGTGAATTGAAAAGAAATCGTTGGAGCCGTATTTGAGAATTAATTTTTTTAGGCGTTTTTTTTTTATTTTTTTGAAAACAACCCCCCCCCCCCCCCCCCCGAATAGAGTTAGCCCAAAATAAAGATATGATTGTTGTAAACCTACATGCCAAATTTCAGCAAAATCCACAGAGTGGTTTGCCCGGAAATCGATGAACAGACAGTGCGACAGAGCGACAGAGCGATAGACAGACAGACAGAGAGACATTTTGTAAAAACCACTTTCTTGGGTTCGTGGTACCAAACGTGTAAATCCGTTGAAATCTCGGAGCCGAAAATTTTGACCATCACAAAGCTTTCCTTATATTGTATTGTACTATGCGTATTAATTGTAAAGCAATAATAATAATGTGTTTGTTCATTTCGTTTCACAACAAAAACTCAATGTATGGTAAAATTTTGCAGTAAACAATGAAAAGGAATCATATTGAATTACTGGAATAACTTTGTAATAATGCAAATTTCTTCTTCTTCCGGTGAAGAACCACTAGGGGGTGGTTTTCAGCAACACGCTCCGAATCCTCCATTCAGTTAATGCAAATTATTATCAATATTATTATAAACTAATTAGGTACTATTGAACTATAGGCCCGGATATTTTAATACATTGTTTTTGAATGTTTTAAAAAATGTCAAATGTTTAGGGACAATGGAAGTCAATATAATAATTTATATATTGTAGTAGAGTATATATAGTTCAACCCTATATGGGTTCAACCCTATAGCTGCAATAATAAAATGTATTGTATATTTTTCCTTATGATAAAATTGTGGGATGCGGTCTATGTAATGCATGGTACCATTGTTATTATATTTTTTTTTCTGTCTTTTTACTGAAATAGGTACAGTATTTGAGTTTAGACAAGTCTAAAACACATGCAGGCGCGTCCCTCGTAGAGAACTTCTTATTGAGACGCCTGCAATGTCCCATTTTACTATATATAAGCCTTTAACTTCCAAAAAAGGAACGTCATCATTCTATCGACGACAAAAGAATAGCTGTTGAACTCTGCTCAATAATTCATTAATTGGATTTTTAGCTGTTTAATTAAAAAAGCAATCAGCACTTTTTCTTCGGGAATTTCTTGGAGGAGAAAAAGAGGGACTTTTACAACTTTCGCGCCGACAATATGATCAAAGTCTTAATTAAACACCGTATTTAGCTCTTAATAAGGATTTGAATGACCTATTTTCAGTTTTAGCCTTTTTTAATAAGAATATCACAGTTATTCTTTAAAAATTGTGAAAGGATCGTTTTACGCTGGAGTCATGGACGGATACAGGGGGGGGGGGATAATTTATTACGCTCTGTGATTTAATCGACCCTACACATGGTTTTCCAATATTTTGACCACAACTACCCCCCGCCCAAATGGGCTGGATCCGTCTTTGACTGGAGTCACCATTCACAGCCGGTCGAGTTTTATTATTGAATTGAATTGAATTGAAAACGACTTTATTTAATAAAACCAAAGGCGAACAATAAGACTATAAAGTCATCTTTTCATGCTAACCTTAAAAACAAACATATTGTATTAATATATAGATGCTTAAAATTAAATAGAGAAGAAACAAGAGAAGGAGAGAAGGTTAAGGGGGGGGGGGGGGATTAGTGTTATGATTATGATTAGGGTTATTAGTGATATGGTGACCACAGACTGCTGAGTTCATAGAGCACCAAGGGTAAAACTCTCCAAAATTGAGTTAGCCAAAAAAAAAGATCTCGATGTATGATTTTTGTGAACTTACAGTACAAGCGAAACTTCATTCAAATCGAACGACTAGCTTGCCCACAAATCGACAAACAGACAGACCGACAGACAGACTGACAGACAGACAGGCGATGAAGACGAGGCAAATTTAAAAGTCCAAGGCAGTAGCAAATGTCCCATCTCTCTTATACAGATCTCTAGACCAGATTTCTTTGCATTTTTGCAATCTGAACCTAGCCTATAGAAGCCAAGTCCTACTGCATTATATAAGAAAACACTCGAGAGGTAGATGAAAAAACGTTAACAAGGACAAATTAGCCATGTTTATGTCCTTAAAAAATCTTGGGAATTTGGGGTTGGTATTTTTGAGCAGGTAGAGCTTTTTTTCCTAGAAAGATGACCTAGCAGGTTCTTAGTCCCCAGGGGTACCTTAAAACAAACACCAAATAATCACCGGTGGCCTACCTCTCAAGTGCATAGCAAGGTTTCGTGGAATAACCAAACATGTCCGATTTTTTTTTACGGAAGAGAAATTGCTTGCGAGAATATTTTATTTACTTTGTTATTGATTGTTATATCCACTGAAGGGAGTCTGGGTCCCAACTCAAGATCATGCATACTACAACTACTATATTCACTGTATTCACTGTATACTCACTGTTACCTTTTGCATATTTACTGTAAATTAGGGCTCTATATTATACAGGTATTGTCATCCGCCATGTTGTATCCATTATAAGTCTTGTGTATAAGCCAAGCATTGGGTGATTACCTATTTATTTTTTAAAATGTATCGTCGTTTATTTATTTTTATTTTAAAAACGTGCTACCAAGCAAGGAAGTGTATAATAAAAAAAATTAATAAAACGTGTATTAGTTTTTTCAATTTTTTACTTTTCTTACAATACTTACCATATAGGAAATATGGGATGCAACATGGCGGATGACAATACCCGGGTATATAGTGCCTTACTGTAAATTTCATGCGAGAATATACTAGGGGTCTTCACAGTGTACGTGCTATCGAGTTATTCCTAGTTAAGTGTGTTATATCAAGTTAAGTTAACACACCGTTAAGTGATAACCAAGCTAACCAGCGTGTTATCATAAACGCACTTCCAAGTTGGTTAAGTGTGCTATTTAACTTGCGCTGCGATCGGTAGCTCAGGTTTGACCGCCGCCAGCTTTGTTTTTGTTGATTGATTTGAAACACGCGTTTAAAATTTTGTAGCATTTAAATTTATGTGTATAATCTATTATCACAAGCAATTACCGTAAATACTTAAAATGATAATAACCAAAATGAACAGAAAATATAAACAAATGTGGCACTAGAATAGAGTTCTGCCACTTTCTTTAAAACGGTGACACGAACGTCTGACTACTACTACGTTGATTACCCTGTTAAATATAGCATGATAACTCACTCCCGAGGTACACTCACGATTGTGTGTTAACTTGGATAGCACATCTAACTCGATAACTCGATGACACCAACACTGTGAAGACCCCTACTGTATATACGTACATAGTTTTTTGGTTAGTTCAAGCCATGTCAATTCCTCTTGTTCCAGATTATTGTAAGATTTGTTTAACCATTTGCTTTGGTTGCGTCTGATAGGAGAGCCAAGTGGAAGCGCTTGTGAATTGAACCAGTGAAGACAAGGTATGGCCACAGGCCGTAGTTTTCTTTGGTTCCTTATTAGAAAGTATACCTTGCCGGCTGCCACCACTGGTGGCGGGGCGTGCATGTAAGGCGGGCATTGCCGCATTACACTCAAGAAATCTTTAGAATGTATTAAGAGCAGAGTGGATGAGCTATCATGCAGTCATACATACATATAGTACATACATATATACTGTATAGGTGTATTGTAAAATGTAAATTGTGTATCAATGAATCCATATTGTATATATTGTGTAATTTTTTGCAGGAATATATTTTACTTTACTTTTACTTCGTTGAAATCTATAGGAAGCCGCGAGCAAATAGCATTGTATGATGTCATCAACCCAGTCTAAGAAAATTAAGAATCTCGTCTCGTCAGAATTCAAATGTTTTCTTTTTGGTTTTCAAGTGTATACTTTTCAAGAAGATAGAACATGTTACATATATAAAATGATGCGTGTTTTCTTTTTTTTAAGCTTAAATAAATATTTGCAAGCATTACACTCGGAATTACCCCACTGGCTGCCGCCTAGTTAGAAGAGCGAACTTCAACATTTCAAGCTTTAACATCAATAATTAAGTTATTATCATTAGTAGAAACATAAGCTGACAGTCTTTCATTGTGTTTAACTTAAATACGGCTAGTTGTATTCTCATTTTGATAAGAAATAGACCACAAAAGTGTGAAATTTACTTTGTAAAGAGTATACGCAAGCTACGCAATAAGTACGTATATGTATGTATCCCTTAAAAGAAAACCAGAGGGGGAAATCTAATTCCAAAAGAAATAGCCTATCGGGTAGGGTAGCATATCAATCAATCGAAAGGAGGAATTGGTAAATAGAAGAAAAATCGTCAGAATTGATTTGTATGTAAAACGTAAGGCGTGCGGACGACGTTTTGCTACATTTCAATTCTGACGCAATCGTGGCCAATCGACGGCCCCAAAACATGTGTCAAAATCAAAATCAAAAAATTTTCTTCTAATGTCTAAAATCTTTTTCTAGCTTAACAATCAATATTTACTGTGATAGTTGACTTTGTTAATTGATTAATGTAATGGGTAATTGTAGGAGTGGGCCCAAAATTCGCCCATCTGGAAAATAGAGACAATTTTTTCTTTCTTTGTACAAATAACGAGTTGCGTTGGAGTCCCTTGGGAGGGGGGTCTCTGATTGTGCCTTAACAGTGGCCAATTAGTATAAGTGACAGCCACAAAGACCGAAGCCAGAGGGGAGGTCCAGGGGGTCCGGAAAAAAGAAATATTTGCGTACACTAGATTGTATGGAGTTTTAAATACATTGAGGTTACCTCACCTCCGGTGACGTCAGATGGACCCCCGTTAAAAAAATTCTCGCTACGGCCCTGACAGCCACATACTATGTTTCAAAATGTTGAGGAATAAATCTTCTATTTACCAAGTCCTCAAAATGAGCTGTTTTTCTTGTGAAATTAGATTTTGATAAAAAAAAGACATTGGAGGTTTGCCGTGGGGTCAACAGTCAAGTCCTTGCCCAGGTTTTGATTTCGGGGGGCGGGGGGTGTCCAAAATTTTTTTTAAGTAATTTAATAATGAATTAATAGAATTCTACAAACAATGCTAGTTTACATTTAAAAAAATTATTTCGGGGGAGGGGGGTCCGGACCTCTTGGACCACCCCCTGGGCACGGCCATGGGTCAACTGCATAGTGTCTACACACAGTAGGTCAACAGTATGGCACTTCATTTATGGAAGAAAAATTTTATTGCAAGTGCAATATTTCTTATCGCCGTAAAACTTGAAGATTTACTGTCCCTCGCACCTGACTGCAGTCATTTCCTTGAGTTATTTCAACGAAATCGTGCGCACAGCCTTGTATAGATTTCTGATTCGTACTATAACTTATAATCATAAATTCCCCTGTCCAGGCTTACTCACATCTCCGAAGACCTTTTATAATTGACCGCCCCCTGGGCACGTTTTGCTTGGTAGTACTGGAAATCGTGGACCTGCGGCCGTGCCTGGAGCTTTATTTAATTGTCAAATAAGAATATTTGTATGGAATTTTTTTTCTGCTCAATGCTCCATGTAACTTTTGTTAATTGTTATTGTGTACAATGTTATTACAATACAATATTATAAATGTATATTTCCTTTCAAAGTTAAGTTACAATAATTACAATATGCTGCATGCATGCTAGGCTATAGGTTTCATCTGAAAAAAGATCCAGGCCGATATAATTAACAGATACGGATAGCTGTCGACCCAAAGAGGTCAGTGCTCATGACTCAGAAACCACCCCCCCCCCCCACATATAAGAGTGACTCCCCACCTGAGTCCGTACAGGGTGATATCCCCTACCGACTACTACCTCTCAAAGCAAGGGCGGATTTATGGGGGGTCAGAGGGTCCGGACCCCCCCCCCGCTCCCAGAATAAAATGAACTTACACTAGATAACATTGGGTTTACGGTGGGAACTGAAAATAATAATGTTTTTCAATGGTATAATCCACTGAACCTGCCCGCTGACACCCCCCCCCTAAATTGGAGACAAAATCCGCCCTTGTGTCAAAGTGGATCTGCTTTATCAAAAAATGCAAGCTGGAACCCGTAAAATGGGAAAAATATACTTATCGAAACAAAAAAGGAAATGAATAAGCCAAGCCTACCCCTTTATTAACCATATTTTTATCATATGCTGGTATGTAACACTGACATTAAACAAACTTGGGTTGAAGAGGTATCCTTCTCTTTATAACAGAAATTAGAGGATTTATAGAAGAAAAAATGACTTGGCGGCAGTGCCGGGACTGGCTATGGGGCCACCGGGGCCATGGCCCCAGGGCCCCCACAAAAGGCCACAAAATACAAAATTTTAAGTAGATATAGATTAGACTACCAAAACAAACCAATAAGGCAAACACATCTTCCCATAATTGACCAGTTTATGCTGTCACTGGATCGTTGAAAGTTGAGAATTTAATAAACCTAGTACGGTAACATGAATATGTCTTCCTCTGTAAATTGTATAAACTTTACTGCTGTTAAAATCGTAAAACTCCACTGTACTTTTTCAAAAATTTCCCTCCGGGGGAGACCCCCGGGCCCCCCTGTTTGCAGCTATATGAATATGCATTCCTTTGTCAGCTTTCCTGCTGTAAAACCATAATGTTTTTCACTTACATTTTCAAATCTTGGGGCTAAATGATGTATTATTTTTATGAATAAGCATTCCTTTGTAAGCTTTATCAAATATATACTTTACTGCTGTTAAAATTCTTAAAACCCCACTTGCACTTATATTTTCAAAAATAGTCAACCTGCTTATAAAATGAAATGATAGAATGCATTGCTGTTATAAAAAATATTTGCACATGATTAGGTAATGTCATGTAGATCAGGTGTAGTACTCAAAAACAAATGTGGACCGTTACATTTTTAAATAAATTTGTAAAAACAGGAAAGTCAGTCAGTCACCCAGAGAATACATGAAAGACAAACCTCCTGATGGTTTAATATTAGAGTCTGAAACTTACTACACAAGACTAGTCTACTATTAACTTCTCTAAAGCACATGATAAGCATTATTATAATCTTTAATGGGCGCCACTACATTTTATATGCTCAACGGACAAACTAGATTCATTTAATGGTAAAAAATGTAGAAAAGAACCATCATGTAAATTATTAAATTATATCAAATTACAATGTTGAAATGTCATTAATTATTAATTGCAAGTCCATATAACGAAATCAGAAGATTCAGAAGGGCGCCTATTTAATGTAATAATTTAAAACAGAACATAATTAGATAATCACTTACAGTTTGTGGAGGAGTTATCTTACGTTATCCATCCCTGGTAAATGTATCGCATCATCGCAGCCAAATCTGCGGGCCTTAGGGGGGTATTCCATATACGTACAACGTCAACGAAAAATTGAAAAATGACGTTTTAGCAGACATTAAAGACATACTAAAAATTCTGCTACCACGTCAATTTACGTCATTTTGACGTCATTTTTCAATTTTTCGTTGACGTTGTACGTATGTGGAATGGGCACCTTAGTACATCTTGGCAGGCATTGACACGGAGTGGCCAACAGTCATAATCCTAACGGTCATGATTCAGGAACAATCGAGAAAAAACGCAATTACTTGTATACCAACTGGCACATAAAATTTGGAATCCGAAATTTGAAATCAGCACTCAAGGCCGCAACGAAAAATGAGTACTTATAGCCAGAACGTGAACTCAGTACTTAACCCGGAATGCGAAATCATTACTTTTCCCGCAACGCGAACCCTAAAAGAAAATCATCTATTGAAAAAACAGAAGTACAGAAGCTTAATATAGTATGTAACAGTCCCATGACTAGTACTAACATTACTCATATAAATTGTGTAAGAAAATACCAAATTTCATCTTATTATTATTACTATTATCAATGCAATAAAGTATTAAATTATTCTCTATTATTTTATTAACTTTGTTGGATTATTAAAAAAATATATGAAGCGTTATAATAGGAATCGGAAGATGCATTTCTTCTTGACCAAATGGCTATCCAAGTCCGTTTATCAAGAGGCTAGACAGGCAAAGACTTACCACAAAGTGGGAGTATCACAGGTTACTCTAAACACAATTAATTAAGTCAGCTATGTAAAATATTTAAAAACGTCAGGTGAAAGGATTCTCATCGAATGCCCTGCCAATAAACATCACGTAAACTCATTGAATCTGGATTTCTACCACGGCACCTAGCCCACGCTTAACAAATGTCTTCACTTTTGGTCACGTGACAAAAAGGGTTATTATGGCAAGAAGTGGTTGACTCCATTGCGTTCAATGCGATTTAGACGTATTTCATTGCCTGTTATTTAATCAATTTACCCATTTATTGAGTTTTTCTTTGGTTTGACATAATGGTCATATTTCGCTCTGCTTATAAATGCACTAATAGGTTCAAGATATGTCGAGAAATGGGGGAAAATATTACTTTTCACAAGTAAGTGTTCGCATGGTTTGGTCATTAGTTGAGGCAACATTTATGGGTTTATTTCAGTTTTCTTAATCATTATGTTAACAAATTGCACACTTTCAATTGTCCTCAAGGCCGCAGCCAAGGGGGAATCCTGCCCCCCCCCCCCAAGGATTATGTTAACAAATTGCACACTTTCAATTGTCCTGAAGGCCGTAGCCAAGGGGGGATCCTTGGGGGGGCGGAGGGGGCGGTCGCCCCCCCCTGAGAGAAATAACATTATTCTAGTTAGAATGTACTTTTGAAGGAAATTAAGAGAAATTATTACTCAAGTAAGGGAAAAGCGATATTTTTTGGGACACCCCCCCCCCCGAAAACTTTTTCTGAAACCGTCCCTGCCCCGAAATGAAATGGCCTGACACTAGATAGAATCGGATTTTGAGAGGAAACATAAAAACCACTATGTAATACCCAATGAAATTTTTACCCCCCCCCCCCCCGAAAAAATCCTGGCTACGGCCTTGATTGTCCTGTCTAATTTTAATACTAATTCTTATTATTATTATTGTTTCAACCTCAAGGCATTTTTTAGTTAGTCAAGTTTAAAATTCTTTTAGGAAGCTGAAAATTCCTGCTGCCTAAGTAGGCCTAGTCCTGCAGAACCTAAGTTTTGATAGTGAATAAAAATAGCGAAACACTATAAGGCAAATTTACAGAGGAAAAAAGTGTTTTTATTTCCCATTTGGGCGAATTTCGTGGCTTTCTTGCAAATCACACGTACTGCAAAATGTCTAGAAATTATTAGGCTTATTGATATTGACATCCCTAAATCAACAGCATTGGCCTACTACACTGCAATATTTTTTTATCGATGATAGCACACAGAATATTCACATCGTGTAACCATAATAAGTAGGCTATGAGATTTAAAAATTCGAATGCAGGAGTGGGTGGATCAGGGACGGATCCAGCTCATGGGGGGGGGGGTAGCTGTGGGTCAAAATAGGAAAAACCTATGTAGGAGTATCGATTAAATCAGAGCGTTATAAAAATTAACTTATAAAATAGATTTACTGAATTTTTTTTTTTTTTTTGGGGGGGGGGATATCCGACCCCCTGTCTGCGTCCATGGGGTGGATCCAGGGGGGGGGGGGGAACCTGCCTCCCTGTATCCATCCATGGGGTGTAGCCAGAGTGATTATTCTTTTTATATTCTGCTTATTCTAGTTGAAGTGTAGTCAAGGACAGATGAAGGGGGGAGCTGCCCCCAAAATCTTATAAGTTAGCCTGTTGTAAGTTGCCTAACTTATTACGTTATAATGTAAAGGATACTACATATGTTTATTATATTTTGAGCCAAATTACGCCCCCCCCCCCCCCCCCCCCGCCAATGGGCTGGATCTACTCCTGGTATAGGTAGGAGCCTAAATTTAGGAAGTTGAACACTTCAAATTTTCAAATTTAGTTCCAATGCAATTAAATAGGCGAACATCGTTAGATTGAACTAAATAGTTTGACTATCTTTTGTTAAATTGCTGCTTGACACAATTTTTCTTAGTAACATATTCCTAGGTAAATATTAATAAATCTTCATAAATGCCGGTGTGTGACCATTGAATATTGTTCTATAATAAATAAATAAATAATTCAAAAGCAGAAAATGTCAATAAATCGTATTAAAAAAAATTATTGAAATACATCAAATTTACTCGTAAGTGTATATGGCATGGAACACTTCTGCCATAATATCCAAGATATCAGGTTTTGTCCGTTGCCGATAGCCCTAGCACTCCTGGTGGATTTCCAGTGTATATATATATAGTTCAGTGGCTTAAACTCATCAGCTTTCATATACGAGCATGCGCAATTGGGTAGAGTAATGCCAAACACAAGCCAGAAGCCAAGTACATACATGTTATTCCAACTATATTTTCAATACACACAACTATCCTGAACTACTCGCGCCAAATTAGTTACTAGATAGTTCATTGACGACTTATTCTTTTCTTACTTCCTCTGAATACAAAAATAGAATATTACTATATTTGACCATGAAGAGACGGAGTACATTACCAGGAATGGACCACGTTACATCCGCATATCCGAAAAATAATATAAACCTGTGGTCGCACTGCAGCTAAATCGGCCAAGAAATTGACGTTTGATGTGCCCATGCTATCATATATCATATATACGAGTAACACCATAACCTCTAAAGAATACACTAGAACTTGGTTCGTGTGCTTTCGCGCACGTTAATATAATTGAATTATCAAGAAAAAAATGTACACTAGATAGGATTACAATCGCCACAGCCACCCCCCCCCCCCAAAATCCTGGCTACGGGCTTGTCTGGCATCCTGATTCCTCTCTCCATTTTATATTAAATTGATAGTGGAATATTCGTTTAAGGGTATAAGACTTTTCTGCCCAAGAAAGGGCCCCACACAATGCAGGCCCCAGGGCCCCCACAAGGCCAAACCCGGCACTGCTTGGCGGGAATCACCCCGGATAGGCGTAGATCGTGGGTTCGAATCCCGTCAAGACGTCAAGTCCAGTTATTTCTAAATCCTCTAATTTCAGTTTCGAACCTACCCCTATGTATTTTGCTATTTGTTGCGATTTAGGTCCTTCTAAAAGTATCTATTATAAGCGAGGTGCTTTCAACAGCTTTCTTCTTTGCCATTGAATTGAATTGAAAACGACTTTATTGAATAAAGACAAAACAAAAGGCGAATAATAAGACTATAAAGTCTTCTTTTCATGCTAACCTTAAAAACAAACATATTGTATTAATATATAGATGCTTAAAATTAAATTATCGAAATCAAAATAAAAATTACCAAATTAATTGTTATTAACACAACTATGTCAAGACATGTATAGTAGTTGTATACAGGCTCTGACTTTCACACGAAAGGTAGTTGGTTTGAGTGCCACACTTGCTACATTTTCTGGCCATGCTTCAGAGGGCATGTAAACCAGGCGGTCCCGGGCCTTCCTAGTAGAGTGTAAGAGGGGCTTTATAGCCCTAACTCCTCTTAGTGGATCCAGCAATAAAACAAAAAGTCTTTATTTATTTATTTACCTTCTATTAATGATTGCCCATCATCATGGTAATTGACAGATCTGTATAATCTGTATAATCATGAATGATTATACTAGGGAATTGTATTGCAAAGGCTTCCAAAGAAGGGATTTATAGCCCGCTCCGCTAGGTTGGCTTATAGGTCTTGGGCCCTCGACCGTGTAGTCCCTCACACGTTGTAGCAGGTGTCCATCTTTATTACTAACATACATATTAGTTATATAACATATTATGTTATTGTACTACACTGATAGAATCATTGTCAACGCAAGAATAAAAAATAAAAAAAATAAAACAGAATTAAACCATTGTTGCACGTCATTCCAACCTGGGACAACGAGTTTGGTTTGTTAATTGGTTTCTTATGTCGATGGAACTGCCGATTGTTCCCGACTCATTCTGGCCTAGTACCCGTTCATTCTTATATATGTTGCTTGTTCACCAAACCCCTAATTGTTTCTACTGATAAAACAGTCTGTAGCGACCTGAGCCAACGTGAAGTTTTATGCCCGTCTAACTTCTAATGATGGCCCAGAGTGTTTTTTGCTTTTAGGAGGGCCAACGTTTGAACCAGTTGTGGACGATCCATTAGTACGAAAAGATTATTTTTATTTTAATCTTTTTTTTTTAGAAAAGCCGCTGTGTAAGAGTATAAGCCAACCGCCAACGCCGTTAACCAGACAAGAGTTCTACCTATGTATAGGCCACTATCTATCGCCAAGGATGACTTTTGGAATTAATTTCCGCGGTTTCACCTGCCACGTCTGCTTTGAGTAATCACTGTTTCGGCCAATTTTCACGTCCTCTTTTGGCCACGATGAGATTTGGTGTTGATCTTCTTCTTCTTCTTCTTCAGCCAACGTGCCGCATAGTAGAGCTGAGTCATTCCCTTCTGTGTCGTAGTTAGGTTTTCTATAGAGACCTTGTAAGGCCAGCGCCACGCACAGCCAAGTGTCAGCGACTGGATCTTATACTACAAGGTTTCGCCAACCTTAGAAAACTCCCGATTGAACTGAGAGTGGCGAGAAATGATACTAACTCCTCCCCCCCCCCTAAATTGTTTTGAGACCATCTCTTAGAGAAAGCTTTCTACACTGTCACTGAGGCACTAGCACAATGACAATGACAGAACTACCTGATTTTCACGATACTCTGACGATTTTATTTTATACTTTACATGTATTGTATAATTTAAAGGAAATATATATTGCATTGTATTGTATTGTATACCTCAATGCCATTGCAGCTGAACAGGTGATCGGCATTTCCATCTCCTAGGAAGCAGAGGATACCTATTCTGTGGAGGTGGCTCTGGAGGTAGTCATGTCCTGTGGCTATTCGGAACGCTGTCACATCGATGTCTCGACGCAAGTTGCTGAGGATGGTTTTTGCTAGGAGCGGCTCCCATCGTTTGTCATGTTCTACTCACGCAAGTGGAGGTATAGTCAACAACTTTTGACCAATATGAGCATTGAACACTAATTAAATCATTGAGAATTTAAAAAACTCAATAAGCGCAGGAATAATACAAAACAAATTAAACCGGAAATACGCAATCACTAACCCCAACAACACTAAACAAAAATAGTTAAAGGGTCACAGTATAGTCGTGTAACCAAAATAAATTAGGGTCTCCGACAGGAAAAAACGAAGACAAATTTCACCCTAGAGAATATTACAGAAGCTGGATAATGTAGATGAATTCGAGTTTTAAGAAAAGTAGATAGAACCTTGTTGCGAAACATGTCCAGGAGTCGCTTCTCTGTAGTTACTAGTTGAGCCAACTGCCGCGAGACGCGACTCGCGCTAGTTGCTTTCGAGCCTTGCTGCTGTGAGGTTGGTACTGTCGTGTTTTTGTTCGGTGTTTCGAGTGTGGCGCGTAAAGTTGTTTATGTGCACCATTTTGGGCGATTGTAATGTTTTTAGTTTTGTGTTACGGATTTGGATAATGTTTGACTGCAGACAATGGTAGGTAGTCTATACTACAATAATGTTATTTCTGTCTTTGCTTTTGAGATGACGAAGTACCTAACCTGCGACGGTTTGCGAGCCTACTTTGGCAATTATTTTTAACTTAACCTGAGATTAAAAAATGTACGGTAAATAAGATAATTTTGAAATGGAAAGTGCTATTCAAAATAGGTTTGTTTACATTGTTAACCCCAGGTATAAGTTAACACTAAAAGGCATACCTAACCGAAATTACAATCAGTAAGAGGGATTCGAACCCATGATCTACGCCTAACCGGGCGTCGTCTCAGCCACTGGACCACAAATATAAATAATACTTCAATGTACTAAATGGTACAGTAGGCCCACTGTAGCATCAATTTTGTTTCATAAAAATTATAAACATGTAAACCGTATAGTGTGTAGGCTATACCTGTACATTTCTACTCATACAAAACGTTCACACAGTAACTAACCATTTTAGATATACTGTATATAGGTTCTACACTTCTACCGCGTACTAAATGTAAAACGGTCTTCTTATGTAATTGTACACTTCTTGAATAATTATACGATTTATTTTTATAAAAAAACACCTGCAATTTTGTATCGTCTAATAATTCAGATTTACAACAAAAAGCATACGGTCTGAGTGTCCGGCATATTTGAGGAGGCTGTTTACAAACATGGGCAACTCCAAGTTGTAGAATTTTTCAGGAGAGTGGATTTTCTGTTGAAAATTGCATTAAGTTTATATAGCTAACCCTAGACTCCTCAGCGCTTCTGTGCGCAATCTGGCTGCATTTGTCACTTTATTTTACAATGTGCAGGTGGACATTAAAATTTTCTACAAGGACGGATCAAAACCCCATTTTCTGAAAAAATGGAATTGGCCACGTTTGTAACCAAGCTCTTCATTAATTGAAAAGGACAGAACTCAATGAAGAGCCAACGGCATAAGAATGCAGAAGGCAATGGGGAAACAAGTGCTGCATTATAATGTCCTAGTAGGATAGTAATCGCCATGATGATCGCCAATCTTAGATAGAAGAGGCATTAGAAGAAGAAGAAGAATTCATATTTTTATACTTTTACGACCATTAGACCTAACTAACGGTTAATAAATTCATTTTCAACACCCTGGGATAATCCAAATTATCATGGGGCTTTTTGAACAGAAGGGCTAATTTGCTATCAAAGTGATTTTTGCACAATTATGCCGCCCCTACCCGAGCTGGCTTGTTAGCACTAACCCCCGGGGAACGGGCTGCTGACTAGGGGTTTTTCTATCACGAGGGTGCCAACCAGTTTTCACCCTCTAAGAGCTAAAGAAAGGCTAGATGATTGACACTCCTCCGGGTTATATGTGGCTTTACCTCGAGATTTGCTTTATTAAGTCCCACTTAATAAAGCAAATCTCATTGAAAAAACGCCATGGCATGATAAAACCATTTTGTGACCTGTGGACGTATAGACAACCTTCTCTCTTGACCACTGTCATATTTGGGATGAGATGAGGGGGAGATCAAATTGCTACAGGTGCAAGGTACCGACAGAAGAACACCCTGGTTAAAAACCTGAAGCGGTATTTGACAAGAGCACTTTATTCAGAGCAACAGTCTCCAAGGCTCAAATTGCCATGATGATCGCCTACCTTCGAAAGAAGAGACATATAAAGAAAAAGAAGGGCAAAATCATAGACATTAAAAGAAGATACTGTGGAGTTCCGAACCGAGACCTTTTCGTCCCATGATCCGAAGCTTAACGCCAGCTGGACAATTCACAATTCTGGACACCTTGCTTACTAGCCATCGTTCTGTCGAGAGGGGGGGGGGGGGGGGTGCCAAACAGTATTCACCCTCCATTGGTGAAGATTAATAGTGTAATATTATTTAATAAGAGGTTAGTTGGTCTTAACTTGCCTGCTGTGTTAATAGTCTTTAGAGGCAGTCATCGAACAATTAGGATGAAGCCCAATGTTCATAGCCCCCTTCCCCTGACAATGGACCCCGCCCTAATTGTTCGATGACTGTGAGGCCCCTGCCTCAAGAAATTATTAACACAGCAGGCAATGTAAGTCCAACTAACCCTTTGTAAAATAGTTTTTACCCTCTAAAAGCTGAAAAAAGCTATTAGACTAATTGACGCTCCGCTGGTTGATACGTGGCTTTACCATGAGATTTGCGTGATTAATTTAAGTCCCTCTTAATTCTAAGGTTTACAAAGGTGCCCCAGGATTAGAACTTTGTGTCAATATTAGCTCGAGACATTCATTGTTTTATTGCTTGCGGTTTATGATGAAGTTAACGATCTAGGCGCCATATAGGGATTGTGGATTAGCACTAGTAACTTTGTACTATTATAGGAACCTGCCATTGGCCTTATATTAAATTAAAATAATTATATTAATTTAAATCTTATTAAATTAAATCTTGATTTGCAGCAACATGCCAAGAAACCAATTCAAGCCCTATGCACCGTATTACTAATAAATAAATACTTCAATAATCATTTATTTGCAAACAGACCTAAAAGTCAAATAAAATGCATATCTCCAACGCACCCCCCCCCCCCCGCCTTAAGATTTGGTGAGTTAACAGTTTCATTAAACGAAATTACACAATACAAAAAAGTGCGGGGAATTCAAATTGAACAATCAAATAAATCGTATAAATAAATTTTAATGTGAGATTAAAAAACCTGCGAAAATCAATCGATTTAATCCAACTTTTGCACCTGCCCCCCCCCCCTCCCCCTTGGATGCACTCCTAGCTACGCCCATGGGATGGGAGGGGGAGGTTATATATATTATTCCCCTTATTCGGGCAGGTATCAGGCACTTTTATTTATTAGGCTACGGTACTTGTTAAACAGTAAGCTATGTAATTACAACCAGTCATTGGTCGGCCCGAAATTTTTGAGCAGTCTTTTGATGTGGTGGCAGAATTTAAGTTCTTTGGCTAGTATAATATGAAAAATTTAGGGCCGAAGTAGTAAATTCACTGGGGGAACATTGATATAATTGAATTTGTTGAGAATTACCATCGCGGCGAAGTCGCGTAAAAATTCGTGTATTTTTTTGGTTTCCAGTGCTAAAAGCAATCACTTATATCATATTACATTAATAATGTACACATCCTGTCCAGTCCACTATGGAAAACATCCGTGACATTAGACATAATTTTACTATTTTATTCAGGTTCTTGAGTTTACGACTTTCGAGTTCCTGTTTCCCATGGTGTATGGTAGGTGTTTAAATTGGCACACAATATGGGGAACAAGTCCTATTCTAAGTGTTTTACCGTGTTTTCCTTTAATTTATTCATAGACAAATGAAGAGGAATATTCTGAAATGGTAATTGGAATTACAGTAGATTCTTTAATGCAAATTCATGCAATGTGTGTACGCACAATACATAATCACTATCCGTTTTTAGCAGTCAATAATCACAGGAAATAGCATTGAGTACTTCGTAAATGTTCCTCTTCACTTTAATACACCGTCACTGACATCGATTGGGCCACAATCTCAACGATTGGTTGGCAGCAACTCCCTGCATATCATCCTCCAACTCTCTCGGTCCTGCGTCTTCCCCTCTTCAGCTCTTCGAGCTCCTGCGTCCTCATTCAGTTGATCCATGAATTCCTTCTTCGGCCATCCTCTTATATTCGTTCTTTCTACTGTGACCTCAATGATGGTGTGTAGGCCAAGGGCGTAAAGTTGGTGGGGGCACGGTCCATCTTGCCACCCCTCAGCTCCTTAAAGCCCCCCCCCCCCAGCCTCGAGCATTGTAAGACGTGGTTCATGGCGACCCCCGGGCCCCTTTGCAACAATACAAGATACATAAGCATTCCTTTGTTACAGCTATACTTTACTACTATTAAAATGCGTAAAACCCTACTATTTTGCTCTTATATTTTTAACTTTTCCTTATCCTTTCTACTTAGTTAGTTACTTAGTAGTCAGAATGGCGTAGAGGTAACGACTCGGACTATCATCCAGAAGGTGACTGGTTCGAGTCCCACCCGAATGCCAAAATTTTCTAGTGGTACAATTATTTATCTTCTGACTACCATGCTTCGGAGGGCATGTAAAGCCGGCGGTCCCGGCAGTCTTCCCTGACTGTCGATAGGTTAAACAGGAGGCTGTTGATGCAACCTGAAAACTCCTGTACCACGGGTAGTACCACCCCGACACCAATTTACTTTTTTACTTAGTTATGCCCCACCATCATTCTAAAACTTTACACCTCAGGTGTAGGCTACCATTGGCGACAGTTATGGTACTCCTTCCACCGGACACATCAGTTTATGATACTAATCATGTTAATTAACTATCAAATATGTCGAATCTGTCTTGAGGAAGATGGACGTTGTCATTGGTCACCTCATGATCACCCTAAAATAGTTTGGTTTAGTCGTTAAGCCATGCTTTCGCCTGTTTCATTGCGCCAATGGTAAGCTTGTCTCAGCTTGTCCATTATTGCTTGTAGCCGGTGTAGGTTGACATCGAGAACCTGTTGGTTTAAAATGGTCAAAAATTCATACGGAAACAATACAAATCATGTCCGAAATCCATAGGGTTGTTGGCATTGGACAAAGGACCTATGGGCTGGGTCCATAATTTTCGGCGTGCTGGAATGTCTCATCTCTCCTCTGTAGATCACTAGGCAGGGCAGTGTTGCCACTTCTCCTTGCACATGACACCTTTTTAGTTACTAAACAAAAAATTTTGGTGCCTGAAAAAAATTCCCATACCACTTCTGTTCCCATCGCGCGCCTAATTGACAAAAGTGATCCCGTCCCGTCCCAAATGAAGCCCGGAGCTCTGTTCGCTATCTAAGAATGTTAATGACATCTTTCCTTCATAAAAAGCTAGTCCCCTACCATTTATGGATATGAGAGAAGATATATTCTCATTAATGACTAATTTACTGTAATGAAATAAAAAAAATGGAGGACAGCGGAAAGACTTAATTTCAATGGCGGTTAATGAAGCTCTGCATGTTCGGGCTTCAACGTTCGGCCGTATAACTGAGGCTTCTTTGACATGGCGGCACGGCAGTAGTGACATTGGCTTCTTTTTCTACTTCTTTATCTAGAACGTCTTCTGGATGATTTAATCTGTGGAATTAATGTATAGCAGGCCTATTTACTTCTCGAGAAAATGGTACAGTGTAGGAGCAATGTTGAACTTATGTAGATGTGTAGAAACAATACAATTTTTGTTTTATGTTATCATAATGATTACGATGAGTAAATGGTAGAAGAGAATAACAATAATTATAAAAAAATCACGAGAACTAAAATTCTACTATTTTAATGTATTATAATGGCAATTTCGGACTGTTTTTTTGTGTGTGTCAATGTTTGTGTTAGAATCTACACTGTAATTATGGATTAAGTTTTTTGGGGTTCCAAACCTCCACCCCCCCCCCTGATTTTGGCAACTGGAACACATGGGGTCCTAAGACCCTCCAGGTATTTTGGCAATTAACTCCAGTGGTTGAACCTATGTATTGTAGATGTGTAGGAACAATACAATTTTGTAATTTAGAAATACACGGTTTTTCTATTCTATTCTATTCTTACTTGTTATCATAATCATACGATGAGTAAATGGTAGAAGAGAAAAACAATATTTTTTTTTTAATCACTACTAAAATTCTACTGTATTTTAATGTATTATGTTGGAAATTTCGGAGTTTCAGACTGTTTTTTGTATTTATGTTTCAATGTTTATGTTTGAATCTACACTGCAATTATGTTTTTGGGGTTCTACACCTCCACCCCCCCCCCCCTGATTTGGACAACTATGGGCACGGAACACATGGGGTCCTAAGACCCTCCAAGTATTTTGGCAATTTACTGCAATGGTTGAACTTCTATTATGTAGATGTGTAGGAACAATACAATTTTTTTTTCTTGATATTGTATATAATTCATAAATTCATAATCCAATCGAATTATTCTATTGTAATCGAAAGGGTGCTTTTCACATTAATTGTGAACTATGAACTACAAAGTTTTCGTGAATTTCGCCTCATGATATAATTATAAAGACTTTCACGGCTGGAGTTGACTCGTATCTGAACTTGGTTAAGTCATGCTTTCGCCTGTTACATTGCGTCAATAGTAAGCTTGTTTAAGCTTGTCGATTATCGCTTGGAGCCGGTGTAGGTTGAAATCGAGGACGTATACCAGTTTGCCAATGGCCAAAAATTCGTACGGTAAGAATATTAGTTATTAGACGATAGAAGAAGTTAATGGAGGGCTACAAATCTACTATCTTTTTCATACGTGTCCTAATCAGCATGTGTCTAAGATTTTGATAGTTTATGCGTCTATTCCACCGACGTGGATTTTCAATGTAAATGTGTCGTGACGTGGTAGCAGACATCATTAATAAGTCTCTACCATATTATAACTTAATTTATAATAGATAAGTTTAGTATCTACATAATAGTCTCCTTAAAATATGGCAGAGACTTATTAATGATGTCTGCTACCGCGTCATGACACATTCACATTGAAAATCCACGTCGGTGGAATAGCCGCCTTAGGAGGGTAATTGGAGTTTTGTGGTTTTTTTGTTGTATTGTATTAAGTATTAGGTGAAGTTTTCTGCCGATACTATTGTATGTACGTATTTATATTATCAATTGTGTTGTGCGAAATATATATATTATTATTACTTATTTATTTTTTTAATATAAAAATGTCCGAAATCCATGGGGTCGTTGGCATTGGACAAGGGACCAATATTTCTTAAGTACACATAGGTTAATAGAAAATCCTTCAAGGCATTATTACTTCATGGTCAGAGTTATGTGATTAAGGAGTAGAATCCGGGATTATAGGCCGTGGTCGATCTGAAAGCGTACTGCCAAGCGTTTCAGCTGTTGCTGCATAGCCTCTGAGATACAATCTTAGAAGTGCACACAGTGCCACTGAAGATGTTGACCGCAGTTGTTGACGAAACCTTTGGAAGTACGCTTTCAGATTGACCATTCCTATCATCCCAGATTATACTGCTTCACCATTTCGCTTAACGGCTGGTGCTAAATAACCATAGCCAATTCCTCTCTATGAAAGATGGTTGTTAGATGTTCAAAGCTTCTTTACTCAATTTTTAACAACAATTGTAGTGGGTAATTATATTGTAATACGCCGTTGAGAGTTGTAAATTTAAATGTGTTGCTCTGCACGATAGAGGTATAACCCCCTTATCAGCTATTGTAACATGCATGATTTCTATGAGGGGTGAAACTGAAACAGGACTCTTGAAAACAAGGGAGACGGGGTGAGTTTTTGGGGATTATTTTTGGTTGTTATGCCGCCCTTAATCCGTGGCTTATTCTGTAAATTATACGCTGTACGTGTGTTTTTCCGTTGATATTTCATTCTTACTGAACAGCGCAATAAATCGGTATATTTTGTCCGTAAATGGGGATTAGGCCGTTTTTGTTTTCTAGCTCATTCAGCAGTCAGGGGTGCTGGGTTTTGTAAATCTGTGTGGGACAAGGCTAGTCAAAATATTAATTTAAATAAGTATAAGTCATATTTTTGTACTCGTATCTGTACTTGGTTAAGTCATGCCTGATACATTGGGACAATGGTCAGCTTGTCTCAGCTTGTCCATTATCGCTTGTAGCCGGTGTTGGTTGACATCGAGGACGTATACCATTATTAATAATGTCCGAAAACCATGGAGTCGTTGGCATTGGACTATAAGTTAATAAAACGTCATTGCTGTTTTTTTTTTTTTTTTTCCTGTCTATCTTGTATAATGCCATTAAGGTCATGCATTGGTTCAGTATTTCTTACCGAAACTGCTCCAGTCTTGGATTGGCGATCATCATGGCAATTTGAACCTTGGAGACTGCTGCTCTGAAAAGGGAAGTCGTGTTCTTACCAAAGTACTGCCTCAGGTTTTTCAACCAGGATGTCCTTCTTCTGATGGGTTATTTTTAAAAGTGTTTTAAAAGTGGAAAGAACAGAGTGGCAGAAAATTCGCCCATGTGGAAAATAAAGACATTTTTCTTTCTTCATTCATTTAGCCGGGAGCACTCAGTCCTTCTTTCTTCCCTATAGCCGTTATATTCACACTTTAATCATCACATCACATGTTAATTTTCGTTTCTTAACCGTCAGTTGCTCTATGACCACTGAATATAGCATCAGCTGGGTGCACAATGTTCAAATTTTATACTTTCTCAAGTTGCTGCAATGCTGCTTTCCAACACGTAACCACTGTTTCACAAGCAAGCTATGGCAATGATGACTACTGCATTGCTGCAGACGGTTAAGAAACGGAAAGTAACATACTTCGGCGATGTGAAGAGGAACTAAAACTATCGCCTTCTACCTGTTGTGATGCAAGGGACGACAGAAGGACTGATGGCTCCCGGCAGAAGAAGAACATCCTGGTTACAAAACCAGACCCAGTGGTTGACACGACTTCCCTTTTCAGAGCAGTAGTCTTTAGGGTCCAAATTGCCATGATGTTTGCCAATCTTCGATAGAAGGGGCATTAAAAGAAGGCTTATTTTTTTTATTGCCTTGAAGGTTTCCTTTGAATTTTATTGAAATGATATGAGTGCACGATCCGGGATAAATTATTATTTTCCTAGCTGTTTATCATTGTCTAGTTTCCTCGAAACATAAACATATTTTATACCATTCAATGTTCATAAATCCTTCAATTTCCAAGTAAAACCCATCAGCATTCCGCCTGCGCCATACCACGAAATATTATAATAATCTTGGTTTGTTTTGTTTACAGATGTAAAGTCATCCTGCTGACGTAGGTCTGCATTGCGCCGCTAAAGTGTAGCCTACAGTAGTGAGTAAAAAGTGTTATTATGTGAAAGTGGAACGAACAGTATGTACAACGAAGTGGCACAATAGTTTTGTTAGTGAATCTGGAAACTTGGCGCCAAAATGGGATACCTTCTGAAGACACTGCTTTTACTAAACCTGGCATCTTTGTCAGTGTCGTTTGATCGTAAGTGTTTTTAAATATTTTTACCTATAGGCTACATATGTTATATTATAAATTATACGTGTGTATGTTTTAGTATTTAACATATGTATATGTTTTAGTATTGTTATCGTATGCTACATAATTTTTAATGATAATGCCAAGGGACCTTCATATTATATGAATAGCGCCCCCCTCCCTCGAAAATAAAATTGCTAATAACTGGATAGAGTGAATATTTTAAATGTAAGACGACTCCTTTAAATTTATCAACCGTATCAACTTGTTTCTTGTTTTTGTTGTTCTTCGATTTTATACCTAAGAGGGGTCAGCGATACGGCAGGTTCCCTTCCACTCTTGGCGATTCTGTGCTTCGGCTGCAGTTGCTCTTGCTCAGTTGCAATTCTGAGGTCTTGGCGGACTTTTGCTCCTACCGTTTGCCTGGGCTGTCTTCGTCTTCTTTTTCCCTCAGCTTCGATATGTTTTACCCGCTTTATCAGGTCATTTGGCTGCCTTCTTTCGACCATGTCAGTCGTCGTTCACGGGCTTTATCGACTATGCTAGCTGTCTTCATTTCAGCTCTTATTCGTATCATCGTTCCGGCGTCAATCAGCTAGTGTGAAGCCCACGGACCCTCGCAGCATCCGCGTCTCGGCCACATGCAGTCTTTGTTCTGCAGCACTCTGAGCCATATATATATATTTTTTTCAAAAAGGTTAACAATTTAATGAATGTATCCGATTAACCTCTTCAATCGCCTCACTTAGTAACCTGTTCGGTACTTGTGTCGAGTTACGACACGACTCCGATCGATCGCAAGGTGTGTAGAGACTCGTGCAAGTACAAGCACGCTACCACCTTGACACCAAAGTCGCTTACATATAACATGCTTTTAAATTTGCCTAAAATTCTACCTAAAATAGAATGAAGAGTAACCTTAATCTGCCCCTGACGGAAGTATACATTGTAATATGACTCTGTTACCCTTATGTGGCATAAACAATGCCACCCCGACTGGTTTTGAGGCCTCAGGGCCCAAAAGGGTAGGAAGAGGAAGGGGTGTCCTAAAAAATGCTGAGTTGTTTGATTTCGACCGTTTTTTTCCCATTGTCTGTGTTGGAATAATTTGAAACTTCCGTCGTCTGGCCCGAGTCTAAGGGTGAAATTATAATTAATTTAGTAAACACAATTGTCTACCTAACCTATACTTTGTGGTGTGACCTGACGCATTAGGAGTTCTGTCTAATGCAGAGCGCATAAAGCTCCTTCTATGAACAATTTGGATTCCATACGTTTAATACATGTATGTAGACAACAGATATCGCCCAATCCAGATAATTAGGACGTACTCTGCGGTAGTGAACGAACCTTCTTTGGGTAAGTGAATATTCATTCACAAAAACCTAGTCAGTGGGGAAAAAACCCCAATTAGCTCAGCATGCTCAGGGGTTGCATTGTAACCCGTGTTCTCTTTCTGTTACCAATTACTGACCATACTTCTGCCATGTAATGAGGAACGAAAATTATCGTCTTCTGCACGTAATAACAGTTGATAGTGTGACCTCCGAAGAAGGGACCATCTGGTACGTTTTTCGAATGCATGGTCATAGGATATGATTGTAGTATCCCCAAGATTGAAAAACCAAAATTTTTGGCGCGTAGTTTTTGGCAGGTACTGCGAGATCAGGGCCTAGGGTTAGGGCCCTCTCTTACACTTAACCGTACATATCAACGATAGTTTAAGTGAAATATTTGCACAAAATAAACTATATTCATACCAGATATCAGTCATAGCTTCTATTCATAATAAAACAGTCACACTACCTAGGTAATTCAAATTCGCTACCATTCACATTCATTTTCTCACAGCATTGATCAGCCGGTGACATTGGTTTGCTGACTATGGAGAAACTTGTAATCTTTGGTTTTGTTATGGCTGGGTTTTTTTTTTTTTTTTTTTTTTTTTTTCCTTCGTGGGGCCTACTCATTTGAGTTCCTATAAGCGTCAACCTAGAAGGTCTTTTGCTTCCACGTTTGCCGTCTACGCCCATCTTATAACACCAGTCTTTTTGATAAATTCTAGTGTTTTTGTGATGGGATTAGGTCGGATGGTTTCCTCTTCAGACCTAGGGTGGCCAAGAGTTTGGTATCGAGTTTGTCCCAGCGCTTCACATTCAAAGAGAATGTGTTCAGCTGTTTCTTCTTCAACTTCACACAGTCTGCATCTACTGTCGTTTTTCACGCCAACGCTATGCATGTGTTTGTTGAAGTGGCCGTGGCCCGTAAGCGTACCAACCACCCTTCTAGCTTGCTCTCTACTTAAAGAGAGAAGCTGATCGGTGAGCTTCTTACTAGGACCCGGAATAACCTTCTTAGCAAATCTGCTTTCCGGGGGCTGGGGGTTTAATCGGTGTCGTCCGCAGTTAGCGCAGCTAACGGTTCAACCACTATTCTTAGAATGTGGCCAAAATTAAGTTATATGGTTCCAAACCTTGAACATAAAGGACATACCGCACCCTATGGAAGTATAGCCCCCTTATCGGTTAGTAGGTCGCTAAATAATGTTTATATACACATCTAGTGAATGGAGGTGTGATTTTGTCACCTTTTCCGCCTATGTTTTATTGACGGAGCCATCCTTTTCATTCCCAGTTTTATGACATTGTGTAGTAATTTGATTGCTGGATATCCGGCTTCCCTTTTCCGAATCTTTTGTCGGCTGGGGACACAAAGAAGCGCCTACAAGCGTAACATCTCCTTAAAAAGGTGTTAATTGCATCGGGACTGTATATGCGACTGGAGTTTCGTCAATTATACAATAGTACCTGCTAGGTAGAATTGTTGAAAACTGTCGATGGTTTTTGGATTTCATTTCATTTAGTACAGTTTCGGTTCTTAGTTCTTACCTGGAACGGATCCAGCCCAAATAGAACAAACAAATGTATCGATAAAATTGGAGCGTAATAAATTTAACTTGTAACAGATTTACTAAATATGGGGGGAGGGAGGCAGCAACCCCCCTACCCCCACCCCCTGTACCCGTCGTATCCGTATATGTTTCTCACAGGGAAATTTTTCAAAAACTAATAAAAAAAAAATATTTTCTGCCAATTCTGCAGTTACTCATCGTCTCGTCTGGTGATATGGATACAATTCCATTGGATTCACTAACAATCTGCTGCTATAACACTTTTGCAGGTATAGATTTCAGGGGTGGATCCAGAGGATCCAACAAGCTCGCCCGAAGCCTCGAACCGAACAGAAATTCACTCAAATAGCCTAGATTTTTTTTAATACAAAATGTGGACTACATCGCATTTGTGTGGAGGGGAATTGTGGGTCTTCCCCGGGGAAAAATTTGAAAAGAAAAAGGTGTGTCTGGTAGTAGGGGTTTCAACATTTCACATACGTACTTTATATCCATCATTCTTCTTCCTCTTCTTCTTCTTCTTCGTTAAATGTCTCTCCTGTCCAAGTTTGGCCCTCATCATGGCAATTTGTACCTTGGAGACTGCTACTTTGAAAAGGGAAGTCGTGCTCTTGCCAAACCACTGCCTCACGTTTTTCAACCTGGATAATCTTCTAACGGGAGGTCCCAGTCTTTCTATCTTCCCATGAACGATTACTTACTGAAGGGGATATTTTTCGTTCCTCCTCACATGGCCAAATTATGTTAGTTTCCGTTTCTAAACCCTTAATGATAGATGTAATTTTAAATGCAATATCGTTGGAACTAGTAAAACTCTCTCCAGCAGTAAATACAATACAACAGCATAAAATTGTCATGACCTCTGAAGTTCAGTGCCCTCTTCACACTTGGAATTGGGATGACTTCCAAATTAGAAGATAGAAAGGATTGTTTTGCATAACAAAGACTCACTTTTATGGGCCTATACAAATAGGAATAAATAATTAATTGTTTGTTCAACAGACAACAATTATCCAGGTTAATGGTATGCAGTGTAAAGTCTTGTCTTGCCTGGGAATCAAAAATTTACACATTTCATAGTATAGAGACTGAAATATACAATGCAGTAAGTCTATTGTTGAATTATTGTCTTCCTTTGAATTTTCATCAAATCGCTATGGCACGACGCAGGCTCATAGGCAGAATTTCACTCCGTGGGGGGTTGTTTCTGTTGTTTTTGTCTTTTAGCCATTCTTTTAGCCATTCCCCAACAGAATACACATATGTTTCATTCATCCTCCCGGTTTCCTCAATTTTACTGTTTAACTCAATCCCCCGTTACATTCAAGATTCGCCGTCACTAACTGTGTTCAGGATTCGACGCAAGGAGTATCTAATTTCAAATATTACATAAGCTAGGATTTATTCGAACCGCCCCCTGCTTGTGTGTGCTGTGTGTGAGTGTTTTAGTCTTAGGGAATTTTTGGAGCCTTGCACTGCAAATGTATACGGTTTTTGTTGCTGACCCCTAGTTGATTGTAAGAGCCTAACTCCGCTAGGGTGGTCTCAGCTATATTAAAGTCGTTATTTATTTATTTATTATTTCGGTTTTACTACTAGGGGAGTCAAGGGGGTCCGGGCACTAACGTGCACTAGATAGAATGGAGTTTTAAATATATTGAGGTGACATCAGATGGACCGCCCTCTCCGAAACAAATTTCTGGCTACGTATTGTTTTTTGTAGATTAAAAAACTAGGGGTTTTACAAGCAAAACTAATTTATAATACTGCCAGACAAATTTAGAAGAAATAGGCGGGTAATAGGGTGTCACCTCATTAGTCCATTCTATCTAATGTAAGTTGCAAAAATTACGGGGGGGGGGGGAGGGGGTTGAACCGCCAAAAGCTCGCTTACATGCCGCAATCATTCCCATTCAACCAATCTCCAATGACGCCGCTTTTGTGAGCTATAATAGTACGGTCTATGAAATAATAAAACGCAATCGGTCCAAGCGCCATTAACCTCCTAAAGAAGGAAAAGCCAATAAAAATAATCATTAATGCCTACTGTGCAAGCTGGGTACAAATACGGTAGTCGGGAGGGGGGCTTGAACCCCCCTCCCAAATGTAAGCAAATGTAGCAAAACCGAAAATTATCAGATATTTATTAAAAAAAAAAAAAAAAATCCCCGGGAGACCCCGGTCCCCCTGTTTCCAGTTTTGTTAATAATGTTATCGTCTGCAAAATCAAAATTTTTTTGCCGACCAACTATTTCAGGCCTATCTTTTAAAAAATAATCCCCACGGTAGCCCCCGGGCCCCCTTGTTAGCTGTAATATTCTTCATATGTAAAATATGAGCATAACTGCTTTCAAAGTGCGTAAATTCCACTATTTTGGGCCTATTCTTTTTCAAAATAATTCCCCGGGGGAGACCCCCGCCCACCTTTCTTGCAGTAGGTCTACTTTCCGTCGGCTGTAATACCTTAACATTATTAGAATAGGTTACAAGACGTACTGTATATACATCAAAATGTGCAAAACTCCATAATTTCAGGCTTATTTTTTCAAAAACCTTCCCCGGGGGAACCCCCCGGGCCCCCCTTCAGCCTTCATTTCTCTGATATTTTACGAAAATACGGGGGGGGGGGGCGCCAAATGAAACACCACTCCATTCGAAAACCGGCAAACTTTATGTGTTGATGTTCCATGAAAACTGGACCCCCTCCAAAAAAAATCTGTCTACGCCACTGCCCGAAACCACCCTCCGCATGCCATGCCTGGACACGACAAACCAATCAGTCCCAATCCTCAATGACATCACTTTTGTGAGCTATAATAGTGCGGTATATAAAATAATAAAACGCAATCGGTCCAAGCTCCATTAACCGCCTAAAGAAGGAAAAGTCAAAAATAATCATTAATACCTACTATGCAAGCTGCGTACAAATACGGTATTCCTATCAATCAAGCCAGCCTGATTTGGCCAACGTAACAAGATAAATTGAATTCCTGAGGGCTTATATAAAAATTTTTTATTGATAGCTATTTGTCTCGAGATTGCATTTTCATAGCTATTCAAATTCTTGTGCTATCATGACGTATCATTATTTTTCAGTACCGCCATGTTTGTTTTGGGATTTGTCGATTAGTTTTCGATCTGTGGTGGATGACCTACCGTCCTACCGGTAGCAGTTAAAATGAACCTGCTGCCAGAATCCATGAGAGAGTTTCTCCAGTGACTTCGTGAACGTGATACATGACAAATAAGAATAAAATTATAAATAACTTTGCACTTACTTAGTCTGAAGATGGTGTCACACCGAAACAGCTGTCATTATTAAAAACAATTATTTTGTGGAATTAAGTGCAAAGTTATTTATAATTTTTTTCTTATTTCTGCTGCCCAGAGCTTGCAAGCTAATTGTATACAGATTTATTTCAAAATATTGGTACTCACTTTGCATTGCAATGCCTGTATAATCTGGGGAAAATCCCGAAAGTATAAAAAAATGGTGTGTGTCATAAAGACACGCGATAGTGCCTTATGTGAAAATTTAGTATTGCAGGGAAATTTTTTTATTATCTATCAAATTACTTTTGAATAGCAACCATGGAGGAGCGTTCGTTCAATGGCGGATCCACAGGGGAGGGGAAGAAATTTTTTTTGCATTAATTTAAAAAACTATTTATCGGGAGGGAGGGGGTATAGGCTGTACATCTACAATTTGACCCCCCCCCCCCATCTAAATTTCATTGGCGTAAATAGGGGAGTCCTGGGGGGGGCTTACCCCTCCCCCAGGGGCCAGAACTTCCGGTGGCAAAGACGTTATGGAGGCTAGAGGCATAGTATCCACAATAACGAAAGGGAAATTAATTCTTAATATGCTTATTTTACATGAAAAAATCTACATATTGACCAAGTACTTTCGTACTTTCACATCAAATATATTATATATATATTATTATATTAATATATATATAGATATATATATTATATATATTATATTATATTAAATATATTTATTTATTCGTCTGTAAAATCTCAACTGTACTGCTTGCAAAATGCGTAAAACCTCACTAATTTGGGCCCATTTATCGATTTTTTTTTCTCCGGAGGATCAAAGTCTTGGGGTCCTAAAGGCCCCCCCCCCCCAGAAATTTGGGGAATTTACCTCTGGATCCGCCCTTGCGTCTGTTTTACTTTTCTCTGATACGCGAAGGAAAGGGAGCTACCTGGTCGGCAACTGCAGCTCTTTATAGCAACTTTATAGGGTCTACGGTGACCCGGCGAAATTTCAAAACATAAAAATAGTAATTGAGCGCATTTGAGCAAATAACAACGAATGTCATTACGCCATCTATGGAGGTCGAAAATGTAATAGCACATTACCTAGCCATATTTAACCCTGTAGAACACGCTCTACCTAATTATTTTGATATCTAATTAGAATTTCATTACGTTGCCAGGACAGGCTATTTTTGGACATGGCCCATACCAGGTTTCCTGCATGAGTTGCTCCTGGGACTTATGATTGGCTAGTGCGAGCTGACCAATCACGTAGAGGGCATATGATCCATATAAGGAGACTAACGCTTTGGGTGATAATATTTCGTGTAGCCTACTACTACGGTATATTTGTCGGAGTCGTTATCTCTACGGGATTGATGTTTAGATTTGCGGTAGTTTTTCTGCTGTTTTCATCTTTACTGTGTTGTTGTTTTTGTTGAGATACCGACCCATGACTGTACCAGCAGCGACTACCACTATTTGGCGGAATCCAGTCTAGACTCAGACAGACTAGACATAAGTGAAACTGTTCAGTTACTGACAAAGTTTCAAAAGGCAAGAAGAAATAACTTACTACCCACGGATTTTTTTTTTTTTTTTTAAAGGTTAATCCTATACAAACAATTCAATGAATGTATCCGATTGACCTCTTCAGTCTTCACTAAGTTACCTAATAGGTACTTGTGTCCACCTGGCCATTGAAGTCGATAAAAAATTTGCATGTGGTGTGCCAAAAGAAGTTTTCACTTTAAAAAAATCAGATGGGGTCACAAATTTGCCTGATATTTCAAAAATATTATTTAATAGAATAATCAAGATAAAAAACTTCCGTAAAGAGCAACAGATAACAACTCCAGAAAAAAACATTGGTTAAATGATATCCAGATAATTGATTCACCGTAAAAATCAACTCCGTAAAGAATGCTTCCCATTTGACAGTAGTTTTGATTAATTCCATAGATACAATAGTAAATTTATGATTCAACCTGCTTTTGCACAACGAGGACCCTCTTTACTGCAAGCAACAGAGCCAGGACCAATTTTTCTTGCTAGCATTTTGCTGTACCATTGTATAGACGACTTCCATCACTCTCATCTCCTTTTAAAATCGATTACAAAGACTGCAAGCTAAATTTATCGCTTCGAAACCTGAGCCCCCGAACAAAGATGGGCAAGAAAACGCCGCGACAAATAAGGTACCGAAGGTACAGCTTGGAACAATGCCATGTGAGTGCCTCATTGATACCAGGTCCAGAGGCATTACTGATTCCACTCGAGCGAGGCAAATGAACAAAAAAATACTATTATGACACACTATGGGGCCTGCCGGACCGCATGCGCTACCATTATATGTCATGGTACGCCTCATGACTTTATGGGGTCTACCAGTTTCGCGGGGTTGAATTTACGACCTGAATTTCATTTCTGTTTGTGATGTCCCTACCGCCCAGGATGCTACGGGAGTATGGGCGGGTGCCGGGTGCTGTTTAAATCACGTCAGCTTTGGCGATCAGTAAATATAGGTAAAGCGTAGTGTAGTGGTGAGGACATTCACCCGAAAGGTTGTTAGTTCGAGCAAGTACGTTTCCAGGATTTTTGAACAGCTCTATTTTTGAAGTGAAACTTCTATTTTAATTTATTATATTATATTAATTATTATATTATTATATTAGGGAATTAGGATTTTTGGGTCGCGAAAAAGCGTTACGGCCGCGTGGTTCATCTTAGTGTGGTTTTCATTGCTTATTACAACAATTTATTTATTTTTTTAAATTCTCTTTTTAATTTTTTAATATTTTTATGATAGCTAGGCGATGCCTATATTGCAAGCAATGGGCAACATTAATAGTAATCGTCAGGGACGCCGATTTTTAAAAATTCTGGGGGGGGGGGCAAGAATTCGGTACTCTGGAAAGTAGTAAGAAAATGCATTGGTAAATGGTTACTTAAAACAACTATAATGCAGAAAACGTTGACCGGCGTACACTCGCTCTTTCTACGAAATTATCGACTACAGCCTTTACATAAAAAATCATTCGAAAGTTGGCTATACGAACAAAATTGGCGCGAAAAAGTTTCTTGTTACTGTATAATACTACTATATAACAATTAATAGTAATCAGCTGTGACAGTGACAAATATTAACCTCCTTCCAACTCTGCTGTATGTAGCCCAGTAAAGTATATAAATCTTAATTAGTTAGTTGAGATTATTAAGCATGGATAACTTATAGAACTATCTTATCTTTTCCGTGTGATCTATGCCCGCTAAACGGTTATTTAAGACTTAAGTACCTCTGCTCACGATGTTGGCAATAAAGGTTTCTCAAGAAATCTCCTTGGCAGCTATATTGACGGACCGCAAGATGCCGATGAAACTCAAAGGCCGAGTGTATAAACAAATGGTACGTCCGAGCATGCTATACGGGTCGGAATGCTGGCCACTCAAAAGGGACGAGGAGAATATGCTACATGTAGCCGAAATGCGTATGTTAAGAAGAGCATGTGGCTTTTCTCTGATTGACAGAGTGAGAAACACCGACATAAGATGCCAAATGAGAACAAGAGACATCCACGAAAAGCTGCGAGAAAGACGACTAAGCTGGTGGGGGCACGTCGAGAGGAGGGGGGACAACGAGTTGATAAAAAGAGTGCGATCAACACCCGTACCAGGAACCAGAGCACGTGGACGACCAAAAATCTCACTGGCGAGTAAAACACGGAAGGACCTACTAATTGCCAATCTCTCGAAGGAACAGGCCCAAGACCGGGTGACCTGGAAGCGTTGCTGTCGTGCCGCCGACCCCCCGTGAAGGGAAATGGCGCTGAAAAAGTAAGTAAGAAATCTCAAATAATCTGAGTTAATAAAATCCACTTTTTAGAAGTATTGAGAAGTGGGGCATCTTAAATTTGGCTCCGGTCTGCAGGCATTTTACAAGGAAGGGTGTCCCACCACAGCCAGGGGTAAAAATACCCCCGAGGGACTTGCATTTCAACTGCAATTATCGAGCACCCTCAAAAACATGCTCAACCCAGGGGTGGCCACCACATCTTAAATGCTCTATCTTTATGCTTATATTCCCCCCAAATGGGCTGGATCCGTTCTTGTAGTACAGTACTACAGTAGCTATTCAATTGTGTGTGAAACATAGCGTCTTCTTATTTCAATGTCTCTTCTATCGAAGATTGGCGATCATCATGGCAATTGTAGTCATGATGATTATACTGGGAAATTGTAAATCAGTGGTTTCCCGTTGTCTTCTGCATCCTCACATCCTCATGCCCTTGACTCTTCATTGAGTAATGAGTTCCTCGATCCGCTTTCAGGGCCAGTTTCTAACCCCAGGACAAAACAATGCCCTGCACAGAAAAGGCATCATCGCCAAAGATTAAAATTAATATGCCAACTGTAGTCTGTCTCAACAAAATAAATCCCGTATAATATGCTTATTGTATGGCAAATTATGTCCCCCCTCCCTCCACTGTGCTTATAAACTATGAAAAGAAGAAATTTAAACTGAATAGAACATTCTTCGTAAAAATCCTGTTGGTTGCCTCTCACAGTCTCACAAACCATTGCTGAAGGTATGAATAAAAAAACGCACCATCACCCAAGGAGGATCTATCCTGAGGACAGGTAGAGCCCCTTGAGGTTCTCTTTGTTGACCACTGCATATAATTCAGGATGCTGGGGTCAGCGACATGACCGCCAGCCGCGTTTTCACCCTTCCAGTGAATTGCATGTCAGAACCGAACCTCGACATTCTGGTTCACAATTTAGTTCTCTGAAGCCTTTGGTGCACCGGTGTCAATGGAAAAAAGTACTGTTCCTAGATAGATATTGAGAGGCACAAGGTTACAAAAGAATATATACAGAATGCAGGCCTGTCAGGTGCTCCAGGCACCTGCCTGTGGGCACCGTATATTAATGTATAGTTGTTGGCACATTCTGTATCTATCTCATGTATTGTAACACGCTGTACAGCTGTCAATGAATTGCTTTCTACGGTCTGTGCTAGAAGAGTGCTGAATTAGCAGCGCGCCTTCGGTGCAGTCCGTGAAAGCCTGTTCATGTGACGTATCTAGGCGACGTTATAAATATGAGTAGCGACAGAAAGTGCGTAGCGCTCTCTCTCGGATCTCTCTTGGACCTCTCTCGGGCTCTCGGAGCTCTCAGAGCAACCCTGTGGCCTGCAGACCATGACTGTCGTTCTTTGTCCAAGTGCTCGAGTGTAGAATATAATGTAAATCGGTGAGTGTCTTAATATATCTATTGTATATAATGTAAAACCTATAAAACTACATTTACTACAACAGCCCCCCCCCCTCCTTGCGAAGGTTAGGTGGCTACCCCCGCAGCGGTAGGATCAGCCACCTAATAGGCCTATCGCATGACCTGAATAAAATTCAAATTCTGGCTATTCCTTGTTTCCTCACAAAAGGAGCCAGTGTATGGAAAAAAATGCGATCCCTTGATGTTCGTTAAAAAAAAGGGACTATGAAGGAACTGTAAAGAAAATATTCATGTTGGCCACCCCTAATAGCATGGAAGCGCAGGTAGATCCTCTGAGGGTTGGAACCGCAGGGCCCAGGGGTGAATGGCGGCGTCGAGAAGGGCCTTTGTGACCCAACAAAAGTATAATAAACTCATGCGCCCTGAACATGCAGCACTGACTTCTCGGATTACCATCCCTACAGATCTTATTCTTACGTGTAATCAAGGGTTTCAAATCCGTGAGAATTAGCGCCGACTTAGCCATGTTATTTTTAGAACAAGTAAGGGATCCATTTGAGTATAGGCCAATAGACAGTTATCTGATCTGAGAGAGCTCGGCTTCTGTCGATGGGTGCTGGAACGTGCAATGTTGTGCCGCTGTGGATCAGCTCCGGGTCCTACATGTCCAAGGGCTGTAGCGCCTCGGGGTAAGGTAAGAAGGGAGTCTATCATTTGTTCCACCCAATCATAATGACGGTGTCGCCGGCCTGGAATCTTCTAATCGGACTTTATTCGAAGGGGTCCTTGATCTTATGTAATAAGGGGCCGGCCGCCATACCAAGTTGAATCCAGCGGACCAGAGCAGGTTCAAAGCTGCAGATAAATTGGTCGTGTGCACAGTGCCGGTAGGGAAACATGGTAGGACTTGTCCTGGTCACCTCCGAACTAATTGTGTGACTTCATTGTGTTTCCCAAGTGGTTCGGAATCCACTATAATCAGGAGGTCCACTGGAGTCCTATGGGCCCACACCGTGGCCTGGGACTGTGTCAAACCATACTACTACTATGTAATAAGGGAATCATCGCCTCATTTCCAAGATTACTGTTAGTGCAAGTTTGTGGTAAAATCTCTAGGCGGGGGGGTTGCAAACGTACCTTCAGCAGCATGAGGCTCTTCCCTACTTCCCTACATGATCGGCAATGGACATAGCACATCCAGATGACTACCTGCTTTTTATAGTGCATTTTTATTTTAAAGGTACCTGAGGGGACCTGTAAGGCGTTTCGTACAAAATTGATTGCTATCAATTTTATTGTGTTGTTTTATTTTTTGGTTTGGGATTTGTAGCTCTTCTAACCGATCTAAATCTGGTTTCGAAATTTGACTCAGCTGCAAAAAAAAGTTGCCGATCCCTGACCTGGAGTAGAAACAGTAGAAATGATACAAAACCCGTAAATAGTATAATAGTTGAAAGTAGGTCGGTTTAATGAAGTAACGAAATGCAAACATGCACGAACGAAAGACTGTGGATAGAATCACGAGAGTCTCTAACTACTACAAACGAATGGAAAAGCTACAAGAAAGACGCTATAAAACATCCCAGGAGAAAAACGGTTCTACGTGTCTGCAGTAACAGGCATTTCCACCTCTTCCTTTATCAAAATAAACTGTCTTCTTACTGCTCTTCGTTATAGAGGAACACGAAGATAAATGTTGTATGTATTGGTGAACGCAACTCAGAGTTAGGGAAGTCTTCATTACGTAGAATGTCTTAAGTCACAATAATTTGATATTGCTTCTAACAGATTTAAGAAAAGAAACAGCACGGCATCCTATTGATGGTCTAGTCCTCAGGACTATAGCAGACTTCTTCTTACTGCTCTTCGTTATAGAGGAACACGAAGATAAATTTTGTATGTATTGGCGAACGCAATTCAGAGTTAGGGATTACGTTGAATGTCTTAAGTCACAATAATTTGCTAATAGCTTCTAACAGATTAAAGAAAAGAAACGGCACGGCAGTAGTCTAAAAGACATGTAACTAGAGCTCTGATTGGCTAATAATTTCGCACAATTGATGACAGCAGGCTATAGGTACACTGGTTCACACGTGTATTACCTTTAGACCTAGCTGTCCAGAGTGAATCATTAATTATTATGCAATTAAGGGCAATTGTTGTTGTTACCAACGCTTGCTTTCAGCATTTCTGCTTTAAGCAACCCTGTCAGCCTGGCGGGGGGAGTGAGTCTGTTAACTTGAGGCACCCTAAAGGCAGACTCTTTCACCTCGGGGGAAAGGGGAGTTGACTGACAGGGCGGACCTCCTAATTATAGTGGATTCCGAACCACTTGGGGAACATGGTAATGTCACACGATTAAATCGGTGGTGACCAGGACTCGACACGCACGTACACGTCAGGACATGTAGATTAGTGGTAAGGACTGCGACTTTCACCCGAAAGGTTGTTAGTTCGAGTCCCACGCTGGCTACATTTTCGGGCTATGCTTCGGAGGGCATGTAAAGCAGGCGGTCCCGTGCCTTCTTAGTTGAGTGTAATAGAGGGCTTTATAGCCCTAACTCCACTAGGTTGGCTTAGTATTAAAACAAAAAGTCATTATTTATTTATTTTATTTTAGACTGACTGGTATAGTCTCAGCGCGTTATCATGTCCCACCATGTACCCCTGCCAACGCTGTGCTCACTTGCCGCAGTTTGAAACATACTCTGCGCTCATGGATTCAACATGGTAAGGCCGTTGGCGAGGGCAATTGTGAGCAAAATGTAAGGTGAAACTGGAGAGATAGACCAATTACCAGATGGTAACCACAAAACTGGAGATAACTCCTCCTTCTATCAAATCCGACTCATCTTAACAAGGGTGGCCTCAGCCGGTGCGTCGGTAGCTCAGGGACGGCAGAAAGTAAAGGGCGTGGATCATGGGGCTAAATATTCGCAAAAGAGAGAGAGAGAGATTCTCAACCTAGAGAGATGCGGAGGAAGCACAGAGAACACCAGATTGTCCAAGATCAGCAAATATATTTGGTCACTTCTTCCTCGACCGGAAAATTTGGCCGCTGCCAAACATCATTATAACACCACAACAAACAATAGAAATTGGCATATCGCCGGAGATCCGACATTGGTTCGGTGAGGAACGGGGAGAGTGTGTCCGATTCCATCCGGAGACCGGATACAGAATTGAATCTGGACCACTCCCTCCGTTCGTCATCGAACCCACGATCATCCTAGTTAACATTGCGCACAATTAGACGGAGAATTTTCTGAGCACTGGACTTTTGTAAAGAGAGAAATATCATGGTGCCAGTCTCAGAAATCTACACATTACAAAATATTATCCAGAGGACTGACCGACCATCTGCCCTGGGAGGGGATCATGGCCCCGGATGAGGAAGAGGAGCGACCCGCTCCCTTCTCCAACCGAATCCATCCTCCACTTCCAGATCAGCGACGTCGTCCCGCGCACAATCTAGATAACACAGCATAAAGTACATTTTCTTTTCAGTTACAAAACAATAATGGAGACTTACAGGTGCAGAGAATTCTTACTAATAAGAAGATGAACGAAGTGACGTGAAGTTGTAATTGCTGAGGACCCTCGTCCTACCCATTCTTTTAGCCCTGGTGCATCTTTCCCTCGGTAAGGCCTTTACGGGCCGATGATGGTCTCGGTCCGGTCTTCCCGTCCTCCAAGAAGTTCCCCTCCACGTAGTTCCCTTTTGAAACACAAGTTTCAATAAATAATAATCATTACAACAACAATATGACCATAATGACTCCACTTCTGGAGATGAAATATAATTAGAATAGTAATCATAATAATGAAGTTGAATAATTTGAATAATAAATGAGGATACTAATATGAAGTTACACTAATAAAATAATATATTCCTGAATTAATAAGGAAAATACTAATATCGATAAGATAATTTAATTTATCCTGACTACAATAATCTAATAATTATAAAGAATATAAGATATTCATAATGTTAAATTAATTAATTAACTAATAACTAGCTGATCAATATAATAATAAAATAATTTATGCAGCAATCCGTTCGAGATTCCTTCGATTTGACTAATATGGTTTAATAAATAAATAAAATAAGATTCTATTCATAATTAAAGAATTTGGAATTACTAATAAAGATAACGTGGATTCCACTAGAATTCACTATATGTTTTAAATGTCCAAGTATCTTGAACTAATGATAATAATTTTAATTTAAAATAAAATACATTTATAATAATAAGTAAATTGTTGTTAATAATTTGGAAATACAAAAGACCAAGAAATTATCTAAAGAAACTCGTTATAGCTAAACACGACACGTCTCGACTTCCTTTTGATCTGACCTAACTCGCTCATGTCCATCGGACCACGGCTCTAATTCCGATATCTCCAAAGTCGACAGAGGTTCCTTCGGCTTCCTAGTTATTCATTGAATGTTAATCAAATTCCTTTATAATAGCAGCAAGTATATTTCAATCAGGCTTAAGTTCTTTTGACTTGATGTCGCTCAACTAATTTCAGAATTTGAAAGGATTCAAAGATTTTTACAAGTCCCTCATCAATCTTTTATCAGGCAGAGTCGAATGTCAAGATTCAACAAACTCAGGACCGGTTTCAGCTTTGAACGAACAGTCCTTGTCTTCGACCAACGGCTTTTTGCAAGTTACGGCACTGACTTTTCAACGATACGAGTAACGTTTTTTGGAACTCAGAATTTTAAAAAAACAACTTACCCATCAGGGGATTTACGTCGAGAACGCCTCCTCGGAACTCTTGGAACACCGGTTCTCGCCTTACACCTTAAAGCAACATCTGAATTCAACAACCATTCTCCAATTCACTATATCATCATTCTACTATGAATTTCCTTCTGCCGACATTACTAATTCGGAACATCTCTTATTTCCTGAATCTTGACCACTGGACAATTTCATGCATCTTCGATTTACTGTCAATACGGGGATCAGCTGTTCTCAAAATGGCGGTTTCAATCAGCCGGGCTCTTCCGTATCTTATTTCAACTTATTTTATCGCTATTTATTATAGTAAATGTTTTAATCATCGACAATTTTACTGTACTCGTAATTTCTCTGATATTTCATAAATGGGACCATCAGCTGGGATAGTGCTAAGGTAATTTCTAAGTTTTTGGTCCCTTCACTTCCGAATTTATTGTTAAATGATAGATTATGGTATACTGAATAACTTTAGTATGGGGTAAACATAACTATTTTTTAATAATTACAGAATTATTTCAATTTAAAGTGCCACAGGCATGAGGTCATGACCTTGACATGTGTCTTATATCTTATGATATTATATGAGAATTATAAAGTCAACTCACCATAGGTTAGCCCAGGTTAGGGTTGGATGGATTTAATTGCTATTCACTTTACATTAGACAAGGGTTTTTACTTTTATTTAAATTCTGATCTTATCAGTTGTAAGTCGTCCTTCACTCTGGCTTCAAGAAGTGATTTTATCATCCACGTAAACTTTCTTCTGCTACGGTTATGAAAGGAAAAGGCGCGTAAAAGTTTGTGAGTTGGCGCAACGGTAAATTTCTATATTTCTTCTGTTTTCGAGGAACTGCATGTTCTTGTATTTATTTGTACGAGAGGTAGTTATATTCCGAGCAGAGGGCTAGGAATCTGCCTTTCTCTAGGTGTTTTATTAAATTTGTCCTTTCTCAGATTACGGTTTATTACTTATCGAAAAATTTGCCTTAATCATTCGAGTGTCGAAGCTTTTTTATTGTTTATAAACAAATATGGCTACGGAGGGCCTTGTCAGGAATCGGATTATTGTAAGTTTTATTAATTTCCTTGTAGTGTATCAAGCCCTGCATTTCGTACCCACGGTCGGAATGATTTTGACACGGTAACGGAAATAACCCGTTACAAAAACCACCTTCCTTTGCCAAGTCAGCCTGCCAGCTGCAAAAGCCACAAATCAGGCCTATAAATGCACAAGACCATAGCATTACTTCATTATCTCTCAAATAAACCGTATAGATACGGTACCTACTCACTTCGTTAGGAAGCTCGATGAAGACGAAGTTGAAAATTTATACATGGGGACTTGAATGTAGACACATGCAAACAACAACTCTTGAAGTCAATATAACCAAGTTTATAAGTTTGTAAATGCAACTGCAGACTTACCGAGTTGGAGAAGAGGTAAAGAGTTAAAGAGTTTTAGTTGGAGGAGTTAGAAAAGGCTTTTTGTTTCCCAAGCTGATGAGTTTTTCTTTAAAAAAAAAAAAGGAAGACTTTGAGAATGGGGTACTGCAAGTTATCGTCTTGTTTATTCAGGCCAAGACTGCTTTTCTGTCTTGTAAATAGACTTGAATCATCTCATTTCCTTTTATTCCCTATGTGCTTCAACGTAATGTTATTGCTATATGCTTTCATATATTTTGAGAGCTTAAGGTTTCAGATGAATTTCATGCATGCTTTCAATTCCATTTAAGGAGTTTTTTAGAAATTCATTTCATTCATATTACCATAGGTCCTTGAAAAACTTAGGCTACATCATTCGGAGAAATAATGTTTTTGCTTGAAGTATAAGAAGAAGAGTTATACATGTAAGTAAAAATGAATGTTGAAAGAGTCCTTCGACGAGAAAATGAGAAGTTCAAGACAATAGGACGAGAAAACCTTATACAGTAGGGGTAAAAAATTTTAGATGAAGGAAAAATCGATGGTATACTGTCATACAGCTAGTAGTAGTAGTGTTGTTCGCCGGGTTAATAACGACTTAGACCTCATATTTGGGCCCATAGAGCGACCCCGACTTGACTGTCCTACGCCAGCCCGATTTCCTTGTAGAAGTCCACAATGGCCCCAAAGCTTAATGCCCCGGTGTGCTGCCTGGGCTCCAGCGTGGAAAATCCAAAACTATTCAGTCTTGCTCGCCAAATCGCCGGACATTCCGCTAAAATATGCCATCCTGTCTCTTCTTCTTCCTCGCAGTACCGACACATCGTTGATTCCACGAGTACCCCCATCTTGGGTAGATGGTTCCAGAAAGGACCGTGTCCTGTAAGTAAAGCCGTGTGCTGCTTCTTCCGCGGGAGATGAATTTTAAAACACTTTTCTTGCTGGGGTCCGCAATGCATAACTTGGAGTGGGCTAGGCCAGTCGACTTTCGCCATTCCTTTAGGAATCGTGCTTTTAGCTCCTCGTTAAACACAGTCTTAAAGTTTGCCCAGGCTATTGGAAGGCAGGGTTCCGGTCCGAGTAGGTTGTTTCTAGATCCTTCTCGAGCAAGCTCGTCCGCCTTTTCATTCCCTTAAGTCATACAGCTAACGCTGAGGCATTGGTTGAAGAAGAATTCCTCTACTTTCAGCTATACATGCGTAAGTCACAAACACCAATTATAACTTAACTTTTTATATTAAAAAAACTTATAGTGTATAGTGTCTGGTGCAAGGATTTACGTACGCAATGTATGATATGTTCTGATTGTTCTGTATGTATTCTAATGAAGACTCCAACTCTGAATTGCGATCACCAATACATAAAGAAATAAATAAAATATGTTAATTTATCGCTAACACCCACGTTCATTTTCTCACTCGATCACACGGGGCCTTGCCTTCATCAATCGGTGACAGTGCGTGGTTTGCTGGCTAAGGAGAAACATGTAATATTTGTTTTTGAATACGTTGAGAGAAGATGGTAAATAAAGTTCAGTCAAAAATTATTATAAATGCTCGGCTTCCAATTCTCACAGTTTGGCCGCAGCAATTTCAAAGTTGTTAGGGTCAAAACCATTGATTACAGAAGTCAAAAGCTCTGGTTCTGGCTCATTTAAATTGCATAACCTTCTTCCCATCTTTTGGACCTTTTTGAAAAACATCTGTCAAGCAGGCGGTTGTGGAGGATCATTCTCACTTCACATTATTTTCAATATGGAAGCCATCTATTAAATTATACTGTCTCTACGAAGTTTTATCACTTGGATCTTGGTGTTGAAATGTTTGAGCCCTGGGAGTCACTGCTGTTGTGCTGATGGTATCGAGTTTTTTCTTCAAATTTTTGTGCATGTTTTTTTTATTGTTGACAGTTCTCATTTTTATTACCTGTTTTAGACTTTTTGTGTTCTATACTGGAGACTTATTTTAACGGTTTATGTTTTGATGGCATTTGACTGTTTTACCGTATCAGTAGCTATTATTTTACCTTTTTATTGCCCTTCTCCTTTTTTAAATGCCTCTTCTATCGAAGATTGACGATTATAATGGCAATTTGGACCTTGGAGACTGCAGCTGTGAAAAGGGAAGTCATTCTCTTGCCAAACCAGTACTTCATCTGGGTTTTCAACCTTCTCATAGTGCAAAGCACATTTCAATTTTTTGGTGTAGTTATCCAGTTGAGATATCAAAATTACTGTTGGACGGGTTGTGCTGCAACTGAATCCGGCATTTTTCTCCAAAATATAAAAAAAAATGCCAAATTTCATCAATCCGCTATCTATCCTTGTTCATCGTTTTACTGTTCATCGTTCATCCTTTTACTGTATACTGCAATTGTATAGGTTTTTTATGACATTTTATGAGCTTAGGCTATAATATAGTAGTGGCTCATTGAACTGTGCCTGTTTATTTTTCAGATATTACATTAACATGTAGAGTAGTGGAACGGACTCCAACTTTCACCCGAAAGGTTGTTGGTTCGAGTCCCACACTTGCTATATTTTCTGGCCATGCTGCGGAGGGCATGTAAAGCAGGCGGTCCCGGGCTTGAGTGTAAGAGAGGGCTTATAGCCCTAACTCCGCTAGGTTGGCTTAGTAATAGAACAACAAAAAGTCGATATTTATTTATTTATTATTTATTTATTTAATTATTAGTATTGTTTTCATCATGAATTTATGGTCATTGGCAATCTGGTATACGTCAACCTGCACCGGCTACAAGGGACAATGAGCAAGCTTACCATTGAGCAAGCTTACCATTGACACAATGTATCGGGCGTGAGCATATCCTAACCAAGTTAGGGTACAGTGCTGGTTCCTACCACAGTACCTACTCTGGTTTTAAAAAAAAGAACAATTACTCATCAAAACACACTTCTAGTCTTCTATCGCAATTAGGAACAAAGGGCATAACAACGCACGCTGTCTTGAAATTGAAAAGTTGAACCTGTACACTGAAATTAGGTATTGTAGCCAAGAGGGTGGTGAGTCTATATTAGAACCCCTGCGGAGTTAAATACTCGGTTGCACCACGTGCAAACCGACCAACGCTGCGAGGGTTTCTGGCGCAACCTGGGTCCCTATATTAATTTCGAAGGTGGACGATTCTCAAGGCAAACCACGTGATCTGAATACTCATTTAAATAGAATTTGCCCCTAGGACTTTTGATGAAAGTTATCAGGCGTCATGTTTTAGGAATTGATGGGCGCCCTAGCTTATTGGTTAAGCGGTTCGGGGGGCGGACATTTTGAAAGCAAGCAAAGTGTATTTGTTTAATCTAGCTCTGTTGGTTTAGGTCACAGGGTGAAATAATATGAGATTATATAGTTACACTGAAGGATGCTTTGATAATAATAAATTGTCTTTGTGAGCTGGCTTTCAACATGTTGTTAGGAACAATCAAGGGTGGTTCCGAATTTTTGACCAAGCACTACATAGAAAGAGCTTTTATGACATATTTATCAAACCTTAGAGTTGCCAATTTTCGCATATTCGGGGCCTAAGAAAGAACTGGACATTATTTCGTATCTCATACCGAAACTTTCTACCTTTGACAGGCCGAAGAACTAGGAGAACTTTTGTAACTGGCAATGACGCAATGTTTTGCACGATGCTTAGTGACATGACGTTTTTTTTGCAGTTTTGGCTGGGGTACAAATACGTAACGCTCATAGGACTATATATTTTTGGATATTGCCATTCGTATTTCACAATCAGGTAAAGGTTTGAAACCCATTTTCTGCACTATCGGAAGGTTCAAGACCATTCTTCACCTCAACGAGCAGACGTGTCGAAAGCAAGTCCGCAGCGATCAGACCCCCCCCCTGGTTCCTATTTATACAGTGAGGCTGGTGATAATAGCGGGGGAAGGGGGTGGCGTGGGGTTTCGAGTATGTAATGTCCGTGGGGGGGGGGGGAGAAGGGTGAAATCCTTGGAGGGGCTGCAAGAGGTTTTAGATGGGCTGGACGTGCGGGCCTTACTAAGTCCCATAATGATAGCTTATGGTCACTGCTATACTGTGGGGTGTTGTCATCTATACAAATTTAGAGAGTTTTCCCGACTGTAGGAAAGTATTAAAAATGTATTTAAAATGTAAAGAAGGTGGCCCTCCTAGTTGAGTATAAGAGAGTGCTGTTTAGCCCTATCTCCGCTAGGTTGGCTTATTATTATTAATAGAATAATAAAAGATCAATATTTATCATTAAATGTGGCAAATCTGTGTTATCATGTAGCTAAATGATAAGAAAAATTTCTTCTGTTTGTCCTGTGCTTATTTCCTATCAAGACTGCCGGACCATAATATATTATTGTATGCTACTGGCACGAAAGAACTAATGTACAAAATTGGCAGAAATCGTATCGAATTTCAATCGGTCGAGTAGTTTGTCCACAAATTGTCGAACAGACGTGTAATTCTATAAAATCACGAAATCGAAATTTCCAGCATCACAAGGGTATTCTTATACTAACGTGTAGATAGGAAAACAAAAACGAACTGGTAGGCCTGACGTATTTACAAAAACAAAAGGCCTTCACTAGCAACCTAGTCCGGTGGCTGGAATCGCAGGGAAGTGATCTGGAGAAGTGCTCTTGAAACCACTAAGGACATGAAGAAGGCGGAGTAGCCCTTCTGGAAATTGTTTCAATCCCCCCACCTCCTACTCCAGCTATCTAGGTAGGAGAGGGCTGTTATTTACGTGCTGGAATCCTGGAGTTTGTCCCTGGCAGCAGACAATGGTGAATCAAGTGCTTCTCAAGAGCTCTGAGCTTGGTTTATAAACTCTCTCAACTTCTACTTTACCGCACTTTGTTTTCTGGGATTAACTGGAAAACTGTGAAGCTGGCAATATATTGGATGGGTAAATTTGGCGGTAATTCCGGTATATTTGCCGCTTTTTTTCTCTCTTCTACTGACCGCAGCGCTGACCGTATGCCGGGAAAGTCAATGGCATAGTTTGTGAGAGCTCAGTGCCGCTCGTTGGAAATGTTGACACATAGTAACTTTCAGTATGAATGCTTTGCACCCGATTTCTACATAACCATGGCCATGGTCATGGACATGGCCATAAAATGTAGCAAGTGTGGGACTCGAACCATCAGCAACCTTTCGGATAAAATTCGGAGTCTCTACCACTTCTCTACATGTCCTGACTATCGGTAGGCTACTCCCAATACCGCATGCCGTTTGCAAATATCGCAACAACTCGTAAACAACAAGAACTCGTGTACAGTACAATATCTCGCTCACCAGCAAACCTTTCACAATATGCCCTTTACGGTCATACCTGATGCTATATAATAATTTTCCTTGACATGACTATGTTGCAGGCATTCCATAAATTTAAGACTAGCGAGCGCACAGAGTCAAAGCGATGACGCTAATCCCGGGCGTTAGGTTAAAGGTTAGCTATAGAACGCCTCAGCCCCGGGCTCCATTTCTAATAACTACACATTATCCGCGTTTTACACAAATGGCTTTCCTATGTTAGTTTCTGACAGTCTCATTTAAGTTTTCGAGTCATTCCGACGAATTTAAATGTTCTACACGTTTGAATGAATTGGAATGAATTATTTCTGGTATTGTGCCGTCATGTGTTTCGAGTTCTACAAGCCGTGTCTTACTCTTATGCGGGGGTTTCACGATGTAGGCTACGTATAGGTTATTAATCTGCTCTAAGTCAATGACGCCATTGTCACACTGCCCCTTTTTTTCGTTAAGAGTGTACAGCCCGTAGGAAATTGGCAGCCCGAAATTTAATACTTTATAATACTTTTTATTTTTTATTTAATTAACTAAGCAAGTTATTAACGATTTGGCTCATTAAAGTTGTAGAAGACTACTTCATGCATAATATAATAAGTTTTTTTTTATTTTTTATTTTTTTTATTAACACGATAATAATTTATACTTGGTAATTTATAAATTATTATCGTGTTTATGAAATTTTCAAAAATTACCTTATTATACGATGCATGAAGTAGTCTTCTACAACTTAAATGAGCCAAATCTTTAATAACTTGCTCAGTTATATAAAAAAAAAAGTTCTCAATTTCGGGCTGCCATTTTCCTACGGGCTGTACACTCTTATATGTTTTCCTCAGTTCCGTTTTATACTGTATTACCTAAGCTACCCATATTTTTTTTTCATGTTATTAATTTCAAAAATAATTTGTAAACCAAAATAGGTTTTCTGGTAGAGTAGTCCTTCGGGGCTAAAGCTCGCCTAATGTAAAGACGTTTTTCATTTCATTTACTAGATAACTCGATAACACCGTCATTGTCATTTCTGACCATGCTTCGGAGGGCATATAAAGCAGGCGGTCCCGAGTCTTCCAAGGTGAGTGTATAGCCCTAACTCCGCTAGGTTGGCTTAGTAATAGAACAAAAGTCAATATTTATTTGTTCATTTGTTTATTGTGAAAACCCTTACTATACCGTACTTCTCTTTCTTTGGGCGGAAATTGAACTAGCTTAAAAACCAGTTCCTCGAGTACCTTAGCCCCTGAGCCCATGCTTCCATGCCAACTACTACATACCTTAGTCCCTGAGCCCATGCTTCCATACCAACTACTACATACCGTAGCCCCTGAGCCCATGCTTTCATGCCAACTACTACATACCGTAGCCCCTGAGCCCATGCTTCCATGCCAACTACTACATACCTTAGTCCCTGAGCCCATGCTTCCATGCCAACTACTACATACCTTAGCCCCTGAGCCCATGCTTCCATACCAACTACTACATACCTTAGCCCCTGAGCCCATGCTTCCATACCAACTACTACATACCTTAGCCCCTGAGCCCATGCTTCCATACCAACTACTACATACCGTAGCCCCTGAGCCCATGCTTCCATACCAACTACTACATACCGTAGCCCCTGAGCCCATGCTTCCATGCCAACTACTACATACCTTAGCCCCTGAGCCCATGCTTCCATGCCAACTACTACATACCGTAGCCCCTGAGCCCATGCTTCCATACCAACTACTACATACCTCATTCCCTGAGCCCATGCAAACTACTACATACCATCTTCATTCTTCATTGTAATACCCGCCCACGTAGCCCTCGATCTTTGACGGGACCCTCATGATCGCCGATGTATTTCCGATCGGGTTGTCGGCTCTGCCAACCTAACAAGTCCCCCTAGTTACATTGAGGCGTTGTCTTCTCCAACAACATGATCTTCTCAACCCACTTTAGAGACGACCCGCTGGCTCCCAGCGTGGAAACTTCTTTGTCCGTTAATTATGCTACATTTTGTATACAAGGACAATTAAGGAAATTTCTGGAATTTATTTAAGCGTCTGTGACAGTTTAATGTTTAAAATCCGGTTTTTTTCGTCTTGTTAGGGAAATCAAGTAGAGTCTCGTGCTAGGGATTGCCGAGCAACTTGATATTAACATGAGTTTTTAATTAGAACAACTTGTGTTTTTTTTTCAGCTGTCACATAAACTTACGGAGATCGTCATGAGAATGTTTCTGCAGGATGTTTGCCCGACTATTGTAATTGGCTTGTTTGCATAAACTATGTGTACGACTTCGGTGGCAAGGTCGTAGCGTGCTTGTACTTGTGCGAGTCTTTACACACCTTACGGTCGGAGACGTGTCGTAAGTCAACACAAGTACCTATTAGCAGTGGCGGCTCGTCCATAAGGGCACTGGGGCTACAGCCCTCCCATAATTTTACAGGCAAACAAAGCAATTTCCTTTTAATAATAATAATAATAATAAAATAATAATATACTATTCTGAAGAAAAATGCAACTGCTACAATTCGGCTATGCTATGTGCGTGCTCTGGGCAACTTGGGGCAATTTTCAATTTAGCCCCGGGTCGCCATGGCAACCGAGTCAGGCAAAAGTTAAGAAGATCGTTCGCACCATTGAAAAGGTGTACACAACTTTTCTCTTATGGACCTTGCAATGCAATTCATGCCATATGCATTTTTACATGGGCAGCGGGGCAGCGCCCCAAAAATGACTTTAAATGTTTCGTATTGATAATAACGTTGAATATTGGTATTTTTTTAAAATCATAATTATAAGAGTTATTTTTGAGAAGAGTTTCACTATTTTGTCATGACTGATGATTATTATAAAATTTTTCAAAGAAGAATTTTTGACTAGGGAAGTCAGGTTCTGCCCAACGGGCAGGCAGGGTAATGTAAACAAATATTACAAAAATGTAAAGAGCGAGTGATAGACTTGTTTGCTACATCGAAATGCCGAAGAATCTATTTGATATTCAAGTAGTGGTAAGTTATATGCTATTACTTTATTACAATTCGTTGCCCCACCATTTTGATACACCACGAGCCGCCACTGCCTATTAGGTGACTTAGTGAGGCGATTGAAGAGGTTAATCGGATATATTCATTGAATTGTTTGTACGCAATTTAACATTTTTAGTAAAAATAAAAAAATAAAATTAATAAAGAAATGTGTAACCCAGGCCAGCAAGCCACAGCTCAGGCAATGAACGATACCGCAGTTGTGACCCAGTGTAAACGCTGGGTTCGTGAAACTTGGTAAACGTGGTTCTTGCCATAACCCAAATATAGTCTAAATCAAGCTATTAAGACGGTCATTTGACTCGGGCAATCATCGATTCCCGTAGCTATGACACAAGGTCAAGTGCGCAGAACGTCCGCGCCAGCGATTCTGTTGTCTGTTGCCTGTTGAATAGTTCAATACAATTTCTGTGTTTATCTTAAGATTAAATGTAATAGGTAAACTACCCTAAGCAGGGGCGGATTAGGCGTTGTGCGGATATAGGTACTGCCCTTGTCGCGGACGTTAATAATCATTGTATGTTTAGTGTGCGCGGATATAGGCATTTACCTCAGTTGCCTATTGGTAAATCCGCCACTGACCCTAAGTCGACTAGATGTTCCTAAATTCTACTAACTTAATAGTAACGCCACTGGCGGCTACTCCGCGACCGTCGCAGATGACGTCACATACCTTTTTAACCATCGTACTTAAATTGATGGGGTTAAATATTTTAATATTTTTTAAATATGGTTTTTCTGAATTTTTTTCTAATGGGAATAAAATAAATCTACTAATGTATTTAAATAGGTTTTCAAAAATTGTCAACTAGCCTATTCATTTAATTGGAACAAGGTGGAAGAACTGTTTCGCAGTTTATTATTATCTTCACTCCCAATTTCCACTATATAATATAGCCTAAACGTCATTTCCACTTTACCTTACAAAGAAAAGTAATTGAAAGATTCCTCGACGAGTAATGACAAGAAAATTTGAGACCTTAAAATTAACGCATCTTCAGGATACTTCAATAAACTGTCAGCTTTATCCCTTTGCGTACCTATAACCTTAAACTCAAAAGACATCTCTGCCTATTTCCTCTTGAAGTGAAAGCAACTTCCGTTTTATTTTTCCATCGTTTGAAGACAACCTCAAATTTTAAATAAACCTGCCAAAGCTCCTTAATATACCTTTTCTTATACATTCTTTGTCGTGCCAGGTATGCCTTTCATAAGCGTACCTATTTAACGGAAAAGTTGACCAGTTATTTGATAGGTACCTCTTTTTTTAGAATTATACTCATTCATGCCGCAACGACGTGACTGATCCTTCATTGCAAATAAGTATATCCTATTTTCATCAATTTTCCTTTGCCTATTGTACCTTTTATAAATATACCTATAGTACTGAGGTCTGCATACTAATTTTTTACTGTATAATTTTGTTAATGAAGACGCGTACAGATATATTCATCTGGACCCCCCCCCTGAAATATTTGTAACGTACACTAGATAGAATAGAGTTTTCTTATATATATTGAGGTTACCACACCTCGGGTGACGTTGGATGGACCCGGCTCACCCCCCCCCCCCGAAAAAAAAATGTCTTACTATGGCCTTGTATAATATACAAGATTCGTATGATCATGTTAAGAAGAAGCTGGCCACAGATATTGGGCACCCCTGGATCACCCCAAAATAGGGTATATATATTTTATTTATGTTAGTAATCACGGTGCCCAATGCCACCACCTAGCTGTCAGCTGTCGTCAGCAGGTTCAACACACCAGGCCCTAAGTAGGTCAAGCCATCCAGAGGCGTACCACCGCCATCGGCGTACACTTCACGCCAACATGAATATTTATTTTTATTTATATTTATTTATACTATACAACCTGGATCCGCCCATGCCCGGCAGAGTTACAAAACTACCATCATCAGCAATTTCTGATGCGTATAACCCTTTATAGTAGGTCTGTAACTTGGGCAAATGAAAGCTCCGGAAGCAGGAATTCCTGTTCGGAATGCAAGACGGAAGGAAAGTGTACAATGGGAGAGCTTGAGAGAGAACTGGTGACAGTTTTGCGAAAAGGCGCAAGATATATGGTCTGATTTATTGTAAAGGGAATTCGGGAGGAATTACCTGAAAGTTCGAGGCAGCGGAGAAGGGGGGACATCCTATGCGACTTCACACTTGGGAGGAGGCACACTTCATTTTGGGGAGGATATGGGTCATGTCTGTTTTCAAATTTTGAGTTTTCGGCTTTTGATACATTTGTGGCTCAGTTTCTCTAAAAGTTACTGATAAGTTTCTAAAGCAGGTCTGCTAGCCTATATATACAACAGCTGACTTTCGCCTGTGACATAGAAGGGTGAATAATATTGTGCAATATACCAATATACCGTACTATAACTAGCCTAGTCACAGAAGACGCAAGGCACAAATTGCAATATGTGCTAGTTCTATACTACTTACTTTTTCGTGTCAGAGGTTGAGACTCATTAAAGTTTGTGTTAGCACTCCCAAAGATCATCTAAAGTGCAGGTAGTGGTGTAGAGGGTGCATTGAAGAAGATCGTTGTCATTTTGGGTCGCACCAGATTCGCACTTGGTGCCGTCCGTCCGAGGCTAGTTGGCCCCATAGTAGGAACGACACCAGTCCCTAGTTGGTTGAGGGTTTACCACGTGTTCCTGTCCAGCTGGTTCTATAAAAAAATAATAAAGTTAAAGAGTACTTCGTAAAATCGTAAATCGTCAAACCATGAGTTTTAGGCAGATACTGAGATGCGGACGTATATTTTTATTGATTTACAAAGGAAACGGAGGTTAATAAATTTGTTAAAGCCCTCACACACATGGGCCTACTCACAAAATCATTATAAGAACACATCGCATATGCCAATGGCGCAACCACCATTGTATAAACCACTTCAACCCCCCCCCCCCCCCCCGCCCAGCCCCTCAAAGTAATTACTTTCCACAAGGATTGATATTAATCAATTGTTTTCGGCTTCCCTCAAATATTCCGCAGAAAAGCAACCCTGCTGTCTGAGCGTGTCTAAATAGGCTGCTGAAATTTCGAGAACCAGCTTTTGGTGAATGAGATAGGGAGGGGAGGGTAGAGCACACACTGAGTTAACCACCAGTTTCACACAAGTTTTGAAAACAATTAACTAAACTGCGAGTTAAAGGGTAGAAGAGAAAATTGGGGTAGCACGAATAGACAATGAGCTAACCCATGTGTTTTATACTGTGGCATAATAGATTACTTGGCAGAATTGAGAAGCGCTTCAATTTCAAGTTAACATGAATGGGTAAACTGCGCGGTGTGAGTTTGTTGATTAACTTAAAGCGTTCGACATGGTAAATCCTTCTGCGGTGCGCTGGAAATAATGGTCCCGTTACCTAACTGGCTGATTCTGAGTTGGATAAGATTGGGTGTCGCACCTTGGAACCAGCCAGTTCGTTACTTGAAGGTTTATTTGACTTTAATGTAAATGAACACAGTTTTGGGCTACCCCACTGTATATTTGACCGATTTTGGTCTTCTGCCACGCAGTTCTCACTGAAGCACAAATAGACAATGAGCTAACCCATGTGTTTTATACTGTGGCATAATAGATTACTTGGCAGAATTGAGAAGCGCTTCAATTTCAAGTTAACATGAATGGGTAAACTGCGCGGTGTGAGTTTGTTGATTAACTTAAAGCGTTCGACATGGTAAATCCTTCTGCGGTGCGCTGGAAATAATGGTCCCGTTTCCTAACTGGCTGATTCTGAGTTGGATAAGATTGGGTGTCGCACCTTGGAACCAGCCAGTTCGTTACTTGAAGGTTTATTTGACTTTAATGTAAATGAACACAGTTTTGGGCTACCCCACTGTATATTTGACCGATTTTGGTCTTCTGCCACGCAGTTCTCACTGAAGCACAAATAGACAATGAGCTAACCCATGTGTTTTATACTATGGCATAATAGATTACTTGGCAGAATTGAGAAGCGCTTCAATTTCAAGTTAATGTAAATGGGTAAACTACGCGGTGTGAGTTTTTTGATTAACTTAAAGCGTTCGACATGGTAAATCCTGCAGCGGTGCGCTGGAAATAATGGTCCCGTTACCTAACTGGCTCATTGGCTATGATTGAGTGTCGCACCTTGGAACCTGCCAGTTGGTTACATGAAGGTTTATTTGACTTAAGCTAAGCTGTCCCAGGCTCCGGCTAACCCCAGTGTATACCTACAGATTTTGGTCTTCTGCCGCGCAGCTCTCGCTTTGTCCTACACGTATACGTACCCATGAATTTAATAAAATACAGTATGGCCTCATTGTCCTTATACCAAGGATTTCACAGCTGGAGGCCGATGATGACTTTGTAGAATCCTGGCTGATGGGCTGATGATCTGCTAGCGTACTTCCAAACGTCAACCTCTATGGTCGGCATTTACTTCGAAGACTATCTCGAAAGCGTAGTAACTAATTTTTGGGCAAGAGGATGAAGAATATCTATGGGTGTGAAGGGAAGACATCCTGATGCGAGATTGGCTCGCTGTCAACTCATCAACTTGTTTTCTGGTCCCCGATTAGCTCATTGAAAAATAGGCTTGGAATTGGCTTGGATGTGCCCTTTCAGATCGACCACGACCCATCAGTCCGGATTCCACTGCTTCATCGCCCTTGCCCCTGCTTATTAGTTCATTAATCTTCTTTTTTAGTGTGTTGTTTGTCTTAGGATATCATGTAATTCTCATGTCGTTGCCCAATGACTATGCTTGTAAACCTCTTCTCGAATTGGCGTGTCCAGCAACTACTTATCACTTCTTTCATAGCCATAAGAAAGCAAATAAATAAATAAATGATGATTTATTAAATGCAGCTGCAGGGGGGACATCCGTTAACGAAGTCTTATGGTGAAGTCCGCCTACTGCATGGTAGTTATCATATTCATGTTTTTGTTCAACTTGTCTTGCGATTATCATAATTTGTGATAAATGAATAGTGGGTGATTTTTTATGGTTGTCTACTGCAAAATTTCTTTGCTTGAAACATGCTGATATACCTATAGCAAAAAATAAGCAACGGCGAGATTAAACAACTTCAGCTTTTTTTTGGTTCCAAGGTAAAATTGCTCTGCTTATAAATGAGACTTTATTTAGTGTAAAACATGGAGGAGAAATGCTTAACGAAACGAGAATTGATAGCGTTAATAGCAATTATGTGGTTTCAAATTGGATGTGTCTGAAAATGGAAAGCTAGCTAGCTCGTTAATCAGTTTTCGTTTCAGGTCATTTTGTTTCAAACATTATAGCCATTAATCATTTATCTATTGCTTGCTTCTCATTTTGACGTGTGTTTACGATCATATAAATAAGCCTACCTAATATTGTATAAATGACCAGTTAATTTAAGATCACGCTAGATAAACTTATAAAAACCTTGTGCACTGTATCTTCTACCACTTTGGGTACCTGTTTACCCAAAATAATAGGGCAAGGTATTCTAAATCACAATGGGATTGGGAACATAATAATTATACTGTAATTAAATAAGGAATTGCCACTTCCCGTTATCCTGTATCCCGCAAATTTGTGCCTTGCTTTCCCAGGAACACCTGGATCCCCGGATATTAGTGAAGTATAAAAATTAATATTCAAAATACTTTAGGAATAATAATAAGATAGTAATAATAGCATAATAAAAAGAAAAGGTAAGAAGCTATAACCACAGAGAAAAATAGTGAAAGAAATTTGTCTGTGGTTTGGTATTGCATTCACCGTCACGAGTTGTTGTTTAAATTTTTAAGTAAAGACAAACTAATAAGAATGATCTGTAATGAAATCGAATGAATAATAGCTAATGTATAGAACAGTGGCGATAACCAATTATTGCGAAAATACTTGAGGCGTATTTTTGCTTTCCAATTTATACGTAGTATAAGGAAAGCTTTGTGACGGTCGAAATTTTCGATTCCGAGATTTCAACGGATTTACACGTTTTAAGGTCTCAGGAACACAAAAAAGTGGTTTTTACGAAATGTCTGTCTGTCTGTGCGTCGATTTCCGGGCAAACTACTCGGTCGATTTTGATTAAATTCGGCATGTAGGTTCACAAAAATCATACCTCGGAACTATTTCTTTTATTTGGGGCTAACTTAATTTGGGGGGGGGGGGGGTTTATTCTCAAAAAAACTCCAAAAAAAACGTCTAAAAAAATTATTTCTCAAAAATGGCTCCAACGATTTCTTTTAAATTCACATATATTGTAGTCGTTATTAATGTAAACGAAATGCGGGGGGTCGCTTGCCCCTTGATAGGTTGCTTCTGGGGGTGAAAAAATAAAAATAACTAAATTTTAATGAAAAATGACTAAAGATAATTTTTCTGCGAAACCTTTCTAGCGATGATTTCTACCTTCCTGTATGTTTTAGGTGTTAAATTGAGTAACGAAACCGGACAGGTTGCTTTCCCAGAAAAGTATTTGGTTTTGTAAAAAAAAAATTTTTTTTCAAAAAATGATAGAAAATTCACGCTCAAATGCATTGCGTGCCCTGCCAGTATTGCTGTGTGGTAATGTGTTGGTCTGACCTATCTAGAATTTACCTCACCTCCAGTGACGTCATGTGGACACCCCCCCCCCCCCCCCCCCGAGATAGCGGAAATTTAACCATTGAAAAATTATTTACCATGGAATTACTCATTTTCTCTATTTACTAATTTTGATAAATTGGAAAGCATGTTCGAGTAAACTCGGACCAGTTCTTTTATACTGCAATTTTTAAAAATTTTGAGATAACTGCACCATGGTCTTCCTGAAGCACTTATCTATTTTAGAGGCCAATCAGTATAAGCCGATCATGCTCAGTTCGTGAATAAAATGCATTTGAAAATCAGTTCATCGATGAAAAAGGTTACAGTTTCTTAAATTTAAGTGCGTTTATCTCAGAATGAGTTTGACTGCAGTTATACGCTTTGGCTTCTAAACGCCTCAATTTATTATATCGAAATTGTACTGTTTCTTAATCCCGATTGGCTCTTGGCTATTGAAGTTAACTGTGGAAACAGTACAACAGGGGTTTTTGACTGATTTGATTTGAGATTAAAAAGGAAATAGTTTCGACATTTTTTCGTAAAAAATAGTATAGAATAATGGAACGGAACATACTATATTTATATTAATGGCTGTTGTACCTCCACCAGCTGCTGGAATACCACCCAATTCATTCTCTATAATAAGAATCCAAAAAAAAGCTTCTGGCTTTGAAGATACACCGACAAAAGCTACTCGACACACTCATAAGCCATGTGATGTATTCTTAACTTTGCACCAGACAAGAATAGGAGAGCATAAGACATAAAACTGAAACCTCTTAGCAGACGTATAGCTCTGACAGAACAATAAACACCATTCGCACCTCCTCAAAACCCCTTTGCACCCCTTTCTACTCAGGGGGGCTCCGAAAACTCAAAGAAAGAAACATCCGACAGCGTCTGACGGACAAACGCCACGGGTGCAAGGCTTCATCCGAGCTATATTTTTTCGAAAGGGGGCCCCACACACTCCCCAGCTTTACTGTTTGTTATCATTCGTGCTCCAGAAAGATCAACAGCGTCGGCCCCCTATTTCAAATCAGAGACGGCGTTGAAATGTTGTTTATATCGATAGATCTGTGAATCCCCGGGTAAACAGGTCTTTCCCGAACGAGAGTTGACTGGTGATAGCAATTTTATGATGGGCTAGTTAAATAAAGGAGTTTATAAGGTTATGTTGACATATACTTACCGGTGTTCACTAATGTGTCTTTTTTGGGTTCGATCGAAGTGATGTATGATTATTTTGTTTCCTAAACTTTTTTTTGGTTTGATTGAAGTGATGTACGATTATTTTGCTTCCTAAACATTATTATATATAAACATATTATTTATTATTATCATTATATACAGTATATATTATATTTATAGCTTAGGGTTAAGGACGCTTATTCTCACCTCCAAGAATTTTTTGTTAAATTCTCACACTGGCTGTATCTTTCTGTCATACTTTTTCGATGGTTCTAAATGTCGCGATTTGCCGACGTCATTTTCATTGTAGCCTTAGGGTATGGTAAATGGTTGGTGCAAAATCCACCGAGTCTACATTAGAAGATTTCTATAATCTGACGTGTCTAGGGGCAAAGTGTTTAAAACTGGCCACTGTCAATGAGGTTCTGTAGGGACAGTTTTGGTCACTAGGTTCGCTGACGACAAACCGATATCCATATTATTCAAAATGGCCGCCGTTTGCATATGAAAACTAAGCTCTTAGCATCTAATTAGTTCTTTTTATATTTTTTATAATATTTTTACTATGCCTGGACCTTATTTCGCTGCATATAATTTAATATATATATTCTCCATGATTTATAAAAAAATATCACTTTAAAATAATACATAAATAAAATAATTTTAAAACATTATTGAGGCTTATAGAAAAATCAACGCTTTGATATCATTGCAACTGGTGCTGCCATCTACAAAATGACGTCACAAATGAACCTCATTTAGCCTCAACTTCCAGATAATGAACTAAAAACTAAACTATGTTTACACCCGGTTTCAACCCACATTTTGCTTTTCTCCTGGGTTAATTTAAACTTTCCACTCGTGCCAAGCCAGCTGACCCACTGTATTAATTGAACAAAAAGTCATTGTTTATTAGATTCCGTCGTTCTGTGACTTATACATAGATTTCATGGTTAAATTATTAGTCACATGTACACGTTGCAGCAAGCGCCCATCTTCTCTCCTCTTCGTGTGGCCCCCACTATGCTAACCTCCGTCCCCTCACTTTTTTCTGTGATCTCCGCTGGAGTATCTTCGTTCCTCCTCCTGTCCGTCAGCTTACAGGTATACCTGTATGCCAGAGGGAGTTGCGCACCATTCGTATCTCTGCCACATGCAGCAGTTGCTCTTCATCTTTCCTCAGTGGCCAGCACTCCGCCCCGTTCGTCACGCACGGTCTGACTACTTGTTTGTAAGTGGAGGATGAGAGGTGGAATTTATACCTTTTGGATGGGAAACTGAGGATTAACCACTGCACTGCCCCACTCGGAATACAAAAGGTTCGGCAAAACCAAAAGTTGGCAAAGTGGGCTAATCTACTTCCGATTTGCAGCCAACCGCAGCCCCTTTCTTTATCTCCCATCCAACTTCGTCCGCAAGTGTTCAACTTGAACTATTTTGGGGAAAGCTTGCGCGTTTGCCTTTATAAATTCCAAGTTGTACCAACCTGACCACACTGAAGTCAGTTTACTTAATGCTATCAAATTGCCGCAGGCTCTAGTTTCGTTTCCGCAAGTTTGGAAACTAAACAAGCCACGGTTTGTTTAAACTCAAAAAGGCACTTTGCAGAAGTGCCCGAATTTCAACTCTTTATTGGGCAAAAGACATTTTCGATATTTAGTGTAGTTGGTGGAGAGCTAGACTGCCAAACGGAAGGTCGAGTTTCGAGAAAAGAAAAAGGTTCTGCCTGGCCTGGGGCACCCAACCCCTAGTAGGAGAGCCCCCAGACCCCTCTTCCACCGCATGGACGGATACAGGGGGGGGGGGGGGGATAGCTGCTCCCCAAAATTGAGTAAATCTATTGTAAGTTTATTTATTTATTTAATCGATACTGCATATGTTTCTTCTATTTTGAGCCCATCTACACCCCCCCCCCCCCAAATGGGCTCCGTCACTGTGATAGTTATGAAATCTAAAAACCTGTTTGGTCAGTGTTTTTTTAATGTGCGTAAAACACTATGGTGAGCTGGAATATTTTGCAATACGTTGCCCGCATTTGCATCCAACCCACCATTGTTAATAACTGTCCTAATGATTTGTTTTAGGCCGTCAAGATTTTCCCTATCCAGATCCTACCCTAGATTGCCCTGAGTTTCCACTGTCGATAGTTAGGTCTACCCAAAATGGATGTGTTTTTTTTGTTAATTTTCTGTTTCCTTTTTTTTACAGATGATGATGGCATGCTGGAAGATCCTCTCCACCCTCCAACAATAGCCACGGGGGAGGGGGATTTATCCCTACAAGCAGTACCGTTACCTGTTTTTTTAGAAGAACCTACTAATACGTTTGTTGTTAAAAATAAGCCAGCGACGCTAAGGTGCATCGCAGCTCACGCTTTGCAAGTAAGTAGCTAAGTAATACTGTTAGTAAGTGTGGTTAATTTAATTAATTAGAATGCTATGATACATCATGGAGATTCACTTAAGAGGATATGTCACGTAGAAAATAGGCACCCCAAAATTAAATACTTTTCATTTTTTATTTAATTAACTTAGCAAGTTATTAATAATTTGACTTAGCTAAGTTGTAGAAGACTACTTCGTGTATCATAATATAATCGAGTATTTTTACTTTTAGGTTTTGTAGTTTTTCCAAAAATCCCAGAATACGCGTAATTTTAGTCCGTTCTGGTATTTATGAAAGAACTAAGATACCAAAAATTTAATATTTCCTATTACATGATGCATGAAACAGTCTTCTATACAACTTCCATGAGCCAAATCTTTAATGACTTGCTTTGTTAATTAAATAAAAAAAATAAAAAGTCAATAAAAACAACAAATTTTGGGGTGCTCATTTTCTACGTAGCATGTCCTCTTAAGTGGTAAAGTAGGAAAACTTAGGTGAAGACACGAATTACCCCTATAAATATAATTGCATGTTACCTTCTCCCAGGAGTGAAAGGCAATTAAAAAGTAATATTAAAATAACCTTTTATCATTAATAAAAATGTTTCAAAATGAGCTTTCTACTTCTTGTGGCTATTTCCATGCAATATTTTGTCGCTAGGGTCATTAGAGCAGAACCAGTCAGTCATTCATTTTCCATAAAGTTTCTTCAATTTGTAACTTAATCCGTTTCAGCAACAATGAATAAATGTTCTGAAAAATTTGCTATTTTGCTAAATTGCGGAGGGGAGGGGGGTCCAAACCCAGCGGACCCCTTACTGGCTACGCCACTCCGTACCAGTACTTGTTTCCTACGCTTATCGGGTTTTCCATGAATATTTTCGAACGTAGGCTATTCTAAGCTATTGCGTCCAAAAAAGTGACATAAATATGTAAATAAGTTGTTTTCAGAGGGAGACTTTGCCGCTTCTTCGTTTAACCCTTGTCAATGTCTCCGGCTATTTCATTAAAGCCCAAATTCATCCCATTTATAAATAAATAATAAATATAGTCTGCGGCTTTCTTATGGCTTCGCCGTGTTTGACTAGCACCGTATAACAGAGAAAGTCGTATAAACAGCTTAAAAGCGACCCTCCAAAAATTCACAGCTGCGTAAAAGTTGAATTAATTTTTTATTCGTTACCAAGGTTACCCTCTGGTCTCCCTATGCTACCCCTGTGTGTAACTTGAAAGTTTTTCCTTTTTTGGGAGCCGCTAAGAAGCTTACTGAAATTGCTTCACTAGCTTTCGACTCAGACATCTTTTACAAGTTTTCCTGTTTTTTTTTTTTTTTTTTTTTTTTTTTTTTTTTTTTAAATACTGTATTCGTCTAGACCCTAGGGGATGTAATACATTTTTTTATAAGGTTATAAGGTGTATTCATATTTCTTATTCGTTGTGATTATTTGTAAACATTGAATTTTTGATGAAACCTAAGGGGGGGATTCCACCAACGTCAATATTGATATTAAATGTTTTTTGACGTGGTAGCAGACAGTTTTAGACTGTCTAAAAATGTCTGCTACCACGTCAAAAAACATTTAATATCAATATTGACGTTGGTGGAATCGTCGCCTAACGCCCGACGCACAAGGACAATCCTCATTGAAGCAAATGGACTCTTGCAAAACCACAGAGTCTACATCAGAAGATTTCTGATCTGAAAATCGTCCACTTGCGTCAAGAAATCTTCAGAAGTAGACTATGGACTATGGTTTTGCACCAACCATTCATTAACCCATGTCCCATTTGTGCCAATAACACATTTCTCAGCGATTTGCCGGCGTGCTGGAATTATTCTTTGTGCAATAATTCTAACATTTATTTACTCTAGAAGCACACTACATTTGTCAATAATTAGCCTTTTTAAAATTAATTAAAGGTTGTTTCATTATACACTCCAAATGGAACAGGTAATCTCGGTCAGCTATGTCCCAAAATGTTGAACTTTGGCTTGGAAAATTGAACAACTCTAAAATATTGAAATATTCATCTTGCTTAGTCAGCAACCGTAGCGCGAAATCCAAGGGAAGTTCAAATAACAGAAGGCTCCCGGCAGAAGAAGAACATCCTGGTTGAAATACCGGAGCCGGTAGATAGGCAAGAGCACAATTTTCCATTTCACAGCAGTCGCCAAGGTCCAAATTGCCACGATGATCGACAATCTTTGCTGGAAGAGACATTTAAGGGGGGTTTTCCACATACGTCAATGGTCAATGGTAAATGTGGTATTGACGTTTTAGCAGACATTAAAGACATACTAAAAATGTCTGCTACCACGCCATAACCATATTTACCATTGACCATTGACGTATGTGGAAATCCCGCCTAAATGAGAAGGATGAGACATGCTTCATCAATTATCAATTTTGATCCTAGTAAATATTTGTTTTGTTTTTCAGGTATTCTTCAAGTGCAATGGCATCCGCAGGTCTCCGCAGACCGGTGCCCATCAATACGAATTTTACGAGCCGCAAACGGGGGTGCGTAATGTCGAAGCGACCGTGAATATAACGCGGAACGAAGTGGACGAGTTTTTCGGGAAGAATAAATACAAGTGTGAGTGCTATGCGTGGTCTTCCAGCGGTCAAATTAAGAGTCAAGCTGCTACCGTCGATGTGGCCTGTAAGTTACATTTTTTATTTATTATTTATACGTTAATAGGGGTATTCACAGTGTTGGTGTTATCGAGTTATCGAGTTAGATGTGCTATCCAAGTGTCATCAATCGTGAGTGTACCTCGGGAGTGAGTTATCATGCTATATTTTTACAGGGTAAACAACGTGGTAGTAGTCAGACGTTCGTGGCACCGTTTTAAAGAAAGTGGCAGAACTCTATTCTAGTGCCACATTTGTTTATATTTTTTGTTCATTTTGGTTGTTATAATTTTAATTATTTACGGTAATTGCTTGTGATAATAGATTATACACATAAATGTAAATGCTACAGAATTTTAAACGCGTGTTTCAAATCAATCAACAAAAACAAAGATGGCGGCGGTCAAACCTGAGCTATCGATCGCAGTGCAAGTTAAATAGCACACTTAACCATCTTGGAAGTGCGTTTAGGATAGCACGCTGGTTAGCTTGGTTTTCGGGAATCGGGTTATCGGTGTGTTAACTTAACTTGATATAACACACTTAACTAGGTATAACTCGATAAAACGAACACTGTGAAGACCCCAAGTATAAGGAAGACTTGGTGATGGTCAAAATGTTCGAATTCGGGATTTCAACCGATTTCCACGATTAGAGGTACAAGAAAGTGTTTTTTTTTTTAAAAATTGTCTATCTGTCGGCCTGTTGGCTCAAGACAAACTGGTTGCGTTGGCAATCAGCTCCTAGTTTAAATATTATTGCACATCCCGCAACTCAAAATACATAGACTTGTGCGAGTCTTTACACGCCATGCCATCGGAGACGTGTCGTAACTCAACACGGGTACTAACCTACAGAGGCGACTGAAGAGGTCAATCGGATACATTCATTAAATGGTTTGTATGCGATTAATCTTTTTTTTTTTTTTTAATAAAGAGATATTAAAAATAAAAACTGATGGTTATCGCGCGATTGCCTTATTGCTCTTGTACTATATTCTACTGTGTTCTGTGGGCCCTCAACGTGGCCTGGGACTTTGCCAAATTTACTAATGCTACTACTATTACTATACTCTGAATTATTGTAAATCCGATCCCCTTGAGGATTCGAACTACCGTTCTCCTGATTGAAATGCATGTTCCCTAACCGCCCAATTTCAACTTAACTGCATTGAGCCTGAAGACACTATATAATTTTTGCACTAAATTAACACACTGTTTAAATACAAACTATCGTTAGACCCTTTTTCCCTTTAACAATAAGAAAAAAGAGGAAAGTATGCCTCGTAGAGTTTTTTGGGGGGAGAGAAAACGGAGAACGTTAACTTTTATGACACAACCTTTTGAACCTTTCCGGGCCAACGAGCCTACGAGGAACGGATTAGTCAATGTGTGCCTTTCATTCGGGGGTAGTGAGTTCTGGGGAGGGACTGACGGGGGAGGGGGGAGGGACATTTATTAGGGTTGAATGGAAATACGAGCTGATTCTTTTATTCCGGTCCTTGGGAACGTCTTTAAGACGGAGAATAATGGGAAATCCGATATATGGTTAGGGTTGTAATACGGGCGATTCTATGCAGTAAGCACTAAGCAAAAGCGAAGAAATTGGATTTTTCTCCCTAGTTCTGAATTTCTGTGTGAGCACAGGCTTCAGTGCTTGGTGTATCGATGGTAATAATAATAATAATAATATATGTATTTTTTTCCTTGTCCAGTACTCCCTGGACAAGGAGCATATATTACAATACAATAACTTTCAGGCATACAATTTTTGGTAGGGTACCAAAAACCCCCTTTAGGGATTTGTCTGGTCGAGTTGGTTACAAAATGTCACCTCAGTACGATATGCAAAGAAGACATTGTACGTTAATAATAATTTTTTTTTTTTTTTTCCCAGCCGGTACCCCCAGCACTGGGAGCATTTAATAGGAATAATAATACAATACAGCATTAAAGAAATAATAATAATAATAATAATAATAATAATAAAATCCTGAAGGATGTATTTATGAACCTAGGCCTATTGGTCCCATGTCCGATGCCAACGACCCCCTGGATTTCGGCCTTTATTTACATTGTTTCCGTAAGAATTTTGGGCCGTTGGCAAACTGGTACACGTCCTCGATGTCAACCAACACCGGCTACAAGTGGTATGCAATGACAAGCTTACCATTGGCGCAGTGTAACAGGTGGAAGCATGGCTTAACCAAGTACAGATACTAGATGGTAAGGAGTTCGAATACCTTGTGTGTGGGATTTTACGGTTTGACACTACAATATACGAATAATAGTAACGACCAATGTCAGCGTAATATAAGATAAATAATACCGGTCACGGCAACGTTAAGCTTTCTAAGCAAGACCGGAGTCATGCCCCACCTGTAGACCGTAGACAAAACCATTCTAAAACACCCATGACTTCCGCACACACACACACACACACACCGACCGGCGCAAATACTCGAAAGAGTCCCGCGCCTTAAAAAAAAAAAAAAAAAAAAAAAAAAAAAAAAATACCTAAACCGAACCATAGATTTTAATAATAATACTAGATTGCGAACTCCCCTGCATATTTTGAAGCCAGCCGCCATTGCTATAAGTGGATAGAAAACGTTGTTTACATTCATTTACACCTTGAGTTCTTATGAGATTCCCTAACATTTTCTGTGAAAATTACGTTCAAAAGTTCAATTTTTCAGTTTATTTTCAGTGGATTTTGATCAATAGTACATAAAAGACAATATTAACTGAAATTAAATCAAGATAAAATTTATTTAGCCGAGAAGTACCCATTTAAGAACAGGTACTTTGCGTTCTTTCCGTTCTTTCTATCCACTTGTAGCAATGGCGGATGGCTTCACAACACTCCCTACAGAGAGCATGGGTGTTCGCTATCTAGTATTAGTATTAAAATCTAGGCTCGGACACGTTAAGTAAGTAAGTATTAAAATCTATGTACCGAACTTACTTAGCGAGTTACGGCTGTAAAGCCCTCTCTTACACGCAACTAGGAAGGTCCCAGACCGTCTGCTCAACTTTCCCTTCGAAGAATAAAGCCTTTCCAAAAACATATCAGCTTAATGCGTCGCTTACATTTATTTGGGCAGTACTCATAGTTTCGGCACAAGATACCCGTACTCCGGTACTCGAGCTGAAGCATTAAACATTTTGAAATCCTCCATATGCGTTTTAGTTTAGTATATAGGTTGGAGAGAAAAGGGCGAAGACTAGAAACTAGGATTCGCCTCGAGGGCAATCCATCTAAATTTGAGAACCCTAAGTCAGGGGAATACCGCCCTCCAACTTCGCAATATTCCCATCTTAAAGTTTAAATATTGCGCGGCAACATTTTACTAACGTCGTAATCACCACTGTTTATGATGCTGTAATATACAGTATCTACAGCTTTTTGGATAATCTCTTGTAATCCGCAGCAGCAATGTTTATCCTCTTTGTTATTAATTATTCCAAAACTGAAAAGGGAAGGATGGCGTGCTTACAATTAAATAATTTGTTGATAACGTTCATAGCAGTTTACATGTTTCAATTTATGTATGTTAGGTAGAATTCAACGTCGTCTGGGGCCTCTATCTTCGGCAAGCAAGAAGTTGCTAAATACAGGTGATCATATTTTATATACACGCCACTGCCATTTCCATTTAAGACTCTCCGACATTAAGAAGAAGAAAATAAACTGTCAGCAGCTGCGTTATCAACACAAGAATTATTTCAGAAAAATAACAAAAATTAGAACTTGGGGGAAGGAAGATCTTGATAAAAATTTCCCATTTTCTAATTCTCTCAAGCTGAATTAAAGCAAAAAAATGTTATATTGCTGGCCAGGACAAACAGCGACTGGCATTTCTCTAAACAGGATGCGACTCTCGTTACAGATGATAAGAATTGTATATCTTTTTTGCCGACCTATATTAAGTTAATTAAAAGATAAAGAAACGAAGCAGAACTTTACAAAACTGTGTGGAGAAGGGCAAAGGCTAGAAACTAGGAATAAAAAACACTCGAGGAATTGGAAAGGCGCCAAGGGTAGAGTCTCGTTGGTGAATAAGGTTCATAAAAGTGTAGGAACTTAAGTGTAACACGGTTGCCAATGGTTTGTTAAGTGAAAGTGGTTTGTCTAAAGGGTGTCACAACTTTTTACATTTGGTTTTTATTTTAAGAGCTTACAGACTTGGGTCACCCCTCATCGTCTCCAAATACGTAGCTTTTTACTTTTTTGTCGAATTTACTAGGCCTACTGAAGTTATGCATGATTTAGTCTAGGAAAGTTTCAAAAGACTATGTTATACATACCGTTGCATGGAATTATTAATTGGGGACACGGATTCACGAAAAATTAAACTATACTAAACCTATATAAAAATATATATAGTATATAAAAATACTTATCAAAAACGTTCTTAGACTATTTTTAATAACTTGTGTAATCATTTAAGTAAAAAGTGACAGGTATGGGGGTAATACAGGGGGGGCCAAAGTCTATGCTCTGTATAATTTTAAGTGGAAGCCATTAACATTGGCCACCCCTGTATCCCCGCAAAATAGGTTTGTTTAAATATATTTTTTTTAATTTAATACTTTTGTTATAAAGATTTGGTCTCATCCATTGCTAGATCACTATTCCATACATAGTACTACTCGGATATTTTTAGTTAGTTGCAGGGGATTGTCCGTGAAATTGATAAGCGACAAAAATTTATCGAATTAACAAGTTCATGGAAATATAATAAAATATATAACAACAAAATTGAAAACCCCCCTTATAATGTTTAAAACGCCAATTAACGCGACCAAATAATAATAACATAAATATTAAATGGAATAAAAATGTAAACAAACCCATTTTGGGGTGATCTAGGGGTTGCCAATGTTAACCGCTTAGCATAAATAAATAAATAATGACTTTTTGTTCTATTACTAAGCCAACCTAGCGGAGTTGGGGCTATAAAGCCTTCTCTTACACTCAATTAGGAAAACTCGGGACCGCCTGTTTTACATGCCCTCCGAAGCAGACGAGTGTGGGACTCTAACCACCTATCGAACAACCTATCGGGTGAAAGTCGGAATCTGTACCACTACTCTACATGTCCTGACTCATAACTCCTAACAGGAAAAGTCTGGGTTTGGTTATCTGCTGTATGATTTTTAATTTACTTTGCACTGTGCCGGTGTCGTAAAAAGGGATAGAGACAGATAACTTTTTATTAGTACTTTCCCAGGATTCTTCTGTTGAAAGATGGACTATAGAGATATTTGAAGAAAGAAATCATGATGAGTTCCCGGGAATATGAAAACCGTAATTGCTTTCCAATTTATACGTAGTATAAGGAAAGCTTTGTGATGGTTTTTCGATTCCGAGATTTCAACGGATTTACACGTTTTGAGGTCCTAGGAATCCAAAAAAGTGGTTTTTACGAAATATCTGTCTGTCTGTCTGTTCATCGATTTCCGGGCAAACTACTCAGTCGATTATGATGAAATTCGGCATGTAGGTTCACAAAAATCCTACCTCGGTCCCATTTTTTTTATTTTGGGCTAACTCAATTTGGGGGGGTTTTATTCTCAATAAAACTCCAAAAAAACGTCTAAAAAAATTATTTCTCAAAAACGGCTCCAACGATTTCTTTTAAATTCTCATATATTGTAGTCGTTATTAATGTTGACAAAAGGAGGGGGGTCGCTTGCCCCTTGATAGTTTGCTTCTGGGGGTAAAAAATAAAAATAACTACATTTTAATGAAAAATTAATAAGAAATAATTTTTCTGCGAAACCTTTCTAGCGATGATTTCTACCTTCAGGTATGTTTTGGGTGTTAAATTGAGTAACGAAACCGGACAGGTTGCTTTCCCAGAGAAGTATTTGGTTTTGTAAAAGAAATGTTTTTTTGAAAAAATGATAGAAAATTCACACTCAAATAAATAAATAAATAAATAAATAAGGACTTTTTGTTCTATTACTAAGCCAACCTAGCGGAGTTAGGGCTATAAAGCCCTCTCTTACACTCAACTAGGAAGGCCCGGGACCGCCTGCTTTACATGCCCTCCGAAGCATGGCCAGAAAATGTAGTAAGTGTAGGACTCGAACCAACAACCTTTCGGGTGAAAGTTGGAGTCCGTACCACTACTCTACTCTACTCTACTCCTGACTAGTATATCGTTCTGTATTGTTCTTTTTTTCTTTCTCATGTTTATTGTGTTTTTCTCACTTTTTTCAATTTTGTACAGCCATTTTTATATGTATCATATTATTGTAATATTCTAAATTGTTTTAAATTAATAGGGGGCCCCAGCACAGGTTAATCCTTTGGGGTCCCCCTACCCCCCAATTAATGTAATATGCTGTATAACAATTATTATTTTATTATTATTATTATTATTTATTCTCCTACTCTAGTTTTAATGATTTGAAAAAAAATATTGCGTCTCCATTGCTTCTATGCAATCTACTAGTAGCATAATCTGTGCAATGCGAGTCTCTAAAGAGAATATATGAGAACTTAGTGCAAGGTTTGACATTTTAAAAGTAAAATATGTAAATTGTAATACGTTATCTACTTACTTACTACTTACTTACATACCAAGTTGAATCCAGTGGACCAGAGCAGGTTCAAAGCTGCATCGTGTGGCTTCACTGTGTTTCCCAAGTGGTTCGGAATCCACTATAATCAGGAGGTCCACTGTCCTATGGGCCCACACCGTGGCCTGGGACTGTGTCCATCCTTTTTTTTTTTTTTTTTTTTTTTTTACCTTCGTGGGGCCTACTCGTTTGAGTTCCTATAAGCGTCGACCTAGAAGGTCTTTTGCTTCCACGTTTGCCGTCTACGCCCATCTTATAACACCAGTCTTTTTGATAAATTCTAGTGTTTTTGTGATGGGATTAGATCGGATGGTTTCCTCTTCAGACCTAGGGTGGCCAAGAGTTTGGTATCGAGTTTTTCCCAGCGCTTCACATTCAAAGAGAATGTGTTCAGCTGTTTCTTCTTCAACTTCACACAGTCTGCATCTACTGTCGTTTTTCACGCCAACCCTATGCATGTGTTTGTTGAAGTGGCCGTGGCCCGTAAGCGTGCCAACCACCCTTCTAGCTTGCTCTCTACTTAAAGAGAGAAGCTGATCGGTGAGCTTTTTACTAGGACCCGGAATAACCTTCTTAGCAAATCTGCTTTCCGGGACTTTCTTCCATTCCTCTGCAGTTTTTCTCTGCACCCATTTTTGTACAGAAGTACGGGCCTGGCAATAAGCCATCCCATACTTAGGTTCTGCACCAATGAATGGCGTTTCTGCACCTTTTCGAGCCAGCTCGTCGGCTCTTTCATTCCCATCAAAGTTCGAGTGAGCCGGGACCCAAATCAGCGAGACTGAGTTTTCCCGACACACCTTTATTAGGAGGTTGATGCAGTGCCACACCATTTTTGATGTGATCTTTATAGCCTCCACAGCCTTAATCGCTGCCTGCGAGTCTGTATAGATAATAATGGTTTTGCCCTTGCTTTCCATTTCCATACACTCCTCTAGGCATTTTATAATGGCCCCTACCTCAGCCTGAAAGACTGTAGCATATGTCCATCCTTACTACTACTACTTACTTACTTACTTACTTGCACAAATTACGATGCAAGTCCTTATTTACGTTATTTCTTCTTCTACGCGTTTGTATTAGTACTTGTCTATTAGTTCGAAAGCTTGCAGAATCATTTGAGTACCTTCTGAGCTTTCGCATTCTTGGCCATCCTTTAGACTCGTCAGTAGAGCAACAAAAAATGTCCACGAAAACACTCCATCACTATAAAATCTGATATTGGCAAAGATAACCGAAACTTATCCCCCCCCCCCTCCAAATACCAATTTGGTTCCCGCACATCCCCGATTATGTAGACGACCATTTTGGGATTTATTAAAATTTTTGAGGGTTCTAATGAATGCTACGGCGACCCTCCATATATCACTGGGAAAGGGTCCTCGATATTATCGGGAAAATGGCGTCGGTGTGGAGACCCTCATTTTTGGAAGGTATTTTTTAATAAAGGTAAAAGGAATATGATATGGGTCATATGAAAGGTTCATTGTCAAAGAGCCAAAGGTTTTTATGCGTATAATTTATTCAGAATACTCATAGAATTTTTTTTAATTTCTATTTTAAGAGGGTATGCTACGTAGATTTTTTTTTTTTTTTTTTTAAATAGCATAGCACTAGGCTTCCGCCATCAGCTTTCTTGCAGCCCAATACAACACATAATCTGGTGAACCTCTGCTACTGACACGTCTTAAGATGATTTCCGTCCATCTCTTCCCGGGTGTCGCATTAAGGGCAGAAAGGCTCCGCTGCTACACCTATACGGTGGAGATGTTTCTGAAGGTAGTCATGACCCGTAGTTAACCTAAATTCCGCAACTGACTGGTATCTGGGTAGGTTCTTTCGCGGCCTGTCTTTCTTCTGCACTAGTTTTTCCCATGTTTTTCCAGCGGCGTCAGTCCTGTGAGCTGTCCCGCACTTAACCTGAATGAATTCTTTGGTATGCCTCTTACAGTCACGAAAGGTCATGGGTTTGTCAGGTTGTTCCACAGCAGCTCCCTCTCTGGCGAGTCTATCCGCTTCCGTAGAAAATTGGCACCCCAAAAATAAATACTTTTCATTTGTTTATATGATTAACTCAGCAAGTTATTAAAAACTGATTTAAGTTGTAGAAGACTATTTCGTGTATCATATAATCGGTTTTGTTGTTTTTCCAAAAATCCGTGATTCCCCGAAATTTATGAAAGAACTAAGTAATTAATAGTAATATATAAAATATATATATAATATAATAATATATAATAAGTAATGGTGGGACATTAGACAAGACATAATTATTACTATACCATATCATGTTATAATGCATTCCGATAACAACTCCCTCATCTGTGCCTCGGCCGCTAGTTTAGATGACATCTGAATCACAAGGCCTGTCATATAAAAAGCCTAACTCTCCTACCATAATAGCATTTGATCATTAAATATATTATTTTTTACTGGAATATCGTAGCCGGTAGCCTTTTTCTCGATAAAAAGTGACTGGAGAATTTTTTAATAGTCTGATAGTGTGTAGTCGGTATTGTGGATTGAGTACCTACTTCACTAACGTGTTTTTTTAGGATAATCGTTTTTAAATTGTGTTTTGAATCCTTCAATTTGGTTGTAGGTTTCTGTCAGGTTGAGGAAGTGATGCCTGATGACTTTATTCATGCTTTTTGAGTCGCCGCGCCGTTATTTTGATTCATATAGGGTGTTACAAGTCGGTACTTTAAAGCATTCATTAACAACTTACCACAATACCACCACTTTACAGTTTAATAGGCTACTTGAAATTTACTTGAGCGGGAAAACAACCCCCCCCCCCCAATGATATTTTTTGGCTTTACCCTAGATAGAATTGAACTTTCCAGACATACGACCTATTACCACATACTATACGACCGCCCCCCCCCCCCCACCAAAAACAAATAAAAAAACATGGCTGCTGTTGTTGCTTCATAAGTGATATAATGTCTAGGTTTACGTTGTCACCTGTTTAACGAATTAAATTGACTCTTCTATTACTATAGCTTGTTTAACTAACCAACCTGACTTTTTGTATATGGTTAAAAAAATACGATACCTATCCTATGAAATTTCCTTTTATTTAAACATGCATTGGTGGGAAAATTGAGTTTCCGGCCATTGTCAGGTGGTACGGTAAGCAAGTAAGCAACCCCTCCCCCCTCGCCGTTCCCGGTTAAAAAGGTTCATAAAATGTTATGGGTGACCATTCTTTCTCTAAAACGACATACTTTTTCTTGGAAACTAGAAAACGTTGGAAAATTCAAAATTTTACTCTTACAAAACATATAAACGGTATTTATAACTATGTCGGATGCAAGTGAAATTTGAGGAAAAATTTCTGGTCCTGCTAACTTATTTTAACCATAGTTTTATTATTTATTATGATAAAATAACAAGTTTATTGAAACGGTCAGCGTTCTTATAATGTCCTATTATGTGTGTATAGAGTTTCTGTAAGAAGCTCATTACGTTAAGGTTTGCTGGTAATTTCGTTGTATTGAAACGTGCCAGTGCACCTGCTACCTTTCCACAATATTATGGACTTGCTCCTAGCTAAGTACCTATGTAGGTATACAGAATAAAGCATTGCAATAATCAGGTACTTTTACAGTGCGTTGCGATAAGGCGCCCATTCCATTGACCGGCTAGGGCTATTTCCAAAAACAGTGACGTGGTAGCAGACATTCAAGACTTAGGTTGCGTTTCCACCGATCTCGCATTGCAGAATGCAAATGACATTGACGGAAATTAGAATTTTTCTTTTTATAGAAATCTATTAAAATGTTTGTACTTAACATATCCCATGACGTCATTTTTTAATTTTAGTTTGTTTGTTTGTGATTTTACTGTATGATCATTGATCAATTTTAACTATGGCATAGAGGAAAATAAACATTTCCGTCAATTCTGCAATGCGAGGTCGGTGGAAACGCCACCTAAGTCTTGAATGTCTGCTACCACGTTACCGTTGTTGGAAATAGCCCTAGCCGGTCAATGTAATGGGCACCTTATTTTCTATTCTAATATTCCGTCATTTGTATTATTAACCTACAGAGGTGACTGAAGAGGTCAATTGGATACATTCATTAAATTGTTTGTAGCAATTTTATTAAACTTTTTATTTATAAAAAAAAGTCTCCTTAAAATAAAAATTTCAATTTTTTTTTAATCACAAATGACGGGAAAATTGACCAGTGGAATACACGCCTAATCTTTCGTGGCATGAAAAGACGTAACTGACACATTTCGTTAGTGTCGAGAAACGCTGGAGTTTTTTGCCCTAGAATTTACGAGTAGATGAGGAACCTTTCTTGGGTTTTTATGACAGCTGTTATGGTTTTAGAGCTCCTGATTAATTTTATTTTTTTGTAAAAATGTCACCAAACAACACGATATCACTTTGACACTTACGATATCAAATCGAATCGTGTAATCAAATCATGTATATTTGTGTCATATTTTTGCATGCTTCCATACAGTCCATGGATAAATAAATAAATAAATACATTAGTCACCAAATAAAAAACAAGATTGAATAGCCCTAAAGATTAAAGACCCTAAGACCCGAAAGTCCATCCAGGTCAGCCTTCATGAATTCTATGAAGGGACAGACCGAGATTAACATTTTTTGTTTGTTTATTTTTAAATGCCATTTATATAGGGAGCTTGTTCAATATTTAGGACCCAAGATGTATTGGTCCTTTTGCTGTTGCCGCAATTCTTTTCCTTTCAACAGCCATTCTGTCCCTATTCCTCGCATTATATTCATGGACCGCCTCAAAATTGAATGCCCCCAAACACAATCTCACCTTGAATTGGTAAGAAAAAACGTCATTGCTGTCATGACGTAGATTGCCGTGGTCTTTCGTACTAAAAGGGTTATGATAGATAAGTTTTTAAAATAGATTCAGGTTTATCACCCATATTAAAATACTTCATTCCTCCATATTTAGATAGCTGGCGATGCCTCGATTCCATATAACCATAAAGTTACGTCTTTTCTTATTTGGAAGAGTAAGAATACCAGTATGTTCCGAAATAATATTTTGAAATGAAGCGTATCGATCAATTATTTTCCTATTAACATTTCAGATAAGTTATAGAACATTTATTCTGTCATAATAAATTATGAAATTTACTTATTTTTACATGTGACTTGTTGGCAACTGTTTTCTAAATGTTGGCATAATGTAGGCCAATTTAGCTCTGGACCGGAAATTAAAGTCGAAATGGTCAATACGGACGCTAAAGAGGCTGGCAACTTGACAAGGATTGATTAAGTTCCTAAAAATCTCAGTTTCAGAGTCGTTAATATTTATAAATTGCTCGATAAATTTCCTCCTGATTTTCTTCCAGTTCGCTTAGTCTTTTGATGTTTGGTGTGATTGTCACTGGGTTATTTTATTTCTCTCCACTGTGGTTTACGATTAAAAACATCTGCATCACGGTGTTTGTAACATGCCGCAGTACACTGCAGTACATATTGCATTATTATTGTTAACCTATCTTATCCAGCATATTTCATATTTTATTGTTACAACTGTCAATTAGCCTATTGTACAGTCAAAACAGCAGTCCTGATGTTCAAATTCGTTAGTCAAAATAAAACATAGACCTTGGCTATAAATTTCTCCAAATCGGTTCCTCGTTGACAAGAAATGCCATTCTTATTTGTTCCCGTGGAGTTTACCCATTCGCCAGTTGTTCCGCCTAAATTGTGATAGCTTCTTGGGAGGTCTAACCGACAGACAGATCTATGGCACAAATATATTCTTTCTACTTGATTATTGGCCGTAAATTTGGCTGGGAAGAAGTCATTAAAGGAAATGGATCGGTCCGAGGCACTCCGGCTTTCTGAAATTATAGTCTTGTTCGCTATTGGATTTTAATTTGAGACTAGCCTACTTCAATATTTTATAGCTATTTCTACTTCTTGTGTGATTATTATTATATTTTATTTTGACTCGTATCTGTACTTGGTTAAGCCATGCTTTCGCCGATATCATTGCGTCAATGGTAGGCTTGTCTCAGCTTGTCCATTATCCCTGAAATTAGAGGATATGGAAAAAATTGGGCTTGGCAGGATTCGAACCCACGATCTACGCCTAACCGGGGCGTCGTCTTAACCGCTGGACCACAAGCCCCGACAAGACCAGTAATCGCCAAATCCTCTACTTATGCTCAAATTGAGTAATTGACATGATTTGTGTTGCTAGACAGGTTAGCTTAGACGACGCCCCGGTTAGGCGTAGATCGTGGGTTCGAATCCCGCCAAGCCCAGTTTTTTCCATATCCTCTAATTTCAGTTTAAATGAGGAGGTTACCTCTTCAACCAAAGTTAATTTAATGTCAGCGTTATATATACCATATAATACTACAATGTATTGTCCATTATCGCTTGGAGTTGGTGAAGGTTGAATTCGAGGACGTCTGTCAGTTTGCCAATGGCCAAAAATTCATACGGAAACAATACAAATAACGTTCGAAATCCATGGGGTCGTTGGCATTGGACAAGGGAGCAGTGGGTCACTACAAGTAAGCCTAGGTCCATTAAAAGTCCTTCAAGACATTGTTGTTTTGTATGATGGTGTATTTTTAATAGGGTTACTCACATTCCGGTGGAAAAGTCAGGGAGAATAGCAGAATCTGCATACAGCCAATTAGAATAAATTACCGTATTAATTAATTATTAATTAATTGACATAATGGGGATGATTTTTACTCCAAATTGAACGGGGAAACACTACGAAGAAGGTAAAACACCCTGTATGTTAGACTCACAATTCCCAAGGATTAAAAGTAGGGGCCGCGGGCCAGTATGCTACTATTCACCCTATAATCCCTTCAAAACCTTGTCGGTCAATCCTTCTTCGTGTCTTAATTTACGTAAAAACCCTTCATCGACCGCAGCCTCTTCCAATTAGGCTAAATGGTTTCAGACTATAAAGACCGGCAGTCTAAAGAGTTGTAAAAAGTATTTTTAACCCTTATTCCAGGGAAATTAGGGCATTTCCAGTGGAGGTCGCACCAGTCTCCGTTTCCCCTGGGATATAGGCCCCAGCATCGCTAAATCCGATTTAAGGTCCAAAACCCCCCTCAGATATATCACAATCCCTTTGATCACAGTAGAAGGTTCGCTGTTCGCTGTTTTTCTCTTTCTTCCTTCCTTTTCCTGTCTCAATTTTTGCCTGAAAAAAAGGAAATCTCCATGTTCAGGTTACGATGTTCGCTCTACTTGCAAATTGCAGCCGAAAAAGGTTGAGCTAGGTGCTTCTGACTGTTCCTTTTCCAGAATTCGTGCATCAAGAAATCTGTATACTGTATGTTAATCCACTAAGGCTGTCTGTCCCTGGACACTGGTATTGCTTAAACACATAGGCGTCATATTCATCTAAGAATACCAACATTGTACTCTTTAGAAATATACGCCTCTACATTTCGATATACAGTATGGTATGTGGTCGTTACGAGCAACGAGTGCCTTCAATTTTTCTACTTGGTTTTTTTATTAATAACGGAGAGTGAAGGTGACAGGAGGTAGGAGTTAAAAAACTGGCTAATCGGTGTAAGTGAAGGCCACATATCAATAGCAAAATGTAAAAGAATATTTATTCGATGGAATGCGACCTTTTTTGATAGCTCTACAACGGATACTCCCTGAGAAATTCAATAAAAACGCGTAGCGCCGGTGTCGGATTTGATTTTAAGAGTGTACAGCCCGTAGGAAAGTGGCAGCCCCAAATTTAATAATTTAATATTTTTTATTTAACATGTTATTAAAGATTTGGCTCATCAAAGTTGTAGAAGACTACTTCATGCATCATATAATAAGGTATTTTTAGTTTTCGAAATTGTAGGTTTTTTTTATACGTGAAAAGTTATTGTTTATAAAATATTTGCATGTTTATGGAAAACTACAATTTCGAAAATAAAAAATATCTTATAATATGATTCATGAAGTAGTCTTCTACAACTTTGATGAACCAAATCTTTAATAACATGATTAGTTAATTAAATAAAAAATAAAAAGTATTAAATTTCGGGCTGCCAATTTCCTACGGGCTGTACACTCTTAAGATTTGTTCTGAATTTCTTAAGGAAAGAGTCTTTCTCATATATTTTTTTTAAAATGTTTGTTGGTTTCTTGGAGACCGGCATGCGAATGAAGTAATCAAGCCATTTTGATTGCCTGTTTCGAAATAACTAGTTTCTTTTCACAAAGGAACTTTAATGCCAACCGTGGTTACTCCATTCATTTCAAAATACAAATGAAAATATCTCACCTTCCGAAAAAATCTGGTACAAAGTTAGCAATATTGCTGAACTTTTAAAACGAATGAACTTTCAATAACTCATACAGAACGAAATAATAAATTTACAAGTCAAACTCTAAGCAGGGCCATAAAACTTCTTAAGAATTCATACCAAATTCTCAAATGAGTTGTAAATACTAAATATTCTCTCCAAACTCTTTTCCATTTATTTTCGTTAGAAAGCAATGATTTTTTTTGTAGATGAGTTGCCGCAATGGTAGAAATTATGAGATAACTTTTATCACTTTGGTTTGAAGATTCGAAACTTACTATTGACAGAATTTGACCAGTTATAGAGATTATAGTGATTTGGTGTAACCCAACTACAACGCAAAAATTCAATTTCGAGGTACATCTTCGACCAATCTACGAAAGAAAATGAAAATTTTAGTCAATCAATCAAATTAAATAAATGCGCATAATGGGTAACAGTGGTTGCCAACTGGTGGTCCGCGAAAATGCCTGCAGTGACTTAAGAGTTGCTAATAACAAGAACACTTAACCGAAAAATACAATAACTTGCCCGAATTTCACATTAACTTTGCGGTAAATTAATATCATACTACTACTAATAACAATAAATTCGTGTATTTCTCAACATTATTGACACATGATCATATATTGTAGGCCCCCTTAACCTACCAATACTGTAAGCTAAACATATTAATATCATTGAAAGCCTTCTAATTCTTTAAAAAAAAAGTAATAGATGTAAGGGGTGGTCCGCAGTGACACATTGCCGGCCTGAGTGGTCCGCTAACCGTCACTGGTTGGGAACCACTGATTTACAACAAAACACAATACGGTACCTATTTGCCTATATCAACCTTTTCTTTAGGTGGGTTAGATTTTTGCAGGCCAGGAAGGTGATCATCCGCAGCTCAGGATATCAAACATTCCGCAGTTGTGACCCAGCGTAAACGAGTAGTTCTTGCCATAAGCCTGACAGCCTAGTATAATTAATGTGCACATCTCCCTTTAACAAAAAAAAAAAATAATAATATTAAGAGTGTACGTCCCGTAGGAAACTGGCAGCCCGAAATTTAATACTTCTTATATTTCATTGAATTAACTAATTATTTGGCCCATTAAGTATAGAAGACTTACTTCATAGGTCATATAATAGGGAATTTTTAATTTTTGATACCGTAGCTTTTTCATACATAGATTGAGTATAGATTGCTTTCAATAAAAAGTCGAAAATTTTTCAGTCTAGCAATATAAATATCAGACTCAGGAAAAGAATGTTTAAGTCTCTTGTGTGGAGCATTCTACTATATGGATGTGAAACATAAGCGAAAAATATGTCAAGAAACTAGAAGCATTCGAAATGTGGTGTTACCGCCGCATTTTGAGAATACCTTGGCAAGACCATGTAACTAATGAGAAAGTCCTAACCCAAATAAATGAAAAAAGGCCCCTTGTTGCATCCATATCCACTAGGAGGGCACGCTGGATCGGACACCTACTTCGGCATGATAACTTAGTCAGCTGCTTCATTGAAGGGACCTTAGAAGGCGTAAATCGACGGGGACGGCCACGAAACGAATATCTCCAACAAGTTGCAACATCGCTGCAATAATTATGTTGCTGCCAACCAGCCATCACCCGGCTGTAACTTAAAGAAGAGCTTTTTCATAAAAACTATAAAAATTTATAAACTATAAAATTTCACGTAAAATGAATCATGAGAAAACTACAAAACCAAAAATTCAAAATACGCTAATTATATGATGCATGAAGTATCGTAGTCTTCTTCATCCATTGTAGGGTTTCTCTCGTGACTTCGTGGAAACGAAACATAATGGGTAATTTTACACATTAGTCTTCTGCAACTTAAATGAGCCAAATAAATAATATAATTCGATGGCCAGGTGGTAAAGTGCTTGCGCTTGTGCGAGTCCTTACACGTCATGCGATCAGGGACGTGTCGTAACTCAACACGGGTACTAACCTGCAGAGGCGACTGAAGGGGGCAATCGGATACATTCATTAAATTGTTTGTATGCGATTAACCTTAAAAAAAAGTGCTTAGTTAATTCAATGAAAAAGAACCGGTCCGAGTTTACACGAAGATGCTTTCCAATTTATCAAAATTAATAGATAGAGAAAATGAGTAATTTCATGGTAAATAATTTTCCTACGGTTAAATTTCCGATATTTCGGGGGGGGGGGGGGTTGTCCATCTAACGTCACTGGAGGTGAGGCAAATTCTAGATAGGTCAGACCAACACATTACCACACAGCAATAATGGCAGAGCACGCAATGCATTTGAGCGTGAATTTTCTATCATTTCTTCAAAAAACATTTTTTTGCACAAAATCAAATAGTTTTTTTGGGAAAGTAACCTGTCCGGTTTCGTTACTCAATTTAACACCTAAAACATGCCTGAAGGTAGAAATCATCGATAGAAAGGTTTCGCAGAAAAACTATTTTTTAGTAGTTTTTCATTAAAATTTAGTTATTTTTATTTTTTTACCCTCAGAAGCAAACTATCAAGGGACAAGCGACCCCCTGCATTTTGTCAACAGTAATAACGACTACAATATATGTGAATTTATAAGAAATCGTTAGAGCCGTTTTAGAGAAATAATTTTTTTGGAGTTTTTGAGAATAAAACCCCACCAAATTGAGTTAGCCCAAAATAAAAAAAAATGGACCCGAGGTATAATTTTTGTGAACCTACTTGCCGAATTTCATCATAATCGACTGAGTAGTTTGCCCGGAAATCGATGAACAGACAGACAGACAGACATTTCGTAAAAACCACTTTTTTGGGTTCCTGGGACCTCAAAACGTGTAAATCCGTTGAAATCTCGGAAATCTCGGAATCGAAAATTTGGACCGTCACAAAGCTTTCCTTATACTACGTATAAATTGGAAAGCAATAAGAAGCATTAAATTTCTGGATACCAATTTCCTACGAGACATACATTCTTAAGAGAAACCTTAAAACCCTTTGCATTCGCATTACAGTTGTTATGCAGGAGGCCCTTAAAGCAGAGGAGTATAGGCATAATAAGGAAAAATTGAAAGACGAGTATGCTATAATGTCGGTACAGAAAGATAGAATATATGTTTTTCTGCAGATGACTTACATTTATGCTATCGTTCTTTACAGAGAGTCAGTTGCGAATATCTTGTGAGCGGATGATTGGATGTTATGTACAATATCCAGAGAGTATCATTTTTCTATGTTGCAGTAGATACTGTATGTACTGAACATTTTTTGAATTGCCCAACGAATCGGATATGTTGTCGAGAGATCTGTGCAAATTGGCTTTTGCTGGGAGAAATTTATTCTTTGCCAATTCCATTTTCCATTACGAGTTCATGGAACTGATTTTTTTCATCGGTTATTCTTCAATGTCTGTTAAAGTTCTGGAATGAACGTGATGGATTTTTCCGTGTTAGCCCTATCTAGCTGTGATGTAGATGGGTGTTGAATTGTAAGTAATTAATATGCACATATTTCTTGTTGTTTTCTACTGCGCTACAGTATATATTTTTTATCAGTTCAACTAAAAGGCTGTGTTATTGGGTCAATCTTTGGAAGTTCATAAGTGCTCCTTTAGACCTTTTTTTTCGTGGGAATTGCTGCTTCATGTGAACGAGCGGATACCACCTTCTTCGTTCTTTTTGAAATGTCTTCTATCGAAAATCGGCATGGCAATTGATGCCATTTTCATTTTTTGATTATACTAGGGAATTGTATTGCTGTGGTTGCCTGTTGCCTTCTGCATACTTATGCCGTTGACTCATCACTGAGTTCCTCCGCCTTCAGGGCCAGTTTCCCAACCCCAGGACATGTAGAGTAGTGGTACAGACTCCGACTTTCACCCAAAATGTTGTTGGTTCGAGTCCCACACTGGCTACATTTTCTGGCCATGCTTCGGAGGGCATGTAAAGCAGGCAGTCCCGGGTCATTTTAGTTGAGTGTAAGAGAGGGCTTTATATACCTCTAACTCCGTTAGGTTGGCTTAGTGATAGAACTACAAAAAGTCAAGATTTATCTATTTATTTATTTATTTAAAAAAGTGCTCTGCACAGGAAAGACCGTTTTTCGTTTATCCTAGCTCAAACTGCCCTATATCTGTTCAGTAGTCATCACGTGCTTCCATCTTCACCGCGAGGAAGCACAGAGTGGGGATATTCGCGTCTTCGCCTCTGAGACTATAAGGTATTACTCAGAAACTCAGCTACTTTGAAAACGAACACCATAGAAACCACCATTTCAACAAAAGAGGCAAATGGATGGGGCATATTCTGAGACACGAAGGGCTCTTCAAGAACATAATTGAGGGTATGGTTGAAGGCACCAACTCAAGAGGACGACAGAGGAAGGAGTACCTAGAAGATGTCATGAAGGACCTAGGGTGCGACACCTATAAAGAACTGAAAAGGACCGCACAAAACAGACAAGAGTGGAGGAGAAGAATAAAACATTCGCTGCAAACCAATCCTTAAATTGCAACTCAAGAAGAAGACCATAGAAAAGCTAAAAACAAAGCACATTATGTAATATTTAATTGTTTTAATGTGTCACATTCCCGCATTCTAAACATGGGGTTTCCCGGAACTTTACCGGCAAATTCCGGATTCTACTTGTTCATTCGAATTTTCTGCGAATTTCCCGGGTTTATATAGAAAGCTATCTAGAGCAGTTGTTGAATGTCAGGAATTTCTTTCTTTCATGATATCTTAAGTGTCTGACATTGTATGTGCACACAATAATTATAGACTTATGTATGTGCAATATTTAATCTTTAATTCCAACAATAAGACAAGCAAATTGCATAAGACAAGCAATATTGTATGTTTTTTATTACTGAAGATAGCCTTGTGCATTTGTCTGTTGCCTATGTGTGTCGTAGTAAGATGAAAAAATCTTAATTACATTTATTCCATTTGTTTTTATCCTATATTAAAAGCTTCTAAATTGTCTGGACAAGGGGGCTTCCCCCGGAGACCTCAGTAGTAATTAGGCTAAGAGCTTGGCAGTTAAAGGCTAAGCCAGTCATCAAAGCAATGTAGGATTCTTTGAACAATTTACTTTATCAATATAATCTTTAGTTTCATTTTCTCCAATCCATTATATATATTAATTAGCATAAAACAACATTAAATAAAGAACCGGTCCGAGTTTACTCGAACATGCTTTCCAATTTATAGAGTAGTAGATGGACATAATGGTTCATTTCATTGTAAATCATTTATTTCCCTGTAGTTACATTTCGGATCCCTCGGGGGAGGGGGGGGGGGTCCACCTCAATATATTAAAAATCAATTGCATATTCTGGAACGAACAGACCAATATATTATTGTAACTGTAGTAACAACGACAGGGCAGGCAATGTATTTTCCATAATTTCTTCAAAAAAATATTTTTTGCCCAGAACCAAGTATTATTTTGGAAAAACAACCTGTTTGGTTTTGTTACTCCATTGAACACCTAAAACAAATCTGAAGGTAGAAATCATTGATAGACAGGTTCCACAGAAAAATTATTTTTTAGTGAAAATGTATGAAAATTGAGTTACTTTTATTTTTTTACCCCCAGAAGCAAACTATCAAGGGACAAGCGACCCCCCGCATTTTGTCAAAATTAATGACGACTACAATTTATGTCAGTTTAAAAGAAATCGTTGGAGCCGTTTTTGAGAAATAATTTTCTTAGACGTTTCTTTGGAGTTTTTTGAGAATAACCCCCCCCCCCCAAATTGAGTTAGCCCCAAACAAAAACATTTATCTCAAGGTATGATTTTATTGAACCTACATGCCAAATTTCATCTAAATCGACCGAGTAGTTTGCCCGGAAATCGACGCACAGACAGAGCGACAGACCACGTAAAAACCACTTTTTTGGGTTCCTGTGACCTCAAAACGTGTAAATCCGTTGAAATCTCGGAATCGAAAATTTGGACCATCACAAAGCTTTCCTTATACTACGTATAAATTGGAAAGCAATAATTATGTTTGGGAAAAGTCAAGCTTTACCGCACCTGATATGTTATTCAGCACTCTTTTTGCCCAGGTCATAAAAAACCGGTCATTGGCAGCTGCAGGGTGTTCCAGTAAATAAGATTGATACAGAATGCGACAGCAATTATTCCGAAAAATACTGCGCCCACTGGTAGGCAAGGAGGGATACAGGGGGGTAGGGGGGGTAGCTGCCCCCCCAAATTTGGTAAACCTATTGTAAATTAAGTTATTGCGCTCTAATTTAGTCGATCCTACATAAGGTTTTCCTATTTTGACCCTCAGCTACCCCCCCCCAAAAAAATGGCCTGGATCCGTCCCTGCTGGTAGGGGCCAGCAGCACATGACAAAAGTACCTGTAAGATTAATAATTAACTCCATATTATAAAATATACATTCTTTTACATCTACAAATGATACATTTTCATTTCGGTTAAATTCTGTTAACTGTTTATTCAGGGGCCCGAAAAATGGCATAAAATGTGAACAAAATTAAATACCTTTGTCGTTTGTCTCTGGGAAAAACTGCGTTATGGTCATGGAACTTCATTGGAATAAAATATCTTTTTCTCGTGCGTTGTAGGGAACAAAACAGATATGATACAGTCGGCTGCTTGAATTTTTGCAAACCATTTGTCTTGCGGTACAGCCCGCCATTAAAAATCCTCTTCGCTGTAATTCAACAATGAAATAAAAACAAATATTATACCAGACACCTCATGGGAAATCTTTTATGTAGTGAATTGCGTATTATATCCGCAAAAATGTAGGGGAAATCTACAGCATTTGGATTCTCTTTCCGTTTTTGTAACTGTTGACATCACAACCCATATTGGCTCGTAAAAAAATGGAAGACAAAAATAAACTGCGGAGTGAAAAACCTTTCACTTCTGAATTTCTTTTGTTTTCCGACTGGAAAAGTAAAGAAACAATAACCTTCGAGCACTCTTGAAATGGTTGTGGAATGTTAAGGAACGGAAAATCAGGGACGAGGCAAGAGAAAAGCAAACAGTGATTTAAAAAAGCGCGGGAAATGGGTTAAATGAAAAAGCCGGAAGCGGAAGGGAGAAAATGAATTATGGCGGGCGCGAGGACATGGAGGCTTTTGGCGGGAGAAAAATTGGAAAGAAGGCAACGGCCAGGGGCTAATTTCCGGTGTGATCGCGATATAGGTGGATACCATAAGAAGATTAAGAGGGTGGCGATTTATACGGGAAGAATCTTGGGGTATTATTTTTTTCAATATTTTGTTTTGGAGGCCTCACGATATGAATTTAGATTAGAATCCCGGGATTTAGCTGAAGTATAGCGATGATTATAACTCTAAAGGTTACAAAATTATTTCTTCTTGAGTTTTTTTTTTTAATTTCTTTTAGAACGCAAAGTTTCTTCTTCACGTGTCCATGAAAACACGCATTTAAGTATAGATTATTTTTTAGGGAGATTCATCTACCTATTGAGATGGCGACCAATTTTCGACTTCCGGAAAATTTCTTCACAACTTTTCATTTCATGACCCCTTGAAAACCACTCTCCGTTCAAAATGTTATATATATTCGTATATGTATATATATATTCGTATATGTATTGTATGTATGTATCTATGTATATTGATTTTAGGAAACACAACTTCCGTAAATATTATCCGATTTTAATGAAACTTGGCATAAAAATTGACCACTAAACACAGGAGCAATCGGGCGTCCCTGGTAACGACGGGTTGGACAAGCCTTCCACCTGAGCTAATCGGTCTTTATCAAGACCAGTCCTTAAAACGATTTCGATCAACATCGAAGGAATTCTAAGGAGATTTTATTAAGTTTCTTTAACAAGAACCAATACATTATATACAAGAGCATAAAATGAATCTACTATACTAATGCATTGTACCATGTACCATAATTCGATATTGAAACCATAAATCAAAAGATTTAACGAAATCACAAACTTCATTGAATCGAAATGTGCTTGAAACCCACACATTTTTTTAAATAACACATCCAACTACAAAACATCCAATCAGTAGGAACTGCAAAAAAATCATGACAGCCCGCGTGATACATATGCGGGAATGTCAACTGGCTGCTTTAATTAAAACATTTGCGAAATGAAACTTTAGGGCGTGGAATACTGCATATTTCAGGAATTTCAGCTAAAAGGGCAAAACAAAACCGTCTGCTGGAATTATTGTGTATATAGTGGGGGTAGAGCTTAGTATCAGAGTCCCCCGTTGGGCATTTGTATGCCACGCCGGTAGGAGGCCCCCGCTAATCTAGTGCTTTTCTCCCCAAAGAGCCTGGCTGCTTTTGATTTAGGGCCCACCCTCTCACCCTGGAAAGTGCCAGGATTTTAGGGAAAGGACCAGATTTTAATCTGGTTTTCTTTTGATTACTTGCCTAAATTAATTTCGATGGTTAATGGACCACCGGAAGTGAAAACCTATACATGTGTACAAGAAACTTTTATTTAAGAGGCAATCGGAGAGGAAAAGCCTTATATGTGTCAAAATCTCAATAAATATCCATCGTAGAGTTTTTCAAAAATAACTGGAAAAACAGAAGAAATTTTTTTTTTTTATAATATGCTAGGTGCTCTGCCCGTTTTGGGCTTCCGCGCTCATGTTGTTATCGCGCCAAACCCAACCCTTCTCAGAGTGTTCCGAAAAGGGGGGTTGACATTAGAAATTTTATGACGAGAGAGGTTACCTTCTCGTCATTTCCCAGCAGATGTTGCAGAGTGAGGGGGAGCGGCAGAAGGGCTCTGGGAAGAAGAAATATTTCTAAACATTTGGATACACGATATGTACCTCTTTTTAACACAGGTTTGCCTCATTATTAATGAATTTAATTGATTTGAAAATTATAATGTGATATTGTGTATAATAAATTCTGATAAAAACATAAAGTATAAAACTGAAAGACACTAATATCATTAATTTAGTATCTTGGCCACCACTAACTGTTGAGAACGGTTTAAAAAAGAACTGTTAGTAGACCTAAGTTTTCTCATGCATGAGAAAATCTCTTTATAATCTTAAAGCGGTCAGAAATCGTGCTGAAGCCGATATAACTGAGATTTAGACATGAAATATAAATAGAGACCTCAGAGAAAAAACGGGCAAAGTTACACATACAACACTTGATTTGCCAGAAATCTACTTTGAAGTTTAATATCCATAAGCTTTTCCATTACTTAATATATATTTTGCTCATTATCTATCTGAATTTTTCTCTGTTTGGTTCGTCTAAGAAATACAGCAATTGCAGTTGCAGCAAGCAGAATGAAAAATCTTAATTAAAACAAAAATGAACTTGTACGCTTGTACGCTTGTACGTTCATCCGTTGACGTCTTCAAGTACTCATAATTAGTTATTATTATAACTATTACTATTATATTATTATTATTATAACTATTACTATTATAACTATAACTATTACCTATTAATTTATCAGACTTGTCACACATGCTGGTCTAATCAGAGTTGGTAATAGTGTGAGACGTTTATTGAGTTACTCCGCTGTGGTACGAATACCTGAACCATAGCGAAATAAGCAAATTAATAAAGACTAAGGGCATACCTTAACTAAGAAAGTGCAACCAAACAAAGAAAATACTTTCTGAGGAATAATAGTATTAATTATAGTATAAGTGTAGTTGAAAGACTCGCTGGGGGGCACAATAGACCAATAAGTGCATACGATACTCTGCGTAGCGTACATATCCTAATTAAAAATTAAAAAAAAAAAACTCTTAATAAATGTATTTAAGCTTTGCAAACTGCATGTCCTATAAATTGTTTTCGGTTTGAAGACTACCGAGTTGAATCCATTGTAAGAAGGTTTGTTTGAACGTTTTACGGTTACAGGGAAGTTGGGGTTTTTTATAGCGAAAGTTACCACTTGGATATTGTCCAATTCCTTCTCATTTGAAATCAAAGAACGGCTGGAGTCCGGACTTTATTAATCTTGATTCAGTTTCAATTAAGCAGGCAGTGAAATGGGCGGTTACTAAGAAGATTGACTTTTCTACTTCTGTTATTGAATCTGTATTCTAGACTTTTTTGAGGGACTGAGTGGGGGGGGGGGGGAGTTCGTTATATTAGCTTTATTCCATTTATCTCTTTAATGCAATGAACTCCACCGTCTGTCGGTTGCAACATAATCCTAAACCTGTAATTAAGCCACACACGGCACTGCCTGTGGCTACTAAAGAAAAAAAATAAGTAAAACTGTAAAATTGGTTAAATATATTATTATTGAGAAGAAGAATATCCTGGTTGAAAAACCTGAGACAGTGGTTTGGCAAGAGCACGACTTCCCTTTTCAGAGCAGCAGTCTCCAAAGTCCAAACTGCCACGATGATCACCAATTTTCGATAGAAGAGGCATTTAAAGATGAAAAAGGTGCTTTAGATGTCCTACCGTAAATAGTTTAAGCATTGTACATGTAGAATTATTATTTTTTGGAGTTATGTACCACATTTTCCTTGCTTACAGCTTACCCAGTTTCATTTTCTTTCTCCTTCTAAACACAATTTTAACACGTCAGGGGCGCATGAAATATTCGAGGACGGAAGCTGATGAGGGGATGAAGAAGGTAAAAATGTGGAAGAGATATTCGAGATTTATGTGCTGGAAATTATTCTGCCAGCCTATGAAAATGCGCTGTTGTAAGGTTTTCACAAAATATTTTTTTTCGGTTTGGATGCTTTTCTTACATGATTTAATTATGTTCACGCCACAGAACGCATGTTAAAAATGCTATTTTTCTACTTGACTACCTATGACAGGTTGCATGGTAATGTGGAAATCTCAGTTTAAATTAAGCGTATAGTTGGGCTTACGCTCATCGCCGTCATTGATGTATTGTCAGAAATGTATTTATTTTCTCTTAAATGTAGTTGTCAATTTTCTGGTCAATACACTATTATTATTATTATTATTATTAGAATCCAAAGTAGAAACCAGAAATTTTATAAGATTTTGAGATGACTGTCTTCCTGCAACTATGATCTATTTTTTTTAGCTGAATCAGAACAACAGTAGCATGCTTAGTTCCTGACTGAAATGGATTTGAAAATCTGGTCATTAATAAAATACGTACAAGCTTCTTGAAGTGCGTTTATCACAAAATGAGTTTGACCGCAGTTAAATACACTTTGGCTTCAATTTTACGCTTCAATTAATTTAAACCCCGTACTGAACTTACAGTAGGAAAGGGGAATAATGGTAGTTAAACACTTGACAAAAAACCAATGGCTGCTGCAGCAAGAGGCACCAAACCCGACCTGTTTCGACTCATCATAATTAGAAAAAAAAACTGTAACGTTCCATTTGATAAGGCGCGGTTTCCACCGACCTGCTAGTGCTAAATATAAATACGGTGACGTGGTAACAGACATTCAAGACTTAGGAAGAGTTTCCACCGACCTCGCATTGCAGAATGCAAGTGACATTGACGGAAATGTTTGTTTTACTCTATGCCATAGTTAAAATTGATCAATGATCACAGAGTAAAATCACAAACAAACAAACTGAAATTAAAAAATGGCTTCATGGGATATGTTAAGTACAAACATTTTAATAGATTTCTATAAAAAGAAAAATTCAAATTTCCGTCATTTGCATTCTGCAATGCGAGGTCGGTGGAAACGCTACCTAAGTCTTGAATGTCTGTTACCACGTCACCGTATTTGTATTTAGCACTAGCAGGTCGTTGGAAACCGCGCCTAATCAGTAGTGCTACCATCTGTTGTATTTATTGGGCATCTATTGTATATTCCTATTATTTCTGACAGAAGTTACATCAATCGAACAATCAAAAACTCCATCTTATAATTAAATTTTAAATTAATCCTTTATTGATTTTTTTATCGGTGCAATATCGCCTATTTAAGGCTCACAAACCTGGAATCTTACAATGAACGACGCCAATGAAAAAACAGTATTGGAAGGAATGGTAATTAGAAACAATGCTGAAATAGAGACAGTTCTCAATTGAGAAGACTTTTTATGAAAGCTCAACGTCTAAGATGACTGGGATACGTTGGAGGAATGTCAGAAGACTGCATGCCGAAGAAAATGTACAAAGCAAATATAAGGAGAAGACGAGGAGGGACGCCAGCGAAACTGATGGGATGGAAAGATAGAATAGAAAGAAAATTGTCTTCACTTTCCATATGGGCGAATTTTAAGCCTTGCGACCTACTCTTACAATTAACCCATGGGACTGGGAAGACGAAATTAGAAACAGTCCGCCACGAGTTGGGAGTTAGTAGACGGCTGGGCGCCGTGCGCTGCTGTGACTGAAGGAGTGTTGATGAGCAGGCACAAGCCCATCAAGGACTGTGTAGCTGGAAGAAGAATACGAATTTGGCCGATGAGTCCATGACGATCATTTGTAAGATAGTGAATACCCCTCAACTAACTCCTTGACGACGCCAGCTCGATAATTGAAAGCCATTAGTCAATCTAACAAACCAGAATGTTAGCCTGATTTATTCCAACTTATTCCGAACCAAAGAGGTAAAAAAAACTATGGATGTCTCACTCGTAATGGAAGGCCCATTGTTTCGAGCTCTTGATCGCGACAGTAGATAGTTAGCTTACGAGCCTTATTATGCAGTTCCAGATTTACTTGCTAGGTGGTCGAGCGTGTAACGTCTTGGTTTTAATCCAATGAATTATCTTTGATTTGCGGATTTCTGTCGCATTAAGAGACATAAAGGTAAATAACAATGAAATTATAGTTGGAGAGTCTGCATTATTTTTTTGATTGATGGCTGTGGTAACGTTCCTTTAATTGCTTTTAATAGACTCCCGGTTTCTTATGTGGAAGGTGTATGGTCTATTAAAAAAATATAAATGTCGGCTTTGCGACTTAATCAAAGCATAGGCATACGTGTTTGTGTAGTATATTGGTGTCCAAGTCTTCTTACGGCTACGGAAACATTGTTTATTTACAACCCAGAAGCAGGACTTTATTGCTTTCCAATTTATACGTAGTATAACGAAAGCTTTGTGATGGTGGAAATTTTCGATTTCGAGATTTCAACGGATTTACACGTTTTGAGGTCCCATGATTCCAAAAAAGTGATTTTTACGAAATGTCTGTCTGTCGCTCTGTCTGTCTGTATGTCTGTCTGTCTGTCTGTCTGTATGTCTGTTCGTCGATTTCCAGGCAAACTACTCTGTTGATTTTGATGAAATTCGGCATTTAGGTTCACAAAAATCATACCTCGGGACCATTTTTATTTTGGGCTAACTCAATTTGGGGGGGTTTTATTCTCAAAAAACTCCAAAAAAACGTCTAAAAAAATTATTTCTCAAAAACGGCTCCAACGATTTCTTTTAAATTAACATATATTGTAGTCGTTATTAATATTAACGAAATGCGGGGGTCGCTTGCCCCTTGATAGTTTGCTTCTGGGGGTAAAAAAATAATAATAACTCAATTTTTATGAAAAATGACTAAAAAATAATTTTTCTGCGAAACCTTTCTATCGATGATTTCTACCTTCAGGCATGTTTTAGGTGTTAAATTGAGTAACGAAACCGGACAGGTTGCTTTCCCAGAAAAGTATTTGGTTTTGTAAAAAAAAATGTTTTTTTGAAAAAATGATAGAAAATTTACGCTCAAATGCATTGCGTGCCCTGCCATTATTACTGTATGGTAATGTGTTGGTCTGACCTATCTAGACTTTACCTCACCTCCAATGACGTCAGGTAGACAACCCCCCCCCCCCCAGATATCGAAAATTTAGCCATAGGAAAATTATTTAACACGAAATTACTAATTTTCTCTAACTACTAATTGATCAATTGGAGAGCATGTTCCAGTAAACTCGGACCGGTTCTTTTCACTTGTACCTATAAAAAGTCTTGTTCAAAATCATGGCTGTCCCATGAAGTATTCCTCACCGAGACTTTTCAAGCTATGGTGGAACCGGCCCTTACTAATAATGTCGTGAAAGACTTTTTATGGACCTAGGCCCACTGTAATATACAAAAGTAATGAAGACATCATTATTAAACTCAATCTCTAACAAGCTACAAAGTCGTCAGTGAACCATAAAGGAATTTCTATAACCCGTTTCCTGAGACATCGGAAACTGTGACAAGCTAAGCCACTTTTGTCCGTCAAAGGATAATGGTCGTCCGCCCTATAATATAAAGAAGACACAGTAGCGGCAGAAGAACCGAGCCTTTTGTAGAGGACACCACAGAAAAAGGGGAAATTCGGTTTGTTTCAGAAAGGATATGTAAGGAAGTGGGAAAGGCTGAAAACATCCGGCCTAGCAAAGGACTTTCCTTTGCGAACGGTTCTTCTTTTCTGCGGTTCTTTTAAGCCTTTCCCATGCTCCCCAGGTTTTCTTTGCTGGCGTCCCAATGGCGCCATTGTTTCTTCTAGGCTGACAGCATTATTAATGCATTTTTTGTTGTTATTTCGCTGACCTCTTTATTTCTTCTCTTATTTGTTTTCAGTTTAATCCTGAAATTGAGGACTTCGCTGATAGTATAGTTAAAGGGGTTTTACAATTATTTTCCATTGCGTTCTATTTTTGTGATGTCAAAGGCCCGGGCATGTTGCTGACCATAATATCGCAATAGTTCTTAAGCTTGGACTCCTAATGGATTGTCGTGCTTTTGGAGGAGAGAGTAAAAAAGGTTGGCTTAGTAATAGAAACAATAAATAGTCCTTATTTATTTATTTATTTATCATCCTCCAGCTCTCTCCAACCTTCCTCTTCAGCCCTCGGTACTTTCGGGCTCCTGCGTCCTTCTTCAGTTGATCCATGAATTTCTAATACTAATACTATAATAAAAAATTCGCTCATGGACTTTTCTGGCTCTGACACCACACTGTTACTAGGGGCCCCAGAACCCTGTCAATCCTGTATATCATTATTATATGTGTTATATGTAACAAAATCGCCTTTTGTTCTAAAAGAAATAAAAAGTACATGCGTACCTACCAGAGATAAAAAAACACCGAGTAAAACCGATACCAACATGTCATGTATAGAGTTTTTGTTAGAAATGATGATATTAAAATATCGTTTTACTCGAGAAGCATAAAGATGTACGAGCATACTACATATAATAACCCTTTACATGCTATCAAATACTATCGGTAAAATAAAAAATAAAATGAAATCCGGGAACACCCAGGTAGTAGCTACGGGATAAAAAGATCCCCCTTTCATTTTTTTGTTTTATTTGCTTTACAGAAATGATGTATTGAATATCATTTAGAATATTTTTTTTAACATTCTCATTTAACATTATTTCGTTTCTCCTGTTCCATTCAGATTATTAACGGCGGCTTAGTCCAGTAGGTAGAGCATTGGACTAGGAAACGAAAGGCCGAGGTTCGAGACTGCTTATAAAAGAAAATTTTTCGGTCGAGCCTGGGTCTCTCCAGCCCGATTAATTAATTAATTTATTAATGTTTATTAGAAGCTGACGTAGGTTTATTCAAACCCATTGAACACATCACACATTATTATATGCTTCACATGAAATGTACAATATACAATACTACATCAACCCAATCGTTCACTTTCACTTCACTTTTTTTCTTGTTCAGTAACTCCGAACAAGGTGCAATATATTGAAATTTTTTTAAGTACATTTAATAATAATAATAGTGGACAAGCTGAGACAAGCTTACTATTGACGCAAACAGGCGAAGGCATGACTAAACCAAGTACAGATACGAGTCTATGTCAAGCCGTGTTTTCCCATTATAAGAAGACCTCATTGAACTAGACTACCTTTTATGATTGAAAACTTAATCATCTCATAACGGCCAATTTATCTTCAATTGAATAACGTAGCAAATGAACAATATAACATAATGAATAATATAGTACTACAAGCGGAGCTTGGGACCGCTTCGCGGCCCCGCCCCCCTTGCGCCTGCCGCGGGCGGCAGCTCGCCCCTGCGGGGCCTCGCATTAACGTGGTTCCATTTGGCATTACGCAGCTCGCCCCTTCGGGGCTCGCATGACTTATGTGAATGACCCCAAACCCAAACGAAGCAGTTAACAACTTTGAAAATTGGTTAATTTATACTGCTTCTAATGAGACATTAACAAATCATTTTGGTGGAAGAGGTCAGGCTGTGGAATCCTGTTACTCTATGCTTGTAATTTCAAAGGTACACTTTAGACCTGTTTTCCGCCAAAACGCTGATGGCTATGGCTTACCAAATCACTTGAGCCCGAACGAAGAGGCGGATAGTTAAACTGAATATATCTCTGGAAAGAGTAGGACAGGTGGAAGAGAACTAAAGTAGTTTAAAGTTTTCAAAATGATATCAAGACCTCCGAAAACGCGGCCGAAAAAGCCTATTTTCGCTGAAAATCGAAAAATTTGGGCGCACCTCGTCACGTTTCCACCCCCCAAAGCCGAACCTCTTGCTTGATCACGACAAATTTGGCATGACCTAAAAGAAGAAGAGCGGACAAAGACACTGATATAATTTAAATTAACATAGGCCATCTACATCTGCCCAAAATATTGCTTTAAACCCGCCCATGCAATTGAAATGGGATTGCTGGAAATTAATTTTTTCGCCTGATTTTTTAACAATTTTGTGTTCCACTCGTGTTTAAGGGGTGAAGGGGTGATTTTGAAATTATGTATTTATACTCGTTTTAAAGCTTAATTCATACTGCTTCTAATGAGACATTAAAAATTAATTTCGGTTGAAATTTTTTTACTCTATGGATGTATTTGGAAATGTACCCTTTAAACCGGTATTTCGTCAAAACAGGGACTGCTTACCAACTCACCTGAGCCCAAACGAAGAGGCGTAAAAAGGTAAAAATAAAAGTTAATAATTTAATTCAAAGTCTCTGCAGGTTCATGTCTCATTATTGCGTAGTAATTATGGTTCGCGAATTGATTAGGCCACGCCCCCGCGACGCGACGCCATGACTCCTTTATCAATAAGCGCACACCCCAACTTCTTCGCCTGCCGAAGCCTAACCTCTCATCGCTCAACAATAAATTGAACATGGGTTAAAAGAGGAAGAATAGACGAAGACATAGTTATAAATTAAATTAAGATAGGCCTTTTACATCTGCCCAAAAAATTGCTTAACACCCGCCCATGCAATTATAAATAGAAATGCTGGAAATGAATTTTTTCGCCTGATTTTCTAACAATTTTGTGTTCCACTCGTGTTTAAGGGGTGAAGGGGTGGTATTGAAATTATGTATGTGTACTCGTTTTAAAGCTTATTTCATACTGCTTCTAATGAGACATTAAAAAATAATTTCGGTTGAAAACAGCTGGCTGTGGAATTTTTTTACTCTATGGATGTATTTGGAAATGTACCCTTTAAACCGGTATTTCGTCAAAACAGGGACTGCTTACCAACTCACCTGTGCCCAAACGAAGAGGCGTATAGTAAACCTGAATACATGTCTGAAAAGACTAAGAAAGGTGGAAAAGGACTAAAGAAGTTTCAAGTTTTCGAATTGATATTAACACCCCCAAAAACGCGGTCAAAAAAGGCCTATTTTCGCTGAAAATCGGAAAATTTGGGCGCACCCCCTCACGTTTCCACCCCCCAAAGTCGAACCACTTGCCCAATCACATCATGTATAGCATGGCCTGAAAGAGGAAGAATGGACGAAGACAGTGATGTAATTTAAGTTAAGGTAGGCCCAAATGTCAGGCTAAAACATTGCGTTGAACCCTCCAATGCTTTCTTATGGGATTTTTCGAACCGATTATCGCTCCTGTACCTGATCAGGTTCAATTTTTAAGGTTCGGCCCTACACGAAAACCATGTCCCGATTTTTCTCTAAATTTTGAGTGTATCCGCAAGTTTCTGGTGCCAGTGGGTCCCGAGTTATGGCGAGTCAAAAAAGTGTCCACATACATACATACTCACGCGGGAAAGTGGTTTGATTTTTATAAAGATAGACAAGCGGAGCTTGGGACCGCTTCGCGGCCCCGCCCCCCTTGCGCCTGCCGCGGGCGGCAGCTCGCCCCTGCGGGGCCTCGCATTAACGTGGTTCCATTTGGCATTACGCAGCTCGCCCCTTCGGGGCTCGCATGACTTATGTGAATGCCCCCAAACCCAAACGAAGCAGTTAACAACTATGAAAATTGGTTAATTTATACTGCTTCTAATGAGACATTAACAAATCAATTTGGTGGAAGAGGTCAGGCTGTGGAATCCTGTTACTCTATGCATGTAATTTCAAAGGTACACTTTAGACCTGTATTCCGTCAAAACGCTGATGGCTATGGCTTACCAAATCACTTGAGCCCGAACGAAGAGGCGGATAGTTAAACTGAATATATCTCTGGAAAGAGTAAGACAGGTGGAAGAGAACTAAAGTAGTTTAAAGTTTTCAAAATGATATCAAGACCTCCGAAAACGCGGCCGAAAAAGCCTATTTTCGCTGAAAATCGAAAAATTTGGGCGCACCCCGTCACGTTTCCACCCCCCAAAGCCGAACCTCTTGCTTGATCACGACAAATTTGGCATGACCTAAAAGAAGAAGAGCGGACAAAGACACTGATATAATTTAAATTAACATAGGCCTTCCACATCTGCCCAAAATATTGCTTTAAACCCACCCATGCAATTTAAATGGGATTGCTAGAAATGCAGTTTTTTTCGCGTCATTTTTAAAAACTTTGTGTTCCACTCGTGATTAAGGGGGGAAGGGGTGAATTTGAAATTATGTATTTATACTCGTTTTAAAGCTTATTTCATACTGCTTCTAATGAGAGATTAAAAATTAATTTCGATGGAAAATTGCAGGCTGTGGAATTTTTTTACTCTATGCATGTATTTGGAAATATACCCTTTAAACCGGTTTTTCGGCAAAACAGGGACTGCTTACCAACTCACCTGAACCCGAACGAAAAGGCGCATAGCAAAACTGAATATATGACTGAAAAGAATAAGAACAGTGGAAAAGAACAAAAGTAGTTTGAAGTTTTCGAATTGATATTAACACCCCCAAAAACGCAGCCCAAAAAGGCCTATTTTCGCTGAAAATCGGAAAATTTGGGCGCACCCCCTCACGTTTCCACCCCCCAAAGTCGAACCCCTTGCCCCATCACATCATGTATAGCATGGCCTGAAAGAGGAAGAATGGACGAAGGCAGTGATATAATTTAAATTGAGGTAGGTTCAAAGGTCTGGCTAAGGCATTGCGTTGAACCCTCCAATGCTTTCTTATGGGATTTTTCGAACCGATTATCGCTCCTGTACCTGATCAGGTTCACTTTTTCAGGTTCGGACCTACAGGAAAACCATGTCCCGATTTTTCTCTAAATTTTGAGTGTATCCGCAAGTTTCTGGTGCCAGTGGGTCCCGAGTTATGGCGAGTCAAAAAAGTGTCCACATACATACATACATACATACTCACGCGGGAAAGTGGTTTGATTTTTATAAAGATAGATAATAAAGACGCATACAAATAAAATTCGATGAACTTCCATTTTTTTTTCTTTTTCTTCTTCTTCGGCCGGTACTCCCCTGCGCCGAAGGAATATTTATACCCTTATAATACAAATAACCTGTGGGCCCCCAAGTTAATCAACTTGTCGGGGGCTCGCACAGTAAACGCTGTAGATGATGCAACATGTTTTCTATTTCACGTCTGTGTTAGCAAAAAAAACTTAGTTTTAATTTCAAATCAGTTTAATTCATACCACTTAAAATTGTAAGTTAACGTAAAGAGTAATTATAGTAAAGTAAAATAATTAAAGTAAAAAGTAAAGTAAGTTTTAAAGCGAAGTATTTTAATTCAAAAGCCATTTTTTAATTTTCGTTTTTATCTCTCCTATTTTAAGAATAATAATAATAATAATAATTGTTTCTTTATTGCACTAGGCTCCCCTAGCGGAGTTAGGGTCTTCGAACCCTTTCTTACACTCAACTAGAGGGCTAGTTTTAGTGTTGGTAAACGCCATAATATATTAGGTCTAATAGGTAGGCATAAAATCCCACCAACTTCGAGTCTGCCAGTTACCTAGCTTAGCGGACTCATATTTCAAAAGGGTCCTAATCCTAAAATTGTTCAGTACCCACAGGTACACCATGACTATGAAAGTTTTGAAAGTGTTACCAAAAAAGACATGGGAACGCGAAATTCATTCAAAAATCATCGGAGAGAAACCTCGGGACGAAATGTCTCTCACTTTCATTCTTAAGTCAAATCCTTCGTACTTACCGTCTAATCCATCGACTTAGCTAAGTGAATTTCTCTCGCTAAATTTCTAGGTCTTCTGATTTTCTTTATCGCACTTTGTTTTAGGGAGCTAGAAACTTGACGAGCATATCTACTCTGTTTCTTCATAAACGAAATGAGAAGAAACCACCATCGCAGTTCTTAAATATTTTTGAATTTTAACAATTATTAAACTCATCTCTAGTCAATCTTCAAAATTGGTAATTTACCCCAGAAAATAAGAAATTTCAAAAACATTCTGGGTTTTAATAAAATTGTAAACTTACTTCTTATTCATTCTTGCACTGAAAGCTTAAGCCTCGATGCGAGAATAAGTAGGGCTTCTTTCTTAGACTTATTCGACTCAGATTTCCATGATGTAAGTACAGCTTAGAAAACCGTTTTGCTTCTTTTTTTTAAACATTTAACGCCGGTACTAAATCCTTCTGATGAGTCCTTTGTTTCTTTCTTTAAGGGTTTTAATTAATGCTATTGGATTTAATACGCTAGACACCTTGAGCAGATTAAAATTTTCTATGTAGCCCAGTTAAGTCTTACTGTATGATTTTTTCAATCAAAACTTTTCCTTGCAATTTCAGTTGCAGCTAATGGAAATGTTATTTTTTCTATTAACATAATTGTCTATAACAAATCTCCATCTCATTTCTTCAGCCCAGCATTGTCTTGTTATTTCAGTTGCAGTTAATGAAAATGTTTTTTTTTTTTTATTAACTTAGATTGTCTTAATAACAAATCTCAATCTCATTTTTTCAATCCCACAATTTCTTGCTATTTCAGTTGCAGTTAATGAAATTGTTATTTTTTTGATTAACATAAAATTGTCTTAATAACAAAATCTCAATCTGGTTTTTTTTTTTTTTTTATTTCAGGTAAGTACCTTAATCTCTTCTGTATTTTCTGCAGTTTTATGATCATTGGTCTACTCTAAATGCAACTTGAAGGGTTATTGTAAGTTATTTAACCTATTTTTAACCTAATATACAGTAAATAAGGGCACGTCATCTCAAAATACCAAAACGTTGCCCAAAATTTGTAAGAAATTATTAATAAATTATACAGAAGTTAATGAGGCAATTTTCATTTTGTGAAAGTGATGATAAACATAACATTCTGATCGGGAAGAAACGCTCATGTTTATGAGTTATATAAGCTGTAGCTAATGTACGTACCTTGTTGAAATTTAATATTTAATATTAACTCGGTAAAGCTCAGGTAGAGGGGTTTCAGTCATGCGAACTGATTTTATCAACCTAATAAGTAGTCAGAATGGCGTAGAGGTAACGACTCGGACTATCATCCAGAAGGTGACTGGTTCGAGTCCCACCCGAATGCCAAAATTTTCTAGTGGTACAATTATTTATCTTCTGACTACCATGCTTCGGAGGGCATGTAAAGCCGGCGGTCCCGGCAGTCTTCCCTGACTGTCGATAGGTTAAACAGGAGGCTGTTGATGCAACCTGAAAACTCCTGTACCACGGGTAGTACCACCCCGACACGAATTTACTTTTACTATCAACCTAATAGTCAGTGTTGACTGATTTTGTTGAAAAGTTGACCAATGGCGTCATTGACCTGTCATGGGAACTTGGAATTAATTTCTTCTGGTAAAATAAAATAAAAATAAACAAATAAATATTGACTTTTTTTGTTCTATTACTAAGCCAACCTAGCGGAGTTAGGCCCTCTCTTACACTCAACTAGGAAGACGCCGGACCGCCTGCTTTACCTGCCCTCCGAAGCATGGCCAGAAAACGTAGCAAGTGCCTGTGAGACTCGAACCAACAACCTTTCGGGTGAAAGTTACTTGCTGCTGTCTCTGGACACAAAGTTTATTACTATTACGTCAGCTTATAAATAAATAAATAAATAAATATTGACTTTTTTGTTATATTACTAATCCGACCTAGCGGAGTTACACTCAACTAGGAAGGCCCGGAACCTTTACATGCCCTCCGAAGCCTTAAGGGTCGTATGGGTCAGGATAGCCCAGTTGTTGGAGTTTCGAGACAGGAAATGGCAACTTTTCCGCCCAACTCCAATGAATACATTACCTTCACTGATAGGGGAAAACGCGGCTGCTGACCATGTTGCTGAACACACAACATACCAAATAGAGAAGTCGTCAAAAGTGAAGATCCTCTACCAGTCCTAGCCCTCATACTATTGTCGTGTCACGGTGGTGTTTTTTTTTTGTTTTTTGTTTTTTTTGTTTGTTGGTAAATCTTATTTTCCGCGACGTTCAGAAGTTCAGAAGTTGCAGCTGTTGTTGTTTCTGTTGTGTCAAATTATTCAATTATAATATTAATGGCAGAATCATTCAAAACAATACAAGTGCATAGGTACAGTCTGTCTTGGTACGTGGCTCTGTCTTCTTCTTCTTCTTCTTCTTCTTCTTCTTCTTCTTCTTCTTCTTCTTCTTTATATGCCTTTTCAAGCCAAGATTGGCGATCATCATGGATATTTTGACCTTGGAGACTGCTGCTCTGAAAAGGTTTTTCAACGAGGATGTTCTTCTGCCGGGAGCCCTCAGTCCTTCTATCTTCCCTTGGATTATTACATGCAGAAGGCGATACTTTTCGTTCCTCATCACATGGCCGATGTATGTTTTCTTTTCTGACCGGTCAGCAGCAACTCGGTTTCTGCTATCATTCACCTCAGAATCTCGGTATTAGGAACTCCCTCTATCCCACAGCTCTATCGTCTTAAGTGCAAATTTTATTACCGATCTAGAACCTGAATTTTACGCGTAGGAGTTGTCTTTAAAGTGAACCAGTCTGGGACACCCCAAATAAACAATTTTTATGGTTGTTGTCAAGGTTTATAGCAGTAGCGCAGATCAAAAATGTTAAATTTGCATTAATCGTATGGGAGTCACAGGCAAATGCATATGTCAAGTGATATTTGATACATAATATGTTTTTGTGCAGAGATGAGTTGGAAGAAACCATTATAACGCTCTCAGAGAAGGAGTAGGTACCTATTTAAGAGGGAGTGGCGACTTTGCAAATACTCGTGCCTTGAGGCAGCTAATGTGGCAGGCTATCATAAAATGAGGTAGTGGTTTCTGATTGAAACAGGAGCTAGTATATGGTATGTAGATTAACTTATGATTATTGCGAGCGCTGCTCTAATGCCCTAATGTACTTGTAGATGTACTGTAGAATAGCCCATGAAATTGCTCTATAATTTTCCAACAATCATTTACTACTGTACTAAGTTCCGGAATGCAAATGCAGGCCAATTGACGTGGTTGGCAAGCCCTTCGAAAATGGCCCCCGAAGAGGATATGGAACATAGATAATGGCCACGCATGGATCACCCCAGAATTAGACAGTTTTTATTGAAGTGTAACTTATTATGGGAGGGCATGGAAATTATGGCACACAACCTTTTCGTGTGACGAAAAAAAACACCATCCTGTTTGTCGGGAGGGCCAGTACAGTACAGAGTCTGTTCCAAACTACAGGAAACCTGGTATTGCGCACAGCGTTGGCATGGGAACATGGTGGGTATTACGACAAGAACCGGTCCGAGTTTACTCGAACATGCTTTCCAATTTTTTTTTTTACAAAACCAAATACTTTTCTGGGAAAGAAACCTGTCCGGTTTCGTTACTCAATTTAACACCTAAAACATACCTGAAGGTAGAAATCATCGATAGAAAGGTTTCGCAGAAAAATTATTTTTTAGTAATTTTTCATTAAAATTTAGTTATTTTTATTTTTTACCCCCATAAGCAACCTATCAAGGGGCAAGCGACCCCCCGCATTTCGTTAACATTAATAACGACTACAATACATGTGAATTTAAAAGAAATCGTTGGAGCCGTTTTTGAGAAATAATTTTTTTAGACGTTTTTTGGAGTTTTTTGAGAATAAAACCCCCCCCCCCCCCAAATTAAGTTAGCCCAAAAAAAAAAAAAAAATATTTTTGTGAACCTACATGCCGAATTTCATCAAAATCGACCGAGTAGTTCGCCCGGAAATCGACGCACAGACAGACAGACAGACAGACATTTCGTAAAAAACACTTTTTTGTGTTCCTGGGACCTTAAAACGTGTAAATCCGTTGAAATCTCGGAATCGAAAATTTCGAACGTCACAAATCTTTCCTTATACTACATATAAATTGGAAAGCAAAAACACCATCCTGTGTTTGAATCCATCAGAACAGAGTCTGTTCCAAACTGCAGCAAACCTGGTAGTGTGCACAGCGTTGGCATGGGAACATGGTGGGTAGGTCATGATAATGCGCATATAGTCATAGACAGTCATAAGTGCGTGTCGAGTCACCTCCGAATTAATCGCGTGACTTTACTACGTTCCACAAGTGATTCGGAATCCACTATAATCAGGAAGTCCACCCTGTCAGTCAACTCCCCTACTCCCTGAGGTGAAGGAGTCTGCCCTCAGGGTGCCTCAAGTTAATAAACTGACTTACTACTAATGCCAGTTTTATAGTTAATATTTTTAATCATTTTTAGGTATAGTTAGGCTCGTAGAAATTAGTTCGTAGGTAGTAGAAAGTAATTTTGGTGTTAGTTATTGAGTGCTAGCCTCAAACGCCGCTGGCATGAGGAGGCACATCAGCTTTTGTCCACAAATGTAAAAATAAATATTCGAATCATTATTATTATTATTGTTTGGCGGGAGACCACTTAGTACTGCGGTTGTCCTGTAAGTGGATCTAGTTGTCAGCATGGAACCGGTTACGGTACTTGCCAGAACCGTACAATCATAACAGAAGCAATGAAACCTTCACCCTCTTTTATATAAGCAACAACACAACAAAACCCGTATAGCAGCTTAATTAATTATGCCACTCGCATCATCACCCATAACAGTAATAAAAGAGAGGGGACCCAGGTGTGATCCCTGTGGAACACCAGCGACGATTCACGATTGCCTCTTGGCCTTAAAGCCCTAAGGCCATAGGGTCGTGTGAGCCCATGAAGTTCCTACCGATGGCAATGCAGTAACTGCAGGTACCAGTCTTCAGTGTACCTTGTCGGACGCCTAGCTTATTGCCTAATTTCTATATGCACCTCCCCGAGCTAGTGCGCAGTCCTTCACCTCTATGTAAAACACGTGGATGCATAGAAGGACTAACTGGGGTAATTGCCTCTAGAGTGTAGACTTTCAAAATTCACTACTATCTGGAGAACTTTCCTTTAGAAAACCCACCTTGCGGTGATGGGCGCGATGCGTTTCCATATTTATCATATGGGGAGAGTTGCAGTTCTCCTGTTGCGTTGTCATTCGCGAAAACTAAAAATTGATCAGCCCCTCTCTCCATAAGATTCTAATGGGGATGCGCCACGCCAATCAGAGAAAGGCAGAGACCGTTAAGACGTAATATTCGCACCTAGATTTTCACGATTTCTCACTGAATCTCGCAGTCCATAAGATCTATAAGATACCTCAGAAGACCTCAGAAGAGAAAGAAGCTTGTTTTTAATGGGGGGAAAAAATCCTAACCATCTGCCAGTGGATTCAGATTCAGTAATCAGAAGTAATCTTACTTCATCAGTTCCGGGGACAGAGTTAGAAATAAATACCGTAGAAAAGTGTTGTCGAGCGTGGTGTAATGAATGGACGGAGTGACAAGTAGCTCATGTTAACGAGCAAATAAAACACTGGCTCCTAATTAACAGTGTTTAGCTTGTGAGACATAATTTGACTAATTAATTGTTAGGTTTCACTGCAGCATGTCAGCGACCAAAAACTAATTTGTGGTTATGAAATAATGATTTTAAATGAAATTACAGTTGCATATAAATTTATATTATTCCATTCCTGTTAGGTTGCATTAGACTCGTACCTGCGCTTTGTTAAGTCATGCTTACGCAGGTTTATTGTGCTAATGGTGTGCTTGTCTCAGCTTGTCCATTATAGCTTGTAGCCGGTGTGGGTTGACAATAAAAGTCTGCCAATAAAAATAATTATAATTATTAGTGTATTTCTCATAATTATTAACATATCCACATTTATTGTACTGCCCTGTAACCTAATGGTGTATCCATACGGAAACAATATTAGGTAAATAATGGCTGAAAAACCATTGGGTCGTTGACATGGGGCAAGGAGCAATGGGTTGGTAGGTATGTGAGGTCGAAGTCCATTCCATCGGCACATTATTTTTTTAAAGTTGCAACTACCCGTTTTATTTTTATTTTTTTACAAGTCGAATTTCTCCTTAAATATCGATCAAAGGACCATAAATGATAACAAATAAAGCAGAAGAACTGAAAGAAAGAGGAAGAGGACGGCCCAGGCTTTCAGTAGATGTGAAAGACCGCTAAGTCAGGACATGTAGCGTAGTGGTACGGACTCTTGACTTTCACCCGAAAGGTTGTTGGTTCGATTCCCACACTGGCTACATTTTCTGGCCATGCTTCGGAGGGCATGTAAAGCAGGCGGTCCCGGGCCTTCCTAGTTGAGTGTAAGAGAGGGCTTTATAGCCCTAACTCCGCTAGGTAGGCTTAGTAATAGAAACAATAAAAAGTCCTTATTTATTTATTTATTTATTTAAGACCTGAGGATTGAAGGAGTAACTGCAGCTGAAGCCCAGGACCGTAAGGAGTGGAAGAGAACCTGCCGTATCAATGACGGCACTTAGGAATAAAAGCGAGGAAAAAATAAATAAAGCAGAAGAAATGCTCCTCTACATTTTGATACATAACTTTTAGCCACTGCTCACACCATTTGACAGTTCTGGAAGGGATAAACCTTAACCCTGCATTTTTACTCGCCTTCAAAAAGCGTGGCGAAATTGGAGTTGTCCTAAGAAGGGAATTCGCCTTTCTCTAGCAACAATAAAAAGTGGCTGTTTTAAACAAAATTAGAGGATAATGACGCTGGTCCAGCAGTTAAGACGACGGCTCGGTTAGGCACAGATCGTGGGTTCGAATCCCGCCAAGTCCAGTTTTTTCTATATCCTCTAATTTCTGTTATAACGAGGAGGTTACCTCTTCAAGTGAATTTAATATCAGTGTTATATATACCATATAATACTGCAATATAATGGCTCTTTGAAATCCGGAAAATTTTGTAAATTGTAATTTTTGGCTCTTCCGCCTTAAAAGGTCCGTCTTAAAAGGTTGCTGACCCCTTAAACTACAATATAGTCAAGTTTTTTTCGTGGGATTTCATTATTCATAACGAGTCCTTCTAGTTATTTATTTTAATTAATTATGCAATATATCTTGTCTACCAGTCAACCTCGTTTATATTGTAGATAGGCATCAAAAGAACCATTTTTTGCGCGTAGTAAAATCACTACCGTTCGTAAGTCAATAATCCGGCTACAGCCTAAAGTGTATTTGCTAAATATTGGACGGGCAACAATGATGAGATATAGGCACTTATTATAATTATTTCCTGCATACCTCTCCCCAATGAGCTATTAGCTGAATTGAAAATGAGAAGCAAATATTTAAATTTGAAACTCACCATAACTTATTGCTCATCGTGGACCTCCTATTTTAATGTTTTATATGATTTCGTCCCAGTCTATTTATAGTCAGTTTGTTTAATTTCACTTTATTGTATTGGCATCCGGAAATTTATAGCTTTTTAACTTATTAATTTTCAATAATTAATTTTCAGGTAGATAGGTAACAAGCTAACCAACATTAAACCGCTCACGGGTAATGTATGCCTTGCGGTAGATGATGTACGAGTAAATTGGCATAACTTGTATTTTTGTAGTTAATAAATTGTATTTAATCGAAATCGTTGATATTTCTTATTTTAAAAAAACGCGTAAATAAAAATCACTTTTTGTTTATAAAGATGGAGTGGAATTTCATTGCATATCACCTGCAATATATTAAGGCGGGTATCTCGCATAGGTTAGGAGAAATATTGACCTAAATAAAATAGGTCGAAAAACCCCACCTTAAGCTGTATACTTTGGTGTGGCTTCACATCTGTGTCAGTACAGGATGATATCCGCTACCAACCTTCCAAGTGAATTTGCTTTATCAAAAAAATTCTAGCTTGAACGCAAAAGCCCCCAGACACTCACATGCGCTCTCCTACACCAGTGTTCGACGTCAAGGTTAGCCAGATCCACCTCGACGTCGTCCAGCCATCGCATCCGTGGTGTCCCACTTGTCTTCTCCCTTGGGGCGCCTTGTGTAAGGCTGCTCTTGTAGCCCTATTGTCTGGCATTCGTTCCACGTGCCCTAGCCACCTGAGGCGGGCTCTCTTGATTTCGGCTACTATCGTATGTTCTCGGTATATCGCGTAGAGCTCGTCATTTCTACGAATACGCCACTCTCTCTTGTGCTGACATATAGTTCAAACAAATTAAATAAAGCTTGTTATACCGTAGTACTAAAATCCGAAGCAAAAATACTCGTATAATGTTTATAGAACTGCTATCTGCTGCTATACCATTTTCATTTTCATCGCCCGTGCAAAGTGATAAAGTAAAATAGGATAGGCATCATTAGGGTTTTATGACTGGGTAAATGATTTACCGTTTGAATGGGCTTTGTGTATACCTTGTACCTAGCTTTTACGGCCTGCAATAGGCTTAGGCTATGATGAGGATCGTGTATAGCTTCGTTTTAATAACCTTCGCGTATTTACATGTACCTTGATTTTATGGCTGGAAGTCAATAAGGTAGTTGACGAGGTTTGATGGGCTCTAAGGTGTGACTTTTAATCCTGCCCACACAATTTAATGCGTTTTAATGGGCTTTTTTTTATGTTTTGAAACTTTTAATGAGGTTGGGAATAAAGGCATTTTCAATAGCCATGGTAATTCAGTTGTAAAAGGAAAAGGCAATCAATGTTTTGATTCACTACAAGGCGAATTTCTTAAAGTATTTTATGCTTGCCGTTAACAAAAGTCACCTGAATGAGGCTCATGTCATTAACACAGCAGGCTATGTAAGTCCAACTAACCATTTGTTAAATAGTATTACATCATTAACCTTTACCAATAGAAAAGTCACCTACAGTCTAGTCTTTTCTTTCATATTTATTTAGAAACGAGGGAGACATTGCTGGATTTATATGTGCAGTAGCCTACCTTCAGCTAACTTGACCTTTTTAGTCAATTTTGAGACTTTCAGTTGAAACTCACACCTGGGAATTTGCTGTTTTGCGTCACAAACTTGCTATATTTTTTTTAGTTCTGAGGCCAATTTTTCCGTTATCAGAACTCGCGTACCTGTGCTTATGTGGCAAATGTCAGGAAAGATACATATCTAAATAAAAGGTAAATCAATAAAATTCCCATTGTGTTTATTGTATGTTTATAAATTTTTCGATTTATTTTATATCTGCGAGTACTGCAATATTCAGAGGGGGGGGGGATTTCAATTTTCAATATTGGTTAAATATCCTTGGTTTTGTGCACCAAGGGATTACATCTCTTCAATCCCAATCTGCCCATTCTTCAATAGCTTATTTTATGTTAACAATGGAAAATGAAAAAAATATATATACACGCTGTGATTTCTCCATGAAAAGTATAAATGTTTTTTTTTTCTACAACTGGTGCCCATTTTAAAATATAAAGTCAGATGTGGAGTGCAGTGGAGCGAGTCGAGCAATTCATTCGGAACCATTCATTTTTCCACTGGTTTTCTGGACTCCAGCGTCCTCCCCCCCACTCTGCCCAGCCAGACTCCAATTTTCAATATTAAGGGATTACGGGGGTAAAATATACTACGCTGCAATAGAGCGAAAAGGGGGGACTATAAGGGGGGATTTTTTGAATCTATGAGAGATTATTTTTGAAATTATTGGGGGGCAAGCTAAGTCGGGGTTTTGCCTTTTATTAGATATTGAGGTCGGGAATGTAGGAAGGGCGTGAGGTACGGGTGGAAGTGATTAGTTTTTAGATGTTTCTCCAGTTTTCTGGGTAGCCTAGGTTTGTTAGGTTCCGGACCTCACACCTGTATTTGTTGCTTTCCAATTTATACGTAGTATAAGAAAAGCTTTGTTATGGTCGAAATTTTCGGTTCCGAGATTTCGACGTTTACACGTTTTGAGGTCCCAGGAACCCAAAAAAGTGGTTTTTACGAAATGTCTGTCTGTCGCTCTGTCTGTCTGTCTGTCTGTATGTCTGTCTGTCTGTCTGTATGTCTGTATGTATGTCTGTCTGTTCATCGATTTCCGGGCAAACTACTCCGCCGATTTTGAAGAAATTTTGCATGTAAGTTCACAAAAATCATACCTCGAGACCATTTTTTTTATTTTGGGCTAACTCAATCTGGGGTTCTTTTTTTTTCAAAAACGGCTCCAACGATTTCTTTTAAATTCACATATATTGTAGTCGTTATTAATATTAACGAAATGCGGGGGGTCACTTGCCCCTTGATAGGTTGCTTCTGGGGGTAAAAAAATAAAAATAACTAAATTTTAATGAAAAATGACTAAAAATAATTTTTCTGCGAAACCTTTCTATCGATGATTTCTACCTTCAGGCATGTTTTAGCTGTTGAATTGAGTAACGAAACCGGACAGGGTGCTTTCCCAGAAAAGCATTTGGTTTTGTAAAAAAAATGTTTTTTTGAAAAAATGATGAAAATTCACGCTCAAATGCATTGCGTGCCCTGCCAGTATTGCTGTGTGGTAATGTGTTGGTCTGACCTATCTAGAATTTACCTCACCTCCAGTCAGTGACGTCAGGTGGACAACCCTCCCCCCCCCCCCCCCGAGATATCGGAAATTTAACCGTAGGAAAATTATTTACCATGAAATTACTCATTTTCTCTATCTACTAATTTTGATAAATTGGAAAGCATGTTCGAGTAAACTCGGACCGGTTCTTTTAAAATTATATCAGAATGCAAGGTAAACTGTTTTGTGCAATTACTCACGAGTCCTCAATGATTGCCCTACGGCCTAAAATTTCTGTGAAAGCTGGTTTTGCTGGTCTTGCATGTAAGGGAGGGGGGGGGGGAGGATCATATGGCAGTTTCAGATTTTCTAATTCATTATAATTACCTGCAGTACCTGTGTCATCAGAGCAGCAGTCTTCAAATTTCCATGATGGTCGCCAATCTTCGAAAGAAGAGGCAGTAAAAGAAGAAAAAGAATCTATCAATTTTATATTTGGCAGACATTTAAAAACTTTATATAAAGAAACCGTTTCATGTTTACGAAATTAGCCTAATTAATTTATATTTTCACAAAGCTATGAAAATTGGTTAATGGAAAATGCGTAAAAAAATAAAAACATTCGTACCAAATTTACCCTTTCTCGTCTGAAAAAGTCGGCCGTGGACGAGGAATTAATTAATTTTTTTAAAATGACTGGGTCGTCTTTTGCTTACGAAAGATTTTAAACCTCTACCTTAACGTGGAAAGCCACAAACCATTCAAGTCTCGTAACAAGTATGTCTAAGATATTTTCTGAGAATGTGTTTCAAAAGGTTGCAAGATTAAAATTGCAGCTTGAAGATTCTTCATATGAAAAGACTCGCATTCCGGGCGCATTTAAGAAGTCTTTTTCTATTCAAAAAATGTCTCATTCTGCGAACCCTCTGAATTCAAAAACCCTTTTTAGAATATTTTTTCTAATTTTGAGTCGTAATAAAAGTAGATGAATATTCATTTGATGGCAGATGGCCCTTCCGAACACGTATGCGAAATATCTTTTTTATTTTTTAAGGCAAAAGATATTTTTTATGGAACTTCCCTTCAAGTGGAGTTCGATGTTGGATTTTTAGGGAAATGGATCCTTTAATTTGCAAACAATTTTTATCACTGCAAAATTTCACAAAAAAATAAAAAATTTTCTCGTGAGTCAGGTACTTTTATATTGTTTACTCTATATATCGTAGTACGGTATCTTTCCAATTAAATTTAGTAAATTTTATTATCTCAGAGGTAAAGGCGCGAAAGTCTGTACCTCTACGTGATGAAGATGGTAGGTAGTGCGCGTAATGGTGACTGAACAGTTAGAGGACTGAATTTGGGCTGGGGTAAGCGAAAAACACAGTATTTTGTTTGAAGGGTACTCGTTTGTCCTGGGGTTGAGAAACTGGCCCTGAAGGAGGAGGAACTCAATGGAGAGTCAATGGCATAAGGATGCAGAAGGCAAGGGGAAACCACTGCATTACAATTCCCTAGTACAGTCTTAATGACTAAGTACATTCCATACTCTACATACTTGACTTCCTTTTGGGGAGTCTGAAGTACGGTATCTATGTGTTTGCTCGTTTTATGATTAATAAAGTAAATTGCCATGATTATTACTAATCTTCGATGGAAAAGACATTAACATAATAAGATAGGGGAAGTGTAGAGTGGGGAATGGAAAGGGTTTGTTGGAGATGTATGTGAGTATATATGTAGAAACCTATTCAGTCTATTTGCTGTCGCAGATAATCGTTCTAAGTCAATAAATATTTAGTACGTAGGCTATGTCTTACTCTTCTCCGTTACCCAAAGGCAAGCGAAGCTAGAGACACCTAGTGGACAATCGCAACACCAAGTTGCCTCCCGGCAAACAAAATAGCGGCTTTCCGTCACACGAAAAGGTTGCCAACTTGCCGAGCAGAATTTCAAAGCGCTCCCACAAGAAGTTAAGAAGTTCCAAAACAAGCAGATCTCATTTTTCCATTTTTTTTTTTTTTTTTACATTACGTTGATAGAAAGCGCAACCAGAAAATGTACATTGAAGAAGACAACCCTCGAGAGAAGGGAAATTTCTAAACAATAACAGAACCATAGCAATTATACTATTGTCCTCTAAACACTCCCTAGACCTTTCATTTTCCCCTGATGTGCTTTTTGGATTTTAGTCTCTCTTCGTCATCCCAACGGTCGCCATTAGCTAAGTTCAGCCCCGTATCCTTTTACGCCCCTCTGGCCTACCATTGTTTCCTTGAGTAGCAGTCTTTTTTTCAAGATTTTCACCCCTTTCTTGGGGGAGTCACGAGCGTCATTGTTCTTAAAAATCAATCATAACTTTGGAAAATTGAACTTTTCCATTAGACCTCTACCTGAGCTAAGTTTTACAATGTATTTTTATTTTGTATTTTGTATGGCTTGCCAGTGCCAAAGCTTTTGTCATTAGCCAATTCCTGGGGTTAAAAATGTAAACAAAACAATTTTGAATAGAACTTTACCCATTATAAAATTATCCTGTTTACATTCTTAATCTCAGATCATGATTAAAATTAATCGCCATAAGGCGTGTATTCCACTGGTAAATTTTCCCGTCATTTGTGATTAAAAAAGTTGAGATTTTTGTTTTAAGGGACTATTATGCAGATACTTAACTTATCTATTATAAGTTAAGTTATTATATGGTAGCAGACTCTTTTTTAATCACAAATGACGGGAAAATTGACCAAGTAATTTCGCCTGTTTATGTCTTTCTGGTAAAATATAAAGTCCAATCTGCTCACTGATAATTTAAAGAGCCGCAGTATACTGACTGTGCAAAGGTAGCATAAGCAATAGTTTTTTAATTGAGAACTTGTATGAAAGATTAGACGAGAATACAGAATACGAGTGGAATACACGCCTAATAGGCCCCTGAATTTAACTTTTAAGTGGGAGAATTAAAATTCGAAGATTGTTGTGATTCATCCAGAAAGCGTGCACCGCTTTGACCACAATACCGAAGCCCACCAACAACAAACCAATGTAGTGAAAGACATTTAATATGCACATGTATCCGACATTTCCTGGAAAATCCGACTTTTCCCGATACAAATAAATAAATAAATCAGGTCGTGGAAATACGTGATCTCCCAAGTCACGTTAGGGGACCACGTTTCCCTGTAATGGTCATCTACCCTCGCTTAGGGACATTAGTACCGACTTTATTACCTAAACAGAAGTGAAATTGGAAAGAAGAAAAGATTTGTATTCCCTCTGCGACAGTTTGCAAACAGTTTTAAGTGTTTTATGTTTAACTGGGTTGTGAAGTTCATTAAATTTATTGCGTAATTTTTTTATTTTCAGCACTGACGTTTTGCAGTTGCAGTCAGTCTTTAATTAATCTAGTTTTTCTGATGTTGATATTTTCAGCGAAATTTAATTGCATTGTCAGAACATACCTATAGTAACTTAATATTAGATTTGTTGTATACAACATACATTTTAAAACTACTCCTGTGAGGTTATTTTGATAACCTAATCTGATGACATCTCTTGATGAGTTATGGATGTGCAAAATGCTCGTCCACTGGCTTAATTTATGGAGACGAAAATGAATTGGACGGTATTCTTCTGATAATTCAATACAATGAATATAAAAATGAAACATTCGTAGGAATATACATAATACCACTGTATTATGCTTTAATACTTTGCCAACGGAAATTAAAGTACATTATCATACGGATAATTTTAAAAAATTTAAAAGAATTACAAAAAAATTATTTATAATATGCCATTTTCTGAATTGAAAGTTTTTTTGACTAGATGATCTAAAAAATAAAATAAATAAATAAATCAATAAAAGATTCTAAGATTTGATGGTGTATTCGACCACTCTCCGATTTATTTAAAATGATTGTTTTTTGTAATGTTTTTTTTTAGTAATTAATGTATAAGGGCCACGGCGCAAGTCCCCTTGTCAGGGTGCACTTAGTGTGGCCCTTGGATATTTAGTGATTGTATTATGTTTTTAATTTAAAAAAAAAAATACTCAATACTCAGTTATGTGGAAATGGATCAACTTTGTGCAAAAAATTACTAGTGGGAGTGTCAAATTTGGTCTTAAAACCAGCGTATGGCACCCGCATGGACTGATGTGAAAATTGTCCCCCAGGCCTGGAACGAAGGAGGATCCTATACGAGTCGTCAGGCTTGGACCCGAAAGGGGTTATACAGCTTTTTTTTTACCATTAACCAGATATGCGGTACTATTGTGGGCTCTTAAGTGCGGTGTCCGGTTGAAAGAAATAGGAGAAGAGAAGACACGTGTCGCCAGTGGTGGCAGTACATCCTCAATGTCTGCAACTTCCTTTCGGCATTCGGCAGCGCTATCTATCACAAAGACTGGCGCCTCACTTCTCTATGACGTGTCTTTGCGTACGTTTATCAACTACGGGTAGTCCAATTTGCAAACAATAACCAATTCCAATATCCTCCGTATCTTCAGGTTTTCGTGCACCAGCTAGAAGAATCGTTTTGTTACTCCCGACAGCCTTCATCGTTTAATAATTGTCTATTTTTCGTGTGAAACAGTTCAGAAAATTTGATACAAACCTTTAATTAACTTACTGTGTTTTTTTAATAGGCACAAATGCGAATTTACGCATGAAATGTCGAGCATGGAGTCACCGAATTTCTATTGAACCTAATAAAGTTACATTATATATATTATAATTATATGGTATGTAGCCTGCACTCACACCGTTTGGGCACAGTTTATGAAGAATTTTAAGGTTGAAGTAGTTCCAAGCCTTCTAAGCACAGGTATATGGACGAACAGTTCTTTCTTCTTCTGAGTTCACATTCTTAACGGTAGGTTGGCAGCAACTCCCTGCATATCCTCCTCCGGCTCACTCGGTCCTGCGCCTTCCTCTTCAGCTCTTGATACGTTTGGGCTCCGGTGCCCTCGTTCAGTTGATCCAAGACCTCTTCTATTGGTTCCAGTGTGCCCTCAATGATGGTGTGTACCAGATTTTCATGTCTTAATAAATGTCCCACCCATTTCGCTCTTCTACTTTTTATATGGGGTAACAGCTGTCTCTGTTCTTCAATAGCCTCTACCAGTCTGTTATTCTTCAAGATTGTCCCTCCAGCTGATCGGTAACATCCTTCTGTAACTGTTACATACTATTTATTAAAATGCAGAGGACCATTTCTTCTACCCTGCTCCTCCTGCTCTCATTTATGGCTCTATGATCAATATTTAATAGAAATTCTACTTTGTTCCAAGAATGCGGCGTGGGGTGTCCAAAATTAAGCATCATATGAATAGGCATACCATAAGTATATACAGTATATATATGTGAATAATTAGTTCATATATTCTAGTCATACTCTACTTCTCAAGTAAAACATTGCTAGAGTTTGAAACATGAATAAGATACAGAGCACACAAGAGCATTAGTCAAAGTTCTCGGGGTGTTTGTCTTTAATCCTGCAACAGTTCAAGTTCACAGCTATGAAGACCGCAGAGTTTGTACTTCTCAAATAACTTTGTGCCCATCGAACCTATAGAGACTACAAGTTTAATTGAATTTTTTTATTTTTTTATTCTACTCAATTTTATACTTTTTGGATTGTAAGTTAAAATAATAATAATAATTTTAAATTATGTATTGTACTTAACTTTTGACCCCAGCGTGACAAGTCATTTTTGTACTTAGTGCTGGGGATTTATGCTTCGATTGTTATTGATTGTTCAATTATATATATACTTACTTACTTACTTTACTAAGTTTGCAGTCTTCGGAAAATTAGCTTCGTTTGCTTGAGGACAGTTTTAAGAGTACATCCTGTACAATTGGCTTTTCCGTCATACCTTTTTTCCTAACGCCAGCTGTCAGCATTTCTACTTTAAGCAACCCTGTCAGCCTGGCGCGGATCTAAGGGCAGACTCCTTCACCTCGGGGAGAAGAAGGGGTGTTGACTGACAGGCAGGACCTCCTGATTATAGTTGATTTTTTTTAAAATAAAAAATTATATAAGATACATGCACACAATAACCTCTTCAGTCGCCTCTGTGAGTAATACCTGTGTTGAGTTACGACCGGTCACCGATCACATGATGACAGAGACTCGCACAAGTACGAACAATCTACCATTATGCCATCGAAGGCAGTTCCGAACCACTTTGAGGAACATAGTAGAGTCACACGATTAATTCGGAGGTGACCTGGACTTGCCACGCACTTAGACTGGCTGGTATAGTCTCAGCCCGTTATCATGTCCCACCATGTTCCCCTGCCAACGCTGTGCACACTATCAAGTTTGCCGCAGTTTGAAACACGCTCTGCTCTCGTGGATTCAACTTGGTAAGGTCATTGGCAAAATTCCGTCTTACTGCAACCTATAACAAATCAATACACTGTATATACATACAGTATATCAATATTAATGCATGTAGGTTGGCTATACTGTATATACATAAAATCTTGCAGTTATGTTATGGAAGAACTAACGCCGCAGCAACTTAGCCCTAGCCAACGAGATACTAAACCAACAAACATGTGCTAGACAAAGTTTTTCTAAAAACAAACGGTATTTTCCGCAAGGGGTTTAAAAACACACAACTTAGAGAAAATCCGACAAGTGGCGGAGTTAAGTTGCTGGTATAAAGTGAAATACGTTTCGCCCCAGGCACAGGGGGGGGGGGTGGTGGAGAATTACGCAGTGATCCTCTTACCCAGAGCTCAACATCCAGTTATACAGCATAAATGCATTTTAATGTTCTTTTTACAATGCTGCAAAATATCTATCCTCTAAAGTACTTTGAGCTGGTCATGGGGGATTTTCATTATGCTTTTCAGCAAATTCATTTGCATATGGTGGTCGATGCTGTTGGCTTGTTTTAATGTGGATGCAGATAAACTTGCTTTATGCTATTTTTAACTAAATTGCTTTGAATAGGGTAGTGCATTTTATGGCTGATGTTTCCAAGTATTTTGTAAACAAAGTACGCCTAGGTATGTTTGACTTCTTCTTCCTCCCTCTTAATGCCGCTGTGTGCTGCGTGAGGGAGTCGCCGCGGACCCATTTCGTATATCGCTCATGCGCGAGAAAAGTGACCCATTTCTAAATATTGACTTTTGAGATAAATCAAATTTTAGTTCTGACCATTTTTTAGTTTTTACTTGTAGTATCGAGGCACTTAATACTTTTGAGATATGACAGTTTACTTGAAAGAGAAGTGTAATTACCACGTCAACGCCTGGAGCATATTCCAAATTATGTCAGTATTGCCAAACCCGAATTAGTCCAACTTGACAATGGATCAGTGACAAAACGCAATCTTATGAAAACAAATTAAACTAGATATGTGACACTACATTCATAAAATTAGCTATAACTCAATTTTGCAATTATTTGAAATGTGTCACTTTTCTCGTGCATGAGCGATATGTATCCGAGGCTTCCATTTGGGCTATGAATCAGTTGTAGCACCACTTTGCATGAGATTGGCCTAGGGACAGGGAGGGGGGGGGGGTAGTTTTCCTCTCAACACTCTGCCTACGCTTGGGGGGTTTCTGTTAGGGTCCTTCCTTAGCTTTTGAGTCAATACCCTTCCCTGAAGGCTGGTCCCTTGCTCATCTGTCTGCTCCGCCGTTGTGGTGTTTCTAGGCACTATCTTCCGCCATTGGAGCCATTGGCAAAGGGCGTGCACTTTTTTAAGGCGGTGCTTTGCTCCGGAAGCTTTTTCTTCGTTTTGTGGTATTTTTTTAATAAGGGACCCCTCGCCACTTGGGTTCCCGCTACCACCCTCTCCTTCTTCCTCAAACGGGCTTGGGATTGTCTACGGCAGAGTTTTACTAAACGGTATTTTCGACAAAATTAATTAATTCCTCGTTTCAAAGATGTGAAAATGGTCTTATGAAAAATTCTTTGGTATTCGGTGGTTCTGCTTTCATGGAATATTCCCTTCTTTAAGGGATATAATTTTTTTAGACTACATACACCATATAAACACTTCCAAAGGACATAATTATTTTCTTATAAATTAATTAACTTTACCTAATTAAATTCACAATCGTCAGCAGTGGCCCTGTTACGCCCTAATCTGTTCTACTTTCCCCCGACTGCTGAATTTAAACGCATTTACTTTATCTTAATTACTACTAGGAGGAATATAGAAGAAAGGTAATGATAAATAAAATAAAAGCACGTACTGTACATCAGTTAATAACGAGAAAAAACGCTGCTTGATTCATATCATGATAAAAAATTTAATTAAAGTCCACAGTAGACGAGTTTGGCGGTAAAAAAAAAAGAAGCCAGATTTCTCAGCATGGCATCCTATCATTGATTATCACTGAATAGATTGTTAGCCTGGCCGATTAATCTTTAAACACAATGACAAGCGGATTGCGTCACGTGGTCTCTTACCATTACCGCCAAGCACCTGGGGGCAAACGAAAAATACCGCAGGTCTACCAAACTATGAAAAAAAAATATTGAATCTAATTCTTTATCTTTTATTTTTACTTGTATGATAACTAATGATGCTTTCATGAAATTTTTGTGTACCACGTCTATCATGGCTTGACTCGACATGACATTTTTTTCTCCTTTGATTTCCGGCATTTGTGTTTGGATACTTGATCGTTTGGTGTTGCTGAGGCGTTCGTGAGGGAAAGTTTAAAAAAAACATTAACAATGGATGTCTACACCTTCTTATTACCATCTATTGTCTATTAAAGTCCTCGAAAACTCTGGAAGGATAACTTAGAAACTGACCTTCGTGAGTTAGGAGTCCATTGATGGTGGAGCGTCGCGTCGTACAAAGTCGATACGACTAAGTACGATCGAATAAATATTAGTGTGTAATCAGGGTCATTGCCATGAAATTGTTTCTAATAATTGAATTTTTTATTTTTTCAGGTAAGTTTTTTACCATGTACATAACTGCTAAATCATACACCTATGGATTGTACAGTAAGCTATATTGTCTGTAATACGATATATTAAGTTAATTAAGCGCCGTCAGGAGCGGAGAAGAAGATGAAGTTGCTGTAAGCCAATCATTAGATTGTGATCATAGAAGAAGCACAAAGATTGGAACAGTTTATTCTCAGGTTAGGATTAAAAATAATCACCATAGTAGACCGGCTGGTCCACTGTGCCGTTTATTATTAAAATGGGATTAATAATTAAAGTAGATAATTTTACAAAGGAAAGTGCTATTCAAAATTATTTTGTTTACATTTTTAACCCCCAGATTAAGTTAATACTTGTATTAAACATCATATTAGGTCGGCAGGTCTCCGAGCCTACCTGGTTTTTACGAAATGTTTGTCTGTCTGTCTGTCTGTGCGTCGATTTCCGGGCAAACTACTCGGTCGATCTTGATGAAATTTTGCATGTAGGTTCACGAAAATCATACCTCGGAACAATTTTTTTTATTTGGGGCTAACTTAATTTCGGGGGGTTTTATTCTCAAAAAACTCCAAAAAAAACGTCTAAAAAAATTATTTGTCAAAAACGGCTCCAACGATTTCTTTTACATTAACATATATTGTAGTCGTTATTAATATTAACGAAATGCGTGGGGTCGCTTGCCCCTTGATAGGTTGCTTCTGGGGGTAAAAAAATAAAAATAACTAAATTTTAATGAAAAATGACTAAAAAATAATTTTTTTTTGCGAAACCTTTCTACCGATGATTTCTACCTTCAGGCATGTTTTAGGTGCTAAATTGAGTGACGAAACCGGACAGGTTGCTTTCCCAGAAAAATATTTGGTTTTATAAAAAAAAAAAAACATTTTTTTTTAAATGATAGAAAATTCACACTCAAATGCATTGCGTGCCCTGCCAGTATTGCTGTGTGGTAATGTGTTGGTCTGACCTATCTGGAATTTACCTCACATCCAGTGACGTCAGGTCGACAACCCCCCCCCCCCCCCCCCCCCCCGAGATATCGAAAATTTAACCATTGGTAAATTATTTACCATGAAATTACTCATTTTCTCTATCTAATAATTTTGATAAATTGGAAAGCATGTTCGAGTAAACTCGGACCGGTTCTTTTACATAGTTCCTGACGTTGCCACATTTAATTTGCAACATTGACTTTGTAATATTTGAGCTGACAGATGAGAGCATATAACATTTTGAATATGACATCCTCTCCCTTCGGGAACAATTTTCAAAAACATTCTGACACTTGCAACTCCACTGACCATTTAGCTGCCTCGCCTGCCCCTCTCTCCCCCCCCCCCCCCCCCGCCCCTATTCTCTTGGCACCCTACACACTTCTGTCCGTAATTCAAAACGCATTATAATTAAATGTCGAGATTTAGCCACGGACCATTACACATCAGTGAGGCGTGCGACGTCTCTTTTCGGACCAATGATTTTTACTGCCTATGCATAGCTTTATAGCTTTAAAAAGCGAACTAGTCCCTCTTCGTTTGATTTTTGACGACTATAGGCTTTTGTGTAGGCATAGTGCAATGGGTTGAGAACGGGACTATGAAGCTGAAGGTTCGACATCCCCAATCCTAGTGGGTACTTCACCTTCGCAGGTAGATTTTTACTGCCTTATAGCTTTACAAAACTGACTCTCTTCGACTTTCTTCGGCTTTTGCTAAGTCCAAAGGAACATGAAACGGAAAGTTGAGGTTCGATATCCCCAATCCTATTGGGTACCTTACCTTCGCAGTTTAGGGGAATACGCCGCTGCCGGTCATGTTCCTTACCACAACATACCAAATAAAGCAACACAATGGGTTGTCTTGTGCCACGGCTTCTTTGTTTTTTTAATTTTGTCGACAAATACTACATATCTACTATATAATAGCCTTCATACTGTATTATATTGCAGTATTATATGGTATATATTGTATAAATTAATATTGGTTGAGGAGGCATCTTCGTTATATCCGAAATTGGAGGATATAGAAAAAACTGGATTTGGCGGGATTCGAACCCGCCATGTTCAGTTTTTTCTAAATCCACACTACCAAGTTTGCTGCAGTTTAGAACAGGCTCTGTTCTGGTGGATTTACCTTGGTATGGCCGTTGGCATAATTCCGCAGTTGTGACCGAGCATAAGTGGGTAGTTTTCGCCATTAGCCAAGTACAGTCAATATGAAGCTGTAAATAATGCCACCCAACTCAGGCATGTCATCGATTCCCGTAGTGGTGAATCAAGGTCAAGGACGCAAAACTTCACCGCCTGCGATTTTGCTGTCAGCGCGGGGCCCTGTTGAATTTCTTTTTTTTATGTTGGCAACCCCAAAACTTGGGTCACATTTCCTTTGATATTTCCCTCGTCATTTTCCTACTAATTTCTTATGGTTGGGGTAAACACAGTTTTTCTACCATATTTGATTATTACAATATATTTCTTCCATACAAGAATTTCACAATCTACCTATCTTCGATGGCAAGATGGTAGCGTGCTTGTACTTGTGGGAGTCTCTACACGCTATGTGATCGGAGACGTGTCGTAACTCAACACGGGTGCTAACCTGCCGAGACGACTGAAGAGGTCAATCGGATACATTCATTAAATTAATTGTATGCGATTAATGTTAAGAAAAAAAAATACCACTTCATACGGTAAAGCCTACATTAATCAAAATATCCTCGCCAAATTGCTTATTCAACAGCACCTTAATTTACAACTAGCTAACTCCAACCTCAAAGCATATGGCTCCAAACGAATGCAAAGGGACTTCAAAAAAAATTAAAAGCCAACCACGCTAGCCACTGAAGATTATAAAATGTCGCATTTTACGACGCATTCAGCTTTAAAAAACGAGGAAATATTATGGAGAAGTTTATACATCGTCATGATTTCGCCGTTATATCCTCTGTGGACGGCACAAGCATGTGTTTCATTTTTAATTGGAATTTTTTACTTGGTTTAAAGACGAACATGGTTTTATTTCAACGGGTTGACGGAAATTCGTGTTCCGTTGTGATTTAAATGACGTTTTCAACGGACAGATGACATTTTGTATTTTTTTAATTTTTTATGTCGGCCTACTTGTGTCCCATTGAATCTTTCCCTCCCCATTGATTTTACTGACAACATTGATGTATTTTTTTTTCGATAACTGGAGAATATACAGTATGTAAATAAATAAATATTGACTTTATTTGTTCTATTACTAAGCCAACCTAGAGGAGTTAGGGCTAAAAAGCCCCCTCTTACACTCAACAAGGAACCGCAGGACCGCCTGCTTTACATGCCCTCCGAAGCCTGGCCAGAAAATGTAGCCAGTGTGAGACTCGAACCAACAACCTTTTTGGGGGAAAGTCACGTTCTGTACCACAACTCTACATGTCAACCCCTACCGCGGCTACAAACGAGAAAGGATAAACAGTTATTAACAGTTTGTAACAGGCCCGACTTCGACTTACCAAGTTCTTATTTTTTTATTTTACTGGTACTATGGACCGGTACACTCGGTCTACTAGTGCGGCCTTACAAATTATTGTGTATTCATCGTTTTGTTTTTTTATTTTCAATACACATTTCATTCATTCATTAATTTCATTTCATTTCACGATCTATAGCTCTCTACCATCTATTCCGGCCCAGTAGGTACCCACAAAGCCGGCTAAAATATGAAAATACCCATAACTATGGTAAAACGCACACCTTTAACCAAGCCCAGACATAAAGTAAAGAAACTTACGACTACAAGAAGCCATTGAATAACTGCTGCCTCTTACGTTTACTTTCAGTGAAAAATGATGTTAATTTCCGTTGGAAAAGTTCCGCAAAAGCTTTACTTTACCTCACAAAAATTATTATTTTTAATTAATTTCTTAATGAAGCTTTTGGTTTGCTTATTATGGAAACTGTATGAAATTGATTTTAAAATTAAAACAGCTGTGGTAATATTTCGCAGTACCAATGAGAAGAAAATGAAATATGGTCAGGCCTAATTTTGATGAGAAAAATCATAACTTGATTGGTTTTCGTTCATTGAACTTTTGAAAATGGTTCTCCAATCTCAATCAGCTTTTCCTAATAATTCTTCCCCCTGCGGGGACTTCATAACTTTGGAATGTTCCCTTATTAGAATATTGAAAATATTTAAATTGGTTAAATGTTATACCTTCAGAACTGTATACCTACAAAAATTTCTCACTTTGATTTCCTCAGGTAAACTTTATTTCTTAAAATAATAGTTTATGCATTTGCCATTGTTATTGCTTGGCCCCAGATTTGTAATGTGATTTTGTCTGTTTTGCTGCAGATTTATTCGCCTAATCAGCAGAAAAGATCAGTAGGTAAAATTCAATTGGCTTATAACAAAGTTTTGCGGTTCATACCTAGACGCCAATTCTTGTCTACAACTACACTGCGCTAGCTACCCCCCCCCCCCCCCATGTGAAAATTTAAGACGAATTTAACTGATGTAATCCTTAATTAGCCAGATGTAATATGTAGATGTTCGGGACAACAGTGAGCACTAATGTGAGCACTGTGAGCACTAACATACCTAGCCGCCAATCCTTGTCTACAACTACGCTGCGCTATCTACATGTAGCCCCCCCCCCCATGGGAAAAATTTAAGACGAATTAAACTAATATGATGCATAATTTGCCAGATGTAATATGTTGATGTTAGGGACAATAATGAGCACTAACCACTTTGGCCCAATTGTAGAGGTTTTTTAATGACTTTTTATGGGCCCTGGCCCATAAGTCTCTTGTCCAATGCCAACGACCCCATGGATTTCGGACATTATTTGTATTGTTTCCGTATGAATTTTTGGCGATTGGCAAACTGGTATACGTTCTCGATGTCAACCTACACCGACTACAAACGATAATGGGCAAGCTGAGACAAGCTTACCATTAACGCAATGAAACAGGCGAAAGCATGACTTAACCAAGTACAGATTCGAGTCTTGCCAAATTGTAAGAAAATGGTAAATTTGTATGGACTTTGATTTATTGAACCTACCACTGGTAATATATATATTTTAAATTACCATCCTTGAACTGAATGCTAAAGTCAATCCTTTTACCCTTCAATGTTAGAAGTGGCAAAGTCTTAACTTGCCAGCCATCTTCTTGAAGTTTCCTGCGCGAAGATGAGAGAAACTTTTAAAAACCGACTCATCAACTTTTCATAAGGGATAGTAATGAAACTTTCAAAGTTTCCTTTTTTTCTTTTGGGTCAATTACAAAGAAGTTCCTATCCTTCGCTTTCTCACTTCCTATGTTCTAAAATGTCTTCTTCATACCCAGACAACTATGAACAGTCTCTTAAATACCCACTTCGTAGATAAATTTTCAAATCCTTGAAGCTCTCCTTTTTAAGCTAAAAGTGTAGTTGATGTTTCGTCAAGTCCTTGTAAGGCCAGCACCACGCACAGCCAAGTGGGGGCGACTGGATCCTTTACTACAAGTTTTCGCGTACCTCCCAATTGAACTGAGAGCGGTGAGAAACGCTACTAACTTCCCTAAATTGCTTAGGAACCATCTCTTTGAGAAAGCTTTCTACACTCTCACTGAGACACAATGACAATAACAGAACTACCTAATTTCGACGATTTTACTTTATACTTTCTGGTCGGTTACTTGTTGAGTACTTGATTGTATAATTTAACAGAAATATATATTTATTTATTTAAAAAAAAGTCAACATTATTTTGAAAGCCGCCCATTACGACTACCTATATAACATCAAAACTCTAACGGCGCTCCTGGCCGGGCACCGACCATTTCGGGTCCACCTGGAAGGAATGGGCTTGGCTACAAGAAGGGAATGTCGCCGCTGTGGACTGGAAGAGGAAACGGCAGAACACCTTCTCTGCAAGTGTAGTGCTCTCTGGAGGGAGAGACTCGAGTGCCTGGGAGCTGCCTTCTCGGATCTCCAGCAAGTTAAGGCCATCGGCTTCGAGAACTTGGCTGTGTTCGTCAATAAAAGTAAACTCACAGACTTGTGAAGTGACTTATGACAGTTCAAAAGGCTTTAGCCTATGTCAGCAATAATAATAGTCATAGCCATAAGCTGATTACACCGTGCAAGTTGGAACAGCCTCCTAACAATGAGTTCCCCCCCCCTCCGCCAAGCCATTATGTGGCCCCTAAGTGGTTAAGTTGTCCCTAAGTTATTGTGTTGTTCCTATAGTTACCAATGTTCATTAGAAGTTATTTGTACCATCTTACAAGCTTATGTAATTCCCCATCACAGAAGTCCACTCAGAATACGCTAATCCATAGAAGGCAGAGGCGTAAAGTTTTAGAATGATGCCGGGGGCAAAACTAAGTACACCTTATGACGTCATCAGGCAGTATAAGGAAAAATTGAAAATATAAGAGCAAAATAGTAGTGTTTTACGCATTTTAATAGTAGTAAAGTATAGCTGTTGATTTTACAAAGCTAATATAGGAATGCTTATATTCATATTGCTGCAAAGAGGCCACGGGGTCTCCATGAACCACGTCTTACTATGCTCGATGCTCGAGGTGGGCCGTGCCCCCCCCCCTCCCCTTACGCCCCTGATAGAAGGTCCCAGTTAGTGGTATTCGGAGTGTGATAGATCTAAAGAATATTTTGCAGGAGGAATTCTCGAATCGGTCTTTAAAAGTATTGGGAAACAAAAAATATTGTACAAGACCATCATCTGAAGGAGAAAATATTGTATAAGAAAAAACGAACACAATGTGATACTTGTGTCTTAATCAATCGTAAAACATGACAGTGGCTGGAATGAACATAAAACATACATGAGATGATATCAGTTAGCTCTGTCAGAACCATAATAATTCATCATCAGGTATTGGAAGCCACCTGCAGCGAGAGATTTAGCTCATAGCCTTCTATGGGAAACGAGTTTTTAATTTGGAATCGATTTTAATTTAGGTATTGACACTAGGTATGCAATTGAAGGGGCAAGCATCAAATCAAGAGTTGATTTCTTTTGAATGACATAATGAATGATAATAATAATTGAAAAATAATTGAATGACAATAGACAATAATTCCCCCCCCCCCCCACCCAACTGGTTACTCCACCAGCTAGGGGGTTATATTAAAGCAATGTAAATATAGGCTAATTACAAATCACCACCACCCCAAAGCTTCCACTTGTCGGGGGGTGGCGTCTTCTTAACTAATTTATAATAATAGAGTCCGATTTGCTCTTAAAATTGTTTGAAACTGTAATAAGTAAGTTTTTCTATTCCGTTCGTGCTATGTCTGTATATCAATAATACCTGTTGTTCTGTACGACAGAGATTGTTCGACCTCTTCTTCTTCTTCAGGCTCTACAGCCCTTGATGAGCTTTGGCCTGCTCGACAACACTCCTCCAGTCATCACGGTTTTGTACAACGCTCCACCATCTACGGACTCCCAACTCGCGAAGGTCAGTTTCCAACTCATCCTTCCAGCGTTTTCGAGGACGTCCGGCCAGTCGTCTTCCTGTCATGCTTGCTTTGTACATCTTTTTCGGCATGGGGTCGTCTGACATCCTTACGACGTGTCCCTTATGCGTTGCTCTTTTATGAACCGGACTATAACTTCTCCGTTGAGTATTACGTCTACTGCATTTATAAATATTGTTTGATTAGCTCGATAAGAGAAAACTACAATACTATATGCTGCGCTGTACGGTATATAAGATGAAAGTTGAAGAACACAGTCAACGGCGATGACTTTAAAATATACGCTTTCTTGGCGTTGCGTTGAAGTGTCCATTCTCTAGGCCATAAGTACTCGGCTTCAGCTGGGTACCGGCTGCACAAGTACTTGTACCAGTCGAGTACTTAAGTTGGTAAACAATCATTTCTGGCCCATGATCCCGCTTCCCGTTTAAACTACCATGATTTCAGACTAGACGATCGTCCATATACCTGTTTAATTTTTATTTTTCACTACCTACCTCCAGCTTGCGGATTGATTAGATAAAATGTACTACTTCCCAAAGTCAAATACATTGTAAAGGCATTTTGTAACACATATAATAATAACACAAGTAAATCAACCCATACAGTAGATTTAGCGCACATAATGTAAATACCTTAAATACATTAAATTTCATCTAATGATTATACCTATATAACCTTATTGAGTTGTAAATAGAAAATAAAATATCGAAACAATTTTGTATTAATTAATTCTGTGAAATCCTGCAATGTGATTGGGTTTGATTTAAGAATTAAAATAGTCTGACCTGATCTAAATACGTAAAATGAAAAATAAAATTAAAAAATACCAAAAACTAATAGTCTTGGAATATTCTGTAGATTTTTTATTTCTCCGCTTTCTTTAAGATAACGAATCAGCGCTCACCCATTTATAAAGTATGGACCCTATGGATCATAATGGAAAGTCCCATATTTGAAGGGGGTTTAGTGATTATATCGAACTACATTCGCATAGTAGTAGTACATACCAACCTGAGAAAATTTTCTATTATAAAGGAGCGAAATACTGATGTATTGCTGAAAAAACACCTATAAATAATACCAACAGCAAATAGAGGCAGACCGTCAGCTTCAGGAACATTAATTTCAGCAGCATTGCTTGCCGGTCCTGTTTTAATGGAAGAAACAAACATTTTTATCATTCAAAAGCATACATTTTGTAGTATATACCCAGTTAAACCTCTTTTGTAATTTTTAGCTGGAGCTATTAATTATTTTTCGTTAACTATTTCATATCTTTTTCAATCTTGAAAATCCCGGGATTGTCTCATTAAAAATCCTCAGATTCCAGGCATTTAAATAAGATCGGGATCCCGGGATTTTATTCTATAAATGTACGGGTAACTGCTGATAAATTAAATAGCCTATTGATAAGTGAGTATAGTTATAATTGTACTGGAATAAAAAAAAATTCCGTATGCAGATAAAAAAAAGGAAGCCTCTTTATTTGGCAGAAACCAAAAGTCTCGCTGCCTCAATTTAAATATAAACTGAGGCAAATGAAGACAAATTTACATCTTTCCCCCCAACTAGAGCGACACAAATCCTATTTTTCGAGTGCTACGAACTGTCATAACACGGGTTATTTTTTACAATTATGAAAATGCAGACTCCACTAGCAAGGTGAGGTGGAATATTCTAGAATTACAGCGGGGAATATGATTTTAAGCAGCGTAACTGACAGTTGGATAGACAACTTGAATAGGGGGCAAAATGTTTCCAAGTTTTACGAATAAAGTTAGGAATGTTTATTCAGGTAAATTGTAATGTTGTTTAATTAATATGAGAAACAGGGTTTAGCTTTTTATTTAATTAGTACAGTCAACTGTTTTGGGGTCTAGTCCTGACTGATTTTACAACAGTCAAAATTGGCGCACACTGAGGGATAATTTGTACTCTTAAATTTAAGCTTATCGGCAAAATGAAAAGCGAAGTACGAAAGTATTAATAAATATTAATAAATTAAGATTAGGGAACTGTGGTCATTTTGAAAGTTTATTAACAAGGCTTAATTTATTTTATTAGGTATAGTATCTTGTCTTTTGTCTATTGCCCACACGTGAAAAGTACTGAATAATATCACTCTTCATAAATCTAGCTAAACTGATAAAAAGCGAAAAATGTGCAATAAATAAATAAATATTGACTTTTTGTTCTATTATTAAGCCAACCTAGTGGAGTTAGGGCTATAAAGCCCTCTCTTACACCAAACTAGGAAGGCCTGGGACCGCCGGCTTTACATGCCCTCCGAAGCATGCCCAGAAAATGTAGCCAGTGTAGGACTCGAACCAACAACCTTTCGGGTGAAAGTTGGAGTCTGTACCACTACTCTACATGCAATACCAGCAAAGTTCTACCAAAATATATGCAAGGGTAAATTTTCACATATTAGGTTTTTGACATGCATCAGCAACTTGCCCCAAATAATGTTTATATTTCGAGCAAGGGTAAATACAACTGTTTGACATGACCGCTGACTATCTGTGTTGTTTATTAGCATATAAAATATAACTGACTGCTGGCTTTGTAAATGCCTTGGCGTGTGTATCTGTGTACTTCTCTTTCGAATATTAAATAGTTCATCCCTTTGAATGGACCTGTTATTTAATTTGATGGAACATTTAATTCACTGTCTGTTTGTAGGCCTACTTTTAGTAGTGGTTAATGGCCACTGGATTTTCCATTGAGCTTATTTATTATAACTATAATAAATATTAGAACTATAATAAATAAATAATGACTTTTTGTTCTATTTCTAAGCCAACCTAACTCAACACTCAACTAAGAAGGCTTGGGACCGCCTGCTTTACATGATGCTTGGCCAGAAAATGTCGCAAATGTAGGACTCGAACCAACAACCTTTCGGGTGAGCGTCGGAGTCCGTAGCACTTCTCTACATGTGAATCGACATATTATCCTATACCTTAATGCCTATGAATCTAACAGACGGAGTTTTTTGTAACATTGAATCAAAATATTATAATAAGAGACCAAAGGAAAAGCCTAATATGTGTCAAAATCAAATATCTCATGCAATATCAACCGTAGAGTTGTCAAAGATATTGGGAAAAACAGAAGTTGAAAAACCTGCAGCAAGGTCCAAATTACCATGAAGATAGCCAATTTTAGATAGAAGGGGCATTTAAAGCAGAAGATCTTTGCAGTAGCAGTATTTGCATTAAAAGGATGTGGCTACGTAGAAAATTGGCACCCCAAATTAAATTCTTTTCATATTATATTTAATTAACTCTGCAAGTTATTAAAAATTTGGCTGATTTAAGCTGTAGAAGACATCTTCGTGCATCATGGAATTGACTATTTTTACTTTTCCGTTTAGTATTTTTTCCAGAAATCCTAATTTCAGTCCTCACTAATTTTTACGAAAAAAAACTAAGGTACCTAAATTTTAGTATTTCCTATTATATGATGCGTGAAGTAGTCTTCTACAACTTACATGAGCCAAGTCTTTAATAACTTGCTTTTTTAATTAATTTTTTTAAAAAAAAATTCAATAAGAACAAAAAAAATTGGGATGCTACGTAGCATGTCCTCTTAAGAGTGTACAGCTCGTAGGAAATTGGCAGCCCGAAATTTAATACTTTTTATTTATTATTTTATTAACTAAACAAGTTATTAAAGATTTGGCTCATTTAAGTTGTAGAAGACTACTTCATGCATCGTATAATAAGATATTTTTAATTTTCGAAATTGTAGTTTTTTCATAAACATGATAATATTTTATAAACAATAACTTTTCACGTAAAATCGATTTTCTAAAAAAAACTAAAATTTCGAAAACTAAAAATACCTTATTATGTATGATGCATGAAGTAGTCTTCTACAACTTAAATGAGCCAAATATTTAATAACTTGTTTCGTTAATTAAATAAAAAAATAAAAAGTATTACATTTCGGGCTCCGATTTCCTACTGGCTGTACACTCTTAAGGGAAATTTTGCTACTGACGGGCTCATTGCTGACAGCAAGCATCCCGAGTGTAGCAGTGGTCAAGGAAGAAGATTTCCACCAGTCCTTAAGCCTTATCCCTCGGGTTGTCGTGCCATGGTGTTTTTTCAACTAGCCAATGACCTGGGAACATTAAGCAGACGCTGCCCCCTAGTCATTGGGAGGTGTTGTTTCACCTTAAAATTCATAAAGCGAGTTCCCCCATAAAAAATAAAAAGCGTGCTTCACAAATGTCCATCGCGAGTTGCATTAAACATGTACATTCATCGAGTTTTGAAGTGACCATTGGGACTTCATGAAAGCAGATTTATGAATAGGGCCAGTAATGAATAACTACTACTATGGGATTTCAAGTTGGGGCGCATTATGCTCTGTATATTTGCAAATTCATTCTCTCTTCTCAAATTCGTGATCTAAAGCTTTTTATTAAATGACTTTGTTTGCGATTTGTGGCCATTTTACATTGGCAACGCTTTGCATGCAATTTTCAATTCAATTTTTATTATCAAGCTCCGAATTTTTGGAGAACCTAAGGTCTAAAAGGGCAATTTCATAGCCATTTGATTTGTTGTTGTGGATGATGTTTTTATTTTATTATAAATAACAGTTTTAGAATGATAAAACCCCAAAAATTGAGTTAGCTCAAAATAATATAAATAGTCCAGTGAAATGATTTTTGTGAATCTTCATGCAAAATTTCATCAAAATCTACCGCGGGTAGTTTGCCCACAAATTGACGAACAGACAGTCAAGACATATAGAGTAGTGGTACGGACTCCAACTTTCACCCGAAAGGTTGTTGGTTCGAGTCCCTAACTTCCTACATTTTCTGGCCATGCTTCGGAAGGCATGTGAAGCAGGCGGTCCTGGGTATTCCTATTTTAGTGTAAGAGAGAGCTTTATAGCCCTAACTCCACTAGATTGGCTTAGTAATAGAACAAAAATATTGATTTGTTTATTTATTTACAGACATTTCGTAAAAACCCAAAAACGTGTTCAAATCCACTGAAATCTCGAAATCGAAAATTTAGACACCACAAAGCTTCTTTTTGTGCTACGTAGTATAAATAGGAAAGTAATACCTGAAAATCATGTCAGCAATCCAATCTATTTCAGATCTCTGCATACAATGTGTACATGAAAAAAGTTTTATGGTTTTTGCATAGGCGTAGCTTATTTTTTTACTTTAAAAAAAAAAGGTAAATCCCATGCAAACCATTTAACGAATGTATCCGATTAGCTTCTTCAATCGCCTCACTAAGTAACCGATTAGGTAGCTGTGTCGAGCAACGACACGTCTCCGACCGCAAGATGTGTAGATACTTGCACAAGTACAAGCACGCTACCACTTTGCCACCGAAGTCGCTGCTTATCTTGTTCGGTCGTGTAAGTTCGTTTGATCGGCGCCCTCTCTTCACAATTACGTCTAAATGTCAATAATTTTGTTTTGTGAGATTAGGGCCAGTCCTTCCCGAAGTGGCGTTGTCTATGTTTACATTATTACGGCGCCTGTACCCAAACATGAAACATCTGTGCATGCCCCCATTCAATGATATTGTGTTTCCTTGAAATTCAGAAAAATGTTAAGATACACAACAAACAACTATTTGGCTGTATAATTTAGAAAATACCCATTGTACAATCGTTCTATTTGTTATGGAGGGATAGGCGTTGATACAAGCTATGGAGAACAAAATCAGTGCATTACAGGATATGATGTGGATATACAGGTGAATGCCGTCAAAAATTCGAAATTAGGCCTTCGATGGTATAGTGATAGTTTGTTCGTACTTGTGCGAGTCTCTACACACCATGCAATCGAAAACTTGTCGTAACTCAACACAGGCATTACCTACAGAGGCGGCTTAAGAGGTTATTCGGATACATTCATTGAATTGTTTGCATGCGAATAATATTTTTTTAATATAGAAAAAAAAGTCCATCACTTAAATACGATCCAAGTAACGTGGTCAATGTCCTGAAAACGGCGCGAAGTGCCATTGGCAAAATTGTAGTTGCAGTTGGTAAATAGATGGCAAGTGTGTCATATCATGTCATGCATTATGGCATAAAAGATCGTGATAACTCAAAATAATGATTTTGGCGGTTAACGCAGTTTTTATTTCCACGCTTCACATGTCCTGACGTATAATAATATAAATAATTGAAAAACTGAATCATAAACTTTTTTAATTAGTTGTTACAGAGGTTGTAGGCCAATGCACGCCATGAATTGTGCCTCCTGTTGGAAGCAATAATGAGAGAGTCTATAGATCTTTCAATAGAGCTTCCCATGGATACCCCTCAAAGCTCACCACAAGTACACAAAGCTACACGAAAGGGGTAGGCCCTGTCGGCTATTCACCCAGTTTAAACAGTCGAGCCAATCAACTCTCGCCCGCACGCACCACCCCCCCCCCCTCCCCCTATCGATATCAAGTGATAAATTTCACCCAATTGAATCAGTCTGCATCGGACATTTGGGAGACAATGATAAGGGTTGAACACTATTAATGCTGAAAACCGAATTTAATACGTGCCAAAAACGGCGGGAAATGTGTGTTAGTAATGGGCGAAAGGCTTGACCTCATTGGGAAATTTTGAAATGTTTCCAGGGATGGGTTTTGTGGGGTTTGGTTTAATTAATTTTCTACTAGTTTGTAATTGATTTTCGATTGGGGGGGGGGGGGTGGAGTTAACACCAATAGGCTACTCTTGACAGGACAGTTGTTATAGTAAGATATAAAACATACTACATAAGGTAGTCTACCTTAAAGGTTAACAATAATAGTCCAATGTTTTTTTTTCAATGGAAAACATTGCAAGTAATAACGTGACAAATAATGACGTCACATTCCGTAAACTTACCATAAACTACTGTTATTATTATAACACTAACATTTTCCTACTTATCACAAATGACTTTAGATTATGCAGTTGCCTGACTCGCTTTTTAACCAATAAACTGTAATTGATGAAGCAAATATATTTTTCCCCTACTAAATAACGTTTTTTTTTAGGAAAAGAATAATTTTAAGATATATAAAATAAATCTGCTAATCCATTAAAATAGGTTTTCGAAAATTGTCTAGTAGACTATTAGGAGTAGCCGTTCCTGCGGGCAACCTGGGTCTTATTACTGAAAGTAGAAAGTTATGGTAATTTCTGCTTCCGGAATATTTAATTTAATTTATATACTGTATGTATAAATATTACGTACTACATTTTATTATTAAAAAACGATTGTTAATGAATAACGTGCTTGCACTTGTGCGAGTCTTTACATGCCATGCAATCGGAGACGTGTCGTACTTATCACGGGTAATAACCTACAGAGGCAACTGAAAAGGTCAATCGGATACATTCATTAAATTGTTTGTCTGCGATTTATCTTTTATAGCAAAAAAAAATGTTTTGATATTTAATTGTATATTTTAATCGTATCCCGGCAACACAAGGCCTATTGAGGAACTTAGGCCCCTAATGTATTATGTACACAAGAAACCTAACCAGTGGTCCGCTCGTGGCAAACCAGACAGAGGGCTGCCGTTTGTACATCCGAGGGTTGGGGGTTGTGTCCATTGCGGTCGGCGAAACCTGCTTTAGCATGTCACTTTGAGTGCCCCCCCCCAAAGACCCCCAATGTTGTTCTCAAATTATTTCCGTATCACTACCCTTTTGTGGTACTGGCTGGAAACTGAGGGTGAGACATTTGGACAGACAGCTAACGCGGGTAGTTCAATTAAAAATTTAACATTTACAGAATGTAATGTCTGGTTTCTCTGTTTTCAAGTTATTTGTGTTAGTAAACTTATTAGCTGTTAGCATCATATTTATAATATTAATAATAATAACTACATTTTGTTATGATTTGAAAGGAAAAGAAAGAAAGAAAATTGTCTTTATTTTCCAAATTACCGGATTTTGGGCCTTTCGGCCCACTTTTACAACTAACCCATTTGAACGTTTTGTCCTTACTTATTTTATTTATTTATTATTTAATAAAAGTATTCATTATTATTGTAATACAATATGCAAGGCCGTAGCCAAGGGGGGGGGGGTTCTTGGGGGTTCAAACCCATCAATTTCATGACATTGAGCCAAGAACTGAGATAAAAGCCTAAATTTTAGCATTTTTTCGCTACTTAGGCCGGATTCCAAAATAGCTTGAAACGTCTCGGTATGTATGACGGTACCGTGCAGTATTCCTTACCGAGACTTTTCAAGCCATGGTGGGACCTGCCCTCACAACAAATGTGCAGCAGCCCTGTTGTGACTTGTGAGATTCATGATTCGGGTTCTGTACAATAAAAAGTAAATACTCCTAACCTTGTAGAACCATATTTTGATGTTTTTTTTTTAGCAACGCCATGAAAAACGTTGAGCCAATGCCATGTATTTGCCTCAAGATTTATTTTATTTTACTTAACACACATTTAGGTAGCCTAAGTTTACAGTCAGGGATCCAGCCCATTTGAGGGGGGGGGGGGGTGGTAGTTGTGGGTTAATAGAACAAACATACATACATCGTATGTACTATCGATTAAATTAAAGCGTAATAAATTAACTAACTTACAACAAATTTACTAAATTTTGATGAATATAGTCAATTCGGCTTTAATATAGGTTTCAGGCTGAGCCCGATAAAAATAGCACGTTAATGCCTCTATTCGCAGTTGTTTAACCCTATTCAGTAATGATAATAATTACAAAACCATTGATGCGCTGCAGTTTAAATTATTATTGATGACCTATCACATCAATTTTTACGCCCACTCCATTGTGCGAGCCCATCTGCTCCTGAATTTCAATTTAAATTTCTTGCATGAATGCCTTAATTAACGAACAAAGACGCGCGCCAGGGTGGTAACCACCCTCTCATATGATAGCAGCACACCGTCAGGTGGTGTCCTGCTGTTTTGCCTTCATGTTCTACCCGACAGCGAACCCTTGAAGCGTGATAATTTTGAAGTGTTTGCTGATGAGGATGTTGAGTTTGGGCGTTGTATGAAGGAATGGGAATTGTTGCAAATTTTTGAAAAACAACATGGTGGATTCAATTTTAAGGTGGCTATTCCACTTGTCAGTATTCCGTCATTTGTGCATCAAAAATGGGTGAGAAGTATGTTTTAAGGACGCTAATAATAATATTATGTAGATACTTAACTTATCTATTATAAATTAAGTTATAATATGGCTGAGACTTATTATTGATGCATAAATGACGGAATATTGACAAGTGGAATAGGCACCTAAAATGAATACTTACTTACTAGCCAACGCCCACCCTTGGCAGGTGATCCATTTGGTGACGCGCTGACCAGTATCTCCTTGCTGTCTCCCGGGAGATGTCGTCCGTTTGGTTTTAAAAAGAATGGCTGTATCAAAATTCACGTCTTCTGAAATTGTTTGCTTAGTAAGAAAGATAAATAAAACCTTCCGGATTGCTCCTGGAAACAGTGATTCTTGTTGGAACCCCTGACTTGCAGCAACTTATCAATGGGTACATTCTGACACTACATCCTGCTACTGCTGTGTTCGATTCACGCAAACTCGTAATGACCGCGTAAGTGATAGAGACTGTCAAAAAGCCAGTCAAAATGTGCAAAAGGCTAGCATGTCTGGGGCTTGGGAAGTTTGTGAGACGATTCTTAAGTGGCTACGGTGCGGGGATACCCGTTTGATAGCAAAGCAAAAGCAGGACTTAGTCCAGGGGTTAACACAGGACAGGACAGGTATAACCAGAAGCAGCTACATGAAGTAAGCGACGGTTTAACGAGAGTCACACAATGTAAAACCGGGTGACATTAGCCAAAGGGTGCGGTATGGGACTTTTGCATGTTATAATCGAAGGGACGATAAAAGGAAGCCCTAGATCTTAGACTTGAGACAGTGATTTGGCAAGCACGACTTCCCTTTGCGTAGCAGCAATCTCCGAGGTCCAAATTGCCATGATGACCGCCAATCTTCACTGGAAGAGGCATGTAAATAAGAAGAAGAATGGCTACTAACCCGACCGGTTTCGACCTAGGAAAACCATCAATAATGTTTTTATTTAAAAAAATTTCTCATTCCTTTGAGACATACTTACTTCTTCTGTGCCTTATCCTCATGGGGGGTCGGCGGCACGACAGCAGCGTTTCCCCACAGTTCTGTGCTTTCTTTCTTCTCAGTTTAACTTTCGGCCTCCCTGGTGGTCTTCTTCCTTATATCTATATATGTTCATTACTCTTTTGACTCGGTAGTTCTCGTCTCTACGTAGTACGTATCCCAACCGGTTCAGCCTCTTTTCTCTTAGTTTCTCTTGTACGTCACGGGTTATCATCTCATGCCTTATGTCTACGTTGGTCTCCCAACGTTACACATATTTTTTGAAACATATTGGTAAAAAATTGGCAAGCCCCCATCGAATGCATTTGCCGTGTAGAGTCTATTGTAGCATCAATCAAGTGAGTGACTGGAGCATGTGTTCTTAAGTCAACTCTGCAGGAGACAGCTAATTGCTTACGAGGCTGGTGGCGCAGGTCATTAAGAGAGGGTGCTGAATTAGCAATGAGAGGGGCCCAGGGGAGATGGCCCACAATGACTGCTATTCATGTCTATACCGCGTATGTGCAATACGTTGTATGCAGCCCAGTAGAATCTCATGTAATTGTCAACTATTGTGTGCAGTTAATGTCCAACTGTATCGAGGGGGGAGGGGGGTATTTTCATAATTTAGTAAGGGCGTTTGTTCTTACTGGCTGTTTTCTATAATTATTTTAGAAAACCAATAAATCTAGAGTCCTACGATATTCATGGTTATGGCAGGGCTATTACAGAGTTCTACACATGTAAGAATAGTGTTAATTTAATTGTCACGGATAAGAGAAGTACTTCGAACGTACTCGGTTGGCATTTTTTTTTTTTAAATTTTAGCTGATACAAAGTTAGACTTCTTCGCCGAAGTAGAGGACTCTGCGGAACGATCTGTAATAAGTGATTAAGAGTGTACGTACTCACTTTTACTGCGCCTTATCCTTATATGGAGGGTCTGCAACCCTCCCCCCCCCCAAAGTTTGTAAATCTATTCAAGTTAATTTATTACGCTTTAATTTAATCTATACTATGCATACTACATAAGGTTTTTCTATTTGACCCACAACAAACCCCCCCCCCCCCCCCCCAGATAGGCTGGATCTGTCCCTGGCTGTATCTACATTAATTCGTTCAATAAAGACTTTATTATTATTATTACTAAAATGCCCATTTGCTACTGGGCTTCCTACTACTCTTAATTTGAAGTTTTTAACCTAGCCGTATTTATTTTCATTTACAACCTGCAATACCTGCTATATACTGTGGATAATTTGCCAACTGTAAATTCTGTTACTGAACGCATGCTCTTTGCGTCAGCCTTGACCGAAAGAGGAAGTCAGGGTCAATACAACAGTTGTGTTACTTGCGGGGATTTCATTGTGGAAACAATTACAGTATACATAGTATCACATCATTACAGTATCCATACAATATTGTAGTATCAGGACATGTAGATTATTGGTAAAGACTCCGACTTTCACTCGAAAGGTTGCTGCTTCGAGTCCTACACTTGCTACATTTTCTGGCCATGCTTCGGAGTGCATGTAAAGCCCGTTGTCCCGGGTCTTCCTAGTTGAGTGTAAGAGAGAGCTTTATCTTAAAATATACATAAACACCTTAAAATTTGGTCAAGTTAAAATTTCCTTCAGGTATTAATTGTTAAATAATGATACCTATTTGTTCCAATTTGTTTTTATTAGCATACCGATGCATGCCCCCAGAGGCGTAAAGTCTTAAAATGATGGCTAAGCAGCAGGCCTTATGACGTCATCAGGCAGGATAAGGAAAAATTGAAAATATAAGTGCAAAATAGCAGGGTTTTACCCATTTTAATAATTGCAAAGTATAGGTGTAGATTTTACAAAGCTAAAAAAGGAATGCTTATATTCATATCGTTGCAAAGGGGCCCGGGGGTCTCCATGAACCACGTCACACAATGCTCGAGGCTGGGGGGCGAAGCCCCCCCCCCAAAAAAGGAGTTGGGGGGGGGGGCAAGACCGACCGTGCCCCCGCCAACTTTACGCCCCTGCATGCCCCAGCTGCATGCCTACTTCCACCCTAAGTCAAATTATTCATATAGATTTTCGGCAAACCCCGCTATAAAGTCTTTACCGAATCCCGTTAAATGTTAAAAAAAAAAATCCTTTTCAAATGGTTTCCAGATACAAGGAATTACATTCGCGGATTTGATATGGCTGACTACATGGGATTAAAACCGGGAGTTGGTCGTAAAAACTTGAATATCAATAGGCGAGATACGGGGGGGGGGGGGCATTCGGGGAGGTGGGTATTTTTATTGAATGGTTGAATGGTTAATGGTACTACGGATAACTGCCAAAGTCAGAAAACTTTGATTTATCCCCTATATGTCGGGGGAGGTTTCATCCCGGCAGCATTGTTTATCATATCATTTTTCGAGTCAGGGTTGGTATTGTTTTTATGCGATAATTTATTAATATTCTTATGATTTTCGTGTTGCACAGATTTCCCAGAGGAGGTCTTTTTTAATGATATACTGCTACTTTTTTATTTAATTGTTTACAACCCTGCCAGCCTGGCGGGGGAAGAGAGTCTGTTATTAACTTAAGGCATCCTAAGGGCAGACTCAAGGCCGCACCCAGAGGGGGGTCCAGGGGGTCCGGACCCCTCCCGAAATATTTGCAGTGTACACTAGATAGAATTCAAAGCTCGGTGTAGCGGTAGACTCCACAAACAGCAGATTTTGCGAAGAAGCCGTCGAAGATGGGTGGCACGTCCTCACAGAATGCCCGGCGATCTGGAGGACAAGACTTGACACTCTGAAATTCGCCATTCTCGGGGACCATGAACTCAAATGCCCAAGGCCGGGTGACCTAGTACAGTTTGCGACCAGAATCGGTATAGTCTAGAGAGCGAGGAAAGTCGGGGTCGCTCTATGGGCCCTCACAAGCGGCCTAAGTCGATAAAGCCCCGGCGAAGAACAACAACAACCACAACAACTAGATATAATTGAGTTTTAAATACATTGAGGTAGCCGTAACCTCCGGTGACGTCAAATGGACCCATCCCAAAAAAAATCTGGCTTTGGCCAAGGCCACAGACTCCTTCACCTCAGGGAGAAGAGGAGTTGGCTGACAGGGTGGACCTCCTGATTAATTCGGATGTGACCCGGACTCAACAAGCACTGAAGCTCGCTGGTTGTCTTATTAGCGCGTTGATTACTTGATTCTATAATTGAACAGATATATATACTTTATATATATATGCCTATTTATTTATTTAAATTTAAATAAAGCAGATCTGACCGACGCAACGTACAATAAGTAGTTTTATCAATAATTGTGGGCAGCATGAGCTCCATTATCAGTAATTTTGTGAACCCTGATTTATCCTTTTTTCTTCTCCCAATCATACTTTCTTGCATCGCAACCGTTCGGTCGTTATTCTTCCTTAACCCCCCCTCCTCCCTCAACCACCCCTCTTAATGATATCGTTACGACCACCCCCGCTGTGCATCTGCACATTAAAGCTCACCGCAAAACAATTTTTACAATAAACAACTGCAGTTGGGAATGTTGGGATTTTAGATTTCCGAACCAGTGAGTTAAAAGTTATTCAAAGTCCAATGCTAGAGGCTGGGTGAAGAACTTGAAAAGCTTACGGATGTGGAGTTGGAAAACTTTTGTTACTCATATATGATAATCAAATTTGTGTTATATTGCAAACGGAAATTAGTTGTTGCAGGAGACTTGAGAAGCACAATATGGCGGGATCTTTTTATTGTATTATCGTATATGAAGATTTAAAATTGTTTTATGCGAACAATAAAACCAGTTTGGAAGATATAGCCTGTGTAGTATAGTATCTTTTCAAAATAGGATATTGTGTCACCGTTAATTTTGCTGTTATATCTGAAAACATTGTCCTAGTTGAACCCTAGAGTTCGCTTGAATAATATGTCACAATCAGATACAGATTTCCCATAAGGAGAACCTAGCTCGTGACCTAGTCCGAATTTCCAAGAGGTCGCAATTTTATGAGAAAATTTTAAATAAAAAATGTCGTATCATTTACAGTACTGCAATATTACTATACTTATTAATACTTTGACATGTGTATGGAAATGGAATGCAAGGGCAAAACCATTATTATCTATACAGACTCGCAGGCAGCGATTAAGGCTATGGGGGCTATAAAGATCACATCAAAAATGGTGTGGCACTGCACCAACCTCCTAATAAGGTGTGTCGGGAAAACTCAGTCTCGTTGATTTGGGTCCCGGCGCACTCGAACTTTGATGGGAATGAAAGAGCCGACGAGCTGGCTCGAAAAGGTGCAGAAACGCCATTCATTGGTGCAGAACCTAAGTACGGGATGGCTTATTGCCAGGCCCGTACTTCTGTACAAAAATGGGTGCAGAGAAAAACTGCAGAGGAATGGAAGAAAGTCCCGGAAAGCAGATTTGCTAAGAAGGTTATTCCGGGTCCTTGTAAAAAGCTCACCGATCAGCTTCTCTCTTTAAGTAGAGAGCAAGCTAGAAGGGTGGTTGGCACGCTTACGGGCCACGGCCACTTCAACAAACACATGCATAGGGTTGGCGTGAAAAACGACAGTAGATGCAGACTGTGTGAAGTTGAAGAAGAAACAGCTGAACACATTCTCTTTGAATGTGAAGCGCTGGGACAAACTCGATATCAAGCTCTTGGCCACCCTAGGTCTGAAGAGGAAACCATCCGATCTAATCCCATCACAAAAACACTAGAATTCATCAAAAAGACTGGTGTTATAAGATGGGCGTAGACGCTAAACGTGGAAGCAAAAGACCTTCTAGGTCGACGCTTATAGGAACTCAAACGAGTAGACCCCACGAAGGAAAAAAAAAAAAAAAAATACTTTGACAGTTAGCCAATTAAAATTATTGTATTTGCTATTAACTACTGAGTATTGGACCTTGGTTAATTTTGGCTAAAAATTACAAATTAGGTTGACTTAGTCATAGAACAAAAAAAGTCAATATTTATTTATTTATTTATTTTAAAGTTAGAAAGTTATTTAGGTCTACGCATGAGCTTAGCCAAACAATCTGCTAAAATCTATTGTACAAGTAGTATACGAATATACGATGTACTAGTATATGGACACATAAATTAGACAATTTAGAAGCGTCATTGTAATTTTTACATTTTTATTTTAATGAACTCTCTTTAAAATCCAAGCACGTTGTTACAGAAGGGTTGCCAATTAAAATTTTCATTTCTCCAGAATTTTTGTAAAATTTATTTAACCTACCACATCATAGCATTGTAGCTTCTTCTTCGTCTTCTTCTTCTTCTTCATTAAATGCCTCTTCCATCGAAGATTGGCGATCTTCATAGTAATTCGGACCATAGATACGGCTGATCTGAAAAGGGAAGTCGTGCTCTTGCCAAACCACTGCCTCAGGTTATTCATTCAGGTTGTTCTTCTGGTGAGAGTAATTTGATTTTGAACATCAATAAGGTTTTTCGCCTCGTTTGATTTTTTTTTATAGCAAAGGAATTAATTTAATTGCTGTGACTCGACCCTTCGTTATCATAGTAGATCTTGCCTGAATTTGTATGGAGTCGGTTTTGGAATTCAAAATTGCATCTGTCCTGTGATTAATAATACAGATACCATTGATTACCTTGGACTAACCTTAGATGAGCGTCTTTCGTGGAATTATCATATAGCTAAATGCCATAAAAATCTTAAAGGCTATTTGCGATTGTTCTATTATATTAGAAAATTGTGTCCAATTTCCTTGTGTCTGGAAATTTTTCATGCTTTGGTACAGTCCAGGCTTACATATGCTCTCATTGCCTTTGGTGGAACTTATATTACAAAGATCAAGCCTCTGGTCACTTTACAGAAGCACTTCATTCGCATGATTTTAAATAAGCGTCGTACCGAGCCATCTTTTCCTCTTTTTCGTGAAATTAATGTTTTACCTCTTAGGTCACTATACGTGTATAATGTGCTGGGTGTTTTTTTACCAATCCTCCGCGAACAGACCTATTGTAACCCGACGTTTAGAGTCGTTTGTGCAACCTACGCCCAAAACGGAATTTTTCAACAAAACGTTTTTATATATAGGGCCACTTGAATACAATAAACTTTCTCTAGAACTTCGTGGCGCACCTACACGCAAAATATTTCAAAACAAGGTGAAACATGCAATACTACAAAAAGACCCAGCACTTTGGAACTTCTAATAACCTCTCAACATACCTCATACCATCTGTATACCAAATGGATCTGTATTACTACTTTAAATTTTTAGTTCTTATATTGTTATCGGCACCTTGCCTCCACGTGCAAATTGGCTGCACAATGGCAAGGGACCCAAAGAAGAAAAATGTATTATCTAAATTTATGTAACTGAATTATTTTGGGAATTACACTATTATTATTATTATTATTATTATTATTATTATTATTATAATCTAGCAACAATCTAAAATTTAGGACAATAAAATATTTGATGAAGCAGTAAAATCTCGTGTGCCAGGCCGTATTCGATCTGAAAGTGTATTTCCAAACTTTCCAAACGTGTGCAGGTTAAATCTTCTGTGGCACTGCGCAGATTTCAAAGATTCTATGTCAAGTGCTACGGAACCTCTGAGATGCATTTTTTCAAGTCTACGCAGTGCCAGGGAAGATGTTGCCCCTAGATGTTGACGAAAGGTTTGGGAGCAGGCTTTTAGGTCGTCCCGGTTTCTACTGCTCTATCATGTGACGCCAGCTGTGAAGGTCTTTGTAATTATGTCAATTTCATTGAAAAATTTGAGACGAAAACTAAAATTTCTAATACCAACCGGGTGTTAATAAAGCATGCCTAATTGTACTTCCTATTCCAAACGCTACCCCCTCCCCCTCCATGAGTTTCCTCTAGTTAACCTCGAACCACCCCTAACCCCCCGCCCCCTTATAAACCCAAACTTTCCTAATTAGCACAATCAAGCGAAATCAACTTGTAGTCTATGTTATCAAATAATTAATTTTCCCGCGAGTTCAACCATTTCGCGGACAAATTCGAATTTAAGCTTCAGAAAAAGTTTAATGTTTATTTTACGGATTTCACACCCTTAATAATGGGCTGTGAATTCCTAAATAATTTGAGTTTCGCTCCGCGGAATTTCATATGTACCGGTAAAGTCGATAGTAGTCCATATAATATAAATTATCTCTGTATCTATATCTATTGCTTCGTCCTTTAGCCACTCTGTTTATATTCTCAGGTTACTTAATAAAGCACTACAGATTTTTTGGAAGGAAAAAAAAATAATACTCAATATTAATTAATAGAATTTACATTGAATTATGCAAATAGCTAGCAATATCGTGTCTATGCATCTTACTACTAACTAGCAAAAAACTCCCTAATATATAACGCTATACTAGACTAGTTCATTCGTCAATCCACTTCAGATCTTAAGCATCGATTCATATTAAAAAGCCGAGCAATCACGCATACTAGAGGCAAATCTCGCAGTAAGCTTAAAATAGGTGACGCTTCGGACATTAAGATAAAAAACTGCTGATTAGTGGCCGTTGAAATATGCCACTAGAGATTTAGATTCAATCACAAAAAGTATTGCATTGAACTTCGACAGAAAATAACCTTCAGGAAGAGATTGAAAATGGATGATACTGTAACTACTTTAGCTGAACAAACCAATCCTGTTAATGTATCTAGCTGGAAGCTGAGATCTTCAATATTTGATAAAGAGACCTGCGGGTTTGCAGATGGACGGGAGTAATATAAAATTTACTCAATGATCCTTTGATTTTTTTACGTTATTTTTCATTCAATTGATAGAGCTGTGAACTTGGTAGTAGTATGGTTGGACACAGTCCCAGGCCACGGTGTGGGCCCATAGGACAGGGGACCTCCTGATTATAGTGGATTCCGAATCACTTGGGAAACACAGTGAAGTCACACGATTACTTGGGAGGTGACCAGGACAAGTTCTACCATGTTTCCCTACCGGCACTGTGCTCACGACCAAGTTATCTGCAGCTTTGAACCTGCTCTGGTCCGCTGGATTCAACTTGGTAAGGCGGCCGTCTCGGTCTGTGGACTTAATGAACACAAACTAACACCGCCTAAGGGTAGTAATTTTTGGAAGAATAAAATTTTTTGTTACCATCCTATGAATAAATATTGTTTTTTTGCTCTATAGTATTACTAAGCCAACCTAGCTGAGTTAGGGCTAGACCTCTCTTACGACTTACACCCAACTAGATAGGCCTGCTTTACATGCCCTCCGCGTATGTAGCCCATTTTTTTGGGGGGTGGGGAGTAGGTCAAAATAGAAAAAACATACTATGTAGTATCGATTAAATCGGAGCGTAATAAATTAATTTACAATATATTTACTAACTTTGGGGGGGGCGGCTACCCCCCCCCCCCTGTATCCATTCTTCCTGCCTCATCACGTTACTCCAGCCGTGAATGTCATAGTAAATTTATCGTCCCATCTCTCTCATATAACACTATTGAGTAGTAAAAATCAGTATCAAAAAATCAATTTCAATAAGCTGCTGCAAATTAAATTCAAGTATTGGCCTATGATATAAACAATAATTTAATTAGTTGGGAGATGTGATTTCATGATTTTCATGGCAGTCAACATTTTCTTAATTTGGGGGAAATTTGTACATTATATTCATCACAGAAGTGGCCTGTGAGTAAACTTATCAACTCCATTAAGTCAGTTTATCGAAGTGCCGACATTGGCTATACGGCTTATATCGACGATTACACATAGCGCCTGTAAACTGCAGTACAGTAACCATGTTAACATGTCCTCATTTACATAGATAATTGACTCAATTCTCGTTTTCTGATGGCGAACAGACACAGACTGCTTCAATAGTCCGCCAAAGAATAAAGCACACTATTTTTTTATTTATTTTTTTCCAATTTAACGTAGTATAAGGAAAGCTTTGTGATAGTCATAATTTTCGATTCCGAGATTTCAATGGGTTTATGCGTTTTGAGGTCCCAGTAACCCAAAAAAGTGGTTTTTACGAAATGTCTGTCTGTCGCTCTGTCTGTCTGTCCGTCGCTCTGTCTGTTCATCGATGTCCGGGCAAACTACTCGGTCGATTTGTATATAATTTGGCGTGTAGATTCAAAAAAATTATACCTCGGGACCATTTTATTTTTATATTGGGCTACCTCAATTTGGGGGGTTTTATTTTCAAAACACTCCAAAAAAGTCTAAAAAAAATTATTTCTCAAAAACGGCTCCAGCGATTTCTTTTAAATTCACATATATTGTAGTCGTTATTAATGTGAATAAAATGCGGGGGGTCACTTGACCCTTGATAGTTTGCTTCTGGGGGTAAAAAAATAAAAATAACTCAATTTTTATGAAAAATGACTAAAAAATAATTTTTCTGCGAAACCTTTCTACCGATAATTTCTTCCTTTAGGCATGTTTTAGGTGTTAAATTGAGTAACGAAACCGGAAAGGTTGCTTTCCCAAAAAACTATTTGGTTTTGTGCAAAAAAAAAAAACATTTTTGAAAAAATGATGAAAATTCACGCTCAAATGCATTGCGTGCCCTGCCATGATTACCACCTCAATATATTAAAAACCCCTTAAAACTCAATTGCATATTCAGGAACGAACAGACCAATACATTTAGTCCGGGAGCCAGGGGGGGTCTCACTTGACGAAGTTCCGGAGAAGGTTTGAGCTCATGAGGCGCTTAGGATGTGTCTCTAGTCTGTAAAAAACCTTTTCTTACGAGCCGGCTCTGGGGCTTTTGGGTGCTACAAATTTTTTAAAGTGCCTAATTTTTGGAAAAACTTGACAAACTGGTGGGTCAAAAATTTTCAAAGAAAACTACGCTGAACTATGTACAGTAGACGAAATCTTGAAATCAGAGGATTCCCAGGGGACTTTCACCTCAAAAGAAGCAATCCAAAAAGGGTGGGAACGGGAAAAATTTGACAAAGAGGTGGGCTTATAATTTTCTTATATATGATTCCCATCGTTCTCCTGAGCACAAAAACAAAAAATAAGAAGTTTCTGTTGGGACATTCATCCCTTAAGAAGGGGACAAATTTTCGTCAAATTAAACTTGACAAACGAGATTTTGAGAAATCTCAATTTGGAACAGTGCATAGTAGTTTCTAGTATGTCAAAACGTAATTATAAGAAAATTCCGTTAGGGCTTTCAACCCTTAAGAAGCAATCCAAAAAAGGAGGGAACGGGAAAAATTTGTCGAAGAGGAGGGCTTATAATTTCCCCCTATCTGAAAACCATGTTTTACCCAAGTCTGAAAACTGAAAATAAGAATTTTTCGTTGGGGCTTTCATCCCTTAAGAGTGGTTCAAATTTTCGTCAAATTTTTCTTGACGAACGAGATAATGACATTTCTCAATTTTAAATAATACCTAGTAGTTTTTAGTATGTGAAAACGTAATTATCAGACAATTCCGTTGGGGCTTTCACCCCTTAAGAAGCAATCCAAAAGGGGTGGGATCGGGAAAAATTTGACAAAGAGGTGGGCTTATAATTTCCCTATGTATGATTCCCACCGTTCTCCTGAGCACGAAAACGAAAAATAAGAAGTTTCTGTTGGGACATTCATCCCTTAAGAGGGGGATAAATTTTCGTCAAATTAAACTTGACGAACGAGATTTTGAGAAATCTGAATTTGGAACAATGCATAGTAGTTTCTAGTATGTCAAAACGTAATTATAAGAAAATTCCGTTGGGGCTTTCATCCCCTAAGAAGCAATCCAAAAAGGGAGGGAACGGGAAAAATTTGTCGAAGAGGAGGGTTTATAATTTCCCCTTATCTGAAAACCATAGTTCACCCAAATCTGAAAACTGAAAATAAGAATTTTTCGTTGGGGCTTTCATCCCTTAAGAGTGGTTCAAATTTTCGTCAAATTTTTCTTGACGAACGAGATAATGACATTTCTCAATTTTAAATAATACCTAGTAGTTTTTAGTATGTGAAAACGTAATTATCAGAAAATTCCGTTGGGGCTTTCACCCCTTAAGAATCAATCCAAAAGGGGTGGGACCGGGAAAAATTTGACGAAGAGGTGGGCTTATAATTTCCCTATACATGATTCCCACCGTTCTCCTGAGCTCGAAAAAGAAAAATAAGAAGTTTCTGTTGGGACATTCATCCCTTAAGAAGGGGACAAATTTTCGTCAAATTAAACTTGACGAACGAGATGTTGACAAATCTCAATTTTTAACAATTCATAGTAGTTTCTAGTATGACAAAACGTAATTATAAGAAAATTCCATTGGGGCTTTCACCCCTTAAGAAGCAATCCAAAAAAGGAGGGAACGGGAAAAATTTGTCGAAGAGGTGGGCTAATAATTTCCCCTTATCTGAAAACCATGGTTCACCCAAGTCTGAAAACTGAAAATAAGAATTTTTCGTTGGGGCTTTCATCCCTTAAGACTGGTTCAAATTTTTGTATAATTTTACTTGACGAATGAGAGGATGACAAATATCAAATTGAAACTATGCGTAATAGTGTCTAGTATGTGTAAACTTAAATATAAGAAAATTCCGTCGGGGCTTTCACCCTTTAAGACGCTATTCATAAGGGATGTCATGGTGTGGTACCGGCCAAGAGTATCGGTGATGAAGTAAAGGAAAGCACATGTGGGCGGGGCTATATGTCAGCAATATAACCCAAGAACAAAATAACACATAGGACATTGATTTTGGGACGGCTGTCCATATACGAACTATTAAGCAATTTCATCTGAGACTTGCTCTCCTGAGCCTATAGCAATAATTGAGGACTTGAACTCTCTATTTTACGGTATGATTGAAAAAGACCGTATTTTCCCTTTGCCTCGAAAACACGATATGAAGTTATTGCTTTAAAAGCATGCATTCCAATCATGGCTTTAGAGACATCGGGTCCCATTCTCTTAGCCAAGAGGGTGGCGTCAATAGCTCGCCTAATGAACACTCGTCCCAAAATCAATGTAGTAGGTGTTATTTTGTTCTTGGGTTATATTGCCGACAAAAAAAAAAATTGGTTGTTTGTAAGTCGGTTGTAAAGTCGGTTTACGGACGATAGTTTTACGTGACAACCCCTAAATCAACTTAAACATAATTTACTAACTTACCCTAAACAATATATGGCTGGAAAGAGTACCGTAGTTTGCATTTTTTAAATAGATAATAATGGGGCCGAAAGAGTCCTATTTCGGTTGAAAATCGTGTGCACCCCCTGACGTTTCACACCCCCAAAGCGAAACCCCTGACTTGATCACCACAAATATAGCATGGCCTGAAAGGGGAGAAATAGACGAAGACATGGGTATAATTTAAATTAAGGTAGGCCTTCCTCGTCAGCCTAAAAAAATTGCTTTAAACCCCCCCCCCCCCCCCATGCAATTCAAATGGGATTGCTGCTAATGTTCGTCTACCTAGCTCCCTTGCACCGCGCTAAGCATTGGTTTCCCTATACCTTCTTAAGATATTTCAGAATTTGCATGGCAGCCGCGGCTCCTAGATAAGCTAAGCACTATTTTAATGAACCATTTATGAACCATTTCCTACTAGATTTTAATGAATTTTGTCATCTTAGAGTGCGGCAGTACATCCATAGGTTAGCTCCTATGCACCGCCGTGGCCGGCCTGCCGGCCTGGCTCCTGTGAACCAGACAGTGTGCTTCAATTGCTAATAGCAAATTGGCTGTATTGCTGGCCACAATAGAGCAAATTCAATTTTAGCGCTGTTTTTAAAAAAATAGAAATGGTGTACATGGGTATAATCAAATAATTGCACGCAATCAAGACTACCGTCAGAATGCAGCTATTGGTCGGAAAAGTGGCCAAGAACAAAGAGATTACCCAAAATTAAGATTTTTTGGTTTTCACAAACTTCGCTCCAAATTACACTATTCGAACATTTTCTTAAATTTCTGGTTCAAAATACTGTTATTGGACGGAAAAAGATGCCAAGAGCGTATCAATTTCCAAATTTCAAGATATTTGTGGTGTTCACTAATTTCACCCCTAAATGCACAATCGGACAAATTAAATAATTAAATATCAGAATCGATATCGCTCTTACCGGTCGGAAAAGTTGCCAAGAACGAGATACCTTTGGCTTTAATTACATTATTCGAACATTTTTTTTCAATTTCTGGTTCAAGCAGGTCAGTGATTCAACACCAACAGTGGGTCCGCCCCCCCCCCCCCACCCAAAATTTACCAAAACAGAAAATTGTTCAGATATTTCTTTTAAAAAAATTCCCCTGTTTCCAATTTGTTAATAAAGTTATCGTCTGCAAAATCAAAAACTTTTTGCCGACAAACTATTTCAGGCCTATCTTTTAAAAAACATTCCCCGGGGTAGACCTCGGGCCTCGGGCCCCCCTTGTAAGCTGTAATATTCTTCACATGTAAAATATAAACACATAACTGCTATCAAGTTGCGTAAGTGCGTAAATTCCACTATTTTGAGCCTATTCTTTTTCTAAATAATTCCCCGGGGGAGACGCGCCTGCCCCCTTTCTCGTAGTTGGTCTGCTATTCTTCGGCTGAAAACCTAAACATTATTAGAATACGTTTCAAGACGTATATACACCAAAATGTGAAAACTCCACAATTTCAGGCCTATTTTGTTTCAAAAACCGTTCCGGGGGAGACCTCCGGGCCCCCCTTTGGCCTCCCGACCCGTGGGTGGGAAAATTAAGATCATGCCTGTAATTAGGAGATGCGTAAGCCCATGAGAACGGCTTTCCTCTTTTCTACTGTTTTACGAAAATACGGTGGGGGGGGGGGGGAACACCACCCCATTCGAAAACCTATCGCAAGCGGGCAAACTTTATGTATTGATGTGCCATGAAAATTGGACCCAAAAAAAAAAAAAATTCTGAACAGCGGCCCCTAAACATCATGGTTTCGTTCAAATGTACACCCTTATTTATTTATTTATATTTTTCAGGCTTCAAATTTCTTCCTTTACCTATGCCGATTGACATCCAAGCATATAACATCTAACGGTTATTGTTAATGTGAGCCTAATTCTTGTCTCAATATTTCAGAGCCATTTTTGTCAGGACATGTAGATTAGTGATGCGAACTCGGACTTTCAGCCGCAAGGTTGTTAGTTCGAGTCCCACACATGATGCATTTTTTGGCCATGCTTCGGAGGGCTTGTAAAGCAGACAGGCCCGGGCTTTCCTAGTTGAGTGTGAGAGAAGGTTTTATAGTTCTATAACTCCACTAGGTTGACATAATACTGCAATAGAATAAAAGTAATTATTTCTTTTTTATTTCAATTTTCGCATATTTTTATTTTATAGACCGATAGACTATGTATTTTGTAAGTGCATTTTTTTCAATTTAAATACCTTCATAGGCTATGTTAGATAAGCAAAAGTTTCTAGTTGGCAATATAATTGCTGAATTCAGAATCATGAACATATTTACATCAGCAGCAGTTAGGCATGATTCATAGGAGCTGCGTGCCCACCTACAAAGCAGGCAGACAAATGGCTACCAACGCAGATTTTGGAACTGATAAGGGCAGTAGGCCTACTCATCATGGTTTTAGTTCACACTTCACTATTAGGCCTATTTGTTGCAACAGTTTTGCCTGTATTTCCTTTGCCAATATTATTGAATTTAACATTGTTATGTAGGTAAATAATTAGTCATAGCTGGCCCAACTCGGGCTCGCCTGTAAATTCAAAACGCTATGCTATCAAAATGCGTTTTAAACCCCTCACTATGTCTTTCCTATTTTTCACACAAGAAATCCCCAGGTGGCATGTAGCCATGTGTAATAAATTGTAATTGGCATGTGAAGCTGATGCGAAGTCAGGGCATGTAGAGTAGGGTAGTGGTACAGACTCCACCCGAAAGGTTGTTGGTTTGAGTCTCACACTTGCTACATGTTCAGGCCATACTTCGGAGGGCATGTAAAGCAGGTGGTCCCGAGTCTTCCTAGTTGAGTGTAAGAGAGGGCTGTATAGCCCTAACTCCGCTAGTTTGAATGAAGAACCAGTGGAAGTTCGCTTTCATTTCGACCACGGCCCATCAACCCGGATTCTACTAGTTTCTCATTCGACTCCGGCCGTGAAAGCCTTTGCTGTTACATTGTCCGCTAGGTTGGCTTACTAATAGAACAAAAAAGTCAATAAAAAAGCTTGCGCCCCCACTCCATCATTTGAAAGTAAGATTAGATTAATAGGAATAATGATACAATGTATCGTACCATGAATGAGTGGTTCCCGCTCAAAATGGGCATGCGTGAAGCGCAAATCGGGCATCCCCAAAGCCCATTTTATGTGACAAAATCAAATTTTACCGAAAATATCCATTTTTTTAGCTGTTTCATGATTAAAGTTATGCAACTATGTCATAACATTACATACGCATTAGAATGAATGATGGAAACGGTGTCAGAAAATACATTAGTACTGTTTAGCATACTTTGGATACTATGGAATTGGGGTTCACCCTAGTACAAAACATAACTTACTTGGAACGAGGCGATTAGGGGGAAAAGAAAACTAAAAGCATCCTTATGGGCAATTTCTTGGCTCTTAGTCACATTTCCGACTGCTCTCCGAAGAATAAATTGAAGGAATTTTTCGAATTGCGTAATTAGGGGCGAAGTTAGAGAAATCCAAAAATTTTAGTTTTGGGCAATTTCTCTAATCTTGGTCACTTTTCCGAACAAACACTGCTCCATGAAGCATATATTGAAGAAAGTTTTCGACTTTTGTAATTAGGGGTGAAGTTAGAGGAATTAAGCCAAAAATTTTAGTTTTGGGCAATTTCTCGACCCTTGGCTACTTTTCCGACCAAACACTGCTCCCTGAAACATATATTGAAGAAAGTTTTCGAATTGTGTAATTAGGGGTGAAGAAAAAGAAATCAAAAAATTTTCGTTTTGGGCAATTTCTCTAATCTTGGTCACTTTTCCCAACAAACACTGCTCCCTGAAGCATATATTGAAGAAAGTTTTCGAATTGTGTAATTAGGGGTGAAGTTAGAGAAAACCAAAAATTTTAGTTTTGGGCAATTTCTCGGCCCTTGGCCACTTTTCCGACCAAACACTGCTCCCTGAAGCATATATTGAAGAAATTTTTCTAATTATGTAATTAGGGGTGAAGTTGAAGAAAACCAAAAATTTCAATTTGGGGCAATTTGTCGGCTCTTGACCACTTTTCCGACCAATCACTGCTCTCTGAAGCATATATTGAAGAAATATTTCTAATTATGTAATTAGGGGTGAAGAAAGAGAAATCAAAAAAATTTCGTTTTGGGCAATTTCTCGGCCCTTGGCTACTTTTCCGACCAAACACTGCTCCCTGAAGCATATACAGAAGAAAGTTTTCGAATTGTGTAATTAGGGGTGAAGTTAGAGAAAACCAAAAATTTTAGTTTTGGGCAATTTTTCGGCCCTTTGCCACTTTTCCGACCAAACACTGCTCCCTGAAGCATATATTGAAGAAGGTTTTCGAATTGTGTAATTAGGGGTGAAGAAAGAGAAATCAAAAACTTTTAGTTTTGGGCAATTTCTCGGCCCTTGGCCACTTTTCCGACCAAACACTGCTCTCTGGAGCATATATTGAAGAAAGTTTTTGATTGTGCAATTAGGGGTGAAGAAAGAGAAAACCAAAAATTTTAGTTTTGGGCAATTTTTGGGCCACTTTTCCGACTAATAACAGTACCATGAAGTATTGTTGAAAATGTTTGTAATCACATCACGTTCCAATTTTTCTTATGCGTATATTTAATGAAACAATATTATGGAGTGTGTAATCAAGGGAGCTGCAATTTCTTAATTTTTGACAATTATTTGACTGTTTTAGTGCCGGTAGGCTACTATTTTTAGTTGGTGTTTAATTTTCCATTTCATGTGAGGGGCTGCAACCCAGTTGACCCAGTAAGCCTGTCATGGCTGGGGTCGTACAGTAGCTTTGAGTTCCTCATTTGTCATGACAACCATGAAGAGTTTTACGTCAAAGTAATTAGTAAGAGTATTAAGTGTTGATTCAGCATGTAAAATATTCAATTTAGCACATTATCGGTAGAAGTTGTTCAGTTAAATGCGACCGGGCCGTGAAGAGAATAAAAATACTTAAAAAAGCCGCGCCGTGGCATGTCTAGACCCCATGATCCACGCACTACTAGGTCTATTACGGTCCGCAACATGCCCGACATCAGCGTTTTTCCCTTCTGATAAGGGAACGGTACCCATTTCAGGGATGAGTGGACTCTGGTGGATCCGTTGCTGCATGTTTGAAAATTAAGGGTCTTGAGGAAAAATCTATAAATTGATTTAGTAGTAAAATACAATGAGACGGATCATATCTGCAAATCAATTGATGTCAAAGTACAGTGCATTCACCATTAAAAAAAAAAAGCGGGAACTGCTGTAAACTACAGCAAAAGGCTTTCATAATTGCAGCAAAATAATAAAAGGTGCCTGTTTCAATAACTTCAGCTCCTATGAACCAAAAAAGTGGCTGTCCATAGGATCTGCGGCTCCTATGCATCACATGGTAGCTCCTTTGCACCACAGGGCAGCTCCTATGAACTTGCGCAGCTCCTATGCATCAAAAGGTGGGGCGTGCCTAAATGTCCATGGGAGCTGCAGCTCCAATGAACCAAAAGTTAGCTCCTATGCACCTGTCCATAGGAGCTGCAGCTCCTATGAACCAAAAGTTAGCTCCTATGCACCTGTCCATAGGAGCTGCAGCTCCTATGCACCTTTGAGGTTTTTTCCTCTGGATCGTAAGATGTATGGTTCAAGGAGCCCCGCACGCGTAAATGTGCGTCATTTTGTGTTCCACTCGTGTTGAAGGGGTGACGGGGTGAATTAATTATTAATTAATAATTAAAATATTTATTTATACTCGTTTGAAACCATAATTTGTACTGCTCCTAATGAAATTTAAAAATTAAAAATTAATTTCGGTTGAAAATTGCAGGCTGTGGATTTTTTTTGCTCAATAGATGCATATAAATTGGAAAGTACCTGGCGGGGGGCTAAGCCCGGGGTTTTTGGTGACAAAGACGTTATGGAGGCAAAAGGCATAGCATCTACAATAACGAAAGGGAAAGTAATTCTTGGTATGCCTAATTTACATGCATCATAAAAAAATCGACATATTGATCAAGTACTTTCACAAAAACTTGTTAGGTACTCAAAATGCTTAAAATTCCGATAGTTCAGACTTATTTTCTCAAACTTTTCTAAGTAGGAGACCCCCGGGCCCCCCTCCGTGGTAGTTTTATTGGTCGGTAAAAACTCAACTTTACTGCTTGGAAAATGCGAAAAACCTCACTAATTTGGGCCTATTTGTCGATTTTTTTTCCGGGGGTGAGCCCCGGTACCCCCTTTTTCTAGGGTATAACATGCGCAAAACCTCACTAATTTGGGCCTATTTATGAATTGCTTTTCTTTTTTTCTCCAGGGGAGACCCCCGGGCCCCCCTTTCTTCTTTCTCACTTCAGAAGTGAATGAGTAATGATTCCCGGTTTTGGGGTCCTAAATCCCCCCCCCCCCCCAGAAATGTTGGGAATTTACGCCAATGACTATATTACACTTATATTATCAATTTTTTTCCCCGGGGGAGACTCCCGGGCCCCCCTCTTTGGATTACGTGCAATATTGTTTCTATAAGATCTAGTCCGCATATCAACGTTGTCTGGCTGTGTCCCCACTAATTTAGCTTTTTATATGTACCTATGGTAACATAAATAGCCTACGAGTAACACCATAACCTGCATAACCTGGGATAGGATCACAGCCACCCCCGAAGAAAATCGTGGCTAAGGCTTGCATTCCACTAATGACAATCACTCATAACAAAGATGAAATAATAAGACAAGGTAGGGCGCACCAAAGGTCTTGCGGGGGGAGGGGGGGGGGCGCAGCAAAAGTTAATTACGCTACTGCTCAAAACGTGTAAATCCGGTGAAATCTTGGGGCTCCTTATAGTACTGCGTATAAATTGGAAAGCAAAATTTTCTTCAATTTATGCTTCAGAGTCCTGTCATTGGTCGGAAAAATTGCCCAAGGACCAAGAAATAGCCCAAAGTTAAATTTTTGGTTTTCTCTAACATAGCCCCTAATTACACAATTCGTAAACATTTCTTCAATTTATGCTTCAAAGATCTCTTATTGGTCGGAAAAGTGGCCAAGGGCCGAGAAATTACCCAAAGTTAAACTATTCGGTTTTCTTTAACTTCCCCCCTAATTCGAAAAATTTCTTCAATTTATGCTAAGCAGTAATAATTTATTTTCTGACACCGTTTTCATCATTCGTTCTAATATATGTATGTTATGTTATGGCACAGTTGCATAACTTGATTTACGAAAAACAGCTCAAAAATGGTTATTTTCTGTAAAATTTGATTTTGTCACATAAAATGGCCATTGGGGATGTCCGAGTTGCTCTCCATGCATGCTCATTCTGCGGGAACTACACATTCCTGGTACGATACATTGTATCATTATTCCCTTACATCTAATCTTACCTTTCAAGTATGGAGTGAGGGCACAACCTTCACAATTACAATTTTTTGAATAATAGGCCCGATCAGGTGGGTTTACATATTGTGATAGCATTAACACTGAGAACTTACCGACGATGATTTCATTTTTCCTACATGGCTACATGTCACCTGGAGATTTCATGTGTGAAAAATAGGACTGAAATAATGAGGGTTTTAATACGCATTTTTATAGCATTAAAGTTTTGAATTTACAGACGAGCCCGAGTTGGGCTAGCTGTGACTAATTATTTAAGTAACTATATATTAATTGAATTCAATAATATTGGCAAACAAAATACAGGCAAAACTGTTGTAACAAATAGTGAAGTGTGAAAAAAATCATGATGATTAGCCTACGAAGGTATTTAAATTGAAAAAAAAAATGCATTAACAGAATACATAATATGCTAGGCCTATAATGAATGCGAAAATTGAAATAAATAAATAATGACTTTATTCTGTTATTATGCCAACCTAGTGGAGTTAGGGCTATAAAGCCTTCTCTCATACCCAACTAGAAAAGCCCAGGCCTGCCTGCTTTACATGCCCTCCGAAGCATGATGAGAAAATTTATCATATGTGGGACTCAAACCAACAACAGACATGAATCGGCAAGGAAGGAAAAAAAAATGAGGGTTTTTAACGAAACTACGATGCTTAGGGGCCGCTCTTGGTGTTGAATGGGGCTAATCTGCTTGCACTAGAAAATTAAAAAATATTCAAATACTGTAATTAAGCCCAAAATTATCTCGTTCTTGGCAACTTTTCTAACCAATAACAGCGATATCGATTATGATATTTAATTATTTAATTTGTCGAATTGTGCATTTAGGGATGAAATTATTAAAATAAAAATTAAACTTGAAATTTGGCAATTGTTCCGCTCTTGCCATATTTTTCCGTCCATAACAGTATTCTGAACCAGAAATTTAAGAAAATTTTCGAATAATGTAATTTAGAGCGAAGTTAGTGAAAACCAAAATTTTGGGTAATCTCTTTACTCTTGGCCACTTTTCCGACTAATAAATTAATAACAAATATATATATCAGATAATAGATATATCAGGGCGCGGAGGGGTTGTCCACCTGGCGTCACTGGAGGTGAGGTAAATTCTAGATACCTCACAGTAATAATGGCAGGGCACGCATTGGATTTGAGCGTGAATTTTCAAAATTTTTGAAAGAGAAATGTTTTTGCACAAAACAAAATAGTTTCTTGGTAAAGAAACCTGTCCGGTTTCGTTACTCAATTTAACACCTAAAACATGCCTGAAGGTACAAATCATCGATAGAAAGGTTTCGCAGATAAATTATTTTTTAACCATTTTTAATGAAAATTTAGTTATTTTTATTTTTTACTCTCAGAAGCAAACTATCAAGGGGCAAGTGCCCCACCGCATTTTGTTAACGTTAATAACGACTACAATATATGTGAATTTAAAAGAAATCGTTGGAGCCGTATTTGATAAATAAATTTTTTAGACGTTTTTGGAGTTTTTTGAGAATAAAACCCCCCAAATTGAGATAGCCCAAAATAAATTGACGCGAGGTATGATTTTTATGAACCTACATGCCAAATTTCATCTAAATCGACTGAGTAGTTTGTCTGGAAATCGATGAACAGACAGACAGATTGAGTGACAGAGCGACAGACTTTTCGTAAAAAACACTTTTTTGGGCTCCTGGGACCTCACAACCAGTGGCGTAAATAAGACCCCGCAACCCCCGCGGCGCGGGGGGGGGGGGCACAGCATTGTGGGGGCGCACTTCGATTCCCAAAAATAATAAGATAATCTATGTAATTAATAAAAATATTAAATATCAATTTGTTTTCGAAGTTTTATGAAGTTAGGAACTTCATCTCATTTAAAACTAAAAATTATATTTTTCGTCTGTACTGCGGTACACCAGGGGCAGCAGAATGCACTGGGTACCGGAAAAACCAGACAGGGACTGGGACGTTTTCCATTAGACCTACTATTTTATTATTTATTCTACAAACTTTTTCTTCCCATTCCACCAAGACCTTAAGCAAGGGGGCATATTGGGCTGCAGCCTCCCCCCTCCCCATAAATAACATAAGTAACGTGAATATGTCTTCCTGTGTAAATTATAAGCTTTGCGGCTGTTATAATCGTGAAACCTCACTATTTCGGGCCTATTTTTTTAAAAAAACCTCCGGGGGAGACCCCCGTGCCCCCCTGTTTGCTGCAATATGAATAAGGATTCCTTTGTCAGTTTTGTACCCTTCCTTGCCTGGGTGGGAGGGTTGAGTTTGTCGTTAAAAGAAACTGTTACATTAGTAGCAAATTACTTAAAACGCGTGGAAGCGCACTTAAAATGGGCGTAATTTCAAGGCTGAAGCTGGAATTTGGCAATTTTAATCAACATTAAATATCTGCTTATGCTCACTTGAACACAGGAGAATTTTGAAGTTTTCGTTAAAGAATGTTTGTTAGTTCATTTGAAGCATTCCGTGTAGACGTTAAAATAGAAATCTATGTCACACCATCAATGAAACAATGTGAAAGGGAAAGAAGGGGGGCTAATTGACATCCGTATTTTTGGCCCTAAGCAGAAAGTTACATGAGCACAAGAGCTAACTTCTGGTTCATAGGAGCTGCAGCTCCCATGTACATTTAGGAGGCACGCCCCCCCCCCTCTTTGATTCATAGGAGCTGCCCTGTGACATGAGCACATTGGAATTGAAAATTTAAAGGTGCATTTCCAGAACTTTTAGCCGAATAATGGAACAAAATCTTATACTGCTGTAACCAGAGGGAAAGATTTCAATTTCACTGAAAGCAACAATTGTTTATTTATCTCAGGACTCGGAGGAACAGCTGAAGAAGCCACAGATAGCCTATGGTATGTATGGTATCAGGAGGAATCCGACACGAGAATGTATTTCCACTGTAAAAATATATTGATTCATGCCCCAAATAAACGATTGGTTTTGAATTAAAATCAATGACACTGTTGTGCTTCCTATTTTTGCCAGCAATATAACCCAAGAACAAAATAACACATAGGACATTGATTTTGGGACGGCTGTCCATATACGAACTATTAAGATATTTCATCTGAGACTTGATCTCCTGAGCCTATGGCAATAATTGAGGACATGAACTCTCTATTTTACGGTATTATTGAAAAAGACCGCATTTTCCCTTTGCCTCGAAAACAAGATATGAAGTTATTGCTTTAAAAGCATGCATTCCAATCATGGCTTTAGAGACATCGGGTCCCATTCTCTTAGCCAAGAGGGTGGCGTCAATAGCTCGCCTAATGAACACTCGTCCCAAAATCAATGTAGTAGGTGTTATTTTGTTCTTGGGTTATATTGCCGACAAAAAAAAAAATTGGTTGTTTGTAAGTCGGTTGTAAAGTCGGTTTACGGACGATAGTTTTACGTGACAACCCCTAAATCAACTTAAACATAATTTACTAACTTACCCTAAACAATATATGGCTGGAAAGAGTACCGTAGTTTGCATTTTTTAAATAGATAATAATGGGGCCGAAAGAGTCCTATTTCGGTTGAAAATCGTGTGCACCCCCTGACGTTTCACACCCCCAAAGCGAAACCCCTGACTTGATCACCACAAATATAGCATGGCCTGAAAGGGGAGAAATAGACGAAGACATGGGTATAATTTAAATTAAGGTAGGCCTTCCTCGTCAGCCTAAAAAAATTGCTTTAAACCCCCCATGCAATTCAAATGGGATTGTTGCTAATACGTCATTTTTTTTGTTCCACTCGTGTTGAAGGGGTGAAGGGGTGAATTTGAAAATATTTATTTGTACTCGTTTGAAACCATAATTTGTACTGCTTCTAATGAAATTTAAAAATTAAAAATTAATTTCGGTTGAAAATTGCAGGCTGTGGATTTTTTTTTACTTTATGCATATAAATTGAAAAGTACCTACCCTTTGAACCCGTTTTCCGCCGGTACAGTGATTGCTTACCCTAAATATATGCCTGGAAAGAGTAAGAAAGGTGGAAAAGAACTAACGTAGTTTGAAGTTTTCAAATTGATATTAACACCCCCGAAAGGACATATTTTCCATTAAAATCGGCAAATTTTGGCGTACCTCCTCACGTTTCCACCCCCCAAAGTCGAACCCCTTGCCCTATCACAACAGATATAGCATGGCCTGAAAGAGCAAGAATAGACGAACACATGGGTATAATTTCAATTGAAATCAATAAAAAAGCCTTTAAACCAGCGTTACTGACCCGCGTTAGCGACCCGTGGTAGCGACCCGCGTGAGCGACCCGCGTGGCCGGCCTGTGCTTCAATTATTAACATTAAATTGGCTGTATTGCTGGCCACAATAGAGCAAACTTAATTTTAGCGCGGTTTTTAAAAAATTTAGAAATGATGTATGGGAAGAATCAGATAATTGCACGAAATCAGGACTACCGAACTTGGTTAAGTCACTTAAGTCGAGCTGACGCCTCCTTTTTCTAACATAAATTTTAAATTTATGCTTAAGAATTGAGCTATTAGTCGGAAAAGTGGCCAAGAGTAAAGAGATTACCCAAAATTTTGGTTTTCACTAACTTCGCTCTAAATTACATTATTCGAAAATTTTCTTAAATTTCTGGTTCAGAATACTGTTATGGACGGAAAAATATGGCAAGAGCGGAACAATTGCCAAATTTCAAGTTTAATTTTTATTTTAATAATTTCATCCCTAAATGCACAATTCGACAAATTAAATAATTAAATATCATAATCGATATCGCTGTTATTGGTTAGAAAAGTTGCCAAGAACGAGATAATTTTGGGCTTAATTACAGTATTTGAATATTTTTTAATTTTCTAGTGCAAGCAGATTAGCCCCATTCAACACCAAGAGCGGCCCCTAAGCATCGTAGTTTCGTTAAAAACCCTCATTTTTTTTTCCTTCCTTGCCGATTCATGTCTGTTGTTGGTTTGAGTCCCACATATGATAAATTTTCTCATCATGCTTCGGAGGGCATGTAAAGCAGGCAGGCCTGGGCTTTTCTAGTTGGGTATGAGAGAAGGCTTTATAGCCCTAACTCCACTAGGTTGGCATAATAACAGAATAAAGTCATTATTTATTTATTTCAATTTTCGCATTCATTATAGGCCTAGCATATTATGTATTCTGTTAATGCATTTTTTTTTTCAATTTAAATACCTTCGTAGGCTAATCATCATGATTTTTTTCACACTTCACTATTTGTTACAACAGTTTTGCCTGTATTTTGTTTGCCAATATTATTGAATTCAATTAATATATAGTTACTTAAATAATTAGTCACAGCTAGCCCAACTCGGGCTCGTCTGTAAATTCAAAACTTTAATGCTATAAAAATGCGTATTAAAACCCTCATTATTTCAGTCCTATTTTTCACACATGAAATCTCCAGGTGACATGTAGCCATGTAGGAAAAATGAAATCATCGTCGGTAAGTTCTCAGTGTTAATGCTATCACAATATGTAAACCCACCTGATCGGGCCTATTATTCAAAAAATTGTAATTGTGAAGGTTGTGCCCTCACTCCATACTTGAAAGGTAAGATTAGATGTAAGGGAATAATGATACAATGTATCGTACCAGGAATGTGTAGTTCCCGCAGAATGAGCATGCATGGAGAGCAACTCGGACATCCCCAATGGCCATTTTATGTGACAAAATCAAATTTTACAGAAAATAACCATTTTTGAGCTGTTTTTCGTAAATCAAGTTATGCAACTGTGCCATAACATAACATACATATATTAGAACGAATGATGAAAACGGTGTCAGAAAATAAATTATTACTGCTTAGCATAAATTGAAGAAATTTTTCGAATTAGGGGGGAAGTTAAAGAAAACCGAATAGTTTAACTTTGGGTAATTTCTCGGCCCTTGGCCACTTTTCCGACCAATAAGAGATCTTTGAAGCATAAATTGAAGAAATGTTTACGAATTGTGTAATTAGGGGCTATGTTAGAGAAAACCAAAAATTTAACTTTGGGCTATTTCTTGGTCCTTGGGCAATTTTTCCGACCAATGACAGGACTCTGAAGCATAAATTGAAGAAAATTTTGCTTTCCAATTTATACGCAGTACTATAAGGAGCCCCAAGATTTCACCGGATTTACACGTTTTGAGCAGTAGCGTAATTAACTTTTGCTGCGCCCCCCCCCCCTCCCCCCGCAAGACCTTTGGTGCGCCCTACCTTGTCTTATTATTTCATCTTTGTTATGAGTGATTGTCATTAGTGGAATGCAAGCCTTAGCCACGATTTTCTTCGGGGGTGGCTGTGATCCTATCCCAGGTTATGCAGGTTATGGTGTTACTCGTAGGCTATTTATGTTACCATAGGTACATATAAAAAGCTAAATTAGTGGGGACACAGCCAGACAACGTTGATATGCGGACTAGATCTTATAGAAACAATATTGCACGTAATCCAAAGAGGGGGGCCCGGGAGTCTCCCCCGGGGAAAAAAATTGATAATATAAGTGTAATATAGTCATTGGCGTAAATTCCCAACATTTCTGGGGGGGGGGGGGGATTTAGGACCCCAAAACCGGGAATCATTACTCATTCACTTCTGAAGTGAGAAAGAAGAAAGGGGGGCCCGGGGGTCTCCCCTGGAGAAAAAAAGAAAAGCAATTCATAAATAGGCCCAAATTAGTGAGGTTTTGCGCATGTTATACCCTAGAAAAAGGGGGTACCGGGGCTCACCCCCGGAAAAAAAATCGACAAATAGGCCCAAATTAGTGAGGTTTTTCGCATTTTCCAAGCAGTAAAGTTGAGTTTTTACCGACCAATAAAACTACCACGGAGGGGGGCCCGGGGGTCTCCTACTTAGAAAAGTTTGAGAAAATAAGTCTGAACTATCGGAATTTTAAGCATTTTGAGTACCTAACAAGTTTTTGTGAAAGTACTTGATCAATATGTCGATTTTTTTATGATGCATGTAAATTAGGCATACCAAGAATTACTTTCCCTTTCGTTATTGTAGATGCTATGCCTTTTGCCTCCATAACGTCTTTGTCACCAAAAACCCCGGGCTTAGCCCCCCGCCAGGTACTTTCCAATTTATATGCATCTATTGAGCAAAAAAAATCCACAGCCTGCAATTTTCAACCGAAATTAATTTTTAATTTTTAAATTTCATTAGGAGCAGTACAAATTATGGTTTCAAACGAGTATAAATAAATATTTTAATTATTAATTAATAATTAATTCACCCCGTCACCCCTTCAACACGAGTGGAACACAAAATGACGCATTAGCAGCAATCCCATTTGAATTGCATGGGGGGGGGGGGGGGGGGTTTAAAGCAATTTTTTTAGGCTGACGAGGAAGGCCTACCTTAATTTAAATTATACCCATGTCTTCGTCTATTTCTCCCCTTTCAGGCCATGCTATATTTGTGGTGATCAAGTCAGGGGTTTCGCTTTGGGGGTGTGAAACGTCAGGGGGTGCACACGATTTTCAACCGAAATAGGACTCTTTCGGCCCCATTATTATCTATTTAAAAAATGCAAACTACGGTACTCTTTCCAGCCATATATTGTTTAGGGTAAGTTAGTAAATTATGTTTAAGTTGATTTAGGGGTTGTCACGTAAAACTATCGTCCGTAAACCGACTTTACAACCGACTTACAAACAACCAATTTTTTTTTTGTCGGCAATATAACCCAAGAACAAAATAACACCTACTACATTGATTTTGGGACGAGTGTTCATTAGGCGAGCTATTGACGCCACCCTCTTGGCTAAGAGAATGGGACCCGATGTCTCTAAAGCCATGATTGGAATGCATGCTTTTAAAGCAATAACTTCATATCGTGTTTTCGAGGCAAAGGGAAAATACGGTCTTTTTCAATCATACCGTAAAATAGAGAGTTCAAGTCCTCAATTATTGCTATAGGCTCAGGAGAGCAAGTCTCAGATGAAATTGCTTAATAGTTCGTATATGGACAGCCGTCCCAAAATCAATGTCCTATGTGTTATTTTGTTCTTGGGTTATATTGCTGACATATAGCCCCGCCCACATGTGCTTTCCTTTACTTCATCACCGATACTCTTGGCCGGTACCACACCATGACATCCCTTATGAATAGCGTCTTAAAGGGTGAAAGCCCCGACGGAATTTTCTTATATTTAAGTTTACACATACTAGACACTATTACGCATAGTTTCAATTTGATATTTGTCATCCTCTCATTCGTCAAGTAAAATTATACAAAAATTTGAACCAGTCTTAAGGGATGAAAGCCCCAACGAAAAATTCTTATTTTCAGTTTTCAGACTTGGGTGAACCATGGTTTTCAGATAAGGGGAAATTATTAGCCCACCTCTTCGACAAATTTTTCCCGTTCCCTCCTTTTTTGGATTGCTTCTTAAGGGGTGAAAGCCCCAATGGAATTTTCTTATAATTACGTTTTGTCATACTAGAAACTACTATGAATTGTTAAAAATTGAGATTTGTCAACATCTCGTTCGTCAAGTTTAATTTGACGAAAATTTGTCCCCTTCTTAAGGGATGAATGTCCCAACAGAAACTTCTTATTTTTCTTTTTCGAGCTCAGGAGAACGGTGGGAATCATGTATAGGGAAATTATAAGCCCACCTCTTCGTCAAATTTTTCCCGGTCCCACCCCTTTTGGATTGATTCTTAAGGGGTGAAAGCCCCAACGGAATTTTCTGATAATTACGTTTTCACATACTAAAAACTACTAGGTATTATTTAAAATTGAGAAATGTCATTATCTCGTTCGTCAAGAAAAATTTGACGAAAATTTGAACCACTCTTAAGGGATGAAAGCCCCAACGAAAAATTCTTATTTTCAGTTTTCAGATTTGGGTGAACTATGGTTTTCAGATAAGGGGAAATTATAAACCCTCCTCTTCGACAAATTTTTCCCGTTCCCTCCCTTTTTGGATTGCTTCTTAGGGGATGAAAGCCCCAACGGAATTTTCTTATAATTACGTTTTGACATACTAGAAACTACTATGCATTGTTCCAAATTCAGATTTCTCAAAATCTCGTTCGTCAAGTTTAATTTGACGAAAATTTATCCCCCTCTTAAGGGATGAATGTCCCAACAGAAACTTCTTATTTTTCGTTTTCGTGCTCAGGAGAACGGTGGGAATCATACATAGGGAAATTATAAGCCCACCTCTTTGTCAAATTTTTCCCGATCCCACCCCTTTTGGATTGCTTCTTAAGGGGTGAAAGCCCCAACGGAATTGTCTGATAATTACGTTTTCACATACTAAAAACTACTAGGTATTATTTAAAATTGAGAAATGTCATTATCTCGTTCGTCAAGAAAAATTTGACGAAAATTTGAACCACTCTTAAGGGATGAAAGCCCCAACGAAAAATTCTTATTTTCAGTTTTCAGACTTGGGTAAAACATGGTTTTCAGATAGGGGGAAATTATAAGCCCTCCTCTTCGACAAATTTTTCCCGTTCCCTCCTTTTTTGGATTGCTTCTTAAGGGTTGAAAGCCCTAACGGAATTTTCTTATAATTACGTTTTGACATACTAGAAACTACTATGCACTGTTCCAAATTGAGATTTCTCAAAATCTCGTTTGTCAAGTTTAATTTGACGAAAATTTGTCCCCTTCTTAAGGGATGAATGTCCCAACAGAAACTTCTTATTTTTTGTTTTTGTGCTCAGGAGAACGATGGGAATCATATATAAGAAAATTATAAGCCCACCTCTTTGTCAAATTTTTCCCGTTCCCACCCTTTTTGGATTGCTTCTTTTGAGGTGAAAGTCCCCTGGGAATCCTCTGATTTCAAGATTTCGTCTACTGTACATAGTTCAGCGTAGTTTTCTTTGAAAATTTTTGACCCACCAGTTCGTCAAGTTTTTCCAAAAATTAGGCACTTTAAAAAATTTGTAGCACCCAAAAGCCCCAGAGCCGGCTCGTAAGAAAAGGTTTTTTACAGACTAGAGACACATCCTAAGCGCCTCATGAGCTCAAACCTTCTCCGGAACTTCGTCAAGTGAGACCCCCCCTGGCTCCCGGACTAATTGTAACAGTAGTAACAATGACCGGGCACGCAATGTATTGGAGCGTGAATTTTCCATAATTTTTTCAACAAAAAAAAAATTTCCACTCTATTGAACACCTAAAACATGCCTGAAGGTTGAAATCATCGAGAGAATGGTACCGCAGAAAAATTATTTTTAGTCATTTTTCATGAAAATTGGCTTGTTTTTAATTTTTTACCCCCAGAAGCAAACTAGCAAGGGGCCAGCGACCCCCGCATTTTTTCAACATTAATAACGACTACAATATATGTGAATTTAAAGAAAATCTTTGGAGCCTTTTTTGAGAAATAATTTTTTAGACGTTTTTTTGGAGTTTTTTGAGAATAAAACCCCCCCAAATTGAGTTACCCCCAAATAAAAAAAATTGTCTCGAAGTATGATTTTTGTGAACCTACATGCCAAATTTCTTTAAAATTGACTGAGTACTTTGCCCGCAAATCTACTCACAGATGACTGAAGCCTGACCACACGGGTACAGAGAGCATGCGCATTGACGAATGCATCGGGAATAGGGATCACGCGCCGTCCAGACTACAGCATGCCGATCGGTTTCCCTTTGACAGAGACCACAAACTTAGGGATCCCGTAATCCCTGGCCGTAATTTTTTTTTTTAATTTTAATTTTTTTGTTGCGTCCACACTACGAAAAAGCACTGTGGCATTGCCATAATGCATTGCGTTAATGCATAGTCTGGACGCAGCTTAAGCCAATAGCAGACCGAGGCACAGCACAAGCTAATTCACAAATTCAGACTCGTATCTGTACTTGGTTTTGTCATGCTTTCGCCTGTTTCATTGCGTCAATGGTAAGCTTGCCCCAGCTTGTCCATTATCGCTTGTAGCCGGCGTAGGTTGACATCGAGAATGTGTGTCAGTTTGCCTATGGCCAAAAATGTATACAGTAACAATACAAGGAACCGGTCCGAGTTTACTCGAACATGCTTTCCAATTTATAAATAAGCAGATATTGACATGCGTAATTTCATTTATAATAAATTTTTCAATTTCCCAATGGTTAAATTTTAGATCCCTCAAGGGGGGGGGGGGGTTCACCTCAATATATATATATTAAAAACCCCTTAAAACTCAATTGCATATTCTGGAACGAACAGACCAATACATTGTAACTGTAGTAACAATGTCACATGTCACGTAATGTATTGGAGCATTAATTTTCCATAATTTCTCAAAAAATAATTTTTTGCACGGAAGCAAATATTTTTTTGGGAATGCAACCTGCCCGTTTTTGTTATCCTATTGAACACCTAAAACATACCTGAAGGAAGAAATCATCGATAGAAAGGTTTCGCCTAAAAATTATTGTTTAGTCATTTTTCATGAAAATTGAGTTATTTTTATTTTTTTAACCCCAGAAGCAAACTATCAAGGGGCAAGCGACCCCCCGCATTTTGTTAACGTTAATAACGACTACAATATATGTCAATTTAAAAGCAATCATTGGAGCCGTTTTTGAGAAATAATTTTTCTAGACGTTTTTCTGGAGTTTTTTGAGAATAAACCCCCCCCCCCCAAATTGAGTTATACTTGCCATATTTCATCAAAATCGACCGAGTACTTTGCCCGGAAATCGGTCAACATACAGACAGAGCGACAGACAGACAGACATTTCGTAAAAACCACTTTTTTGGGTTCCTGGGACCTCAAAACGTGTAAATCCGTTGAAATCTCGGAATCAAAAATTTCGACCATCACAAAGCTTTCCTTATACTACGTATAAATTGGAAAGCAATAATGTCCGATATCCATGGGGTCGTTGGCAGTGGACAAGAGACCTATGGACCTGGGTCCATAAAAAGTCGTTAAAAAAATGAGTTACCCCTTATTGAAGGGCCATTGCCATAATGTTTGTTACTCCCGTGAGGCCGTGACGGAGTCCCCCAGTCTTTGACGAATGGTAAATGGGAGACCGTCCCTGTCGAAGTAGGTACTTTGCAGAATCTTTAGCATTTATATAAAAAAAAAAAAAAAAACACCCTTACCATTCCATACCGTAATATTCCCACTCGGAATGCCACTCAATTCCGAGTTAAGGAACGCAAAAGATCTTCAACAGTTCTCCGGACATTTTTTATTTTAATTTCGACTAAATGCTGATATAAATGACTATAATTAATACTAATATTACTCTTCCCCTCTAAGTTTCCTCATTTTCGGTTGAGAGCTCCAGAGGAAAAAAATATTTCTACCACTTCTCCCCCGTTTCTTTCCCTCTTGCTGTATAGTATAGAGGGACGCAGTGCTGATGCTATAAAGCCATTACCATCAGTAATGTCCCTGGGATGTCAGCAGAAGACCCCCAGCAAATTATTTATCGTTTTAATTTGGCCGCCATGTTTAATTATTGTTCACTGCAGTGGTCTTGTCTCATGGCTTCCGGAAGCGCATTAATTACTCGAGTGCGTTTTACTGATTTTTTCAATTTTTTCCGCTTATTCGTACTTCTCCTGGAATTTTTTAAAAAAAATTTTACCGCATGCGTAGTTACATGGCACAAGATACCACGTTAACTTATTCTCGGGGTTAAAAATGAAAAAAAAATTGTGGAGTGCAAGGCGCTGTTTTAAATTGTTTTGTACACATTTTAAACCCGAGGTTACCTCGGCGAGGTATAAGTTGACTTGGTATCTTATGCTTCATCTGCTGGTGGTAAATGTATTATTAATTTTTAGGTATGCATCATAGCCTCCAAAATTGCTATCATGTTCAGGTTTCCTTTAAGCCTAAAAGCCAAGGCCGTGCCCAGGTTTTAATTTCGGGGGGAGGGGGGTCCAAATTTTTTTTAAACCTAATTTATTAATGAATTAATGGATAAATTCTTCGAACCATACAGGTTTACATGCAAAAATTTATTTCGGGGGGAGGGGGTCCGGATCCCATGGGCCACCCCCCTGGGCACGCCCCTGCTAAAAGCCATCTTTGTACTCCATATAATAATTTGTCGCTGAATGAAAGAATAACGAGGTATCCGAAGTCAATACGATAAATAGTCCACTAGACTAACGCAGATTATGACTGTCAGTCCTACCCAAGAGTGTTAGCATTCATTTAGCGGAATTTATTCGAGATTTAATATTTTAATCTCGACTTGGTTGCATAATTATAAAAGGGCAGGAAATTCCGCATCTCTATTTTCACCCAAATTTGGGAAATATTCAGACAGCAGTTTTAGTCCTCTACTCCGGGCCTGCCGCCCCCTGCTGTAGAGCGGAAGGGTCCAAGGAAACTCCTCAAGTCCCCAGTCTGTCTTGTCTGTCCCCTTATACAGGTATAGGGTTGCAAAAAGTAGGTAGCAACTCTAGACCAGCCATTGGCTTAACAACCTGCAGTGGTATACTGTATGTACCTGAATTTTTGTTTTATGTAAGAATGCAGACACTAAAACCTGGGTAGTGATTGAAGGTATTTTGGCTGTAAAATTCTTCTTATTTTGTCGGTTTCCGAACCTTGGATCGTCTTGTTCATAGTCCAGTGCTCTACCAGCTAGACTGTTACTCCAATTCCAAGCACCATTACACATTTTAGGGCAACTGTCAGCATCGCTAAAGGTATCATACGGAGAAGTGCAGTGCTGACCGAATTTTCAGTGATTCACGTTTCACTTGCCAGTAGGTGACAAATTGATTACTGCGACGTAAGTATACTATTCACACAATAGAGCGTGTTATCTAACAATTAATCAAAACAAAAAAAAAAACACGTGCCGATCCCAATCAACTGTGCAGCTGCCAAAGGAGGAAAAAAAGGAAAAACCCTTGACGAAACTATATGGCCTTCCCCTCCCCAATGGACACCATGGGAGGTCCCCTATATATCATTAGCCCGAGCTTCTTTATTTCATACTGCCTCTGACACGGTCTTTGTTTAAAGCACGGAACCAAAGTTCTCATTTCAATAAAAGGGTTTTTGACGTTAAAATGAAATAAATTGGCGTTCAGGGGTTTTCGAATCGATAGGCACAAAGGAGGAATTCGTTTGTCGTAGGAGTATTTGAAAAATTGAAATTCACATATCACACAGACTGACATTTTAAATATTTTTTATTGCCCGGAAACTCGTACATACTAAACCTTTAAATTTTATTTTAAGCTGATGGTTTAATAAACATTGATGTACGATACCGTATAGCACCAATACTGTATTTTAACAAGTACCCTTTTAAGATTAAGAAATTCGGAAATTTTTTCTTGTGAGTTGGGGGTCCGTTGATGGTGGAGCTTCGTACTAAACCGAGATGATTGGAGGAGTGTTGTGAAGCAGGCAAAAGCCCACGAAGGGCTGTAGAGCCTGAAGAAAAAATTTTAAAGATCCTTAATGTTTTGCTATCAGTGTTGTGGCTCATCCATGTAGCACAGATCCCATCACTTCACTTGTGGCTTTTAATTAAACATAAAAGTATTAGAAAACTAGCCTATGTCTATTGCCTATTGGGCTTTATATAAATAATTATGAATTTTCTATTGTTCTGCTATATTAGTATTGTGTAGGTACAGCCTATTATTCGTATTGTATTAAAGACATAATAAAAAAAATTCTAAATAGGAATCGAAACTCTGTTCTCTGCTGAGCTTTGATTTCCACGGATCTGAGACTGAGAGAGCAGGTGGCAGATTTCCAAAAAAAAAAATCTCCCCCTTTCTGTTTGATGAATGAATTGAGATGGATAGATCCCATGACTGCTGACCAATTTGCTGATCTCATGTGTTTTCCCTTTTACAAGGAAAGTTCTTTTTAAATAAAAAAAAAAATCCTTCTGTTGATTTTGTGAGTTTTTTTGGTATGATGAGTCTTATTATTTTTTTAATTGTCAGCAAAATGTTATTTAATGAGATTTTCGAGTCTGTTAGACTTTTTACAATTCTCAAGCGACCGTAGATCAGCTATTTCCCCGAAATGTCCTGATATTGGCCTGAGATGGATGAGCCGTGTGTTATGGTCTTATTTCACCATATAGGAGGCTGTGTATAAAATATAACTTAATGATTAATTATTCAATATATTATGAAACACTTACCCTAATCTCATCTTGTAGCCGTTCTCTCATTGAGTTGTCAGCTACTTGTCTGCGAATTGACCTCTAAGTCGCTGTTACAAGTCTTTTATCATATCAGGGAGCCTACCCATCAGTAGTCTAAAAGACATGTAACTAGCGCTCTGATTGGCTAATAATGACGCGCATTGCTGACAGTAGGCCATAGGCAGTAGGCCATTGACACGTGTATTACCTTTATACCTAGCTGCTCAGAGTGAATCATTATTATGCCATTTAGGACAATTGTCAGCACAACACCGTGGTTCTTTTCAGGTTACTACTAACCGTAGGTACTAATTGAATTGTATTTCTTTGCTTTATATTTTTATGTTCATATTATTATTATTTTTATTCGATTTTTTTTCAGGGCCAATGACGGGCTATACAGCCTAAAGGGTCCAAATCAGAAATTGTAAGTTTATCTTGTATGTTTTCCCCAATAAAAAACATATTTGATTTGATTTTATCAATTTTGGTAGGGATGTTGTGTGTCACAACTACCAACCCCACTTTTTTACTGTATACCGGGTGATACCCTCCTTGACGAAATTCTGGTTTGATGCACCTTCCTCTCGTCGCTTTTCAACTGTCTAACAAGTACGACCCTCACATGCATTCCTGCAGACAGCAGCCCGGATATGTTCTGTAGAAAAAGGACGATGCTCCGAATAGACGTGGGTTCGAATCCCGCCAAGTCCAGCTTTTTCTAAATCCTCTAATTTCGGTTGTTATAACAAGTTTTAATAAAACACTAAGTTTTTGTTTGTTTAAATGTTTCCATCTGGGCGTTACACGAGGTCTTCTTGAGCTTACTGGGTGGGCTCCGAAAACCGCTTTGCTTCCATCGGGACTACATGCTTGAACCGTTACATCAGGCTCCCTTCTGGAGTGCTTTTGCTTCTGATTTTATATTGAAAATGAACAAAATCACTAATAGCCTTCTTTTTTTCTCTTTGCAGTTTTAAAGAAAAACTTCGAGTCGCCTCCGTACCCGCAGACAGTGGAGCTGGACCACCAGACCGAAATCCGGTGCCATGCCCCTGTGGGGTTCCCCTCTCCCGCAGTGTTCTGGTTAAAAAATGGTGCAGTGCTGGAAACGGACACCAATGTAATCGTCAGTAGTGAGGGACACTTACTCATCAGCCAGGCCAGGTTCCAGGACACCGCTAACTATACCTGTGTTGCTGAGAACCTCGCTGGAAAGAGGCTCAGTGATACTGTACTACTCAAAGTTATTGGTAAGCTTTTTGATATTACATCATTTAATTTAACCACCAGACCTGGAGTTATTTCAAATTGAAAAGTCAGACCATACAAACATGTTTTGTAGTAATGATTGGACATACTCAGTCAATCAATCAACTCGTTTATTTCACCTTTACAACAAAGTAAAATATTGCAGTAAGAGGTAAAGTCGTCACACAAATACAAATCAATACGTACACAAAGAGAGGATATCTATACCACTACAAATTACCATTACTGCACTGTTGCAGTTGAAGGATTAGAATATCACAGGCAAATTGCTTTGTCTTGAGCCTTTCTCTGTGGTAATGTTATTGTGTCATATTGATTATTAGATGTATTTGATATTGTCAGTTTCCAACTCATTCTTCCAGCGTTTTTGAGGACAAAAGCTTTACATACAACATAACTTATTATTTATTACTTATAGTTTATACGTAGATTGAGCGCATCCTTAATTTTTTTGTAAGCCCTCTTTAAATTGCATATTTCGGAAACGACACCTAAAAACCTAATTTTCTTCTTGTTGTAACAGTTGTTAGCCTTCTCTTTTGAAGTTAGTGAAATCCCATAATACTTTTAATTAAATTATACGTCATAATCAGTAACTGCCAGAATATGTCCGGCTGCAACCTAACCTTTAACCTTGAATAGTATCCTTTTATGTTTCAAAAACATTAATACATCGATTTATGCTATCTATACACTTACTTCAATATGAAAGCGAGCGTAAAAGAGGCCTCCGATAGTGCGGTTTAGTAGCTACAAGATAATAGAGCATAGAGGAATTATTCATTCACGCGCGTTATGCCTTTGAGGTGGATTCTACCTCTAAAATTAGAAAATATAACCGTCTTAAAATTCTCAGAGTCTAAAGTAATAATTCTAATTAGCCGTCGGAGGATAAGCAGAACTTTAACCGTGACTTCTCCATAACTCACGATTAGTCATTATACTATTTTGTCTCTTGTTGGAGATCAAAGTAAATTCGCAATGCTCGGAGCATCTTCAGCAATGCACGGGTGCGTGAATAATTGTACCGCAGTTGTCTCACAGCTACAGAAACTGCCTATGATCCCATTGAAATGTTAACTCGATATATCAAGCATTCATTGCAACCGCCGTCAGCTTTGGAAGTCATTGAGTTGGAATTCTCTCAAGGAATCCAGAACAACCGTTAGCGATAGCGTAATACATAAGTTCTGGAGCATGCAGTACAAAGGGCTTTCGTTCCGCGCTCCGTCGATCTTGAGTCCAATTAAGACAATTTCACCACTACTTACTGGCTGGCTGGTACGCACGTCACTGCTGGCCACAACATCCTAAAGCACCTTAAGGTGACCGGTGGCGAAGTTGCTGGCTTGACATGAGTGCCGATCTGAGACATGTCGTAACTCATAAGTATTAAGTTACGTACAGAAGCGACTGAAAGGACTGTTCAGATACACGCATGTATAAGATTGTGTACGATTAATTAAAAAAAAAAAAACCATACCGGTGACGCTATAGCACATGTGATGTAGGGCCTTCCACACGTTCGCCCCAGTCCCCCCGGTCCAGTGCTCTTCCATGCCAAGTCACGAACGCTGAGCTCTCTCTATCTTAGATCCCACTCAACATCGTCCTGTCGTAGCCTCGGTTAACCTTTTTCTACCCTGGGGTGTCTTGTGTAAGGCTCTTTTCGTCGCTCGGTCACCTGTCATGCGTGCCCCGTATCCTAGTCATTTGACACGAGCTTTCTTGACCTCAGCCACAATGGTGAGGTCCTCGTAGAAGGTACATAGCTCCGCATATGCGCCATATTCTGTTTTCTCACACTGCGCCAAATATTCTGTAAAGAATCCTGCGCTCCTAACTATTCAGTAACTACAACATCCTAAATGGAAGTGATCGAAGAAGATTTATACCAAACCGTTAAAGACATTTTTTTTTTTTACTGTGAGTAAGATGCATCCTTGTTCAATCACTGAAATGTCGTAATTAAGATTTCTCACTATTGCTGAACTTAGCATAAAAAGTGCAGAATAATATAATAAAAATTATGAAGAAGATAAACCAGCAGAAATGGCAGATGACGTTGTTTTCCACGGCGAAACGAAATAGAGCAGGAAATTCAATCAGGAAAGGAAAACCGATAAATGAACCGTGAATATGAGTATCTTTTTTATAGGGTTGTAAAAGATCACATACTCGAAATCAGTATTGCATGTTCTAAATCACTAAAGAATCCCCCTACCCCCTGAGAAAGCCCTTGTTTCTCAACCATTCCTAGTGTCGACAAGTAATTTATCACAGAGCAGGGTGGGCCCACCTTCGTTTTAGTGGGGAGAACAGCAAAAAGTTCTTTAAACCCAAAAGGGTGATTTTAGAGGAAATCACTGTAAATCTCCCTCGAGTAAGGGAGTAAGCCATTAAAGCAGAGGGAAGATACTGTATAGTATTTAGCTTCTAACAATAAATTGACAATTAAAATGGACTGGCATTGTTGGGACTGGGGGTACTTGTGTGGAGACTAGGGTGTTCCCCAAGTCACTATTCTGGGTCCCCTAATATTCATTCTGCTATTCAAGGATTTGTACCCTGTTATTGTCAACCCATTTTGAGTTTTAAAGGGGGTGTTTTATTGTTTTGGGTAAGTATCCTGTGGGTAAATTGGATCAATTTGGATGGGACGGTAATTGTTACGTGACTTGCGTTTTAAATTTTTCGGGTGCTGACTATAAAATCCCATACCATCTGTAAACATGCTATATGTTAATTGTGCCTGGCCTACTGTATATAGTTTATAACAACTCATCAGCATTAACTAACTAACGAACGAACAAACTTAATGTTCCTTTCCTATGGCATTTCCAAACTCCTGGATACGATTACGTTAAGCACTGATTTGATCAAATTCCAAAAGACCGATAAAGGTCTTGATAAAGTAATATAAGTTAATAATTATGTGTATAATGTGTAGTAAGTGTGCTAAAAAATAACTGCTCTAAAGACAGTGAACCGTTATAATATAATAACTGAAGAGAAAAACGATTACAACTTGTTCATAGACTTCTATAAGAAACGGAAGGTTCTACATGAAGCAAATAGTAACATGAGCATTCCCCTTCCAAAATCTATTAAATGCTGTTTATTTTTTTCCTATTTTGCGTGTTTATTTTAATTCGTTTTATTATTTACGACTGCAGCTACTATTGAGGGGCCTGGCGACAAAAACTTCTTTAATATCTCGTCCCCCTCATTTAGTTCTGTTTAAAAGTAAACACGTGTCACAAACTGCGCATTAGATTCATGATAAAGAACATTTTGATGCATACATTTATTTTAGTTTAAGCTTATTTTGTTGTTGTCTTCTTAAAGCTTAATCTCACAAATATTTACTTACTTCATCCAGCGTTCGTCCGTGTTTCGCTGAGCGTCCCAGTAACAATTTATGATATCTTCGTTCGTGAATTCGTTAAGTGCAAACCTTTAGGCGATCTCCGTCCTTGCTTCCGCGGTTTTAAGCTGACAGGAGACGTTGCTGATTTTACATCTAACTACCCGACTCCAGACATAGTAAAATACTTAGCAATGTATAATGTAGAATTAACCCTAATAGAGGTAGACCCATATCTTGAGTACCATCCATCAGAGATTGCTATTGCTGCTGGGGCTCTTTGCCTCGCCCGCGCTAGACCTCTTCCCGAGTGTGTGATAGTAGTATTAGTGCTATTATTTGGGTCAACGTTGTACTGTCGAAAATTTATTATTATTATTAGTGTTGAGACGCTATCGGACAACAGATTTAGCTTTCAGATTTCTTGGAATATTAGGCTATTAGCCCTAACGTGGCAAGATCTTCCCATTGTTTTTCAAGTACTTCGGTTTAGGAGGCTCCTTTTTGTTGCGTTGTTGGCTGTGGCATCAATCTGGTTTTTGGCTGGAACATCCTGGTTGAAAAACCTGAGGCAGTGCTTTGTCAAGAGTACGACTTCCCTTTTCAGAGCAGCAGTCCGTCCGAATTGCCATGATGATAGCTATATCTTCGATAGAAGAGGCATTTAAAGAAGAAGACAGTCCGTCCTTGGCTGGTAGGCCATTAGACGCCGTGCCACATAGTAGAGCCAAACCCTCCTGTGTCGTAGTTTGGTTTTCTACCTTAGTTGAGTAGGTCATCGGCATTCCCTTCCCCTTGGAAGCAGATGAGGCATTCGGATGACTCAGTGTTACCTATTCTGGAATCCAAGTGGCACGGTATAATCGAAAAGAAATATCAAGTCTTGCGGTTTGTTGTAAGTATTGCCAGAATTTGGAGAGGACATCAGTTGAAAATATAATCCTCAATTATCCCCCTCCAATGTGATTGTCCTATAATATTGAATGAGCTAAAAAAAAGAGTTCACTCATATAATCGACCTGTCAGCGAGGATTAATAAAAGTCAACGGTTAAATCTGGCAACACATGATTTCGAAAAACCCATCACTAAAAAACCGGATATATGCCCCTCCCCATCCAAAACCGAAGCTTCCCTCAATCGCCCCCCTGCCATGAAAGAATACACGTCTAAATTTTATGTAACGTGAAAAATAAATTATTTGATACATTTCGGATTTAAATGAGCCGTTTACAGTTTCAGCGTAATTTATGATGTGCAGTCGCCGCTTTTGCAGATGGGACCCCTCGTCATTCATGATTTCGACTTAAGATTTTTCTTTTATTCCGATCTTAGGTGCGTGTTATATCAGTTAAGACATTTTTTCGCAGTTATTTCCGCATATATTTTGTAATGGTGTTATTTCTCCTTTTCAAATTGGGCTTAATTTTTTAACTATCACTGAAACAACTACCAAACAGATGTGTGTTGAAAATCTGTCAGAAAATGTTTTCTATTCTTGGTATCTATCGGGACCTTTCTCTATGGGAAATGTGGATTAGTCAAAAAAATATATAGACTGCTTATGGTGCGTAATCAATCTGAGTTGGCCCTGGACCTTTCTTGTCCCCATAGCAACTAAGAAGAGCGTCGTAGCGCCGTATGGCGGCAGTGGTTTACAAACTAAAAATTATAAACATAAAAATCTAATTTACTCATCCAAAAAGGAATATATAGTACAACAATGTCATACAATAGTTTTTAAATTTAATGCAATTTAAAAGGAAAAATAAGTAGGTAGCAAATTTGGTGCTTCTTTTAATTTTTGACGTATGCATAAAATTAAAATCACACCAAAGAAAGGGGTGCCGCCAATTACCCAATGGGGTTCAGTAGAATACTTGGTCTATGGCATAAGCAGTCTTTATATTCTTTACGTCATAGTTTTTAAATACGCCAGCAACACGTATAATATTCCAAGTGCTAATATTTGAAATCAAAGGTTCATAATCTGGAAAAAAAAGTCGTCGCTCTGCAACACATCGCGTGTTTAGACCTCAGGACTGGCAGAGGATTCTCTTTCTTTAAGACTTATCTATTTGAGTTTTTGTGGTCAGAAACATGTATAGCAGTCGCGTTTTCCCTACCGGTGAATCTATGGTATAGGTATGAGATATTAGGCTTGGAACGTTTCCTTTAATCGAGTATCGTTTTATAGTTCAGTTATCTACAATCTACAAATTATATACGTACTATTTTGACATAATAGTTTTATCTGTAACGACGCCGAGAATACCATTGTATTTAGAAAATGGCCAATACATGACTTATGACTATGCCAGAGCCTGGTTTGCGCTTTTGTATCTGGAACAAACCTCACATTATTGTCCACCCAGTCAAACCAAAGACATATTGTCATGTTATTAGACACTATACACCCCCGTCTCCATCTTGATGTCTACTAAAGTGACTTATATAGTATACCGTATATTTAGCTGTGTAAATTGCATTTTAAAACATAAGCCATTAGAAAAACGAGAGATAGTAGGCTTGTTGGAATAGAGATAAACCTAGATAGCCAAATGGCAACCTAAAGAACATCAAACAAATTTTACATCAAATGTATCAATAAACATTGTTATATAGAAGTAGAATGGGACTATTAACACCCACCGATGCAATAATACCCGTAAATCTGTGCCGCGGACGGGATATGTGGGAGTACAAGCTATTGCATTGGGAATTACTTGAGCACTGATTGCATTTCCTTCTAAAAAGGCTACAGTTAGCAACAATCTACAAAACTGAAAAAAAAACATTGGGAATAAAGTTTTGTATACTACCAAATGCATTTCATTGCGATCCAAATTAATTTTAACTTATAAAATGACTAATTTCCGCGGGAACCAAAGGTCTTAAACCCATTACTGTATTAGATGGTGTAATACATAGATGAAATAGGCATACGATCATTTTAAATGACAATGAGAAAAGACTAAGTGTTGCTATCGCTTAGTTTGATTAATAGCGACCGGTACCAGAAAAAATACCCGCGTTGACAAGTACATGGGTTATACATGAGATAGCCGCTTAGGTTGCTCGTGGTGTAAACTTACCAGCCAACATTTTTCATGCGTGGATGTGGAGATTAGATATTTTTGCTGGCTTTATGGAATAGCTATTTTCTATAGGTAGTTTAAGGTGGGGCGTATATACACACATTTAATTATAGGTTGCTGTATATACAATAGAAAATAACTACATTGGCGGCGCTTTGAAAGGAGGGGGCTTGAGCACTACGTTACTGGTGTATTGCTTTCCTATTTACACGTTGATATCAGGAAAGGAAATTTTTTAGATTTAGATTTTTGCTTTCCAATTTATACGTAGTATAAGGAAAGCTTTGTGACGGTCGAAATTTTCAATTCCGAGATTTCAACGGATTTACACGTTTTGAGGTCTCAGGAACCCAAAAAAGTGGTTTTTACAAAATGTCTGTCTGACGCTCTGTCTGTCTGTCTGACGCTCTGTCTGTCTGTCTGTTCATCGATTTCCGGGAAAACTACTCGGTCGATTTAAATGAAATTTGGCATGTAGGTTTATACCTCGAGACCATTGGTTTTATTTTGGGCTAACTCAATTTGGGGGGTTTTATTCTCAAAAACGGCTCCAACGATTTCTTTTAAATTCACCTATATTGTAGTCATTATTAATGTTATTCAAATGCGGGGGGTCGCTTGCCCCTTGATAGTTTGCTTCTGGGGGTAAAAAAATAAAAATAACTTAATTTTAGTGAAAAATTAATAAAAAATCATTTTTCTGCGAAACTTTCCTATCTATGATTTCTAACTTCAAGCACGTTTTAGGTGCTAAATTGAGTAATGAAACCGGATACTTTGGTTTTCCAAGAAACTATTGGGTTTTGTGCAAAAAAAATATTTTTTTTTGAAAAAATGAAAGCAAATTCACGCTCAAATGCATTGCGTGCCCTGCCATTATTGCTGTGTGGTAATGTGTAGGTCTGACCTATCTAGAATTTTCGTGACCTTCAGTGACGTTAGGTGGACGACCCCCCCCCCCCTTGATATCCGAAATTTAACCATAGGAAAATTATTTACCATGAAATTAATCATTTTCTCTCTCTATTAATTGGAAAGCATGTTCGAGTAAACTCGGACCGGTTCTTTAGTTTTGAGATACCAGGAACACAAAAAAGTGGTTTTTACGAAATGTCTGTCACTCAGTTCGTCGATTTCTAGACAAACTACTCAATGGATTTTGATGAAATTCGGGTTGTAGGTTCACAAAAATCATGTTTCGGGACCATCTTTACTTTCTTATTTATGTACATTAGTATAAGGAAAGCTTTCTGTTGGTCAATATTTTTGATTCCGAGATTTTAGTGGATTTACACGTTTAGGGGTCCCAGGAACCCCTCATTTCACAAAATGTCTGCCTGTCGGTCAGTTTGTCTGTCTGTCGGTCAGTTTGTCTGTCTGTCTGTCTGTCTGTTCGTTGATTTGTGGGCCAACTACTCTGCGGGTTTTGATGAAATTTCACATAAAGGTTCACAAAAATCATATCCATTTTTTCTATTTCACACGTAAAGTTCATGTTGCACACAGAGTTGATGTGGAGACGTGGCTGGCACGCTGCCGTGCGAGTTGATGTAATTTTGAATACTACTGCTCAATTTAATTGCAACTGCTAGAACTGACAACGTTCACATGTCAAAAGCATATTAATTTTGGCATAAGTTGGTTTTCCATGCAGCTCGACAGCTTTGCTGAATCTCACTGACGCTGAGAATTTTGAATTGAACTCAAGTGTTCATGTTACATACAATACATGCTACAGCTACTACTGCTACTAATGCTACTGAAAATAGTGCGGGCAATGATATACCTACATTGTAGACTCGTAACCGAACTTACGTCTGTTACATTGCTTACATCAGCTTGTCCATTATCGCTTGTAGCCGGTGTAGGTTGACATCAAGAAGGTTTACCAGTATGCCGACGGAAACATTAAGGCGCCCATTCCACCGACCGGCTAGGGCTATTTACAAAAACGGTGACGTGGTAGCAGACATTCAAGACTTAGGTGGCGTATCCACCGACCTCGCGTTGCAGAATGCAAATGACATTGACGGAAATTAGAATTAATCTTTTTATAGAAATCTATTAAAATGTTTGTACTTAACATATCCCATGACGCCATTTTTTAATTTAAGTTTGTTTGTTTGTGATTTTACTGTATATGTATATGTTTATGTATGATCATTGATCAATTTTAACTATGGCTTAGAGGAAAATAAACATTTCCGTCATTTCTGCAATGCGAGGTCGGTGGAAACCCCGCCTAAGTCTTGAATGTCTGCTACCACGTCACTGTTTTTGTAAATAGCCCTAGCGGGTCGGTGGAATGGGCGCTTAAATAAAGAATGTCTGAAAATCAATGGGCCACCATAAAAAGTCCTTCAAATAATAATAATATACATTGTACATTCCGCAATAAGTCGTAAATTTAATTAAATAATGGGTATCAACTTTTATCTATCAACATGTCGATACATTAGTCCATGAATTACAAAACAATGAATCAAATAACCCAAACAGCGGCAACAAAACTTTTCCTATAACTGTATCCATCCAAACAAACCCATCATCCCCCCTCCCCCGTCAAAACAATACCCCATAATGGCAAACAAAATTTCACAATAGTCAACCACCCCTTGTAATCTTCGGATTGAAAACTTAAATAATCAACTTGATTACTGGGAAGCTGTTTGTATCAAAAGAGACACAAAGATGATAAAATCACCTGTATTGTATTAAATTGCATATGGCGGTTTCGGGATTCAAAATGGCGGAGATTACAACCCGTTGTGCAAATAATGAAATCTTGTTTGCTGACTGAATTACATGGAACCCTTTCAATCAGAGTTAGCGTAGGTAATGTGGTCTACGGATATTGACAAATGTAGGGGGGGGGGGGTCTTTTCTTTATGCTGTCTCTTAGTTAATTAATGCAGCATTGCAAAGGATTCTGTTACAGAGAATAATTAAAATTTGTCTGTCACAAAATTGGAGGAACCTTGTGTGGTGCACGAGTTTTTTTATCCTAGGTTGATACCTATCAGGTTTGGTAGCTCTTACTGCAGCCTTTGGCTTATTGTAACCAGGTTCGCCTTCTTTTTGTAACCTGAGGTTTCACATAGTATCCCTCAGGTTACACAATTCCTTAGCTTAGGTAACTGCGTCAGCTAAGTCCTGGTTTTGCTTCGATATGCTTCGTGAGTGTTCGTTTCCCTAATGCTGAGGTCCTGAGGCGAATGGATACAGAAGCCGACTTGCTGCTGACGGTTAAGAAAATGAAACTAATGGAACGAATGCCTTCTGCATGTAATATTCCAAGGGAGGATACAAGGACAGAGAGGAAGAAGAACATCCTGGTTCAAAAACCTGAGGCAGTGGCTTGGCAAGAGCACGACTTCCCATTTTCAGAGCAGCAGTCTCCAAGCTCCAAATTGCCACAATAATCACTATTCTTAAGAGTGTACAGCCCGTAGGAAAGTGGCAGCCCGAAATTTAATACTTTTTATTTTTTATTTAATTAACTAAGCATGTTATTAAAGATTTGGCTCATCAAAGTTGTAGCAGACTACTTCATGCATCATATAATAAGGTATTTTTAGTTTTCGAAATTGTAGCTTTTTTTTATAAAATCGATAATATGTGAAAAGTTATTGTTTATAAAATATTTGCATGTTTATGAAAAAACTACTATTGCGAAAATTAAAAATATCTTATAATATGATGCATGAAGTAGTCTTCTACAACTTTGATGAGCCAAATCTTCAATAACATGCTTAGTTAATTAAATAAAAAATAAGAAGTATAAAATTTCGGGCTGCCACTTTCCTACGGCCTGTACACTCTTAAGAAAGAAAGAAGAAAGTAAGAAAATTGTTCACTCTTACAATTAACCCGTTAATAAATTATACAATTTTATATAATATGTAAAATATACAAATTTAACTGAATGAATAAAATCTTAGATTGAAGAGACGCTTAAAAAATGAGAAGATAGAAGAGATAGGACTTTCAATCCCGCCAAAAAATTATTTTTTTAGTTCCTGGTGTCTCCTGTCAAGTCATATTCAACCAGTCACTGAGGAAAACGTGGCAGTTCCTTCTCGAAATTGAAAAAAACAAATTTTGTGATATCTTATGTCCCATCTCGCCTTAATAGAACTTTAGCATGGCTAACGTTTAGCAATTGAGCTTCGTGGATAACCACTTAGATATTTAGAAAGCAATTTCCTGCCATCGACACAATTAATTTTTCGTATATTTTTCTACCGCGAAAGAAACGTTATGACAAAGTGACAACTGGAAACCCCATAGATCTTTTCGAACGTCAAAACGATAAGGGATGAACAAAGGAAGAAAAAGTCATAGCCTTGGGGGTTCAGCGCATATCTAGAAAAGAGGGTGAAAAAAAAAACTGAGGCAAGAGATCTATACTCAGTGAAATTGAAATAAAAGTCTATGTTAAACCGGCATGACAAAATGTCACTTTGCTCTTATACTATATATATGATAACGTCACTGTGTGACATAATCCCCCCCCCCCACTCCCTGTTTCCCCTCCCCGCAAAATTAGTTTCCAAACAAAAAAGGAAGAGAGCGCTTCCTGCTTACAAACGGGGAGAGTGTTAGGGTGCTTTTGTTTTGTCCCTTGAATTATATTGGAATGACGAGGGGGCAATCTGGGCCCCCCTTAGCTGACATTCGGGATTGTGACGCGGTGACCTGTGAATACGAGATACCCTGGAAATTCATCCATTTTTTGACGAATTTTCTGTCTTGTATTAACGTGTTACTTTTTTTTGCCCAGCAGCATTATCTTTTATTACGTATTTAATTATAAATTAATATTGTATACTATTGTGCTTTCATCAGTCCCCTACTTCTTTAGGCACAAAAATAATGGACTTGGATTCTGACTTAAGAGTATGGCTTGGTGCTAGTGCTACAAAAATTATTTTTGAAAATTTAAACATTAAATTCCATGGAAAGGAAAACCTTCCGGTTTAAGTAGAGGAACTTAAGCATGTTAGGTACATTATGGAGCCGTCACTGGCTATGAATATGATCTGTGAAAATGAGTTGAATAACGGGCACTGAAGATGTCAAGTCGAAAGAGTTCCTTAATTGAGATCAATTGGTGATAGTAATGGTCGCATACCATGTATCAAAATGTAGAGGGACATTTCTTCTACATTATGAAACCTCACTAATGTCTCTACTATCATTATTTCAGTTATCTTCCACATTATTCTATACAACGCTTCCCGGAAACTTACAGATTTAGTTTGATAGGTTATTTACTTTTTATAATTATAATAATTGTGAATTGACCAGAAATTTGACATATACAGTCATTTAAGATAAAATTAATAAATTACCGACAGTACATCAGGACATGTAGAGTAGTGGTACGGACTCTGACTTTCACCCGAAAGGTTGTTGGTTCGAGTCCTACTCTTCCTACATTTTCTGGCCATGCTTCGGAGGGCATGTAAAGCAGGTGGTCCCGGGCTTTCTTAGTTGAGTGTAAGAGAGGGCTTTATAGCCCTAACTCCGCTAGGTTGGCTTAGTAATAGAACAAAAAAAGTCCTTATTTATTTATTTATTTATTTACATCATTGACGGCGATGAGCATAAGCCCCTATAGCCCAAAATTATTATTGTTATTATTATTGATGCAACAATATGTTATAGGCTAGAATCTGCCCACAAAATCTAATGGCCAAGTGTGATAGGCCATGTATTCCATCGATAAAAATAAAACACTAGACAGGACAAAAGTGTGAAACACAATAAACTGATACAATCGTCAGAAAGCACTCTCCCAGAGGGTCATCCAGAAAAACTTTTAAAAATCCTAAGACAAACGACGAGCAAACGCTAAAAGTCCTTACAGAAAACAAACTCGGAAAAGAAATTCTCAAACTTAGTTTGTCGTCCGAGCAAAAAACTTTTCCCGAAGAAAACTGTCTTTCTCATCGTCGTCAGTTAAAGTATACACCCAAAATACATTTTTCTCCGGGGGTTAAGATTTATGTGAGTTTCGAAACTTTTCTGACATCCCCTGTTTAAACCCCCCCCCCCTCCCTTAACGCCATTTCGTAGATGATGATGGGGGGCTGTATTTATTTTCTAATTTGTAAACAATGAAAAGTGGATGCGCGATTAGTGATTTTGAGATTCATCTTGGCTTGGGTTTACTGTATACGAAATCTTTGCTGGGGCCGTTTTAGCAGAAAAATGACATATTTCTAAAATTTTAACTTATTAACATTTGAATTAGGTTCTTTCTTTAAGATGTGGTGACAAATAAATTATCGCTAAGAATGTTGATGGTTTTCAGCAATAAATTTTCTACCTTAAAACTCATTTTAAAACTTTTCCATAGAATTTCTTATTTTCACTCGACGATTTAACACTCAGAAATGCTGCACATTTTCATAATAACAACTAACTAAACCCCCTATTTCACACTCGAATATTGAAAACTCGAATACTGTTTTAATATTCGATCCAATAAACATGAATATACCCATAAGAAAAATTGTTGCAATACCTAAATTCAAATTCAAATCATAGCCATTCCATTCCAAAAGTTATTTATTGTGGGAAAATATTATTTAAAGTTCATTTCAAAGTTTTGGCTCTTGTAATCAGGTTTTCACGACCTTCATGTAACTAATTATTGAAGCAATCTTTATTTTGATAATGTTACTTCGACAATATAAACCACACTTCTCCAATATCTATCACATTTTGGATTTGAAGCTGCTGCTTGATATTGGCACTTCGTTGATTTATTTTTTAATATTTACAATATATTTTATGCAAAAAACATATTGTATTATTAGTATTTTTAGTATTTTATATGTTATTGTTACAATATTGTCAAGTAGCCCATTAATTAATTTAGTCCAAAGTCAAATATTTATATACCAATAATCAGGACATGTAGAGTAATGGTACGGACTTTTCTTTCACCCAATATAATGTGGGTTCGAGTCCTACACTTGCCACATTTTCTGTCCATGCTTCGGAGGTCTTGTTCGCAGTTGAGTGTAAGAGAGGGCTTTGTAGCCCTAACTCCCGTAGGTTGCGCTTAGTAATAGAACAAAAAATCATTAGGGGTCTTCACAGTGTTCGTGTTATCGAGTTATACCTAGTTAAGTGTGTTATATCGAGTTACGTTAACACACCGATAACCAGTGTGCTATCCTAAACACACTTCCAAGTTGGTTAACGTGCTATTTAGCTTGCGCTGCGATCGATAGCTCAGGTTTGACCTCCACCATCATTATTTTTGTTGATTGATTTCAAACAGGAGTTTAAAATTTTGTATTTAAATTTATTTGCATAATCTATTATCACAAGCAATTACCGTAAATACTTAATATTATAATTTACAAAATGAACAAAAAATATAAACAAATGTGGCACTAGAATAGAGTTCTGCCACTTTCTTTAAACCCGTGCCACGAACGTCTGACTACTGCCACGTTGGTTAGTCTGTTTTCGATTTCGATATAGCATGATAACTCACTCCCGAGGTCCACTCACGGTTGTGTGTTAACTTGGATAGCACATCTAACTCGATAACTCGATAGCACATCCAACTCGATAACACCAACACCGTGAAGACCCCTATTATTTAATATTTGGAAATCTCTAGCTTAATCTGGGGTTCTTTTAATCATTTATTTATAAGTATGGCAGAGATTGTTTGGCTTTGTGAGAGGATGATTTGCCAAAATTCCCCCTCCGAAAATAGTTTCTGGTTGTATTTTAATACCAGCAGAGGGTAACACACGCTAATATTCAGGATTAATGGATTCCTATCTTTCTGCTTAAGTATCAGGTTTACATAAATAAATATTGACTTTTTGTTCTACTACAAAGCCGACATAGCGGAGTTAAAGCTATAAAGCGGTAAAGCCCTCTCTTACAATCAACTAGGAAAGCCCGGGCCTGCTTTACATGCCCTCCGAAGCATGGGCAGAAAATGTAGCAAGTGTGGTACACAAACCAACATCCGTTTGGGTGAAAGTCGGAGTCGGTACTACCACTCTGCATGTCCTGACGTGTTACGATAAAGAAGTGGAGGACGGCTCCAGGTGTTAAGAAACAAGTCCCTTAGGACACGTTAACAAACAAAATATGATATATCAAAACACTTTTCAAAAAAAAAAAAAAAAAAAAAATCCGTGAAACCCAGCAATAAAAAGTTACTTGAACCACAGCTATTGAGACTTAAAGCTCGGTCAAAAGTTTGGAAAAGCGTTTTGCTGTCGGGAAGCCCTCCAGAGACTCAAGTGGAAAGGACTGGACCCGCGTAGCTCATTCAGGGGCTTCACTAAGGGAGAGGGAGAGATGGGGGGGGGGGGGGGGCGATTTCTGCCACTTTTGTACGTTAGTTCTTTTGTGTCAGTACCATACAAGAACATATCGTCTGTTTTAGTGGCAAAAGTTCTGGGATTGCCGCCCAAGTCTTGTATTTCGTCCCTGATGTATGTAGGCTGCCGTAATCTTCTAACGTCATGCTGCGTTAGATTCTGAATAGTATATAAGTTAATCAGCACAAATCCTGTGGACGTATATCTATAGTAGCTAGCATATATTAGACAAGTCACAAGTGGTTCCCAACCAGTGACGGTCTATGGACCACTCAGGCCGACAATGTGTCGCTGCAGACCACCCCTTACATCTAATATTATTATTTTTTTTTTAAGAATTAGAAGGCTTTCAACGATATCACTATATTTAGCTTACAGCATGATCTTAATGAACGAAAAAGTTAATTTGAAGCTTGGTCACGCATGTTTCTTACAATCAATCAATCAAAGTGTATTTTTTTTTTTTTTGTATTCTCGGCAGGCCCGTACCCAAGGGGTCAGATGGTCATTGTATTGACAGTCTCACAGGTGAATTACTACGGATATATCATTTATAAAAAAAAAATTGGGCTTGGCCCTCCCCCCCCCAAAAAAAAAAAATCCTGGGTACGGGCCTGATTCTCGGTTTAATGTTGTTATTAGCAACTCTTAAGTCAATGCAGGCATTCTCGCGGATCATTTGCCAGGTTCTCGCAGACCACCAGTTGGGAACCACTGTTCTATAGCTATAGCATAAATAAATATTGACTTTTTGTTCTATTACTCAGCCAACCTAGCGGAGTTAGGGCTATAAGGCCTCTCTTACACTCAACTAGGAAAGCCCATGGCAAATAAGTGTGAGACTCGAACCAACAACCTTTCGAGTGAAAGTCGGAGTCTGTAACACTACTCTACGTGTCCTGACATCTCAAATGGGGTCACATGAGGCGTAAGTTCTCAGGAAAACTCAAACAATTTTCTTTTCTTTCACAGCACCTGGGCCCGACACTGTTGAAACAAATTTCACGTCCCTCGGTTCATTGCCCGTAATGAGATTGTCATTTGAATTTTTCCCCCAGGCCGTGTGATACAATGCAAATTTCCTAATACTTGTCCTTTTATTTTGGTTCGTCTTAAGCTGCTCCTATTTTGCCCCAACCGCCTTTTTTGCTGCTGTCGCTGCGTATATTGCTGACAGAAAAAGTTTGATGACTTTGACCGTCATCTATTTCAGTTGATGGTTGTATTTTGAACATTTTGTGGAAATGAACTATTAGTTGTTTCAATTATTTATTTATTTATCAAAAGCGACAGGTGGGGGAAACCTTCTTCTTCTTTTAATGCCTCTTCTACTATCAAAGACTGGCGATCATCATGGCATTTGTACCTTGGAGACTGCTGCTCTGAAAAGGGAAGTCGTGCTCTTGCCAAACCACTGGCTCAGGTTTTCAACCGGGATATTCTTCATCTGCCGGGAGCCCTCTGGTCCTTCTATCATCCTTTGGATTATTACATGCAGACGGCGTTAATTTTCGTTCTTCATCACATGACGGAAGTATGTTAGTTTCCGTTTCTTAACCGTCAGCAACGGCAACCCTTATAAAATCACAATTCGGGAAATATTGATCGCAGACCTATCATTGATGGATAAGCAAATGGAAGAAATGCTCCTGGCCACTTTGATATAACTAGGTAAATTATTTGACTGTAACACTGACAACGTTATCCTGTGGATTATTACTGTGGATTCCACGGTAATGTTATCGTACTCGATTTTTGCAAAAACTGATTTTGTCGATATCGGATGAAAATATAGACATGGAACTGAAGCCAATCGGTGTGGTGTTTGGGTTGGCTAGATACTATTGTATAATATATAATCTCATTGTAAATAACATTAACTTCGTAAAGTTTTCCTTCATAAAATTGTAAAAAACACAACCAGTTTTGGCTCACGCCATCCTCAAGTTTATGCATAATGAGTGACAAACTGACAGTAAGTTTTACAGAGTTAATAAGCAGACTATTATGGATGTATGTGCTAAATAATATCCAAATATTCAGGAACATTTGTTCCATTTACTAAGTCCTCAATTCTATGGCTATGAGATAGATATTTCATGTGATTATTTCTTTCGATTTTACGGGGAAAAGAAAAACAGATGGGGGATTTTCCGATCGCCGGCTTGAACCTCAAGTGATTTACAAAATCGGATACTTTCTACACTTCTTTATAACAACCACAAATTTTAATCTGAAATTCAAATAAGCAACCAAAATATTTCATAAAAACGAAAATATCCTGTATAACGAACGATTTGGAAATGTAAACATCACGATGATGATGCTTCAGAGATTGTTATCTAACAACGGAAAAGTTTTTTGCGACGCGCGGAAAATGAGTGGAAAAACATTTTTATATGGAAAATGGGACAACTTTGGGATGTTTACATAGAGCCTGCTACTTCCTCTTATATAATCGGTATATTTTTTTTTGGAAATTGACTACACTCCAAATCTGGAAATATGTTTTGATTCTGCCGGAAAATCGTGACTGACTGCTGAGGCTATGGTATTATTATTCTTAAAGACAATGGGAATGGTATTGAATTGTGAGGCCGTAAATCGGAATTGAATTCCATTTTTAAGGTGTGTTATCCATGATTGAGCACGTTTGAATTGGTTTGCTTGTTTTTCATTAGTTCAAATTTGGTCGGTAAATTGAAATGCGCATTATTAAAAGAACCGGTACGATTGAACCCGTACATGCTTTCCTAATTATTAATTAGGTACTCAAATAGTTTCTTGGAAAATAATTGTCCCGGGGTTAAGCCCCGAGTTTCCCTATCGCAAAGTACTGAATTGATCAATTATACGATTGCATAGTCCAGAATGGGCAGCCCAATATACCTACAATGCAACACATTAATACAATAGTTGCAGGGTATGCTACGCTATGTATTGGGTCATAAATTATCCATAATTTCTTCAAAATTATTTTTTATTGAAAAAAAAATAGTTATAATAAATTTACTTGTGAAAGCAACCGGTTCGGTTATTCCTTCATACCCGAAGTTTGAAAGTATTTTTTTTTTAATTTTTTGCCCCAGAACCAAACTAAAGGACCAAGCGACATATTGGATTTTACAGTTTACATATTGGAGTTTAAGTTTAGCATGAAAACGACTTTATAGTCTTATTGTTCGCCTTTTGTTTTATTTGCAATAAAGTCGTTTTTCATTTTCATTTACTTACATTAATAACGACTACAATATACGTGAATGTAAAGAAAATCAATGGAGATGTTCTTGATAAATAATGTTTAAGCCGTTTGTTTTGAATTTAAAGAGGGTAAAACCCCCAAAATTGAGTTGGCCAAAAAATTATTCCCAGGTATGATTTTCGTGAATTTACGTGCCAAATTTCATCCAAATCCACCCAGTAGACAATCCACAATTCGACAAATAAACAGACGGACATTTCGTAAAAACAACTTTGTTTTTGTTTCAAATCGATAATTTTGAGCATCACAAAGCTTTCCTTATACAAGCGTACACATAGGAAAGCAATAAATCCCTAAAAAAATTAGAACGGCGCACAACTCAATAAAATGCATTACACCTACGTAAAACGTTCTGCTACAATTACTAGTATAACTAGGAATCCCACCATAAAACTTGACATCTTGTGGAATGCAGTTCACGTATTCTCCACTGAACATACTGCAGAAACTAGCTATGTCATTAAAGTACTTAAACGCGAGTTTATATGTTTTTACGTAGAGGTGAGACACGTTACAACAATAGGACCCGTCGTGCATTCTAAACAAATGCTACGCTCTTAACGACGCTATTAATTGCCACAATTAAAGTGAGAGGTTATCTAGGGACACGTTTGCACGCGGCTTTACATGATAGTGACTGCGGAACTGTGTCTGTAGCATATGCAATTTGGTTGATTACGAAAGGATTCCACTATCCCTTGAAAAAAACATTGGTTGTGTGTAAAGTCGGTTTACGGACGATGGTTTAATGTGACAACGTCAAAATAAAAACACAAAAATAATAATAATAAAAATATATAATATTTTAATTTTATTTTTTAAATTAAGTTATTAATAAAACCACATTAACTTTTCACTTCACCTATAGACAGTCGACGAAACAATTCACTTGTAGATGTAAGATGCGGCGTAACGGATGAGCATAACGCATCGGTGTAACACGTTTCGTGCATGCACCCAGTGTTCCAGCCCGCGCTTATCGATTTATTAGACGTTGTCACGTCAAAAACTTCAGTGGATTTACACGTTTTGATAAAATTTGTCAAGTAAACGAAATCAAGGAAACTTGTCAGCCCGAAAATAAAATTAATTGACGCCCAAATAAAACTAGTGTGAATCAATTGGGAGCTAATAAAAAAACAAACCACTCCTGCTATTATAGAGCTATTATAAAATATCAAATGTCAAGTTGGTTATTCCTTATTGGCCTAATTGAAATAAAAAAACTGCGCCTACACGCCACTCCTGTCAAACGCGTTGAAAATACTCCGTCACGGTGGCTAATCCCCGAAGGCGTGGGCCCTAAACACTATTTTATTATCTCGTATTTTTTGGGCGAATGGGTGCACTCGATTGTGTCTCCGGTACCTGTTTAGACCCACGAATTATTTGATATGGGTGGCAGATTAGTCAACGTTGGCTTGACGCCAGCGCTGTTGGTGCTTGAAGAAAAAACACTGTTATTTTATTTATTTATTTTTTAAATAATAGTTTTTAAGGGCGTTTGCTAGTTGGGTCTTGCTTTTACGCCCGCCGTGCGTGATTTTCCCTAGGCATCAAACCAGAGGAGGTTAGAAACTTTAGCACTGCAGTTGTTTTGTTTCGATTGCCACCGAGGAGATCTGCAAGTGACATTTGGGGTGGCCATGTGCGGTGTTGAGCGAGGAGGCGACAGTCAAGCAGTATGTGCCCGACTGTGAGCTCATCCCCGCAATTGCACAGCGATAAGGGAGTGCCTGCCATCAAGTGGCCATGGGTAAGCCTTGTGTGGCCAATTCTGAGCCGAGCCATAACCACCTCTTACCTTCTATGTTCCCGGCACACTGGTAATGTTGAGCAGTACTCAGCAGTAGGTAGGTAGCAATGACTTATGGTCTCAGAGGCGAAGACACGGCAATCCCTAATCTGTACCTCCTCGTGGTGAAGATGGAAGCGCGTAATGGCGACTGAAGAGATAGGGGACCGAGTTTGAGCTGGGGTAAGCAAAAAACAAAGTATTTTCTGTGCAGGGCACACTTCTGTCCTGGAGTTGGGAAATTGGCCCCGGAGGCGGAGGAACTCAATGAAGAGTCAACGGCATCAGAATGCAAAATGCAACGGGAAATTACTGCATTAAAATTCCCTAGTATGACCACCACTGCCATGATTATCGCCGGTCATCGATAGATGAGGCATTACAAGAAGAACTGTAATATGTGAGCATTATTACTGTTTCTTAATTTCAAATGTAGACTAATATTCTTTAGTCTAAAGTCTTTATTCGTTTGCCGGGCATTAGGGTGGGTATTATAATTATTTACTGTAGCAAAATTACTAAATAAAAATTATAAATTATTCATTTAAATGACAAAAAATGGCCGAAAAGGGCTCTTCCAACCAGAGTCTTTTTAATTGAAAATCCAAAAAACCACCAGTCACTGTTAAGCGTCGCAAGTCCAATCGGAATGCCGTCAGCTCTGACAAACCGCGGTCAAAGCATAGGACACTAAAGCCAGGCCACCGTAAAATCGTTAAAAGATAAAAATGTACAAAGGGGCGAGGGGGGAGGGGGCAGCAGGAGCGCGCGAGGATGGGCACAACAATTAGTTTTAAGCGCCCGATGGCCCCGATTTACAAAAAAACTCGTAAATATTTTCAAAAAATGTTCCATGTTATTCCTACGCAGTACACCACACACGGGCAACGTGCGACAATAAAATGCAAATGGTTCGCTGCTGACAAAAAAAAATGGGAACGAAATTTCGGAGGAAGGGTTTTAGGGCAGCATTCGATTTACTTAAATAATTCCATTTAAAAAAAGAGACGTCACCACACCATTTTAAATGGCGATTCGGTGGAATTTTAATTTTGTAGCTGCACCGCATTTATTTTCTGGTTAATTTGGATTCTGGAGTTGACTTCTCTGGAAGTAGTGAATGGTTCATCTACTGTTACATTGTTCAGACTACTGATGTAATTATTGTTTGAATTTACAGGGTGAAATTGATTATTTTTATTTCTCAAATTCTAAGTAAAAGTCGTTTTTCCTTGTAGCCTGGTTATACATACTATGTATATTTTCTAAATTCAGTATTTAATTTTGTTATGGTTTATTAGACCATGAACCAAATAAATTAACTTGTGATTAATTAACATCCTGCGGTCTCTCTCTTTTCTTTTTCTTCTTCTTCTTCTTCTTATTCTTCAGCTTGGGAGTTGCCCTCAAAGTCGCCGTTACAAGTATTTTATTTATTCAGGGAACCTACCCTTCAGTAGTCTAAAAGACATGTTACTAGCGCTCTGGTTGGCTAATAATGACGCACAATTAATGACAGCAGGCTATAGGTACACTGGTGCAAACCTTTAGCCTAGCTGTCCAGAGTGAACCATTATTATTATGCAACTCATTTTTTTTTTTTTAATTCAGTATGATTAGAAGTGCGACTTAATACTGTGACTAGGTATTAGGTATAGTAATGCCATTAAGTCAAGAGATGTAGCGTAGTGGTACGGACTCTGACTTTCACCAGAAAGGTTGTTGGTTCGAGTACCACACTGGCTACATTTTCTGGCCATGCTTCGGAGGGCATGAGAGGGCTTTATAGCCCTAACTGCGCTAGGTTGGCTTAGTAATAGAACAAAAAAGTCAATATATATTTTTTTCTAATTCAAGGCCCCCAAAAAATTGGCCAGTTTTATCCGCCTAAGGTAAGTATACATAACAATGAACAGCAATCAGTTGCGTTGACAATTTAACCTTTAGCCTTCCTAGTTGAGTGTAAGAGAGGGCTTTATAGCCCTAACTCCGCTATGTTGGCTAATAGAAACAATAAAAAGTCCTTATTTATATTTATTTATTTATTTATTAAGGGTGGGATTTAAGAAGCATTGTAAACGACGAAGGATGGACATGCATTTTGGACTGAATTAATTAATTCCTCGTTCCACAGCCACAATGATGTAAAAATGGTCAGATACAAAAATGCAAGCTTTATACAAAAACAATCTAATTCCCCTACTATTTTTCTTTAAAATCTGCTAAATGCGTTTTTTGGGGGTTTATTTGTAGTTATAACTATAGTATAATATTTCAGGTGGAATAATGTAAACTTACTACGATTTATTTTTTATTTTTTTGTGAATTTTTTATCTGGCCGTTTGCATATCGTTGCGGCTTCGTAAAGCGCATATTCCACCTACGTCAATAGTCAATAGCAAATGTGGTATTGACGGACATTTCCATTTTTCATTGATACACTACGTTCCACTTGTTTTTTCAACTATTGATCACTTTTCTTCTAATGACACGTATGCGCCAAATCTTTGAAATTTGGCGCATTTGTTTTTTGAAATTTTGTTTGTGTTTATTTTCTTCGTGCACTTATTATTTTTAATAAAACGTAATAATAGTAGGAGATCCGAAGTAAGGTCGACCTTCACCGATCTGTTTAATGGATGAAAACTGTTTTATAAACAATCTATTAAAATGTTTGTACTTAACATATTCCATGACGCCATTTTAGTTTGTTATTGTTTGCAGCGCGTGATTTTACTCAATGATCATTGATCAATTTTAACTATGGCATAGAGTAAAATTGAAATGTCCGTCAATACCACATTTACTATTGACTATTGACGTAGGTGCAATAAGGCCTTAAGGAGAAATCAATTGATTTCGTCAACTTAACTTGCTTCTTTGTTTAAGCAATATTATGAAATCTAAAGGCAACATGCCAGTTTCCGCTGCAAGGACTTTATATTACCATTAAACCTAGGATGGCTTAGTCATAAAACAAAAAAAGTCCTTATTTATTTAAACCGATAATAGAGATTTGTACAAGCAAACAGCATGTTAACCACAGCACATGGAATTTAAAAAATATTAAACCCTAAAGCAATTATTCATAGCGGCTGAAGCGAGAGCTCGAGAGCAATCCAGCAGCATTTAAAACCAGCATTGTGCAGCTTCTGACAATCCCTGTAGGGGTAGTAAGTGCTTACAGGGTTGAAAGTAAAAGATACTTGTGAGTTGCTAGCTTTTTAAAATCCCCCAGCGCGGAAAACAAGCCATTGGCGCAGTCGAGTTTTACATCCTTTTGCGGCTTAAGAGCCCTAAGGGGGTGCGACTAGGGATAGTGTTTCCGTTTTGCACAAGAAACGCACTGGTTTGGTTCATGACGCTCACAGAACAGGTTAAATTATTCCGGGGGTTAATGCTAAATTTCCACGAAAGGTTAAATTGTCAACGCAACTGATTGCTGTTCATTGTTACGTATACTTACCATAGGCGGATAAAACTGGACAATTTTTTGGGGCCTTGAACTAAAGAAAAAAAATATATATATTCACTTTTTTGTTCTATTACTACCTAGCCAAGTTAGGGCTATAAAGCCCTCTCATGCCCTACGAAGCATGGCCAGAAAATGTAGCAAGTGTGGGACTAGAATCAACAACCTTTAGGTGGAAAGCCGTAGGCAGGCTGTACAACTACTCTAAACTGTCTACAAGGTAATTAACTAACTCACTTCCGTTATATTAAGCTCTGTAGGCCAGTGGCAAGGGAAAACATTATGGAAAAAAATTCGAAAAAATATTTTGTTTTCAATTAAAGCCCATATGCTTTTTTATTTTCCAGGAATCGCATAATATTTTCGAGAAGTATTACTAGCCTATGTGAATATGATGTTAAATTTATTTCTCAAATTTAAATGAAATTCCTAAAATATTACTTTTTTACTTTTAATAAAATTTTGCCTACATGTATTTTATGTCGCTTGAGAACATCATTATTAAATTCTTCAAAACAGGTACAAAAAAAGGAAGACAATTAATTTCTTTGAATTCTGAAGTATAATGAACATCATTCGCATCAGAAAATTCCACCCTATCTCTCTCTTCTTCCACGAGCAGAAGCAGTCAGCGACTCAAAAACAAATTAGAATAACAAGCAACCCAGTCAGGGGAGAAGTGTATAATGAATATGCCCAGTTACACATATGAGAAAATAACAGTCATTTCAAAATGTAAACATGCGACTTGGCAAAGTTTGTTTGCGAAAAGTTGGTTGACCTGTCACTGCAAGACCGTAATATTAATTAAGGGAGCTAAATATGTATGACGTCTTTGAGAAAAATGATGAGATATGAAATTCTTTGCTCCTTCGTTGTTGTTGTTGTTTGTTTTCCAACGCCTGCTTTTAGCATTTCTGCTTTAAACAACCTGGCGGGAGGAGTGAGTCTGTTTCTTAACTTGAGGCACCCCGAGGACAAACTTCTTCACCGCCTGGAGAAGGGGAGTTGACTGACAGGGTGGACCTCCTGATTATAGTGGATTCCGAACGATTTCGGGAACATAGTAAAGTCACACGATTAATTTGAATGTGACCCGGACTCGACACGAACGTCGACTGACTGGTAGTCTCAATGCGTTATCATGTCCCACCATGTTCCCTAGTCAACGCTGCGCTGTGCACACACTTCCAAGCTTGCTGAAGTTTTGAACAAGGTCTGCTCTGGTCGATTCAACTTGGCATGGCCGATGGCGTTGGCTTCTTCGTAATTTGGTTATATTATCTCACTTCACATATTATAAGGGATCAGTTACATCGTCGCTTGAAAAGCACCTGCAAGGAATACTAGACGGCACCGCTATTTGCCAATACACAGCGGTGCCGTGCAGTATTCCTTACCGAGAGTTTTCAAGCGATGATGAGAGCGGCTCTTTAAGGGGCTGCCACAAATTCTACGTATTCTTATAGAAAGTTTTTGTTTAAAAAAAGCTTATCAAAGAGAGGGTAATTAGTCATTAGAGGCAGGCGCCCCACAGTCCCCGAACAATTAGGTCTGGAGTCAGCAAATGAAGCAGTAGAATAAAAGGTGATGGGCTGATGAAAACATGACGCAGAGTAGTGGTTCAGACTCCTGCTATCACCCACACTTGCTAAATTTTCTGGCCATGCTTTTGAAGGAATGTAAAGCAGGTGGTCCCGGGTCTTCCTAGTTTTGTGTAGGAGAGGGCTCTATAGCCCTAACTCGGCTAGTTTGCCTTAGTAATAGCACAAAAATTAAATATTTATTTATTGCTTTCCAATTTATACGTAGTATAAAGGAAAGCTTTGTGATGGTCCAAATTTTCGATTCCGAGATTTCAACGCATTTACACGTTTTGAGGTCCCAGGAACCCAAAAAACCCACCAAGTTTTTACGAAATGTCTGTCTGTCGCTCTGTCGCTCTGTCTGTGCGTCGATTTCCGGACAAACTACTCGGTCGATTTTGTTGAAATTCGGCATGTAGTTTCACAAAAATCATACCTCGGGACAAGTTTTTTTTATTTTGGGCTAACTCAATTTGGGGGGGTTTTATTCTCAAAAAAATCCAAAAAAACGTCTAAAAAAATTATTTTCCAAAAACGGCTCCAAGATTTCTTTTAAATTCACATATAGTGTACTGTGTAGTTGTTATTAATGTTGATAAAATGCGGGGGGTCGCTTGCCCCTTGATAGTTTCCTTCTGGGGGTAAAAAAATAAAAATAACTAAATTTCAATGAAAAATGACTAAAAAATAATTTTTCTGTGAAACCTTTCCATCGATGATTTCTACATTCAGGCATGTTTTAGGTGTTAAATTGAGTAACGAAACCAGACAGATTGCTCTCCCAAAAAACTATTTGGTTTTATGCAAAAAAAAAGTTTTTTGAAAAAATGATAGAAAATTCACGGTCAAATGCATTGCGTGCCCTGCCAGCATTGCTGTGTGGTAATGTGTTGGTCTGACCTATCTAGAATTTACCTCACCTCCAGTGACGTCAGGTGGACAACCCCCCCCCCTCCTCGAGATGCCCGAAATTTAACTATAGGAAAATGATTTACCATGAAATTACTCATTTTTTCTAGCTACTACTTGATAAATTGGAAAGCATGTTCGAGTAAACTCGGACCGGTTCTTTTATTTTTTATGGTCTTTTAGATTGACCACGACCTATAAGCCCGGATTATACTGCTTTATTAGTCGATGGGGTCGTTTTCAAAGGAAGGTATGGATTTCATCTATAAAAAGCCACTACAAATATTATCCGCGACATTTTAAGTATCATACCTGTATTAGAACTAATTAAATTAAATAAATATTCGTTATTCCCAAAAGCGCTTCCTGGCGGAAAGAAGCAGAACCTAATTGACTAGACTGTGGTTAATTAATTGAAATTTTAAGATTTCGGGGAGATGGCGGACTCTCGTTTCCAGGTATTGTTTTGTGTTGGTACTCCATCATCCTGATTGGGATCGTACTACTTCGCGGTGGTCCCAGCAATTCATCCTTGCCCCAGCGACTGTGTCACAATTGGTTGATGTTATCCCAGATGACAAAGTTTCTTGTGTTTGATCTCTATGCTTAGAGCGCGTTCTATGGCATACATTTTAATGTTAAAAAATGGTTTTGTACCAACAAAAAACAGGTTAAGTGCCATGCAATCCTACATCGCGCGGTGTGATGTTCAATGTGAATATCTACAAAGTTGTAAGATATTAAAGTTGGTTAGTTGCGGACATTGGCTGTGGGTAGAATGTACAGGTGCGCTCCAGGCACCTGCCTGTGGGCACCGAATATTAATTGTGTAATTATTGTTAGCGCATTCTGTATCTGTCTGAAATATTGGAACAACGGTATGTGCCAGAAAGGTGTTGAATAACCAGCGCGTCTTCGCGACAGATCGTGTGAGCCTATTCATTTGACATAGCCAGGCGCAAAAATCTGGTACACACCATAATTGAGGGCACAGTGGAAGGAACCAATAGAAGGAGGCGCCCGAAGAAGGCCTTCGACCGAATAAATAATGGAGTCTGTATCTGTAATCAGTGCAATTGAAATATTATTAACAATACAGTATAAATTGTTGTTATGAGTGTTATTGTAGTTTTGAATACGGTACCTACTATATATAATACTTTCTTTGGCGATTCATATAATCTAATCTAATATTTATGTATATATATATACATAATAATATAAGGGTAAGTTTCCACCGAAAAACTCCCCAGTGCTTCACCCCAAACATCCGCTTTCTAGTTTTATGGCCTTTCCGGCTGAAAAATTCGTCTTGGCGAAGAAGTGCAGGACTGTGGAAATCCCTGGTTCTGACATGTCGTTTGGGAAGGAGGGCCCAGTGTGAGCATGAAGGGCGGGGGGCCAAGGGGTGCCACAGGGGTTGGAATGGGGCCCTGATTTATTGGTATCTGTTCGATATCTGTCTGTCTATCTGTCGGTTAGCCGATTTTCACCACATTCCCAGCCTCCTCTTTGATTGATAAGATTTCATTATGCTCAAACCTTTTTTTCGTACTACTTCTGTGTGAATGGGAAACTTATCAGGATTTAGGTTCGGGCCTTCTCTTAATAGCGAGCAATTTTTAATCATAGGGCCACCTATTATTTTATGAATTCAGAGTATACTATAGGAACTGCGAGACCTAAGGGTAGTCGGGGGTCGGTAGGCAAAATTAGATTAATTATAATACGATGGGTATGTAGTTACGGTGTATTTTACATCATAATACAGGGTGTTCCAAAACTTCCAATCCACCCGGATCCACCCTTTACCTCGGCTGTTATGAGAAATTTTGAATTGCTGTATGTAAATAAAAATAAAAGTTGGTGTTAAACTATTTTCTCATAGCATTGCTTTTTTTCGGGCGGTGGGAAAGAGCGATTTCAGGGGTGGCATAGTAGGATGTATCCAGGGACAGATCCAGCCCATTTTGGGGGGTAGTTGTGGGTCAAAATAGGAAAGACATGTAGTATCGATTAAATCTAATAAATAAATAAATTTTTAAAAAAATTGGGGGGGGGGTGGCAGCTACCCTACAATGTAGACGTGGCCGTTGCATGTGCCACTGAGCCAACGGTTTGCCGAAGAATCGCTTAAGTGTCGGTCTCCATCAAAGGAAGTCAGAGAGAGCGGTAGGGGGGCGAGGCAACCGTTGGCTCCACGCGGCACGCTAGACGCAAGTATATCCTCCTAGTGAATCCACCTCGGCGGACACTTTGCGGCTGAATGCCAACTCTCAGTGTAGACGGGAGGCCAACAATCAGATTTACTGTGTTGGCTTTGCCAAAGTGGCAGTGCCAACAGCCAACGCGGCATAGTGTGGACACCGCTTTAGTATTCATTCTTGAAGGAGAACTCTGCCTCCAACATTTTGAAAACCGTTGTCCACTGTTGAAGATCTTTCAAAAGTAAAATCCAAGGTGATATTGCAAAAGTAACAGTCCTGAAATAAAAATGGGGCCATCTGTTTTTCCCCTTTACTGTAAAAGGGTAAAGTAACAAGATTAAACACAAGAATGTTCTACAAAACAAGCAATAACTCGCGTCTCCCCTACTTCCAGGTATCCCGAGGGTAAACCACCACCTCAAACTGAAGCCAATTGAACTCTACACGCCAACCTAATGAAATTTGTCCAAACCATCTCCGACTCACCCTATACTAGACTCTTACGGACTTTGATACAAACAGGGGTGACGGGGGAGGCGAGGGCAAGTCGGTTGGGATAAAAACGAGGAATTTCTACTCAAAATTCTTTGGGGTGGGGTTTTCGGATGAACTAGTCAAGTTTTTTGATTTTCCGCGGCGTGCCGGGTGTTGGTGGGCATGTGATAAAAGGGCTATTGAATTCTTCACCCCCCCCCCCTAGTTTTCGTATTTTATGTCTTTATCGCCAACTTTGAATCAATCTGAGGCATATATTGTAGTTTAGCCCATAGTAGTGGATCTATAGCTGTTTTATATTGTATACATTGTACAGTTCTTTTGAAAAATTCGTAACAATCCATGATTTCTACAAGATTTATTTTATGCATTTCTATATATATGTATTATGTATACAATTATTCTATATATATGAATGAATACATGAATAACGACTTTATTGAAATACAATTGGCGAACTGTAAGACTATAAAGTCTTTTTTTCATGTTAACCATATCGTAATAACAGTATACATAATAATATGTATGCATATAGTAGAATAACTTTAATTATCGTATAATGAATATAAAAAGGGGGGAAAGAAGGTAATAAAGGAGGGGGGAAAGGGAGGGTCCATTGTGTGTACTGCAACGAGCCCAGGTAATAGGGTTTAGGTGTTTTCGAAAATATATGATTTTATTTTATTTTTAAACTGATTGTGTGTTGTGAAAAAAATTCATATTCATATTTTAAATATTCTTTAATATAAATATAAATATTCTTTTTCCGCATATCTTAGTTATTAACTTGTCTAATCTTAGCGTAACCTATGCGTATTGCACTTGTATTCTGCTTTAATTTAAGTGATCAGCTATGCAGCCTAAATGGCGGTTGCTGTTTTGTTTAGCATGTGGCTAAATTGTGACAATTATGACACATTATCACTCAGCAATAATGGCAGAGCACGCAATGCATTTGAGCGTGAATTTTCTATCATTTTTTGAAAAAAAAAATTTTTTACACAAAACTACATTGTTTTTTGGGAAAGTAACCTGTTCCGTTTCGTTACTCAATTTGACACCTAAAACATGCCTGAAGGTAGAATTCATCGATAGAAAGGTTTCGCAGAAAAATTATTTTTTAGTAATTTTTCATTAAAATTTAGTTATTTTTATTTTTTTACCCCCAGAAGCAAACTATCAAGGGGCAAGCGACCCCCCGCATTTTGTCAATATTAATAACGACTACAACATATGTGAATTTAAAAGAAATCGTTGGAGCCGTTTTGGAGAAATAATTTTTTTAGACGTTTTTTTGGAGTTTTTTGAGAATAAAACCACCCCAAATTGAGTTAGCCCCAAATAAAAAAATTGTCTCGAGGTATGATTTTTGTGAACCTACATGCCGAATTTCATCAAAATCGACTGAGTAGTTTGCCCGGAAATCGACGCACAGACATACAGACAGAGCGACTGACAGACATTTCGTAAAAACCACTTTTTTTGGTTCCTGGGACCTCAAAACGTGTAATTCCGTTGTAATCTCGGAATCGAAAATTTGGACCGTCACAAAGCTTTCCTTTTACTACGTATAAATTGGAAAGCAATTAATAATACAGACTTCCAGCAATGGAGCTATTGTCCAATCCAAATTACCACTCGCCATCCACTTTACTAATAATGCGGTAGACCAGCAAACTTTAATAAAATTCTCAAGCGCCGCTTCCCAGCCCCCAAAATCTTGCAAATCTCCCCTACTTTCAAACTAATCCTCGTATAATCGCCTACACAATTTAACTTATGCAATATCAACCGGGTATTTATTATTGTCATAAACAGACGAGAATCCTTAAGCTCGATATTATTGCCAACAGGGGCTGTAAGTACGAGGGAGGGTGCAGAAGAATGGGTAGCTGGGAGCTATGTTAATACTGGCGAAGGCGGAAGTACTCTTAGGTGATGGATGATGGACCATCTAAGACCCCCCCCCCCTCCCCATTTTGGCGAGCCCTCTATGCCTTGTAAGAGCTGACTTTCTTTCAGCTCTTGAGAACAAATCGGTTTTAAGACATTGTGCGGTTGTCCGAGATGTTTTTTTTGGGGGAGCTTATCGCATGTTATGAAATGATGGTGTTTTACGTAAAATTTGACTCGTACCCGTTAGGACACGTAAAATAGTGGTGTCGACTTTTACCTGAAAGGTTGTTGGTTCGGGTCCTACACTTGCTACAGTTTCTGGCCATGCTTCGGAGGGCATGCAAAGCAAGCGGTCCAGGGCCGGTTTAACCTAGGCCCCTAGGTCACCCCCCCCCTCTATAGGCTCTATGTCTAAAGTCTTACTAGGTAAGGGGACTAACATTGCAACTAAGAACTAAAAATACTAAATACAAAGTACATAATATTTTTAGTTACAGTAAATTATAGTTTTGGCTGGAAAAATTTCTGTTTTTAAATTTTTGCAATATTATGAAAAGCACATTTTTCAAGGTATTATGACAAGTTTTGACAAATTACATAATAAATTAACTTTTTTTTTTTAATTTTGTGGACCCTCAGGCAGCTCTCGGCCCTTAGGCGGTTGCTTAGTGTGTCTAGTTGGTGATCCGGCACTGAGGCGGTCCCGCGGGTCTTCTTAGTTGAGTGTAAGAGAGGGCTCTATAGCCGTAACTCCGCTAGGTTGGCTTAGTAATAGAACAAGTCAATATTTATTTATTTATTTATGTATTTACCCGTACTACGCCATGGAACTCGATTTCCATTGAAATTCATGCCTCTCCTTCTCTCAACGTATTCAAAAGAAAATATTGCAAGTTTCTCCTTTGTCAACAAACCACTGTCACATGAATAAGTAAACAAACAAATAAATAAGGACTTTTTATTGTTTCTATTACTAAGCCAACCTAGCGGAGTTTTTTTTCTTTTTTTTTTTTAAAAAAGGTTAATCGCATACAAACAATTTAATGAATGTATCCGATTGACCTCTTCAGTCGCCTCAATGAGTAAATTAATACTTGTGCTGAGTTACGACACGTCTCCGATCGCATGGCATGCAGAGACTCGCACAAGTACAAGTACGCTACCACCTTGCCATCGAAGTCGATGTTAGGGATAACTTGGTCGCGTGCACAGTGCCGGTAGGGAAACATGGTAGGACTTGTCCTGGTCACCTCCGAACTAATCGTGTGACTTCACTGTGTTTCCCAAGCGGTTCGGAATCCACTATAATCAGGAGATCCAGTCGACTGGCGATAGAAGAGGTATTAAAAGAAGAAGAAGACTGTACATACCAAAACAGTATCCATGGGTACCGTTATAAATTGTGTTTATTATCGGAGGTTGCAGCTAGTCCTGCACAAATTTGCCACTTTTTAACATTCAATATCCAAATTGAATTACCCTAAGCTTGACTATTTGACCTAAAGCTCCTAGAATTCTTGAATGGTTTTGTGGAAGCTACAGACACCATTACTCAGGGGAGACATTCCTATATGAAAGCAAAGAGCCTATACTTGTGACATGCAAGTGAATATATCACTGAGTCAGCGATGCATGCCACCATCAAAATTTATTCCTAAATTATGAGCAGATTCAGCTCTGCATTGCTTTTAAATTTTGCTGACATTTAGGACTCAGTCTTTCAGTTCAGTTCAGTCTTTCGCGTCTGATCAGGTGCCCCCCCCCCCCCCCCTCAGTTGTCTCATATGGTGGTAATTAGAGACCTTCACTCGTTTTTACTTTCCATGATATTTTTTGCATTATTTTATTGTTGGAATTACTACAATATATGAGAATTTAGCTGTTACCCTATGATTTATACAAACAGTATCTAGATAGGGCAAAGCTAAATCTTTAAATAGAAGCCGAATTATTTTCTTAAACCTAAAATTAATTCCCTGTAAAATTAGAGCGAATCTTTACAATCAGGCAATCTCTTTGCATTGCCTTAACTTGATTAGAATTCTGGTTTCGGCAATTAGGGCGCTTGGAGTCAACAGGGGTAGGTAATTTATTAGAGCATCCGGTGTGTCTCACAGCATGAGAATCCGAGATCTGGCTCCCTTGATGAAATCTTCATCCCTTAACGACACTTCCCCTTTCTCCCCTCACCCCCCACCCTCCCCAAAAGTTTTTTGTGACGAAGAACTCGATTTGCACGGCAAAACGAACGTTTAGAAGGCGAAAATAGAGTCGAGCTGGGGTGGAAACCACCGGCTGTCGCTTCTTGATGGAAGTTTTTTGCTTAAAAATTATTTCTAGACGGTTGCTTACTGCTTAGATATTGACATTTTTTGGGTTAGTCCCTAAATCTATGTAAAAAGGCAACTCCATTTTCTTCCTTAGTTGTCACAAAAGTTTCAATTTCGAATTTATAGTGTAAATTACAAATTTAGCAGGAATAATTAGATGATGAATGATGCAATACATACACTGTAGGTATGTTAATTTCGTATTTTGCCATGTGTGGTAACAATAATTAGAGGTATGGTGCTTATTGATTTAACTTTGTAAAAAGCAGATATGGAAAAATGGACAAAAACTGGATTCAAACCCGCCGAAATATTTTCAGCGTATACTAGGTAGAATGGGGTTTTAAATATATTGAGGTTACCTCACCTCCGGTGCCGTCAGATGCCCTCCCCCCTAAAAAAATCTAGCTACGGCCCTGCCTTTTAATAATCAATTTTCATTGTAATCAGTTTTGTTCTGTTTCGTTTGTATAATAGGCTACACTCTAGTCTCGTTATATTCCACTTTTTAATTATTGGCCTGGACTAAAAACATGTTTACTATAGTAAATGCAAAGACTAAGATGGTATGGGGACTAGACTGAGGGGGGCCATAGCAGAAAAAAAAACCGGATATTTGGACGGACCTTCTACGAACCGATCCAAATTACAGTGACTACTGACTTCAATCCTATCGCCCGTGACTTGCTGGTACTTTGATATTCAACGCATAATTTAGTGATCAGAGGTAGGCTAGTCTACGATGAACTTAGCGTGAAACTATTGGAAAGTATTGTGTCAACATATTTAGCACATGTAGGCAATACCATAACAATAGTAATCATTAGGACGACAGAAACTTTTCTTACTTTTCTCCTTTTCTAACTGAATTTTTTATCAACGTTCCAGAAAGTACACGTGAACTGTATGTACCTAGTAAGATCAATAGCCGTAGTGGGCCAACTATAGTAATTTTTTTTTCCTGGTAAAAGGGACGCGGGGAAGTTTCCAGTCAGTTCTATAAATATCTACATTAGTCTACATCGTCTACATTCACAATACTTTCCTTCGAGTAAATCAGTGCCGGTCTTAGCAAGCGCGGAGAGTCTGTGGCGGCTTCATGGAGGGTGGGGGGGGGGGGGGGGGTTGTTACCCAGAACATATTTTCTCGGGGGGGGGGGGGTGAAACTTCTTCTTAAGCCAAAGCCCGTCTTTGGCTGATAGGCCATTTGACGCTGTGCCGCATTGTAGAGTTGGGCCAATCCCTCCTGCGTCGTAGTTCGGTTTCTCAATGTCAGTGCAGCTGAATAGGTGATCGGCATTTCCCTCCCCTTGGAAGCAGAGGGGGCATTCGGATGACTCAGCGATACCTGTTCTGTGAAGGTGAAACTGACGAATATCATTTACCGCAAGGGAACGCCCGTGAGCGGTTTTTACTTCAAGTTGAAATAATGGTTGATAACTAAGATATACAGTACGTCCTGAGTTTTTTTTTCGATGACGCCGTGTCACATCAGCGACATGATTTATAGGTTGGCCAATACCGAAACGAATTCTACGGTTTTCTTATAATGGATTTAAGAGATCTCTTCAGATGTTTTTCTTTTCAAACTTTTTTCAACTTTGACCATGGTGCCGCTCGAACTGTTTCGATGCTGACTTTCAGTCCTCAGCATAATTAGTTTGCCTCATTAATTACCGCTGATTAAAACTTCAAAGGACCATTTCAATTGGGTCCCCTTTTCTGGCTCCAGACAAAATCAATACTGATGAGACGGAGCGGACATAATCACAGAGGGAAAAGCCCTGCCCCTTCTCCCAACCTAACGACCTTCCTAAACTCATCATATCGTAAGGATTAAATTGGTTTGGGACGGGGGGTCAATTTCAAAAACTTTTAATGCTTCCTTCCAAAGATCCCCGATTAGCCGAGCCAGCGATAAAAATGAAGAGGAAAAGAACTTCCGTAGAGGAGTAAAACATTTTCTGCGTATGGAAAAAAGAGAAAATCATCAGGAAACAATTAAGAACAGGGATTTTAAGGGGGGTTCACTTAAATCAGGGGAGTTTGAAGAAAGGGGGACTGATATCGTCACTTAGGGTTCACATCTTTGAAAGAGAGAAACAGTTACGGGGCTCTGAATACAAAAAGAAGGCAAATTTTGCTTACTTTACCGTGTATATCTGGTTTTATTAGGTAAGACGTCCAAGTTTTTAAATTGGGTAGTTTAAAGTAAGATTTCGGTTAGTTGAATTCGTTGGTTATGGGGTTAGGGGTCTTTAGGGAGCGTGGCTGGGGGGAATGTGATAGCATAGCTGGTTTGGTTGGCTGATTTTGCACAAAAGCTTGGTCCCTGGTCCCCTACAACGATTAACTGTTACTAATGTGCCCCTGCAGTTGTCAGCGATCAGCAGAAATGCTGCCAACATTGTTAATATGGAGGGGAGCCACATTTCTCGTCATCTACCCTGTTTTTGGCTTTAGCCCCTGTGATTTTATTCAGTTTTCCCTTCTGTGAATTATTTGTGACATTTTAGTATAAAGTAAACTATACATACTAACGAAAACATTTTCATTAGAGCGACAGCCTGCTATTATGAATCTATTGAATGAGGTTTTATCGTGCTTGGACTGCTTTGGGGCTATTTACATCGACCAGGTCGATCTGATTGACTTGCCATTGAAGGACATTGTTGTCTTTGCTAACATGGTTAAGCTGTTGTTTCTCAACAGTTGATTAATTGGCAATGGCCATAGTATGAATTATTGGGATGTGATCCCAATAATTATGCTGTTCAAAGGGTCCCAAGACGTCAGCTCAACGCTCTAAAATTAAATAATAATAATAATAACAATAACCGAAGAGGACGGCCGAAGAAGGAATTCATGGATCAAGTAAAAGAAGACGCAGGAGCAATATCATATCAAGAACTGAAGAGGAAGATCAAGGACCGAGTAAACTGGAGGACGATATGCAGGGGGTTGCTGCCAACCAATCGCTAAGATTGTAACCTTAAGAAGAAGAATAATAACAATAATAAATTGTTGGTCCACTCTGCAACTTCAGGGGTTCAAATCGCACTTTGTTTAATTTAATTGGAATTGGAGCCTAATTTCATTCCTAAATATCCTATCGTCCCATGCAAATTGTAATGAACCTTAATTCCTCAACTCTTAATCGCATTTTGCACGGCAGAGATAACGGGAAATTTTATGGAAAACTCGACAGCGTCAATAGTCCATTGTTCTCAAACTTTTTCGTCAAAGTAGGTTAATCCCGAGAGCGAGCTTAAGACGTCTCAACTCGTTACTATCTCTGGAGAGAAATGCGCTCAGCAAGAGCTTTCGAGAGGCAAAGAATGAGAAGAATAGACTGAGATTGCCGATTGAATCCTTATTGTCCTTAATTCAAAAATCCGTCACTTTTGTGCGCTCAAGAATTGTGTCAGATGAGAAAGCGTGGGGGAATCAGCGCTGTGGACTAACTTGTAACAATTCCGTAAATGGATATTTCAAAGTACTTTCTATTGACTGATCCGCAATTGAAGGGCTTGTGCTTGAACCGAACGAAGCTTTTTAATTATAATTTAGGTATAGCTACGTACCACTTACCAAACCACCACCTATCAGAAACCCCCACCTAGCGGCGCAAATAAAAAAAATAAAATAAAAAATTGTATGCAGCTGTTCTACTGTTGGTGCTGACATGTATTTTTTTTTCTTTCAGTTAATGGAGGCTGGGGCGCTTGGTCGCCATGGTCGGACTGTAGTACGCGGTGCGGTAGGGGTACCAGAAAACGGACCCGAGTGTGCAATAGCCCTTCACCCCTAAATGGGGGCGAAGAATGTCAGGGTCCTTCTATGCAGAAGGAGGACTGCTCAGTTGTTTGTCCTGGTAAGTTTTTCTTGATGCACCACAACATGATGACCCTCCTTATTTAGGCGCCCATTCCATTGACCGGCTAGGGCTATTTCCAACAACAGTGACGTGGTAGCAGACATTCAAGACTTAGGTGGCGTTTCCACCGATCTCGCATTGCCGAATGCAAATGACATTGACGGAAATTAGAATTTTTCTTTTTATAGAAATCAATTAAAATGTTTGTACTTAACATATCCCATGACGCCATTTTTTAATTTTAGTTTTTTTGTTTGTGATTTTACTGTATGATCATTGATCAATTTTAATTATTGCATAGAGGAAAATAAACATTTCCGTCAATTCTGCAATGCGAGGTCGGTGGAAACGCCACCTAAGTCTTGAATGTCTGCTACCACGTCACCGTTGTTGGAAATAGCCCTAGCCGGTCAATGGAATGGTCACCTTTGATGCACGTTTTCGCTTAGCTCAGCTTGTATAGGCATGACATGACGATAATATTGACAACGCTCTGGCCTGATGTAAATCCTGCAATATTTGTAAAAATAGATGTTGATAAAGTTTATAAACTACCATTTAATCACAAAAGTAAATCAGAAATCAATTTACATTAAACCACAAAATGTTTCACTTTATACCCTATCTCGATCTACCATTCAAAAACAAACATCGGTTTCGCGCCGTTATCTACGATTGAAACTGAACCAGCAGGGAAAATCAATGGCATTGCAGGGAAATTTATTCCCTGGTGGTTGGTAACAGCGTCAGCATTCAGCATTTTTGCAAGCGGCGCTGACCTAAACCTGTCAATAGATGCTAACTTGCGATACGCTGCTGTGAAATATTGCGCTCTTTTTCGAATTCGTGTTATCACGTTTTTTTTTGCCATTATGAACTGTAATCATAAACAACCTTCTTATGGAATGTTGAGCATTATTCTTTCTTAAAATAAAGCATTTAAGGTTGTATGTTGAGTCTGCAGAATTGTCCTACATACTAAGTGTTTTATACTGATATTATGGGCAACTAAGTATATATTTACTTTATACAAATTCTTCTTCTCTTTTCTTCACTGGCTTGCAGAAATTATTTCTATCTTTGTTTTGTTCTGTCAGATTCTGGCGATCTTATGACTGAGCGCATGATTGTGTCTCTGAGCCCATTTCCAGGGGTCTTAGTTTTTTAGGTTGCTGTCTTGCTGAGGTGGGTTTTCCACCGACCTGCTAGTGCTAAATACAAATACGGTGACGTGGTAACAGACATTCAAGACTTAGGCGGGGTTTCCACCGACCTCGCATTGCAGAATGCAAATGACATTGACGGAAATTTGAATTTTTCTTTTTATAGAAATCTATTGAAATGTTTGTACTTAACATATCCCACGACGCCATTTTTTAATTTTAATTTGTTTGTTTGTGATTTTACTCTATGATCATTGATCAATTTTAACTATAGCATGGAGTAAAACAAACATTTCCGTCAATGTCATTTGCATTCTGCAATGCGAGGTCGGTGGAAACCCCGCCTAAGTCTTGAATGTCTGTTACCACGTCCCCGTATTTGTATTTAGCAGTAGCAGGTCGGTGGAAACCCCGCCTGAAGAAAGAAAAATGGCTTTAGTAAATTGAGGCAGATATTTCTAAATATTTAGTGAAAAAAGAAGAAGTACTTTTTACAGAATTAATTAATAACTTGTGCCACTGCCGCAAAGGCATGAAGATGGTCTTATGAAGAAGTCTTACGAAGAAGTCGTAAAAAAGCCAATCTTTCGCAGAAAATTTCAAATTTTGCACTAAATACTTGTACTCCTATAGCAGAAGACAACAAAAATGCATTAATTAAGCCAGTTTTATGGAATAGTCGTACCTAAATCAATCTAGTAAAGAATTGTTAAAATGTTTTTAAAACTATTTTTTCATATTTTTGCGGCTGTGAAACGTGGAGTTAATTTCAACAAAACGCACATTGATAAATTAAAATAAATAAATAAAATAAATAAGGACTTTATGTTCTATTACTAAGCCAACCTAGCGGAGTTAGGGCTGTACAGCCCTCTCTTACACTAAACCAGGAAGGCCCGGGACCACCTGCTTTACATGCCCTCCGAAGCATGTCCAGAAAATGTAGGTAATGTGGGACTCGAACCAACAACCTTTCGGGTAAAAGTCAGAGTCCGTACCACTAATCTACATGTCTTGTTTACGGCATATTTTGAATTCTCTACCGTAATTTGTAGCAGCAAATTTAAATCAATAGATTACAATAAATTATTACACTTCTAACAAATCTATAAATCAACCTGCATAATGAAGCATTAATGACGACGAATCATCTATCAAGTGTGCCAACGGTCTAAATCTATTAAAAAAAATTTTAATATAAAAATCCTCGAAAAAACATTGTCAATACATCTCTTTAAAAAGACAAGCTCAGCAGGTTCAGTTACAGATGAATCATGGGGCCAAATGATCCATCAATTAAGGTATTTTACCTTCACCTGAGCGATTCGCACGGATATCCTATCCCCAGTCGCTCTCAAAATTCCAACTTGGTCTCCACCGTTCCATTACCCGGATTCAGCTAAATCCCGATAATCCGGTGCGTATTCCTTTCACCTGCTGGAGGTTTCATATCGCGTTTTAAGTGACGATCAATTCTGGATGGGGCGCTGAGATTTGGGTTTTGGTGCCGGGGAAAGGGGTTGCTCTTAGACACGCCTGCTTTTCGAATGGGTTTAATGGGTTAGATATGCAACTGGAATATTTTAAAATTGGTTTGCGGTTTTTTGGACTTGTCCTACATTATTTCGTTACGTTTGCAAACTCAACTGTAAAATTTTGTGTAGTTTATTTGAATGCCGGACGTCTTGTTGAAAACAAGGGAGTATGTATGTATTATTTTAAATGTCCAACTCCAAAAGATAGAAAATGAGTTCTTGGTATCCTCGTGTTCGGGAAAACTTCCTCTCAAAACTCGATAATGATATGGAAGCCTCTATCGTTGAAATAGAAAAGAACCTCCAAGTTGATCGATTCGATTGTTGGAAACACGATGCGTAGCATTGATTCCAGCAGTAGTTGCTGTTGTTTTTACTTGTATTGCAAACGATGTCGAACCAATGAAACACATATAATAAAAAATATTAGGATTTTTTTTAAAGCGATTTTTTGTCTCGTCTTTATCTTTCCTTCCTATCAGCCTTCCGAATTTGAAGCATTCTGGACGAGATCTACTCCCAGGAATAATTTGAACTTTGAACTTGTCATCTTATGAATATCCATTTCCAACTCCTTAAAGCCTAATCACGATCAAAATACCGTGAAAACGGCGAAACAAAATTCCAAATGTAAAAAGGGTATTGTCACCCTACGGGTCGAATAACATGGCACTACACTTGACTTTGGGTTGTTTTTATGAAAATTCACCCTCCCCTGTGCTCCGTCATCTGTCATTCTGTCTGTCTATTTGGAGACTTCCCCCTCTCCCCTGTTGGGGTCCATAAGGTCCCCATCGAATGCAAAATTTAAAAGTTATACTCATTTCCGATGCAGCTGCAAGGGGATAACAGCAGTAGAATACCATGTTTGTTTGATATTACACAGTCGTCGAATTGTATCAGTTTCTCATGACTGTATACACATCTATTTTTACTAGGCGAGGGCCGTGGTCGAGTTGTTAGAGAGCATTCATTTCAATCGGGAAAACGGTAGTTTGAATCCTCAAGGGGATCGGATTTACTCAATAATTCAGAGTAGAATGAGTCTTTCGTCCAGAAATCATCAATCCTTACCAGGCCCAAACCATCAGTCCTTCTTCGGGCTTTGCCTGATGATGGGAGGAGCACCCACTCCCCAAACGTCGCCCCATTCCCCTGACAATGGGTTCCGCCCTAATTGTTCGATGACTATGATGCCTCTAATGACTATTAATACAGCAGGCAATGCAAGTTCAACTAATCCTTTGTTAAATAGTATTACACCATTTTCATCAACCTGAATGTATGGAACGTGTATTGAAATTCTTTCCCTATAGATCTATTTTTACCAAAAATCGTAAAAAATTAAACCTATACCTATGCTTTTTGTAAAATTAAACCCATTTTTCGTTGACCCTTATTAGACATACATTGTACTTGGTTTAAATACACACTTCAACCTTCCAAGGTGAAATCTTTAAACCTTATTTTCTCGCTAGCTATTTCCCTCAAGTTTACATTGACTTTCATTAAAAAATGTAACGCTTTCTTTTAGGATAAATATTGAAGAACTAAACCCCTTTATGTCTTTGTTTAAACCTGGCTTACCAGGGAAGTGGATAGATAATACAGGAATCTGCCACGTAATTGGAAAACGATCAGCGCACTTTGTTAAGACCGGCATTAACTATCTTTAAGCCATATGCAATCAAAATCAATTTAACTTAATCTGTTATTACAGTATAATATCTACTAGACTGCTACATGCTCAAAATGGGCAATGATCTAAAACCGATAGACAGCAGGCTTGCAATTATTACGGTGGGAAGATTCAATCCGAGATAGCGGCTCCAGGCTCGCCCGCTCTAATGGCTTAAACTCGTTGAACAGAGATTAGCTTTAACCGAATAGCAGGTGATTAGTGTATACCTGCTGAAAACCCCGTGCACCGTGGACAGCGCTGATTTGGGGCAGTAGGCTCTTGAAAATAGAGAAGCGTCAAAGATAAGAACATTCGCGTCTGAAGCTCCTACTGGGAGGAAGTTACGAATTATAATTATTACGGAAACTTAGTAAAAAATAACAAGATGTACAAAGCAAGCATGATGTTCTCAAAAACGCTGGAAGGATGAGTTGGAAACTGACCTTCGCGAGTTGGAGTCCTTAGATGGTAGGGCGTTGTGCAAAACCGAGATGACTGGTTCGTGAATTTATAATTGGCCATCAAGGGCTGTAGAGCCAGAAGAGGAAGAAGAGTAAAATCGGTTTTGAATGAAGATTTCGAAAATTAACCGAAAAAGCATGAGAATCCGGCTTTGGAGAGCTTTTTGTTAATTATTTTATTGGAAAAGGTTGTGAAAGCTTAAAAAATAATAATCTCATGCAAATAGTTTATTCAATTAATCCTAATAACCTCTTCTCATCCATGGAACCTGATTAAAGACTTGCGGCCACGGATAAGTAGAAAGCATGGTCAGCTTGATTTCTACTTCTACCCAGTTTCTAATACTGGACATGGCAGTTTTCGGGCTTTCCTTTATGAGTGTAAAAGAAGTACTACAAACCGGTGCATATACGACTGGGAAGAGGATACACACCTACCATCTTTGACTGTTGGAGAACGAGAGGAGGGCATCTGAGGCCAAGATCGGACCTCTAATGGTGAACAGTGCTGAAAATGGTTCAGTTAGAGGCGGCTTGTTGTGCTGTGAAGGAGTTGGCGTGGCTCATCTTGATCGCAAGAGGAAAGGCCTTAACAAAGAAGACACAGCTGAAGGAGATATAACAGCAGAAAAGACAAGACTATCCTGAAGTAATACTGAAAGGATAGTTCTTGAAGAAAAAAAACTCTGCAGTCGCCTCTGTAGGTAATACCCGTGTTTAGTTAAGACAGGTCTCCTATTAGTCCTATTAGCTCAAGATTTTAGCGTCCGACCGCGTTGAGTATAAGAAATGGGGTGACCCCCTCACGCTTCGCCTGCAGTCCTAAAAGGGAAGAGGAAGAAGAAGAAAAAGAAAAGAAAGGTCTCCTATTAAACCCATATTTATGAATATGCTGAAGGGAGATTTATTTACTCAAATCTCGAATTACTTCTCTTCAATTTACCGAAATTAAACAAGCATAATTAGTGGAAAACAAAAAACAAAACCACTTATCTCGCTCAGAGATGTCTAAAAAGATAAAAGGGGAGGGGGGTTAAGCATAAGTCAATTAGAACAAGTCCTCCTAGGGGCGTTCAATTTAACAGAAGAGTCCTTTAGCTAGTAGGGCAAAATGGGGGATGTTGGGACGTGCCTAGCGCGCCGTACAAAGCCCCCCTAACTTCTCGAGAGCCCTTAGGGGTACCATTTTGAAAAAAGCGCCTCTTTCTGTGTGTTTTACTCTTGTTTTTTATTTTATTTTTTTGTTCCCGAGAGTTGAGTTGGTATTGTTCATTTTAATAGAGTTACTCTTGCTTTCATGTTTTTTTTTTCTTTTTTGGGACTTACTTTAAAGAATTGTTTTAAATTAACAATGAGCACATACAGTACATATTTTTGACACTTTTCTTCTTCAAATTCCTCTTCTATTGAAGATTGGTGATCATCATGGCAATGGATGCCATGATGATTATACTATATGCCGTGGTTTCTCAATGTCTTCTGCATTCTTATGTAGCCTCTTCATTGAGTTTCTCCGCCTTAAGGGCCATTTTTCGCAACCTCAGGACTAAAGAGTCCCCTGCACACAGTTTTTCACTTATCCTGGCTCCAACTTAGTCCCCTATCTGTTCAGTTGCCATTACGCTGTTCCATTTTCACCACGAAGAAGTACCGATGCCCCCAGGTGGAAAAGGGACTGTTTCGAGTATTTGCGCCGGTCGGTGTGTGTGTGTGCGCGCGGAGGTGTTGACTTATTTGCTTATTTGGTTACTGTTGGTAGTTTTGGTTTAGAATGGTTCTTTTGTATTTGTTCAGTCACCGTTACGCTGTTCCATTTTCACTACGAGGATGTACCGATTACCCCAGGTGGAAAATGTTTTCTTCTGTTGATCCTCGAACCCAGACCTTCTGTTTCTTAATACTGTCCTCTACCAACCGGACTATGCCTGTGTCCAAACACCATATAAGCTGATAATTGAGATGAGCAATATTAGACTACTCCTCAGTGTCATAAAATACCTACAGTACTGTAATATTAGCATGTAAATTCGCCGTAGTGTTCGGTGAAACCGCCAACATTAACGCCATTTACAGACCCATTCTTGGTTATAACCCTGGCGTTTATTACATTCTAGGGAGTTTCATTGTTGAGGGGCGCCATACTGAGATGGGGCTGCATTTAGCTAATCTGAGGTTTAACCTCGACCTTCAAATATGTGAGAAACTGTCTGACAGCTTTTGGGAGAGGAAATGAGGGAACGAGGGGGGGGGGGGTGTTGTGTTGAACTCGCTCTTCATATAGATCAGATCAGCGCCGCGCCGTGGATAGAAATTTGGGGGGGGGGGTTACATGGGGCTCTTTCAACATCTAATCAGCCCCGAATTCATAAATAGAAGAAATTGTTATGACATGTAGAGTAGACTTTCACCCTTAAGGTTCGAGTCCCACACTTGCTACATTTCCTGGCCATGCTTCGTAGGACATGTAAAGCAGGTGGTCCCGGGTCTTGTTGAGTGTAAGAGAGGGCCTTTGTAACTCCGCTAGCTTGGGTTAGTAATAGAACAAAACGTCAATATTTATGTGAAGCATTTATTTCCAGAGTAAAAGGTGTGAGGTAAGAGGTAAAGGTGTAAGAAAGTACTCTTTTTTTCATATTCTTAAGATATAGTTTGGTCGAGACTTCATCCTACCAACTGTAAGAAAGAAAATTGTTGTTTTTATTTTCCACATGTGCGAAGTTTGGGCTAGTTGGCCCATTCTTACAGTTGACCAATTGTGTGGTATTGTAATATGTTGAATTATATCGATTCCCATCAGAGCATGCCAATTAAAGTAGTTTTCCTTTGAAGAAAATAATTTTAATCATCTTTCAAGAACGAAAACATAGAAGTTAAATAGAAATACAGAACATAGAAGAAATACAGCCTACTGAAATTCCGTTGGAAAATTCCCTTCCATTCCTTAATTACCCAAAAATTCCATATGGCTTCACATCCCCCATTACTTTAGTCACTAAGCCCCGAATTCAAAAGGACGTAGTCTAAGCAAGGAAAGTCAAAAGAAAGTTAAGTTTGTGAATAGTTGAAGCATGGATTCTGTAAGCGTGTATTATAAGTTTTGTGAGTCCCACGACGACAAGGACAACATAAGAGGGTTTACAGCGAATACGACGCAGTATGCTCTAGGAATCTTCAGTTGTTTTGTTTGAAATGTTAGTCGAAAATGCTTTTTATTGAGACTGCAAATGAAACGGACCCAACTGAACTTGTATTCAGACATTTATTTATGAAGAAGTTTACTTGCTTCTACAATTTGCGCTTTAGAGGTTTGGCTTAACGTGGAACTGTTAACAGTCTCATGACTGCCCCACGATAAGAGATTCTTACAAATTTCCCCATAGCCTGCCATGTCGTTTTCTATTAGATCGAAATTTCTTGTCCTACCATTTCAGACAATCCGCGCGGTTCTTGGCACAGGTATTGCAATAACAAAATCTAAACCATTCTATGCGTCTGATGCTTCGAAAACAATCAACGTCGGCAAGGTTGAAAATAATCGGTTGATTTCCGTTTTAATATTTATTCTAGTTCACAAAATGTCTTGTTCAAAAATCACCTGAGCATCTTATTTCCAATTTATATTATCAGTAGCCTATCCTATGTTGGCTACCTTACTTAGTACTAGTAGTAGTCTTCCTTCAATTTAAATTTTAAATGGAGACACTCATTACATTTGGAGTCTCCACCTTGCTGGGGTGATATCCCGTTTGCGTTCATTTTTCCATGCCTTCCTCTCTCTAATTCCCCCTGCCTATAGAAGCTTCCTACAAAGTTAAAATCGGTTCTCTGTAACCTCTTATTGTTGTTACCTGTATTGCAATATTGACAACTGCTTCCTTGTGAAGTGCCAAATGTAATGATTCGCCAAGACACAGTTAAACAGTAATAAGCAGTATAATATTGTGTAGTTTTTCCTGATAAGCCAGGTGGGGAAACATCACAACTCCCATGAGAATCTTTCCTTATAAAATACCCAAGAAAGAACTTTTCAACAAAGATTTTAATAATACCCGTCCCTTTTCAATCTCAGTCATTGTTAATGTGAAAAAAGTTGTCAACAACGCACCAACTATCAACAATAAGGAGGAGTTAGGAAGTAAGTAGAAGGAGGAGGAGGAAAAAATAATTTTAAAATGCGGCAGAAAGAAAAGTCAAGAAAAATCTAATGGCTCGAGACACAATGACTCCTTTTGACGTGGAAAAGAAAGGACGGTGAAAAACGTACACGAGCTATTCATCAATACCTTGAAAAGGCTCTCCAGAGATGAACGTCAAAGTAACGGATAGAAGGCCTAGAACGCGGTGGGAGGATGATGAAAAAAGAGGGGGCAATTACTATGACTTATGCGTCAATCTGGGCAAATTCGAGAAGTGGGGGAATCGAAGGAGAGGGGACACGTGTAAGTTAATGCTCTACGTTCGCTGTAAGAAACGTACTGGTCTAGAAGTTCTAGCTTCCAGAAGATGTGTTCGTTAGAAAATTATTTAGAACTTCGTCCACAAACATACATAATAATTCTCTTGAATTCTTACATTTTTTGTCATCCATTGTTTCTTTATTAGGCTTATTTATAAAGAATTATGTCAATGTGAAGCGTTCTCAATTGCTTGATTAAACACTTGTCAGGGGTGACCACCCTATCAACGGCAGCTCTCGCTGATAAGTAAAGTCTTTATCTTGCTATTACTGCTTGCTATTAATTTCAATTAATTTTCAATCCATTTGGAAAACTCTGTTACTGCTGCAGGGAGAAGCTTGGTGTTTGGGGAGGCAGTAGTTCTCAGTTGCCCCCCCCCCCCCAGTTCCATGACCTTTGAATTCACCGTTTGCTTCTGTTTTTTTTTTTTTTATATATATTGTGTATAAACGCTGCTAGCTATTTGGTAGGCAACAAATGTTGAATTTACTTACTTAGCGACATAGACTTCGATGGAGTAGTTTTCTGCTGAGCCTAAGTTCAGCCATTGTTACCTTACCCTATCCGTTAGGAGGAAGCAAAACATGTGGTGTTTCGTGAAAAGAGCTGAAAGGAGCTGACCAGGATTGGGCAGAATGGAAACGAAAATGAAAAGTTTGACTGTGACTGAAGAGAACCCACGCGAGAGGCAGATCCTTTGCTGAGCTGAACTTGCGCGGAAGAAGCCATGAAATCGAGGCGATAACAACGGAAAACATATCACCTTCGGTGTTTGCCGCAACGGAAACGGCAATAGTCTGCAAATACGGCTAAGAGTTAACCACTTGGAGCAATTCCCAGGAGTATTGGAACAGAATCGGGGAACTAGAGGGATCCGAAACCGGAAAACAAGTTTGAAATTCGCGCCAAGTCGCCATTGTCTGTCTGTCCATTCTGATTTCCGGTGTAAACACAGAGCGAAATTACATAGAGCATTGTTTCGCAGCCTGTTTACTCATGGCTCTGGCTTAGGGGACGGCTATTGTCTCCACGACAATCGTATTTGAATCCAAGTTTGGTTGTTTGGTTGGCAACCCCCTCGCCCCTCCTCTCCCCACCCCCTCCCCCTCAGTTCAATCCAGGACTTAAATGAATTAAGTCCCGCGTTTAGGAATTGTTCCTGAAGGAGTTGCCGCGCTGAATTGTTCCTCAGAGCAAGTGGGGCTATAGTTTGTATAGAGGTCGATATATATTGTAGTATTGATTTCAGTCACCTTCCTTATGAAATTATTATTATTTACATTGTATATATCTGTACTTGGTTAAGTCATACTTTCGCATGGCCCTTGCGTCAATGGTAAGCTTGTCTGAGCTTGTCCATTATCGCCTGTGGCTGGTGTAGGTAGACTTCGAGGATGTATACCAGTTTGCTAATTGTCAAAAATTAATACGGAAACAATACAAAATATAATGTCCAAAATCCATGGGGTCGTTGGCATTGGACAAGAGACCAATGGGCCTAGGACCATAAAACAACAAATGCACTACCTAGCTATATACCTTTTCGTATGCTTACATGCCCTGATAAATTCATAAGACGGGGATTCCACCAACGTCAATAGTGATAGTTTTTTTTTGACGTGGTAGCAGACATTTTTAGACAGTTTCAAAATGTCTGCTACCACGTCAAAAAACATTTACTATCACTATTGACGTTGCTGGAATCCCCACCTAAGAAATAAATATTCTATTCCTAAGTCAACTTAGCGGAGTTAGGGATTTAAAGCCATCTCTTACACTCAGCTGAGAAGCCCTGAAACCGCCTGTTTTGCATATCCTCCAAAGCATGGCCAGAAAATGCAGCCAACAATCTTTCGGGTGAAAGTCAGAGTCCGTACCACTATTCTACATGTCCTGACAAAGTTCGAAGTGGCCCGAAACTAACCGGTTCGATATTCATCGAAAAAATAAAAAAAAGTTCCACTGCAGCCGGGCATTGCTGACTACATTAGCCCAAAAGTCCTAAATAACCCGTAGACCAGTTTATTGCTTCGTCTTGACCTCTTTTAGTTATTTATAATAATTATAGACTTTTTGTTGTTCTATTACTAAGCCAACCTAGCGGAGATAGGACTATAAAGCCCTCTATTACACTCAACTAGGAAGACCCGGGACCGCCTGCTTTACATGCCCTCCGAAGCATGGCCAGAAAAAGTCGCCAGTGTAGGAATCGAAACAACAACCTTTCTGGTGAAAGCCATCCAGAGTCCGTACCACTACTCTACATGTCTTGACATTTACATGTGAATGTTACTGATATTTTAATGATTATTGTAACAGTAAACTGCAGTTTATAAACTTTCCTTTAAGTGCTGACCAATTAACTAAATTCCATCGTTAATTGAAACTTTGACAGCAAGCTAGCTCGCTGTCAGAGTTATAAAAACTTTTCCCCATTTTATAGCCCTATCACTCACATTGTCTCCCCTCAAACTCTGAGACAAATAACAAAGCATTGTCCATATCAGTACTAAAACTGGAAGACTCGTAGGGTTGTTTATAACTTGGCGAACTTTATTAGTTATATAGAGATAAAGATGGGAATAGTCGGAGGGATGCGCGTTAGATAAAGATAAAAGTTGCTAGGAATTTTTACGCGTTTTTCACTTCTCGATGGCTGGTAATTTTTCCTTATTGCCCGAAATTTTCTGTATTATCTCTCGAGTCATTTCTTACTTGCTTCCTCCACTCTCTTTTATTGCCGTTCGATGTTTCTAGTTAAATTCGTTATTATAAATTAGTTTTTACTGTGTATCTAAAACATTACTTAGTGATTATGCTTTAAGGCCGTATTGTGAAAGAAAGTTGGTCAAGCTTTTAGGCATATTTTGAATACAAGGATGCCCCTGAATTTGCAACAAAATTCACTAATTCCTCATTCCACAGCCGTCAAGACATGAAAATGTATTCTTGAAAAATTCTTAGAAAATCAACTTTCTAAAGAGGCCGACAATTTTCCGGAATAAATTTTGAAATTAAGAAATTGACAGCCCAAAATTCCATTTTTATTTAATTAAGTTATTAAAGATTTGGCTCAGTTAAGTTGTAGAAGACTGTACTACTTCATACATAATAATAGGGAATTTTAATTTTTAGTGCCGTAAATGTTTCCTAAAAATTGTTGAGGGCTAAAATTACAATGAAAAAATGTAATAAAAAAAGGAATAATATGATGCATGAAGTAGTAGTCTTCTACGACTTAAATGAGACAAATCTTTAATAACTTGCTTGGTTAATTAAATAGCAAATAAGAAACATTAAATTTCGGGTTGCCAATTTCCTACGGGACGTATACTCTCAATCTTTATTTCTTGCTTGCTCTGTGGTACCAAAATGACAAAGGCAGTCGCCATCTAACACGAAAATACTGATTTATGCTTTTATTTTCTTACTATATGGTACAAGGAAAACGGACTTAATTTGTTTAGATTCTAGAAATTCTAGAAAAAATGTCACAAACCCTCAGCAAAGGGCTTTGCTTCGAAGCTTAGTTAAGATTTGTTTTTCTATTTTACACGCTGCTACCTACAGATGGGAGCTATGAACTTGAGGATGAAGTTCAAAGCAGTAATCAGGAACTCAATGAGATTTCTAAAGGTAAGTTAGCATGTGAATCCTATACCTAGGAGAAACCGTGTATTGATGAGGTGCATAAATACAATAAGACTATTGACTCGCATCTGTACCTGGCCTGCTCTGCCACATCACGCCAGCTTGCGCGGTCCTGCGCTCTCCTTCGCCAGTCATTGACGCCAAGGGTCGGCAGATCCACCTCGACGTCGTCCAGCCATCGCATCCGTGGTTGTCCCACTCGTCCTCTCTCTTGGGGCACCTTGTGTAAGGCTGCTCTTGTTGCCCTATTGTCTGACATTAGTTCCACGTGCCCCAGCCACCTGATGACCTAATGCGGGCTCTCTTGATTTCGACTACTATCGTAGGCTCTTGGTATATCGCGTAGAGCCCGTCATTTCTGCGGATTCGCCACTCTCTCTGTGAACTAGTGTTTAAAGCAGCCATTTTATATGTTATACTATGTCGATGCAGCGGGCTTACTATGTCGTTTAGTATTGCACCAACGCGACCAACCTACTCGGTCCAACGAACCTCCGTCCTACGAGCACCCTCCTCCCTCTCCAATGCACTAGGAAACAAAACAACAGCCACAAAATATATCATACAATTCCTAAGAGCCACCGGCCTCTTCCTCAACATTTAACCCCCCCCCCCCCCTCCCCACTACTTACACAACAGAACGCATAACTCTCTACCACTAAATAATCGGTAAACATTCCCAATTTCCTAGCGCAAATTCCGAACAGGGACCCGCGCTTAAAAATAAAAAAATTGACTTACTCCTGCGGTAAAAAATGGTTAAAAATGTAAACAAAACAATTTTGAATGGCACTTTCCATTGTACAATAAATCATGTTTACATTTTTAATCCCGGCAGCCTGATCGAGGCGATTATAATACCGGGGTTAAATAAATACCCTAGGATTACAACTGTATACAAACAAATTTTGAATAGCACTTTCCATTATAAAATTATCCTGTTTACATTTTTAAAACCAGGGGATTATATAAATACCGGTATTATAATCGCCTCGATCAGGCTGCAGGTAAAGATTAAAAATAATCACCATAGTCGGCCCGCTGGTGACCCTAAATTCGCCACCGATTCTACAGTAATCCCAACAGAAATTCTCAGTCCATAAACTATCAAATAACTTAGTTCGGAAGCTAGTCAGATGATATTCTACTGATGAGAGATTTTAATCATCAATTAGGCGAGGCCATAGCTCCACCTCAATCAGCGCTGAGAGTCTCAGTTCTAATCTCAGTCTTTGATCAATTCCATTTCATTTACAAGTTTCTGCCGCAGCACTAAGCCCCAAATTTCGAACGTAATTATGAGTCTCACGGGTCAAGCAGATCCTTCGGAACTTTGGGTCTATAAACTTCCGCGATGGCATTGAAGAGCTGTTACTATTGTTTTGTAGTGCCTTTGGAATTCTCAGCGAAATGATGAGGCGACTGCTGATGTTATCATAGGCGGATCCAGGATTAGGATTGGAAGGACGGAGCTAATGCCTAAATAATGTAACTTATTAAAAATAAATAAATAAGGACTTTTTGTTGTTTCTATTACCAAGCCAACCTAGCGGAGTTAGGGCTATAAAGCCCTCTCTTACACTCAACTAGGAAGGCCCGGGACCGCCTGCTTTACATGCCCTCCGAAGCATGGCCAGCAAATGTAGCCAGTGTGGGACTCGAACCAACAACCTTTCGGGTGAAAGTCACTACGCTACATGTCCTGATAAGACTAGACTTTTAATATTGTGATCCGGGTGGGATCCATAATCATAATATACTTTTATTTATAATTTTCTCTTTCTCTCCCCTTTTTTTATTTCCTCTGGTACGGTAATAATGTTTAAGTACTACATTTATAATACAATCTTTTTAGATTAGCATGAAAACTAGACTTCATAGTCTAATTGTCTTATGTGTTTTTCACTAAAGTCGTATTAATTTCATTTCATTATTCCTAGTTTGGTCATTTGGGCTCTGAACAGACCGTAATCTCTGTTTCTCTACTGATGAGTTTCAACCTAGGCAACCCTCATCCTCTCTTGGGGGAAATGAATAATTTAAATACAAGCTGCAGCCACATTATGGCGATTTGGGATTTGCGTTCTCCGGGGTTTATTTTTTAATACCGAATTAGCAAGGTGTCACGTGACGGTGTTAAAATATTCGCGGGAAATTCAAATTAATAAATTATTGGAATGCAAGAAAATGGTTGCATTGTTTTATAATTGAAGGAAAGACTAATAAACATTAAAATGTACCGGTAGAATTTTGAAGTATAATAAAAATTTTAGTTGATGTGTCAACAATGCATCGGCTTAGATCGTGGGTTTGAATCCCGCCCTGTCCAGTTTTTTTCCAAATCCTCTAATTTCGGTTATAACGCGGAGGTTAGCTCTTCAACCAAAGATAGTTCAATGTCAGCCTACCATATAATACTACAATATAGGGCATCCAAGACTAGACTAACTGAAATTTTAGTTAGCAACGTTAAGAGAGCCTCGGACATCAGCAGTCCTATTATGACAATTAGGGATTGACGTAACACCGGGGTTTCTTAAATTGTTTGAAACAAATGAGTGCAAAATGCGCGGGAAATTCAATTTGATAAATTCATCCTCGGCTATATGTTTAGGGATTTTTCAATTTTTTTCTCCCTTAGATGTAAGACACATTAATTAAAATTCTTATTGTATGCCTAAATTCTGCCCGTATACATTTCAATGTTTATTAGTATTTCATTAGATTCTAAAAAAATGCAACCATTCTCATGTATTCCAATAATTTATTAATTTGAATTTTGCATTTTGCACTTTTTTGTTTAAAACAATTGAATCAATAGCTCACGCCTTGGGGTTGATTTTAACACCGTCACGTGCCCCCTTAATAATGCTGTATTAAAATAAAATACAAATTAAATTTAAATGCGGTATTATAGGTACCTTCGGTGGCAAGGTGTTAGCGTGCTTGTACTTGTGCGAGTCTCTACACGCCATGCGATCGGAGGCGTGTCGTAACTCAACACGGGTACTAACCTACACGGGCGACTGAAGAAGTTAATCGGATACATTCAATAAATTGTTTGCATGCAATTAATCTTTTTATAAAAATAATAATAATAAAATATAAAGCCCGGCGTTACGTTAATCCCAAATTGCCATAATAGAGCTGCAGCAAGTTTATGGTTACATCAGAGAATGAATAGAACCTGAAGTACCCAAGAAACAGCAGCGGCGCATGACATTCAAATTGTGGGGCTCCTTTAAGAGCCCTTACTATACAGCACTATATGAGTAAACTTTAGCCACCCCTGCTCCAAAATTAACAGCAACTTTTGCAGGATTCCCATCGTTCCATCATTCACGTGAAGGGTACTTGTCGTCTGTATAGAAATATGAAACTTCCCGAGAATAGCAAACATTTTAGATGATTCAACGTCATCAAAGGGTCCGTAGATAAGGGGGCGAAAGGGACATTAGACATAAAGTCAAATGCAATGCGCACAAATAGAGCACTCCCTGTTAGTATATATGGGGTGGCTTACCTCTAAAATAATTTGAGAGGTACACAGTGTGGCCCGGGGCAAATACGTCGTTTAATATGATTGTTATGAGGTCTCTTTGTGTGTTAAATGTCAATTAGTTTGTCTCAAGTTAGCGCTTTGACATGAAACACTCTAAATAAGGTGGTTAATCCTCTCAAGGCAAGTTCAATGGCTCTCTGCCTCTCAGTTATAATCTGGGTTGACTGATTTTGAGTGAAATAAGTTGGAACCCCTCAAGGCACATCATATTAATAGGCTCTATTGTTGGTTACTCCCTTGACGCTGAACCTGCACCCCTATTTTTTTTTCAAACTATCCGTAATAAAGACACCTTATTAATAATGGTTGTCCCTAAGTTATGGTTTATTTCAAAATCGCATTCTGCCTGTCATGTACAATGTCGTTAGTATCTATTTTACTGTACGCGAATCAGGAAAGGCAACTTTTTAGGTATTAAAGGGCTTCGTCTTCAAGTTTCAAGGCTGGTTGGTTGACAGCAACATGTGGCATCGATGCCTCCACTCCCCTCGATCCAGCTCCACTCATGTATTGGCCCCTGCATCCTCCATAACTTGCTGCAGATACTCTTTTCTCGGGCGTCCAGGTCGGTTGACGCGCCTTCTATGGCTCCCTCTATGATGCAGCTTACGAAGTTCTCGTGTCGTAGCAAATGTCCGATCCAGTGAGCTCTTCTATAAAATAAATAAATAAAATAAATAAATAAGCGTTTATTTGCAAAGTCCAATAATATGCAAATTATATTATATTATATCGATGTAAGGGCTAGTTTGACAAATTAAAAAAACCCAATTTTTGCCATCAAGTAAGATTAATTTTAAGTTAGACGTAACAGTACTTTGCATAATTAATTTTGGTCGGAAATCTCATCACATAGAAACTACTTAGAAAATCTTCTTCTTCTTCTGGACTATTTCTTCAATATTGTTGGGATATGACCCAGCAACCTTTCTGTTATCTTTCCCTGATCAACACTATCATTATTTCTTTGCAAAAACCCATTAAGGTGCCCATTCCACATACGTACAACGTCAATGAAAATTATGAAATTGAAGGGCATTTCAATTTTAATCTATGCCATTGTTAAAATTGATCAATGATCAATTGATAATGGAGTAAAATCACAAACAATGAAACAAGCAATCTAAAATTAAAAAATGGCGTCATGTGATATGACAAGTACAACTATTTTAATTGATTTCTCTAAAAAGATAGCATTTCTGTATAAAAATTATAATAAGGATTAAATAATAAGGCGACGAAGAAAACAAATACAATTTCAAGAAACAAATCTCAAAAATTTGGTGCATACGCTTCAATTGAAAATTGTCAATTTTTGAAAAACATATGGAATGGCCCCCATCAATGAGAAATTGAAATGTCCTTCAATTTCATAATTTTCATTGACGTTGTACGTATGTGGAATGGGCGCCTAAGGTCCGCATTCCTCCAATGATTTCCCCTTTGTTTTAAATAGGCATCTTCCAAGTAGCGGAGCTTCTGAGTAATGGTCTCAGATACAAACGAGTATAAACCATCTCAAATGATTATCTGAATAATTATTTGAAAATCTGCATGGAACCAAATTTGAATAATTTAAACCGCAATGCATGCGGTATTATAACCTGATCAATTATTAACCCCGGGGTCCATTACAATAGGAAATGATCGACCGCAGACCTGCCGCAGCAAAAACCACTGTTGCCCTGCAGCTTTTTACGTTAAATCATTAAAACATTTGTAATGGAAAATACCGAGGTGTTGACAATATGAAATCCCCTCTGTATAACCTGAGGCCAAGAAAGGGGTGATTACCCCCACAAAGGGCTAGACTGAAGCCAATATTATAAGAGGTTGGTTCAAAAAGTAACTTATATGTATGCAGTTTGTAGGAGCATATTAAAATAAGATGGAGGCACCTACCGGTACATGTTTTTACCAGGTTGGATAGTTCATGCTCCAATACCTTGTACATTGCGTACCCAGCCATTACTACTGTGTTAAGGCCAAACCGGAGGGGGTCACGTGACTGGCCTGGAAATGACTTTGCAGGGGGTTCCTAATACACGTTTTAAACCGCAGGGGCATAGTAATAATCGATAAGAGGGACAAGTATACGCGTAGACATGCTTACGCCATGCAATTGTACAAAAATTACTATTACTATAGGTCTCAAATTAGTGCATGAAGCATTTAAAAACATACCTCCTAGAACATTTTTACGTGCCTCACAGGGAAGAGAACCTCCAACTTTTGTCATTACACGCTTACAATTGACAATATGAACACTTAATTTGACAGTAAAGCGCCAGCAACATGTAAAACTGCAATTACTTGAAACAGTAAAACGTGAAATACAGAACAGGTACGCGACGCGGGGCTTTGTTTATAAAATGGATATTTAACCATCCCGTGGCTACAGACGATATGACTGCTACGTGTAGCCTGCATAAGATAAGTACGCAATTCGGCGGGGAAATAGCCTGCACAAGCTAACTACTAAACTACAGAGTTTTTGACCGGGTCCAGGTATCCGCTTTGCTATGCTACAGTGTGTAAGACTTCGATATTTTTTGCGTTGGTACTTATCTCTGATGCTCAATGTTCAAGGTCAAAAGTCTCCGGTTTGACCTTAAGGTGTATTTGTCTGCCCGTTCTAGAATATCCAATCCATCGAATATTCCAATGCTTTGGGATAGGGGATGTCGAGGGATTAGAAATTAAACCATAGGAAAATTATTTACTTTGAAATTACTCATATTATCTATCTACTAATTGATAAATAGGAAAACATGTTCGAGTAAACTCCGACCGGTTCTTCTTATTTGCATATGAAAATTCCGAGATACTATCTACAGGGTCTGTCCGGAAAGTAATGTCAGTGAATTTTTTTTACGCACGCGCTTGCACAGTCTCCGTAAAAAATTCACCGATATTACTTTCCGGACAGACCCTGTATGTCTCGCCAGAAACTCCCATTTCCGGCATGAAAAAAAAAATAAGGTAACCAAAAGATAGTTCGACCCCGACATCGTTATAGAAATTTTTACTCCATCTCAAAAGTCGCAGTAATAACCAAAATATAGTAGAGTACGAGCGGGTAATGTAAATCACCCGGTATAAATTGTAGTCCCGTAAAGAAAGAAAGAAAGAAAATTGTCTTTACCATATGGGCGAATGGTAGAAGCCGTTAACCTACATTACATTAACTGTCATGGGAACTAAGTGAATTAACGTGAATGAATGAATAAATGACGATTTTATTTCCTATCTCAACACAACCTTAGCAGCGTTTGTTCAGACTTCATTACGTCCGATCTTTCACCTAAACGTTCTGCAGGATCAGAGTCTCGAATGACTATTGACGTATGACACATTGTACTGCACCTAAATTAATTATTAGCAACACTTATGGAACGCCCTTTCAACCCATTGAAGGGGGGCTTGCAACTTTGTAGACTTCGTTCTGAAGTTCGTACTTGATACTTTACCCCTTTTCTAGTTATTTATTGATGCGGTCATCCAATGGCTGTTTGACTGCTGACTGGAATACCAAATTAGCTACACGGCAATTCTGAAAGAAAACTACCTGTGTTTTGTCTTCGTCAACTTACTTTTTAACTGTAATTTCACATTGTTCACATGCGACTGCATACAGTTTGCTTTTATAGGTCACAATTCCCGGTAATAGGCCAAACCAACATAGGGCTTATTTGGCATATTCTGTTTAGGCCCGGTACACACGAACGATTTGAACGCCAGTGATCCGCTGAGAGATCTGTCATGGGAAAGTCTACTTCAGCTGGTTTGTGTCGCTGGCTTGTCGCAGGTGCACGGATTTCCCCTACACACGCCAGTGACACACCAGCGATCTAGAAATCTTCTGAAGTGCGTTCACAAATAGACTGTGTTTTTGCACCAACCAATCACCAGCCCATTTGCTCGCCTTTCCGCACCTTGGACACGTATAAGCAACAACAAACGATGTTGTCGCTGCAAGGCGGGCTTTCGCTGGTTGAAGGAAGGCTTGGAAGGTGACATCCGAAATTCAAGACATATCTCCCAACTCTCCTATATAGAACTTAGTCGACAGTAAAAGCTCGGTTCCAAAAGACTGAGGCCCGGAGCCATAAAATCGTGTTCTGCCCACGCGCGAGAAGTTACAGACAAAATTGTTCGTTGATTCGGCCAATCTTCATCTGCTGATGATCAAAACCTATCACATATTAGTAGATATACTGTGTATGCAATAGGAAAACAATTCATGTATCCCTTTTAATTCCAGTAGAAAATGAAGCAATTCAAAATGTTTCCAAAAAATCCTACTTTTTGTTTGGCTTTCACTGCGTCATAGGCTCCTACCAGCTATGCTGCCAGACAACGCAGTGATATACGGCGATGATTTCCATCGACTCAGCCATTTGGTATAGGAGAGATGAATTTCCGATTATAGAGACATTTGATATGAACCCCCCCTGTGGAACGCAGTCATGTGGAACGGAGCGGTGCCTGGTGGGGAATGGTCAGAACTATGGGGAATGATGATGTGTTCAGACCCCCCCCCCCCCCCCCCCATCACCCCTATGCACTTCGTTACACGTGCTAATATAATAAATACATTTTTATTTTATTGTCTATTTTTATTTATTTTTTATTGTCTCCTAGTGGTGCACCCTGGTTGTCACTAAATGAGCTATGCACCTGCAGTAGTAGAGAATGCCTGATTGTATTTACTGTATATCGTACCTTATATCGTTGGTGTACAGTTAGGTGTAAGAGAGTGTCCCTAATCTCGCTGTGCTTATATTATATATTATTTTCAATAAAGACTTTATTATTGCTTTCCAATTTGTGTGTACGTAGCATTGTGATGGTCAAAATTTTCGGTTCCAAGATTTCAACGGATTTCCAAGTTTTGAGGTCCCAGGAACCAAGAAAAGTGATTTTTACGAAATGTCTGTCGCTCTGTTTCGGTGAATCGGTGAATTTGGATGAAATTTTGCATGTAGGTTCATAAAAATCATACCTCGAGACATTTTTTTATTATTTCGGGCTAACTCAATTGGGGGGGGGGGGGGTGGTTATTCTCAAAAACTCCCAAAAAACGTCTAAAAAAATTATTTCTCAAAAGTGGCTCAAACGATTTCTTTCAAATTCACATATATTGTAGTCGCTATCAATGTTGACAAAATGCGGGGGGTCGCTTGCCCCTTGATAGTTTGCTTCTGGGGGTAAAAAAATTAAAATAACTAAATTTTAATGAAAAATGACTAAAAAATAATGTTTCTGCGAAACCTTTCTATCGATGATTTCCACCTTCAGGCATGTTTTAGGTGTTTTAGGTGGTGGACAATTAAATTGGATTGGTCAATATATGCTTCTTGGCCAGGGAGAGAGAGACAGACAGACCGACAGAGAGAGATTTATTGCTTTCCTATTTATACGTCAGTACCATGTAAGAAAAGCTTTGTGATGGTCAAAATTGGAACTATTGGAAATAGTTGGAACTGAAGTTCAAATAACGGTAGGACAGTTTCTGGTTAAGTTTAGTCAAAAGAGGTAGGTAGGCAAATTGTTTTAGACGGTCCCTGGGCAATCTCATTGTCCAGTGCGCTCCAGATACCAGTTTGCCTTCCAAAACAGAGTAAACAGGTAAAAGCAAGCAAATGGAGATAGGTTGTCTATCTCATAACCAAATAGTGTATTTTATACTGAAATGCAAACATTGTTGAATCATTTGAACAAATTTGATGGCTATATCTGACACAAAAGTATTTTGATGAAGACATTTCGAGCTTGTTCAATGCGGCTGCCAATTTCTTGACTCACCTCCTACTCATAGTTTGCAATATACAGTAAGTAGCGTTAAATATTGTACGGTACTACAAATGAGATTCGAATATATATAGGGGTCCAGAGTAAGGGGCAAATAGGGGAGGTGGCGCACCCTTCCACTATCAGCACCTGATTTGCATGTATTTAAATATCGAAGCTCCTCCGCACCGTTCTACTCCCCCCCCCCTCCCCCGTGTCTGCCCCATTTAGCTGCTGAGTGGCGGCTGCAAATCTATTTGGTCACTACTTCAAAATGTACATAGAATTTGAATTTAAGTCAAGAGGTTCCTTTCATAAATTTTCACCACTGTGATTAAGTTAGAGAAAGAGATGGGACAAATTTGGGTCGGAGTTGGGTTTGTCTCTGCCAATCTTGTGCAGCGGATTTACTACAGCTCCAACACGTATATTCCACAGTCCTCAACCTACTGTATGTTCAGGTCTAGACCACCAAAAAGATAGTTAAAATTAATAGTAAAATTAAATTAAAACAGTATAATAGTACGATTAGTAAAACTAAGTTTAGCATTAATTCTGAAAAAGCTTTAAAAATGAAGATTTTCCTCCTTATCAGACTCACTGCCAGAGACCTTCGGGAAAAAATATATAACAATTTTATTATTTAGGCATATGGAAGAAAACAAATACAAAATTATTATTATTTGGAAATTTGTCAATAAATCGTACGCGGTTACCGAACGAAAAAAAAAGTAGTTATTGAAAAAAAAATTAATCACATTGTGATTAGGTACGATCTTATACCTGATTATATATATATATATAACAAAATAAATTTAAGTGAATTATATAAGTAAATTGCATGCTATTATATATATATATTATATATAGACTAAGAGACACCACAAATGCCAGGGACCGGTTATAGGGAATATATATTTGTACTTACTACTTACTTGAAACTCAAGAGAATGGCCCAGGGCAGGTCTGAATGGGGATGAATGTGTGTGTTTCTATATAGTACGGGGGGATGGAGGGGTTGATGAACAGAATCAGTGCATTTCAAAATGTGGACATGCAGAAGAATGCTGCACAAATTTTGGAGAGATTGTTTCCCCAATGCTGAGGACCTGAGGCGATAGATACAAAAGCCGAGTTGCTGCTGAGGGTTGAGAAGCGGATACTAGCATACTTCGGCCATGCGATGAGGAACAAAAAGTTTTGCCTTCTGCTTGTTATAATCCAAGAGAACATAGCAGGACTGAGGGCTCCTGGTAGAAGAAGAACATCCTGATTGACAAACCTACGGCAGTGATTTGGCAAGAGTGTACGACTTCCTTTTTCAGGGCAGCATTCTCCAAGGTCCGTCTTAATCGCCAATCTTCGATTGAAGAGACATATAAAGAAAAAAGAGAAGAATTTTGAAAGATTTGTTGCAAACCATTAATTGATAAATTTCAACTAAAGAAGAAGAATGACAGGCCTTGTGATGACGCTGATGATGATCAGAAGAAAGAGTAAGCAGCAAGATCCGAAATTCGTCCGAATTTTGTATAATTGAGCAATTTGGCATAAAACAAGCAGAGTAGATGAGGAAAGGACATAGCGGAAGATCACGTCAGGCCATAATTCACGGTGACGATCCTTTCACAAGCAGACCGGAACTCCATTGATGCTCCTCCTAGACTTTAATAATATATATGCTGCTGGATTTCCCTTATCCAGGACATTTCCGCAGCTAAGTTCTCCATGCTGGAGTATTCCAGCTGAGAGATTGTCATCTTGTAGGACTGGAGTGAGCTACGCTATTACCGTATTAGCATAAGTACAGTAGGCGATGTAGAGCTGACGATTGATGGCATAGGGAAATTAATTGTCTGATTAAGATAAATTTATCGTTTGAGCCTAAACCGGAGAGTTAAGTTACATGTTCTATACAATTAGGTACCTTTGAAGTTCTAGCGTTAGGGGTCGGTCCGAATAAGCCATCAGTGTAGATAGGCTGACTGGTATGTTTTAACTGAAACTGCCTGTTGTAATTTTTTAAGGATTTTGTATGGACTACTAGTAGCTCATAGGTCCCTTGTCCAATGCCAATGATTTCGGACTTACCATTCACGCAATGAAACAGGCGAAAGCATGACTTAACCTAGTACAGATACGATTCAACTGCCTGTGAACTTAATTAAAGGTATATTTTATTCGCACGGATCCTTGGTGCCATGTTTTCGTATTCCGTTAATAAACGCAGACATTTTTAATTCTTATTCTCTTTTAAATACCTCTTCTATCGAAGATTGGCAATCAACATGGCAATTTGGACCTTGGAGGCTGTCATGCTCTTGCCAAACCACTGCTGTAGGTTTTTCAACCGGAATCTTCTTCTTCTGCCGGAGCCCAGTCCTTCGACTTTCCCTTGGATTATTACATGCAGAAAGAACATTTTCCCTTCCTCATTACATTACCTAAGTATATTGGTTTCTGTTTCTTAACACTTTTAATTAATGCGACTTCACAAAATATACTATATATGGACAGGAATAGTTCATTTGGCAGAGAACTATATATTACACTAGTCCAATACACAATTATTGTAAAGTCGCATGACTTTCTGTCTGGCAGTGCCAAGGCAGCGGTGAAATTCCGTTCCAGCAACTTCCCTAATTTAATCGGTCCCACAATATCCTGTGTTAACCTAGCGCGCAAGAAACCTCCCCAACTTCCATACTTGTAGTACAAACCCCTAGGGTATGCCGATCCCAAAAACTTCCTGCCAAATACCCCCCCCCCCCCTCCTTCCCCCTGCTCATCTCCGACAAACGCTCAGCAGGCACTTGTCTGTGGGGGGTTCAAAAGGACTTAATGATGAACCCCCAAGCGATAGAGGGGGTTGGAAAAAGTTTCCAGTCTGCTCATCAGCGTACCTATTGTGTCAAGCGGGTTGAAATTAGGTTTGTTTTCGAACTCGGTATAAAAATGAGTCCCCTGAATTTAGGAATGGGATGATTTCCCCGTGGAGGTAGGCGCCTCTTGTCTACCTGCCCCCCTTCGTTCCCCCTCCTCTTTCTATTCATGAATCAATCAGGGCGCCACTGTTTTGACTGCTCTCCCTTGTGTTTTTAAGGTAATGAAATTATAGGTTTTCATGTTACCGTTATTTTTTGCTGCATGTTGCTGACCTTAATGCATTTTTGGACTGGCTTAGGTTTTTGTGTAGAAAAATCCTCTTTCCTGTGTGGTATATGCTGTATAATGCTGAGTTATAGATGTACATAGTATGGAGGCGCTATCCGAAATCCATGGAATCGTTGGCATTATGGACAAGGGACCTAATGGGCCACTGTAAGTAGGCCTACGTCCATAAAAAATCCTTTAAAAAAACTCTAAATAGATTGAAGAGGCAACCTCCTCGTTACATCGTTCGAATCCCGTCAAGCCTAGATTTTTCAGATCCTCTAATTTCAGTTCTACTACTCTTTCCATGCCATTTTTTAGTTTATGACAAATTTTAAGAAAAAATAGCGTTACAGTTGTTTATAAATTCTCCTCAAGGCAGCTCCCCATCTAAATCATCACTTCGCTCCAGTTATACTTTTTTACAAGGTCTTTATGTAAAGATTCTTTTGAAAAATACCACTGAAGTTCCTATTATGAAAAGACAAGGTCTCCCTTAGAAATTACTATGCCTTCTGACAGCTTTTAAGGTTTCCTGTAAGCTAACCTATCGCCTGAAGTTAGATTATTAACAAAGAGGGTGCAACTGCTTCTTCGTTTATCTTCTTAATGGGGGTTGACGCAAAAGGGTTATTTAAAAATTGCTTGCGGCTTGAGGGACATCAGTATGCTTGGATAATGAAAAACTGGAGGCTTAATGGAAATACTGTATGTTAAAGACTTCATTATTTTTCGTTATAAATTTACATATTCAAATATGGACAGTACGTTGTGGAGAAATGCTTGAAGAAGATATGCATGAGATATTTTTTTTTATTTTTAAATTAACCGTCTTTTTTAGGTTTGTGTGTTCCGACTTTTAATATATACCTGTTTCTGGACGTGATTTCAAGTCAGAATTTCAGGTCATGAAGTTAGAGCGAAAATTGTCGCGAGGTGCTAGCTTTATCAAGTAATGGACTCCCCTCTATCGAAGCCTTAGTACAGCGTCCATGTTTTCAACGGAGGTTCCTCCTCAGGCCAATTTACCTTAATTTATGTGAGTCATTACAAGTGAAAGGTTAACCTGGAGCCTCCAGGCTGGAGGGCATCTTCAGGAGGACACATGGAGCTAAAGCGCCTGACTACAAAGAGGCCTCTATTTAGTTTGTTTAATAACTCAGCCACTTCCATGTTTAACGCTGTTGGTTACATTTAGTTCTGCTATATGTATATATATTGTATATGTATATTGTAGCATACAACAAATCAAGGGTCATAAAAATAGGTCAGCTAGGTAGGCAATAGCCTTGTTGTTAGACCTTCTTAATTTACGAGCTTAATTATATTCTCACTGCTCATCTTCGTGTACATTTAGAGCCTTTAATATATTCTTTTTGGACAAACCAGGATTGATTTCGAAATTATATATCACGAAGGATTCATTCCAACTAAGCTCTACCGTAAAAATTAAGTCAAAACACTACCAAACTATTGAATATTCAAGTGAAAATGCAAATCGCTTGTGCCGAGTACCTAGCAGAAGGCTTCAGGTTTCCCGACCGCACTCTGCACATTAATTCAAAAGCCTTCTGACCGGAATTTGAAAAAAGGCGGGAAGGGAAAACAAAAGCGTTCAGCGATGAATGCTGACCACCTCATTATCATTTTATCCGCTGATTTTTAATTTGAGACCCCTTTTAGCAAAAATTGCTGAGCATTTCGTGAAGAATAGCAAAGGATATGATGTCAGAGCATGAATTTTAATGGCGTTGTTAATGCTGATGAGCTCTGAAGGCTTATTGTGTTTATATTCTTTTTTCTTTTTACCTTCCGGGCAAGGGGCAAAAAAATTAATATTTTGAACTTTTCCCTGTTCTTTGTTTATTGTTTTATTAGGTTATTATTAACTTCAATCTCCTGCTTGAAGTAAGCTGCTCCTTATTAGCCTTATCGAATATGTTTCCAGGCAATCAATTTCCTGTGATTAATAAAATTTGACCTTTTGATCCCAAAGTTCTTCTTTTAAAATACAAGATAATTTGCAGTAGCTGCGAGCAATTTTGAGCTATTTTTTATAATGCGTTCGGTGCTTTTGCGTCATTCAGAGTAAATCGGAGTAACTTACCCCCACTACGCCTTTTTTGCATAAGGTTTTTTTTTAAAGTAAAAAAGTTTTATATAGTATGCAAACAATTTAAAGAATGTATCCAATTAACCTCTTCAATCGCCTCACTAAGTAACCTAATAGGTGCTTGTGTCGAGTTGCGACACGTCTCCGATCGCAAGGTGTGTAGAGACTCGCATAAGAACAAGCATGCTACCACCTTGCACTAAGTTTTTGTTTTTGTTTGTTTATTAAAATGAAATACCACGAAGTCAGGTAATTGCTGACGGTTAAGTTAAGGTGTTCGTGCATTACACATAAAACACAAAAATTGGTCCTTATCTAAAGCTTCAAATAAATCGCCCTTCATATTGGGGCGTCAAATTGGAAAGGGGGGCGGGCGAGGTGTCTTGGTAAAGCATAAAACGGCAATCTGTTGCAGTCGCTAATTAAATTTTCTCTTTGTTACAGCTGTTGACGGCAAATGGTCGAGTTGGTCGCCGTGGTCTACCTGCAACACTGAATGTCAGCATTTTCGAAAGCGTACCTGCACAAATCCGACGCCTACCAACGGGGGCAAATATTGCGTTGGAAAGGACCAAATGGCTGCTGCCTGTGCAGGGGGTCTTTGCACATGTAAGTCCTTTTTTTTAACTATATTGAAATCAAATCAAATTTATTAAATTAACACAACAATATTTACATGGCCGTGCCCAGGGGGGTGGTCCATGGGGTCCGGACCCCCCCCCCCCTTAATAAATTTTTGTATGTAAACCTGTATGGTTTGAAGAATTTATCCAGTAATTCATTAATAAATTAGGTTAAAAAGAATTTTGGACCCCCCCCCCCCCCCCGAAATCAAAACCTGGACACAGTCTTGAACATTTTCATAACTTAATAACTCAATATTACAATATTAGACCTACTCCTCTCATTTCTCTTGGTTTATTTCTTACAAGATTTCCGTAATATGCAAAATAACCACGCATATATTGTATATAATTATAAACAATAAAAATAAATACTTTGCTCATCTCCTACCTTGTAGAGTATTCTGTATCTCGTCTCCCCCTTTATGGAGTATCTCGAAATAATGGTTCTGAGACTCGAGCCTACATAGCGAATTTTATAAAAATCTTCTCAGTTATTTTCCCACAAGTCGACATTTAGTGAAAACACATTTTTTGTGTCCTGGGAACTCTAAACGTGTAATTCCGAACATTATTTCTGTATAGACACCCTATTCAAGCGTATAAAAAAAAATTGATCATATTCCTTGGCGTGGGATCTACAATAGCTAATTAATATCTAAATAAGTTCCATGAGAATGTCAATTTCTACCGAAACCAAATTCTTTTTACACATGCTCTCATCTGTCATGGACTGTCATCCCCTTTTCTGGTTTTGTCTGCCCTATTGTTCTCCTTTTACCATTGTTCTTACTCTGCGGGGAACCGGAAGCGGGGGGTGGGGATTAGAAGAAATGAGCCCTGAGGAGTCCGCAATCGGATCTTTCTTTGATTCTTCAGCACAAAAGGCGTTATTGAAATCAGGGGAGTTACCAATAACACCCCTCACTCCTACCCCCCTTTTCCCTTCTTTTGGTTTTTAATTATCATCGTCAAAGATCAGACAATTCTTCTTTTCCGCTGACATGATAAAAAATCAGTCAGCCGTCTATTGTTTCCACTGCAAGGTTTTTTCCGTGTTTCTCTCTCACCATTGTTTTTACCATCCGTTTCCTATTGTTATGCTTTCGCCAGAATAGAAATGCAAGGAAGCAGAATTGTATTGAGGAGTTTTTTTGTTTTATTTATCGTCATTATCGCATTTTGAAATGACAGTAAGCTATGTCAGGCCATCTGATATCATAATGACTGGCTCTAAAATGACATAACTAACTTCCTTATTCTGTTTATTTGACGAACATACTACTTTATGCTTTCGCACACTCTGTATTGATTATATAATCTAAGAAGAATTATATTTAGGCCTATTTATTTATTTAGCCCTGCGAGCGACATTTCACAAATTTCATTGTACGTAGCCTAGTTCAGTTACTACTTTAGCCTTACCATTTCACATACAATGGAACCATGCAAGGTCAAAGATGAGGGATGGAGCAGTGGTAGGACTGGGTAGGATTTTATAGGGGTCCACTTCACTCTGGTATCTTGAACTTTGTTAAATGATTATTAGAAAATTAACAGTAGTAGTAGTAGTAGTAGTGTTCGTCGGGTTAATAACGACTTAGGCCTCATATTTGGGCCCATAGAGCGACCCCGACTTGAATGTCCTACGCCAGCCCATAGGACAGTGGACCTCCTGATTATAGTGCATTCCGAACCACTTGGGAAACACCGTGAAGTCACACGATTAGTTCGGAGGTCAAGTCCTACCATGTTTCCCTACCGGCACTGTGCACATGACCAAGTTATCTGCAGCTTTGAACCTGCTCTGGTCCGCTGGATTCAACTTGGTATGGTAAATTAACAGTAAGAATAGTATTAAAAATCGTCATCAAAACTCTACTGACAACTGAAGCTCTTCTTTTCTTATCAAGCAACAATTTTAAGTTGGTACCAATATTGGTTTTCCCGCCATTATTCAAACATTAATTTTTATAAGGATTTTCCTCCCAATATGTTAAAGGCTAGTTTTGAAGTATTACATAATATGTAATAATTATATATTATAATTATGCTAAAATACAAAGGAGCACTTCTTCTATTTTGTAGGTCCGTAATGATAGCTCATCCTCATTTAATTTTTTCGCATAAAAGACGTATTTTCCTCTCAAACTGCCTAAGGTTCGTTTTCAAGTTTATAGCTAGAGCTACACGCTTAAGTTCTCAAATGAATTCCAACCGGTACCACCAGCATTTCGTATATTTGTATTGTCAATGACATACATTGTGAATACATGAGAGCTCACTCATTCCCAATGGCCGGTATAGGCACATTTCATGAATAATTACAATGTTTATCCGAACCCCGATGAGGATTAACAATAATAATGCAGCACGGATACATTTCCAGTTTAAAACCACTTTCAATGCAATTTGCAAAACCAGTCCATTTCATTTTATTAAATTCACATTAGATTTCCTGAGCTGCTATCGACATTTCTGCTGAATTACGTATTGGCTTGACATATTGTGTAGTATTTTATTTTTAACTAAAGCATTCTAATTCAATAAAAGACTCTTTCGCTTGTGCACCTAGATTTTTAGATTTTTTTTCCCAGAATATCTGGAATATAAACTAACAACTATCCTTCCATATTGGGCAAAGCTAGTGTAGTGTCCCCCTCGGATTTGCCACTGCTACCAACATACTGCTGAGTTTGGGGGGGACAAAAATCACTAAAATGCATAACCCGTGGCCCAGTAATGATAAGAAGGGTACTATCTAATTCTTTTCTTATAGCTTGAAAGCTTTTAACGGTGGTGAAGATGCTTTGGTGACCAAGCCATTTTATATTTTGTAAGGCAATTATTTAATATCTGGAATATACAGCTACATTGACGTAGAACGGTTCCCATTGTAGATTTAAAAGTCTGGGTATGGTATACCGTGTTCCCAATCGTTATGGTATGGAGGGATTGACTTTGACTCAAGATAAATATGGAAACAGAATCTGTGCATTTGAAATGTGGTATGGAAATGTACAGACAAATGCTGCGCATATCCTGGTGAGATCGTATGCCTAATGCTGAGGACCTAAGGCAAATAGATGCAGAAGCCGAGTTGCTTCTGACAGTTGAGAAGCGGAAACTAAGATACTTCGGCCATGTGATGAGAAACGAAAAGTATCGCCTCCTGCGTGTAATGATCCAAGGGAAGATAGGAGTGAAGGCTCCCAGCGGAGGAGGAGCATACCTGGTACTTTTACTTTTACATCGCCTTTGTCCTCAGGGAGGGTCGGCGGCACGGCAGCGGCGTTTCCAAACAACTCTGTTTAGAGCGTCTTCCTTGTTCAGGGCGAGAGTCCTTATGTCTTCTTCGATTTTTCTGGGGAGTGTCATTTTCGGTCTTCCCCGGGGGCGGGGTCCTGGGAGTGTCATGTTCTGTATACGCTTTCCTCCCTCCTCTGGACGTGGCCCCACCACCAACATCCTAGTTGAAAAACTTGAGGCAGTGGTGCAAGAGCACGACTTCCCTTTTCAGAGCAGCAGTCTCCATGATCCAAATTGCCATGCTAATCGTCAATCTTCGATAGAAGAGGCATTTAAAGTAGAAGAAGCCATACTGCACGGCATCGCTATGGCGGAGCACACAGCGGCCCTACTATGGCCATTATTTCTAATCTTAACCTGGGATTAAAAATGTAAACAAGATATAATTTTACAATGGAAAGTGCTATTCAAAATTGTTCTGTTTACATTTTCAACCCCAGAGGAATAGGTTATTACTAAACGGAATAATAGGCCTTGCTTTGGACACGTGCCCCCTGTGTAACGAAGGCGAAGTAAACGCAAAACATCTGCCCAGTCCTGGTAGAAGACGGGGTAGACGAAACAGATGACATCTTCCGGAGGCAGCAAGGAGATACTGGTCAGCAAGTCACCAAGTGGCTAACCTGCTAAGGGTGGGCATTGACTAGTTAGTAAGTATAATAGGCCCGCAGAAAAGCTAAGGAAAGCTCATGTATGGACAGTACCGTCTTTGCAAATAGCCATGGTGGCCTAAGTCTACATGTCATTCTCCTTTCTGAATTCGATACAAATAAGCTACGGTACTGTCCCAGGCAACGCACTTTAGAAATGTAGAACCCACCTTACTTATTGGGGAGTTCGTGGGAATCGGCAGTATGTTTATTGGAGTCCCCTAGCAAAACTTTCGACTGAATAAAGCCACCGATCGGAAGAATTTGCATCCATTAAAGACTTAACGTAAGCTTTTGAGGGGGGCTGCAGTTGTGGGGAGGATATGCGGTGACCCTGTAAACAGAAACCAGAATTGTAAGGGGAGTATGTATCGGCAGCTTGGGAAAGCAAATTGTTAGTTTTTCTTACTCTTTTTAATACCTAAAACATGCCTGAAGCAAGAAGACATTGATAGAAAAGTTCCACAGAAATATTTTTGCTTTCCAATTTATACGTAGTATAAGGAAAGCTTTGTGATGGACAAAATTCCGAGATTTCAACGGAATTACACGTTTTGAGGTCCTAGGAACCCAGAAAAGAGGTTTTTACGAAATGTCTGTCTGTCTGTCGCTCTGTCTGTCTGTTCATCGATTTCCGGGCAAACTACTCGGCCGAGTGACTTTGATGAAATTTTGCATGTAGGTTCACAAAAATTATGCCTCGGGACCATTTTTTATATTTGGGGCTTTTATTCTCAAAAAAACGTCTAAAAAATTATTTCTCAAAAACGGCTCCAACGATTTCTTTTAAATTCACATATGTTGTAGTCGTTTTTAATGAAAAATGACTAAAAAATAATTTTTCTGCGAAACCTTTCTATCGATGACTTCTACCTCCTGGCATATTTTAGGTGTTAAATTGAGTAACGAAACTGGACAGGTTGCTTTCCCAAATTACTATTTGGTTTTGTGAAAAAAAAAGTTTTTTTGAAAAAATTATAGAAAATTCACGCTCAAATGCATTGCGTGCTCTGCCATTATTGCTGTGTGGTAATGTGTTGGTCAGACCTATCTAGAATTTACCTCATCTCCAGTGACGTTAGATGGACAAAATTGAGTTAGCCCAGAATAAATAAAGAAAACGCACAGTTTCAATTTCAGCTCTCTATCAACTGGGTGCCTGATGGTAGTGTAGTAGTATCGTAATAGTAAATTTGGCAAAGTTCCCGGCCACGATGAGGACCTATAGGACACGCCTCAATTTGCTCACTCGGACAACCCAATTGCGGCCGCGAAGCGCGCCACCTCCTTTGAGAGAAGCTGTTTCCCTGCCTATAGTCCTCCCATTGCGAAACCGACCGAGGAAAAGCGTTCTCGCTAGATAGCCGGGCAGTCCATCAGCACGAGCCACCCGGTCTCAGCGCCAATCTCGCCGAAATAGCAATCCTGCGAGGGAACCGGTTCATCCACGCGAGGAAGGTGAACCCGGAATGAGCCGTGTCCCGTCAGCATAGCAGCACCATAGCGTACTGCTCGTGGACTGCCGGAGATGACATCTTGATTTAGCCGCTCACCCGGTCCGAGCCAACATGCAGCTTGCACCGGACCACGCTGAGCTTCATGACGCTGTCCCCCTGGTTAAGGTCCCTCCATGGGACCGGGAGAATATGCTCCCGTCCAACTGAAAAAACTGCGGAGCCAACAGGAGCAAGCTCGTTCGCCCTTTCATTGCCCACCCTCACCAGTTACACTGATGGTAGTGTAACCCCGGTCTATATTTACATGTTCATCTGTCGTGACTCATGCCCTCACCTTCTCCAAAAATTCAAATAAGGCAAATTACTATACTGTACTATTGATTTAATATAAGGAGTGCATGGTAATCTTTTTCATTCCCAGAATACGAAAAGGAAAGGGTTGCACTGAACTGTACTTGTATGCTACACGTAATTACTACGAAACAACATCTTAAAGGTGCATATTAACACGGAAAGTACATTATTATGCATCTTACACTTCCTAGTCCCATTTCCTACTTCCTGCCCTCCCTTCCTCCAGCGTTCATAAGTTCGTTGTGTGTTTCAACACCAAATTACACGCAAGCTCTCATATGCTATTAAATTTCGTATCGCACTGCAATGAGTCCGAGGAAACCGCTGGCCCCTGTCTAGTACTGTTGAGCGGTTGAACTGTCTTGAAGCTCCCTACATCGAATAGGCCGATCGTTGAAGGGTATGGCTGTCTTTGCTAAAAAAACGTTTTCAACAGTTAATTAATTGGCAGTAGCCACAGTATGAATGATTGGGATTCACAAGCTTACCATTGAAGCAATGTAACAGGTGAAAGCATGACTTAACGAAGTACAGATGCAAGTTTATCGACCTAACTCCGCTAGGTTGGCTTATAAATAGAACAAAAAGTCTATATTTATTTATTTATATACATATGTCAACTTGAACTCTCTTAAGTAATTATAATAATTACCGCTGTGTGGGGCAGATTGTTTTGACTGGTTGTGACGTAATTAACATATCGCTATAGAAGTTAATAGAACTTCTTGTTAATTCGTCGTAGAACCCTGCATCCATGGCGAGGGACCACCAAACCCAATCTTTTTATCGAATGACGTCAGATACAATAAAAAAAGTTGCACCTAATTACAGTAAGTTGTCAACTCTGTATGGTAATTATTGGGGGTCGCAAGTCGTAACTCGGGAACTGTCAGTTAACCTGCCTGTCAGTTTATGGGATTTTTAACAGCCCCTCAGCCCCTAGCCCAATGATTACTGTACATTGAACGTGAAAATAGTAAACTAATATCCCCCTTTAAAGCAAAAAAGAAAAAAAATCCCCCCCCTTTTCTATAGCCATGAGTCATCACCTGCCCTAACCCTTGCCACTTCGCAAAACAAATGACTGCTATATATTTCAGCAAGACAGGTAGCACGCGAATTGCTGGCTTAGCAATCGGATGGATTTTCCCCTTTACAAAAGGCTCACGCACTGCTCCTTCTTTTCAAAAATTAACTCTTTGGTTTAGCTTTAATAAGAAATAAGCTCCCCCTTTGATAGTCTACTTAGGGGGTGTTCAGACTCGTATCTGTACTTGGTTAAGTCATGCCTTCGCCTGTTTCATTGCGTCAATGGTAAGCTAGTCTCAGCTTGTCCATTATCGCTTGTAGCCGGGGTAGGTTGACATCGAGAACGTACACTAGTTGCCGATAGTCAAAAATTCATACGGAAACAATAGAAATAATTTCCGAAATCCATGGGGTTGTTGACATTAGACAAGGGACCTATGGACTATTATAAATAGGCCTGGGTCCATAAAAAGCCCTTCATAAATTACAATTACAAGGAATTACTCGTACAATTAGCCAGTGGCCGCAGTAAGGGAGGGAATGTCAAACTAGAAAAGCCTAACTATAGACTTGCGTGTTATTAAAAATTCATAATAAGTACAGACTTATTCGAGTTATTCGCAACCACTCAGTCTACTCTTTTGACAAATAAATGTTAAATCGCTTTGCAATTTGGAAGCACTTTATGCCCAATTACGTACTTTGAGAAATAACGGTTTCATGCCCTTAAAAAATCATTTAAAGTCCAAAGATGCACGCAAGAGCCTCTGATAGATTCGTGTTTCAATTGGTTTGAAACTTTAATCAAATAATGATTGAAATCGGACTCAAACATCGATTTATCGAACCTCAATCAAATCTTCGAAACCAATTACAGAAGTAAAAGGGGGAAAACAACTTTTTGAAATGGTTAGCTACCCTCTTTCGCCCCTGAAAGACTGATTCTATACTCGTGTCTCACGCACATAATGGTATTCCCATAAATGTAATAAATAGCAGTGGGAGAAAAATTCTTTCTCTATCGCAGTCTGGTGATAAAATAACGGAACGATAATTGTACCGTTTTGTATGCAGCAATGAAAGCATGGAGCGTGCAAAAATACCTTCGTCCTAAATATTTATTAAAAATGTTATACAATATTATGCTCGCACTGTAGAATACGCAGACTAAAGAAGATGGTTTCTCGATAAAGTCGTAACAGTTAATTTATTTTTTAACTGACTTATTTGCGGTTTATAAAATTTGACATAGGGGTAGCGCGCTTGTGTAAGTCTCTACACACCATGCGCTCGGAGACCTGTCGTAACTCAACACAGGTATTACCTATGGAGGCGACTGAAGAGGTCATTATGGCTATTGTAAAAAAAAAAAAACGGTAAATAAATATATTTGATTTGATTTGGAGACTGCTGCTCTGAAAAGGGGAAGTCGTACTCTTGCCAACCACTGTCTCAGGTTTTTCCACCTGGATGTTTTTCTTCTGTCGGAAGCCCTCAGTTCTTATATCATAACTTCTGTGTGTACTGGGAGTTTTTAAATGCGTTTTGAAATTTTGAATATCCTTTAATTTTTTTCAGTGAAATCATCGGATGTCGTGCAATATGACGGTGCTCAGCTTGCTGAAGAAGGTAAGATAAGATAGTTATATTTTCCTCAATTTCAATTAGCCAGTTATTACGAGACTTGTATTTTCTATTAGATGTAGGCGTATTGTAAATAAACCAAAGTTAGAGAATCACGAAAAATCTTGACATGGTGGGACTCGAACCTACGATCTACCCCTTGCCGGGTTAAATTTAATGACCGTATTATGTATCATACATACAGTATAATGTTACAAATAAAAATTGATAACTATTATATAAACTGTTGGGCCCAATTCCAGTGATATGTTTTGTCACGGCTTTAGGGTAGAATTTTAAGTTCTTAATTAAAATTGGATGCTTTTCCCTTAAGACAATGTAAAACGCAGCCGTCGAGTGGAATTAAAAATTAAATTGGATGACATATTGACAGTTAAGTGGTTATATAGACCAACTATCGAAAGAGATATAGACATGGGATATGGTACAATACTAAATATTCAATATGCTAACTTGTAATTTTCGCATTCAATTTGTAAAGGAACTTGACGTTTAGTCCCTCGGCAGAACAACATCGTCAGTTTACTCCATATCTATGGAACACCTTTTGATCGGTGATCTTATGGGAACGAAAGTGGAATTCGCATTTTCTCTTTTATAGTTTTCCAAAATGGGAAACCCATATTTTATTTTGTGGTATTAAATATTGCGCTTGTTAAACATTAGTTTTCGCCTTAACGCTTCATTTCAATCATGATTTCTATTCTTCTCCCCCCTCACACCTACGCACGTGGGAACTAGAGTTCTTTATAAGAGAGATGGGACATTGGAGCTCGCTACCTGGTACGTTTTTTCAATCATAGTGAGATTCTCCAAAGTGACTTCGTGGATACCAATTGGTATACCAATGAACATTGTATAATTAACCTCCTATAGGAGGTGGGCGGGGTTGGAAACATAACATTAGGAGTGGGGAGCGATTTTGAGAAATTATGTCGTTGGTTAGATTTTCGTTACGGTACTGTGTAAAGCCTTGTTTATTTCTGTACTCTCTAACCAGTCTAACCAATCGAGAATATTCCCCTTGTTAGAATAGTGCATCAACTGGAAATTGTCGAAATCGCAAGTGTGGCCGTTGTCATACAATGGTATCTTACCGAAACCGGTCACTAAGTAAAAAGTAAATTCGTGTCGGGGTGGTACTACCCGTGGTACAGGAGTTTTCAGGTTGCATCAACAGCCTCCTGTTTAACCTATCGACAGTCAGGGAAGACTGCCGGGACCGCCGGCTTTACATGCCCTCCGAAGCATGGTAGTCAGAAGATAAATAATTGTACCACTAGAAAATTTTGGCATTCGGGTGGGACTCGAACCAGTCACCTTCTGGATGATAGTCCGAGTCGTTACCTCTACGCCATTCTGACTACACCGGTCACTTATTATATACTTTATTGTGGGTCAGTTGCGTCTTATTATTTCAATAATTTTAAGCATACGTTTTTTCAAAGCTGATCTACTATATGTAATTCCCTAGTGGCAACTGCTGCAAATTATACGGAATAAAAGTGGGTTACAACTTTTAGTAGCATTTTTGCATTCCTTAGGCATTATTCAATGTTGGCATGAGAGCAACTAAAGCCAGAAGTACAGTAGTTTTTCCTCTCCGGTTTTCTTTCAAAGAATCTAATTTCGGTTATAAGTTATAATGAGAAGGTTATCTCTTCGACCTAAGTTAGTTTAATTTCAGTAATGTATACGATATAATGCTACAATATAATATTAGCCCAAATCTGGTTTTTATCGTACCGTATATATAGTACATTTAATAAGGACGAATCCAGGTTCGGGTGTCTCTAGTGACTTCCTAGAAGCGAAACATTATAAAATTGAATTTAGTGTGTATTTGCTACATTCTTATGCTCCATTCGACTCTACCAATAATCTACAAATAAATCTGTCGTAACTCATTATTTTATTTATTGCGCTCTAATTTAATCTATACTACATATGTTTGTTTTATTTTGACTCACAACTACTGCTGAAAGCTAAATGAGGAAATTCGGGTCAGAAATAAATTAAGGGAAGACCATTCCCGAGAAAAGAATCGTCAAGAGAGTTGTGAAAAGAGGAGGGAGGAGGGGGGGGGGGTAGAAAGTTGTAAAATGATGCCGATCGCTTACTGGCCTTAGGCTGCTGTTGCAATTCAATTATTTCGCTTCTTCGATCTCTTAGGGCAAGTATTTCTGTTTCTTTTTTATTTAGCTCCTTGTTAACTGAAGCAACAAACATGGATTTGTACCCCTCTAGCTAATGGTTAGAAAAGGAAAAAAATAACGCTCGAGGACTGGAAGAGAATCTTGCTCTACGAGTGTATTTGAGATGGACAAAAAGTAGTGTAGGTACCATTAGGGAAGGGGGAAAATGTTCCTATTTTGAGTCTCGAACACCGATCGTACTGTGAGAAAAGACGTAAGAAATCAAGTGTCTTGTACGGCTTTTCCTTGGCACATTCTTCATGTTATAGTCGCTTAATACATCCGATAAATCAAGTAGAGACCACCAGATAGCAGGGGGCCAAAAAAGGTTTCACAATTGCTGATGCGCGTCCAGCAGACTACGTAGTCAATTCTGAGCATAGTCGACTATAAACAATACATAGGCCTAATTATGATACAATATTAATACAAATAAAATATCAAGTATTTGAATTCTGCATTAACTGAAAGTGAAATTGCATGCAATATAATCTGAATTCCATATAATGTAAGGTAATTTAAAATTTTCTTCAGTCCACCAGTGCGCTGGTGTAGTTTATACCACAGTCTTAGGAATTTGTCGCAATGGAATCTATATTAAACTTCATCACAGCGGCACGTACGCCATTTTGATTTCAAGAATTCAAGAAATGAGACACCCCCTCTCTCCTTCCCTTAAGGGGAGCCCCTATACTTTCCATACGCAAATTTAACCCCCCCCCCCTCCCTTCTCAGCCATAGAGTGATTTCCTTAACTGAACAAAAGCAAGCAGATTTCATGATATCAAAGAAAAGTAAGGAATTTTTCAATTTGACAATATAAAAAGCATGAATGTTGGTCTGATTTATTATAAAGGAAATTTTTTATTTCATAAGCAGCGGTATGAAATTTATTGTACTGTGAAACAAGCAACTATTCTTTTCTTTTTCTTATACCTACAATATCTACTGTAATATAAATAATTTATTAGGAAATTCCACATTACATAAAATATGTGATAGTTTTATGGAGAAGAATCAAAATACAGGACGTAGCAGCTGGACGAATTATGCGGAAACATGAACTCGTCCGTGTGTATCGGGCCTAAAACCTGTCTGGAGCCGGGGATTAAGAAAGTAAGAAACAGTCCGTCCCAGCAAGGTTAAGAACGAGGTATACTCCGAAACCCTAAAATTGCACTAATACGTACCCAATCAGTTGAGAGGCAGCAATATTACGAAAGATTAAATCCTGTCTGGAGCTAGGGATTGAAGCAGTGCTAAGCTCGTCCCTGTAAGTTAAAGGATGTAGTATACTCCCAAACCCTAAAAATGACATTGCACTAGTACGTACCTAATCAGTAGACAGGCAACAATATTGCAAAAGAATAAAACCTGTCTGGAGCTAGGGATTGAGACATTACTTAGCTCGTTCCAATAAGTTTAAAGACGTCGTATACTCCCAATCATACCCTGTATATAACAACGACATTGTTCGTACCTCATCTAACAATGATCAAATTCAATAGAGAGACAGCAATCTTACGAAAGATTAAGACCTGTCTGGGGCTGGGAATTGAAAAAGAGGATAAAACCATCGAACCGCAAAGAAAAACAGAAAAAAACATGAAGGTGATTAATTTTTCAGACTCGGCCGGATTACATGGCTGCTGGCTCCTTTTTCACTTTTTTCATGTCTCCCCACTTCCTCCTATATCTCTTACATTTCGCGGGAAACATTGCTCTCTATTTGTCCAAGAATTTTGGTCTAATGCAGCCGCAGCCAGTAATGGTACCGAAAGTTTTGTCTTCTACCCCGAAGCAATATACAAATCCAATTCAACTATGAAACCTATTAACTGTAAGTAGACCTAATGTAAACTTAATTGCAAGGTCTTGCTTTACAGATAAAAGTCTGCCAATAGTAATATTTAAAATAGTTTCCAAACTGCTAGCAATTAGGAATACATTGAAATTATCGGTAACCGCGGTGTCTAAGTGACGCACGCATAGGGAAAAACGTTATTCGTTTACAAATCAAAATTTAACCGGAAATATAGAGCTATCATTGATGAATTATTAAAGAAAAGTGATATTTTGATTGTCACTAACACTGACTGGTCTTGTATAATAAATGAGTTCATTAACGGGGCCGTCAGTGTTATTGATGGGCACAAACCATGCAGCAGAATGTTGAGAATCATTTCTTCTTTCGGCGCAGATTCCACCAACGTCAATAGTGATATTAAATGTTTTTTGACGTGGTAGCAGACATTTTTAGACGGTTTTAGACAGAATAAAAATGTCTGCTACCACGTCAAAAAACATTTAATATCACTATTGACGTTGGTGGAATCAGCGCCATATACTTATTTATCGACAATGGCACTGTGATTGAAGTTTCCGGCGAAATCGACCTTTTTGCATCTCTCTTACTCACTTTTGTCTCAATCAAGTAGATTCGAATGGATGTTTTTTATAAAATGGTAAATCTCATACAAATAATTAATTGAGTGACCTCTTCAGTTACCTCTGTAGGTTAGTACCCGTGTTGACTTACGACACTTCTCCTATCACAAGTCATGATGTGATGAGACTGGCACACGTAAAAACACCTAGACACCGAAACCATATAGGCCTATGATAGTTCAACTTTGTTTTCTTGATTTTGGTTGGAGCAAAGAACCTTTTCTTCTTCTTCCCAAACCGCTGTCTCAGGTTTTTCAACCAGGATGTTCCTCTTCTGACGAGAACCCTCTTCCCTTGGATTATTACATGCAGAAGGCGAAGCTTTTCGATCCTCATCAGATAACCCGAAGCATGTGATTTTTCATTTCTGAAACGTCAGCACTCAGCAGCACTCGGCTTCTTTATCCATTCGCGTCAGGACCTCAGCATTAGGGACAAGACCTCTCCGATGTCTAGTCTTTCCTAATGTTTGCTGTCATGGATTCAAAACATAAAAACAATCATTATGAACCTATGTCATTTAACTTTTCACGTAAAACGCCGTGAGCTCATTGAATCTGAAGGAAGTTGCTGACGTCAAATTTAATTAGAAGTACAGTACTTTGGAGACGCCTTATTCTGGAAATCCCCTTTCTGTCTACCATTATGTTCGCAACGTTGGGGGGTTGATTAACTCAATAGAGGAAAATATTGGACAAATAGGTATAGAGCGCATCGCATCGTCGTTTTTACACCCTGTTTGCTGGAGCATTTTATTAAACGTAAGCTGTTCCTTTGTTGTTATTATGTTTTCAGCTTTAATACAATTGTATGGTAAATTGCATGTTTAAGGGCTTTTTCTTTTTGTAATTTTTATTATTTTTCACAAAAATGTGTATCCTAAAGTTACTGCAGGTACTTACCTACTATAATTTAAGCTACTTACTTATCCTTGGCAATTTTATTGGGACTTCCCCTACATACTGTAAATAGTTACTAAACCTACATTGTTACTTTGTAGCATCTCATCAGAATCTCAAATACGGAATTCACATTAGGCTTTGACCTAAAATTATTGGTCGTTAACACCATTTTTGGTAACACTATGGAAAGTAGAATAGGAAGGAAGCCGTCATGATTTTTCTATTCCAAAGCGTGTTGGCTTCCTGTTACATTAAGAAAGGTAACGCCAACGAAGAACAACTACTTTTAAAAGCTTCACCTACGATGGTGGTAGACAGCCTTAAAAGAAAGAAAAAGAAAGAAAATTGTCTTTATTTTCCGTATGGGCAAATTTTGGGCCTTTTGGCTCGCTCTTACAATTAACTCATTTTAATTAACGAAAAGGCAATTTAATTAAAAGACCGCAACTAGTCTGGCCTGCCCTAATGGTTAATCCGCCACTGTTTAAAGCTTCCTGCAGCTGTCAGATTTTTACTCATCAACAATTCCAATAAAATAATTTTTCCTTCTAATTAATATGACGTTGAGGTCCTCAATGTTCACCTTTTTAATTACTACCATGGCCCTTTACATACGGACGATTCAAACGCCAGCGATTCGCTTAAGAATTGACATAGATGCAAATATGGGTTCGTGCTAAGCCCCATAGTCTACTTCTACTTTAGTCTTACTTGAGTTGTAGTTGCTGAACTGAACGACACTTCAATGCCCTTGTATGTTTGATGTAGGTACCTAGTTGTTGCATGCTCAGGAGTAGTCCTGTTGATAAAGAACCAGACTATGAAACGGAGGGTCGAGGTTCGAGAGTAAACGTAAGAGGAAAAATTTTCGTCCTGGCCCAGGCCCAAGCCTAATGGGTTATCTTCAGGGAAAGGTAAAATCGTGGCCGCTGGGCATGTTGCTGAACACACCATGCCGAATATAACACTGAGGTCAAGAGAGATACCAATGCTCAGGCCTTTGGTTGTTATTATCTATACAATTTCTGTAGACCTACCTATGACGAGCCTTCCTGTAGAGCAAAAATTTCTTTGCGGGTGGGGGATCCCCCTGGACCTTCCTTGCCAATCTCCTTGCCCTTGTCTTTTCTTCCATCAAAACGGCCTCCGTTAACTTAAGCCCAAGCGGTCTATTAAGGCAAACTTTCAGTGCTCCCTCCCAAAAGTTTTCCCGCCAATAAATCTAACAAGCCATAAAACCCAACTGATTTTCCAGCTGTCAAACGTTTGTTTAAAGGTGGCAGCCGAACCTGGTTTTACAACGAATTCCCTGCAAGACCACGTCGTGGAAATTAATTACCCGTAGCGCCGTTATTTTCGTCTCCCGCCACTTCTTCCACCATTTCCGCCTGTTTCCGGTCATTCCTTTTTCCCGCCAAATTGCGGTTTGATTGCTTTCCCCGTGGTTGTAGCTGAAAATTACCTTTTTTTTCGCCCGAAGTTTATCCGTTGTGTTTGTTTATGTTACGTCAAAGAGGGGATTGAGTTTTGTTTTGGTTTGGTTGAGAGAACTTCTTTTTCGTCTGTAAAAGAGTCTGATTAGATTTTGTTAAAATTTCCTGTTGTCTGTTTTTCGTTTTATATACTTTTTTCAGCTTTGTGCGAGTAAACCTATGTAGTAGTTTTGCTCAGTTTTAATTATAATACAATAATACAATAGAAAGAGAACGACACAAAATCTATGAAATGAAAGAAAGGATAGCTTATTGTATTTTTCAATCTCACTACAGTATGTGTACAATCAGCCTACTTACTTTCTATTGTAAAATTATCTTACCTTATCTTATCTTACCCCGTGGCGCTACAGCTCATTTAGGGCATTGCCCTGCTGCCTAACATCGCGTCCGGTCAAGCACCCTTCGCCGAGAGTCACGGACGCTGAGCTCTCTCAGGTCCCTCTCGACGTTGTCCAACGTCTTCAGCCCTGAGACGTTGAGTGCAGGACTTTCCTTGCCACTCTGTTATCTGGCAAGCTTGCCACATCTTGTCCTAGTCATCTGACACTAGCTTTCTTGATCCCAGCCTCGTAGAGGTTATACGGTTCCTCATCCCTGCCTATTAGCCACTCTGGGCCATATATTCTACGAAGAATCTTACGCTCCCAACGATCCAGTATTATAAAACCGTTATTATGTATTAAAATTCTGTTCAATAATGTAAAAAAGGTTAATGACTAATTTTTTTTTTATTGTTTTGTTGCAGCTAAACATCCTGACGGGGAATCTGACTTCGCCTTGTACATCGGCCTTGCTGTGGCGTTATCTGTTTTCACTGTTTTGTTTTTCTTCATTTACCGACTCCTGCGGCGGAAGGGACGGGATCACTCCATGTACAATATGGCAGTTTCCGGTATGTTCTATTTGGCGCATTCTATATGTATTTAATTATATTTTACAGCGGCCCTAATAATGGGTGCGGAAACGACTCATAAGGTACAGTACCTTAAGTGCCTAAATCAGAGTACAGGAAAGGAACTTCCCCCTTTTTATTCATACAAAACCGATCGGGCGTACCCCGATGATCAACGCTAAGTGGAAATATCTAGCGGGTAATCCTTTCACCACCGAGAACAGACCTTTGGGTGTGCACCGACCATGGTGCCAGGTTGGCAGAATACTGGACCCAGAAACTACCTCGTACACGAAAAACTAAACTAAGTGCCTAAGGCGCAATTTCCACCGACCTCGTTTTTGATAGCTACCGTGATATTGACGTGGTAGCAGACATTAAAGACAGTCTAAAAATGTCTGCTACCACGTCAATATCACGGTAGCTATCAAAAACGAGGTTGGTGGGTCAACACTAATGCTACTGAGGGGCGCACTGAGAGACTACACAAAGGGCAGCACTATATCTTATTGTAGTATAAACTGAGTCACTACAGACATTTCGCTTCATTTAGATTCTACCTATTATGCAAATGATATGAGGGAAATGAAAATAGGCACATACATTTCCTCTTATGTACGTTTTCGGTTAGCGGCTGGAATAGTGTGGAGTACGTCTCCGTGCCACAACGAATTTTCGATTCCACACTCCCCCCTCCTCCCCATTCTCTCTTACTCGAAAGCCACCCTCTCGTGCCTGGCTCACCGCAGCAATGCCCATCCTCGTCTTTGTCTTTTCATGAGCTTTGTCACCGTCATTTCGCTGACCTCAGCTTTTTGTTACTTTCCCCACTGCGTCGTCTGTTTTCGCTTTCCCACAAGACAACAAAAGGTAAATCCCTACGCCATTGTTTATTCTCTGTTGTTTACTTGAGGGAAAGGTAAGTAAGAAGTAAGGGAGATCTGTCCAGGAGTGATCTATGGGTGTTGTGCTTTTATTAAGTCTTAGGCCGAGAGGAATGATGTGGGCTGGCTTTGAGGAACGGTGTCTGTCCTTTATTTAATTTCTTTACCCCTTTTCCCTTATACCCCTTTTACCATTTCAACAATCGGACTAGATTTGATCTTAGACCTGGAGCTGCTCACATCCTAAGGTTTCTCCTTTGAACTGTCCAAAATATTTACTTACTTTATCCAACGCCCACTCTTGGCGTTACCGCCATCTGGTGCCGCGCCTGCCAGTATGTCAGTATAGTGATGATATGTCATTGTTTGGGCTCTGAATCGAACGACACGTTAGAAGGTGGGCAGCATCCATGTGTTTGAGCAAATAATTAATACAACTATAGAATTACGAAGGCTTTCACGGCCGATGTTACGGGACGAAGTAGTAGAATCCGGGATGATAGACCGTGGTCGTTCTGAAATCGTACTTCCAACAGCTGCTGCTGAGCCTCCGAAATACAATCTTAGAAGTCTACGCAATTCCACTGAAGATGTCGACCGCAGATGTTGACGAAACGTTTGGAAGTACGCTTTTAGAACGACCATGGCCTATCATCCCGGATTGTACTGCTTCTTAAATTAATTCAACTGATAAAGTTATTGATTGGATAGTTTTTGTCATAACACCTTTATGCCCTTTTTGCAGTGTCCATCTCGCCGCAAAAATTGGAGGTTTGGGGGTTGGTACCGGGTACCTCAACAGGTGTTGTTTCAGTTAAGGTTCCTGTAGTATCTATGTCAGAGTCAAACTATCTTAAGGGTCGATCGGACACCCCCACTATCCATTTTTTTTTAAAACAGCAAATTTCACAAGACATGTCAATTGCACAATTTTATTTATTTTTAAAGGTTAATCGCGTAAAAACACTTTAATACATGTATCTGATTAACCTCTTCAATCGCCTCACTTAGTAACCTAATAGGTACTTGTTTTGAGTTACAACCGACCACAAGTACCAGCATGCTGCCACCTTCCCACTGACGTCACTTAGCTAGCTATGATATGTACCAGGGCTAAATCAAAATGGAGAGGAACTCTTATTGTATTTAATAAATCCTCAATGATAGCTCTATTATCGATATTTATACTGAAATTTGACTTTATATACATATTAATATTGCCCCGCCACTTATCTCTTAGCCATGATCCCAAAATAATTATTATAAATTCGAAGCAATTCCAAAATACCAACGATAGTCATCCCTTCTCCCGTCAGCCTTCTCAATATCAGACTACAAATTTGTTTGTCTCAGCAGAGTTAAGTTAATTCACTTGGAACACAATTGAATTTTGATGTGAAGGGTAACTCAACGCGATGACTTGTAAACTGCTCAGTTTTAAGTCCACCCCCCCCCCCCTCCCCCAAGTCCCCTTCCTCAGGCCCCCAAAAGAAAACCTCCTGCAGGCCTTCGCTTTGTCTTGTATTGTCACCCCTTTGTGACGGCTTTATGGGGCGGAGGGTTCCCCATAAGAGGGAGGCTGAGTTTGTTTATGTTTTATGTATTTTCGTCGAATTATGTAAGAATTTTTGAATTTTTAATTTCAGGGGAAGAATGGGGGGCATTAATTATTTATTTATTTAAATTTTCAATGGGTTGTCGCCTACTGTGCGTTGCTCACGGTAGATACATTGGTTGCTTATCATTTAATGACTAAAGACCTCGAAAAAATACCACAAAGAACTGTATTTATGCTTAGCTTATTAATTTAATATAGGCTACGTACATAATCCAAAGAGATGTTGTTTTTTGTAGAATACCAGCCAGAATATTTTCCAGACCACGACAAGAAAAATCTTTCGTTACCCACGCAGCCGGACCTCACACAGACAGTGGTGGGGATCAACGTGCACCCCTGCTACGAGTACCCATTTTCGGAAAAAGTAGGACTGAGCCGGTCCTACTCTGAGCACCATTACGATGTCCCCCATTTAAGCACTCCTCAAGGTAAGCAGTAATAGGGGCGATGGAGGCTTTAAGAGGGTTGCAGAAGCTTGGGTTAAAATAATGTGTGTTTAAAACGGCAACAGTACTGAAAGGTACTTTAGCTGGTTTTCAAAATTACTTACGCTTACTAACACTTATGGCAGGGACGGATCCAGTCCATTTTTGGGGGGGGGGTAGTTGTGGGTAAATAAAAATAGGAAAAACACATGTAGGATCGATTAAACCAGAGCGTAATAAATAATACATTAATTTACAATAGATTTACCAAATTGGGGGGGGGGGGGCAGCTACCCCGCCCCTGCCCGCCCCCCTTGTAGCCGTCCTTGACTTACGCCGTAGCTCATCGACAACCCGTCGACATTATACCCCACTAGCCACTATTGTATAAGTACTCGTATACAAGCAGAGAGGTACTTCTGGTACGGTACGATATTATTAGTTTAGTACAATAGCCTACAATACTCTACGTACGTATTAATCTCCTTATAGTATTGTAAAAATTGCTGTTAGCCATTTTGAAATTTTTTTTTAAAGTTTTTGAGCATAATAAAAAATAACTTGAGTATGTAAAACTTTACAAAAAAAAAAAAAAAAAAAAAAAAAAAATTACAATGAGGTGGAATATTCTCATTTATTTCACTAAACAGGTGGAGCATCAGCATCGCCTTCCTCTTCCAGTAGCAGTTGTAACGGTCAAAGCCACCCTGATGCATCTACCGACAAAACAACCCACTCTGATTCCAATCACAGCCTATCCAGCTTTACTTGTTCCTGTAAGTACCTACCTGTTAGTACATCATATATATACATAGGCCTAGTACTGTCAGGACATGTAGAGTAGTGGTACAGACTCCAACTTTCACCCGATAGGTTGTTGGTTCGAGTCCCACGCTTGTTTCATTTGCTGGCCATGCTTCGGAGGGCATGTACATTAGGCGGTCCCGGGCCTTCTTAGTTGAGTGGAAGAGAGGGCTTTGTAGCCCAAACTGCGCTAGGTTGGCTTAGTAATAGAACAAAAAAGTCATTTTTTTTTTTTATCCTCGATTTACCGTAATTAGTAAAACTTTCAGGTTCACTTTGAGGTCCACCCTGTCAATCATCTCCCCTTGGGTCTGCCCCTTGGGTGCCTCAAGTTAAGAAACAGACTCAACCCCCTTGCCAGGCTGACAGGGTTGCTTAAAGCAGAAATGCTGAAAGCTGGCGTTGGAATACAAAAACATACCTACTTTGAAAACAAATAAGCTCGAATTGGCAATGATGTTTTTAATCCTAAGTTTATTAAGCAGTGATTCATTTTTATTGAGCGAAAACTCTGAAACTCCTTAACTCTGCAGAATTTGGCAGATTTTCCTTGAATATCTGTTTGAGGCATCAGAGAATAACCAATAATAATCTATTATAAAAAAAATATTGATATGTACAGGTATAATGATTGAGTACGAAGTACGGTATCTATTAGCAATGTTTTTATTCATAGCCTCACCCTTAACCCCTGGTTATTAAGACCCTAAATTATCTCCCAAAAAAATGGAATAATCCTGAAAAACACCATTTTTCAGCAGCTGCCTCCCGGAGTTCAGCTTATAATGTCAACTCTACAGTGCCAGCTGGGTTGGAGCCTGACTCGTTCACTTCCACCATAGCCACTTCTTCAGGAGCGCGTCTGACAGTGCCTGGTTCTGGAGTGTCGCTCACAATACCCGATGGGGCGATGACTCGTGGCCAAAAAGAGGAGGTACCGTATAGTTGTACCTAATTACTCCTGTTACTGGACCAATTATGACTCGGATCTGTACTTGGTTAAGTCATGCTTACGCCTGTCCCATTGCGTCAATGGTATACTTGTCTCAGCTTGCCAATTATCGCTTGTGGACGGTGTAGGTTAATATCGAGGACGTAACCAGTTTGCCAATGGCCACAAATTAAGAAAACAGTATAAATAATATCCGAAATCTATGGGGTCGTTGGCATTGGACAAGTCTTCCAAGAAATTCAATTATAATAATACGTGTGCCAAGGCCGTAGCCAGAGGGGGGGGGGGGTCCAGGGGGTCCGGACCCCTCCCGAAATATTTGCAGTGTATACTAGATAGATTTTTTTTTTTAAAGGAAATATGGTATATATATATATATAGAATGGTGTTTTAAATATATTGAGGCTACCTCATCTCCGGTGACGTCAGATGGACCCCTCCCGAAAAATATTTCTGGCTACGGCCTTGACCTGTGCTCAGGCCTATAATAATAATAATAATAATAACAATAATAATAAAGTCTTTATTTAAAAAAAAAAAAAAAATGTAGATACAGCGAGATTCAGGCCTAGACCATTATTCGGCTGTCGTTTTTGTAAGGTATTAATTATCTCTTCTAAATGTTTCAGGTCTTCATTGCGGTACTGCGAGAAGATAGACACCGACCAAAACTCAACGATAAGCAAACTCTTCTGTCCCCCATAGTTCTATGCGGTCCATCCGGACTCATATTTAAGAAGCCGGTCATCATCGACTTTCCACATTGTGCCAGTCTAAAACATGGACATTGGACCATCAGTGTCTATGGCTCAGAATCGCCTGTTGAGGGACCCCCTGTGTGGCAGGTCAGTAGTAATTTATAGACGTGTAAAGTGGCATTGCCAACAGCCAACGTGGCAAATCTGATTGTAAAGTGGCATTGCCAACAGCCAACGTGGCAAATCTGATTGTTGGCCTCCCGTCCACACCGAGCATTGGCATTCAGCCCCAAAATGTCAGACGAGGTGGATTTACTAGGATGATATACCTGCGTGCCGCGCTCTCGCTGGAATCCTTTGATGGAGACGGACACTATAACGAATTTCTGCGGCAAACCGTTGGCTCAGTGGCACATGCCAACGGCCAACGGCGGCATAGTGTGGGCGCCGCTTTAAGGTCCGAGTGAAGTGTATTTTATGCTGGTCTACAGTGGAAAATAACAACAGCTAGTGACGGCTGATATCATCATTTCATCTATAACATCAATTTCTACATTTTTAATTGAGTTTTTCGACGTCTAAGTTCATGGTGTTGATTCACTTTTTTTTTTTTTACTTTTATTCAATCTTTTATGCCCCCGACCAACCTGTTTATAAATCTAAATTCTGAATAAGGATTTATGGCAAGTGTCTAAATAATGAAGTGTAAGTGTTCTCTTGATTAGAAAAATATTTTTTTCCATGATTGTTCTTTATGAGCTATGAATGTCTCTATTCAGACAAACCTCAGTTTTTTTGAATTGTTCTGCGTGTATGCTCCATCGGGTAAAAAAAGCACGGTACATTAAAAATTAAGTATTTTGTCATGTTCTGCATGAAACTTTACATTTTCCCAGGAAAAGAGTTACACAAGTGTTAGTATAATTAACTAGAAAATATAGCTTACTTCTCAATAGTTTTTGGAAAGTTGAGGCCCCTAGCCAAAAAAAAATTAATAATTTTTTTTGGGAACGTTTTATGGAATTCTCACTGTATTTCTTTCAGAAACTCGTGACTCTTGGCGAAGAAACATTAAATACGGGGATGTTCACGCAGCTTGATAGCACAGAAGTATTTTTGGTTACGGAATCAATGTCCAGGTTCTGTTTGGTGGGAGAAAGCCTTCCTAGTGGCCGGGCTGCCAAGTCCGTACGGTTGTGTGTGTTCGGGCCAAGTGGAGGTACCGATTGTTCTGATTACGCTGTAAGAATGTACATAGTTGAAGATACACCCTCTGCCATGCAGGTTAGTAATATACAGCTATACACCTAGATTCAATCATTTGTTAAAATGAGGCATTGAAACGGTTTCAAGGGCCTTATGACCCTGAAAGCGTATGAAGTGTACTTTCTACTGGTTTATCATAAACCAACAAATCCACGTTGACTGTTAATAGGTCATCATTAATTTTCATCTATAATGGATTTTCTTGGATGAATCTGCGGATGGCAATGCGATATCTAATTTATGACAGTTTTGGACAAAAGTGACAGCTTACAAAAATTGTTCTAACTAAGGTTCTTTTTTCCAGGGCGTTTCGGTTTTAGAGCAAAGACTAGGTGGTATTCTTCTCGACAAACCCAGAACCATCCTCCTGCAGGACACGCTCGCACCTCTTGTCGTCACTTTGGAAGACATCGGGCCCGAGTGGCGTGCGAAGCCGCAGTCCGAGTGTGTAGAAGTGCCCTTCCACCATATCTGGAGCGGGACTCATAACCTTTTGCATTGTTCCTTCTCCCTGGAGCGAGTCGGTGAGGCGCGAGGCCCTCCACAGTTCCGAGTGCTGGCCAGCCAGAAAGGTTCGCCGACCCATCGCCAAATGTTTCGGGTTCAAGCTGACACAGCTGCCTTAAAGGTTTGTGTTTTTTAAAAATGTTTTTACATGTCAGGAATAAAAACCAGTTGTTATAAAACTTGATTATGGTGGTTTGGAACTCAACGTCAATGGAAATATTTTCCGCGTGGCCTGAGTCCACCCAACCCAAATGGGTTCCTTCATCGGTAGGGGATAAACGCGGCTGGCGGGCATGTTCCGAAATAGAGCAATGGTCAAGAGAGAGCCAGGCGAATATCATAACTATGTTCTTGTGTTGATAATATGAAAACGAGCGCTAATGATGTCAGAAATTTCATTGGATATTACATACCCTAAGTAGTTTTTATTTTTCCTCCCAAAATCCGATTCTATCTGGTGTCAAGCCATTTCATTTCGGGGAGGAGGGGGAGGGGGGGGGGTGAAAAAGTGCGTGGAAGCCAAGGAGGGCTTCTATTAAATATATAAAATAAGATGTAATTCAATGTCATTTCTGTTTTGCATGAGAGTCTTCCCTGCTGCTACTTATGCGTCAAAGTCGTAGCCAAGCCCGGGGTTCGGGAACCATTTTTGTTCCCAGAACCATATTTCAAGCATATATTTCGTAGCATTTCAGAAGGTTTCTTGTTGGAGCCAGCCTATATGGGTCCAGTCCAGGATCTAGCATATACTCTTCAATTTTGGTACCTAGTTGACTCTATATACTGTAGTACATGGTTACATGCTTGTGTGGCATTAAACGATTTTTTGTTCCTTTAAATAACTTTCCCCGTCGTTCTTCTTCTTCTTCTACTTCTTCTTCTTGTCTCTTAGCAGTGGCGGATTTACCAACAGGCAACTGAGGCAAATGCCTATATCCGCACGTGTGGACAAATTTTTTTATGCTATGTAAAAAAAAATTGAAAGAATTATCAGATGTTAAGGAACAATTTTTCAAATTTAAGTGCCCATTTCTGTTCAGTTGGTACTCCATATATACATGTGAACAACCCCCCCCCCCCCCTACAATACCCAAATACAATAATTATTAATAATGTCCACGACAAGGGCATAGCCTAGATATCCGCACAAAGCCAAATCCGCCCCTGGCTGTTAGTACCTAAGTGGTTATATTAGACAAAATTTTAATTTTTGCAGCCTTTGCCAAGCCCACCAAGAAACGTGACGGTTTCGGTTAGCAGTTCGGGCTACAGTTCGGGCAAGACGTCTTTAGAAAAGTTTCCTCAGCCATTCAGGATAGGAAGGTCACTGAGGCGGAAACTATGCCAGTGCTTAGACCCACCGAATGCGCGTGGAAACGACTGGAGAATGTTTGCACAAAGATTAAATGTCGACAGGTACGTTGACTTCTGTATATTGTACATCTATTGATACAGGTTAATGGGAATGGTGTAGGTGCAATATTATTTAACAAAGAGTTGTACTTATATTGCCTGTTGTGTTATTAGCCATTAGATGTAGGAGCCTCACAGTCATCGAACAATTAAAGTGGATAACCAAAATTAGAGGATATAGAGTTGGCGGGATTTGAACCCACGATCTACGCATATCCGGGGTTTCGTCCGATAGACGTAGATCGTGGGTTCGAATCCCGCCAACAGTGCCGGGCCGAGGTACTTTAGCGCTGGTGGCAAGGTGAAGAATTTGCGCCCTCGAACATATTCTTCTTCTTTTAATGCCTCTTGCCAGGATGATCAGGTCAAGCCAAGGCCGTAACTAGGAATTTTTGCGGGGTGACTGTGGCGACTGTATAATCCTATACTTGGAGTAAATTGTTTTCTTGATCACTCAATTGTTTATAGTTTCTTTAAGTTCGTTTCATTTCCAATTTAAATTATTCCATTATTTCCAGTGTTCTTTACTATGCAATGTGTAAGACTTCGATATTTTTTGCGTTGGTACTAATCTCTGATAGTTGGCTTATGGTTAACGGGTGCCTCGTAAGGTATATTATGGCTCCCGCCGCTCCAGTTAATGTATTTCTATGGTACTTGTATTGTGTTTCGAGTATAAATTGGAATTTATATTGCAGTATATAGGTAGCTTAAGATTTGTATCGTATTTAAATGTGTCTTAACTTCCTATACATTTTCAGGTATATTAACTATTTTGCTACCAAAGCGAGCCCAACAGAGCACATTTTGGACCTGTGGGAATCAAGGCATCGAGAACCGACAGCTGTAACTGATCTGCTTAATATTCTTCGCATAATGGGAAGATCCGATGCTACTTCACTGCTTGAGGCTGAGATGGGTGCATGGTTGTAAGTTGGGATTGAAATCCATACAAGTTCTTACTGTTGAGCCATTAATTAAAGATAATTAAGCGCTTTCCAATTGTGCATAAGGTGCTTATTCCACCGACGCCAATTTTCAATGTGCATGTGGATGACGTGGTAGCAGACATCATTAATTAGTCTCTGCCATATTATAACTTAATTTATAATAGATAAGTTAAGTATCTACATTATAGTCTCCTTAAAATATGGCAGAGACTAATTAATGATGTCTGCTACCACGTCATCCACATGCACATTGAAAATTGACGTCGGTGGAATAAGCGCCTAAACATACGGTAAATTTAGTGGACAAAATCGAAGAAACTCGGTGTATCATTAGGTAGGCCTATCTCTAATTCCTGGTTGCACTGTAAGGTCCATACGATGAAAGCATAGCTTAATTAAAATTGCAAAATTGTTAACATTGTATAGCGACTCTTTCAAAAACTAAACAAAACTGGCCTATTCACTGGTACTATTTTACAGCTTGTTTTCTGTTTCATTGGCACGTTCATTTTCATGTTCATGTTTATGAATAATCTATAGCATATTTATATTTATTTGCGCAGATTTTAGTGAGGACCATGAGCTCTCGATTTTAATTTTTGAGCGTCCGTAATACGATACGACAAAAAGGAGACTTATTTACTACAATAAATTAGTAACCTGCATGTGATTTAATTTCCCTTTTAATTTTATAGTTCACTATATATTATTTAAGGTTTTAATTTTTATTTTTTTGTTTAAATGATTTTAATTTTTTTAAACAAAAACAGCTCATTAGACTATCCCCCTGGACCTTAGTAAGCTAAGTGCCCATTGTTTTTCCAAAATGGAGAACTTTCCTATAAGAAAATCGCTGTGATTGGCACTTATTATTTTGTAGAGAAGGGACATCGTTTCACTTTTGCAAGTGATCCAACGCTCTAATTGCTGGGGCGTGATTGCTAATGGCCATAAGTTATGCATAGGGATGCGCACCGCCAATCATTTTGCTGTACGTTTTGAAAGTTAGATTTCTATTCGAAAGTTCGTCATTATGAACCACTATGACGTTACGAGCCCAATCTTCTAGTTTTAGCAAGATTTTATTATGTAGTTATATATAGATTTCCTATGTCTTACAATGCGGAGACTTTATTTTGTACTGAAAATGTGTTCAGAGAGAGAGTGAGAGATGGTGAAATAGGGTAGACATTTTGTACCTATAGATTTTACAATAGTATGTAAATTATGATTTTTAGATTTATTCCCGCTAACCTGCAATATAGAGGAAACGCTATCAATATAGCGCTATGCCTAAATGGATTCAAAATATGTCACATCAGGCTCAGTAGGCCTAAATTAGGTTGCATACTACAATATAGAAGCAGTACGTAAAATCCTTTTTATGTCGAATGTTCTAAGGCGTCGTACTTAACCTTGCTACGCACTCAGACGCCTGTTTGGCTCGCTTCTTTGTAATTTCTGTATTTTAATGTATAAATGGTTTACAATTTAATATTTTAACGGGGGACTGAGTTATAAAATGTGGATGGGTTTTAAGTAGTAGCCTATTGTATACCACTTGTTAGTAGTTGCACAATTATTACGAAAATTCAATAGCTATAAAATTATGTTTTAAAAAAAATGTTTGGTTTTAAGTTTTCGGTTGAGTCAATTAAATTATGGTGGTGAATATAGGTATAGGGCTATTAAGTTACATTGTACAATATTATATAAAACTAAATTGTCTTGAATACAAATGTATAATACTCTATAGTAGTCTAAATATAGATCTATAGACTTTTTAAAATTTGTATATTTTGTTTGGCAATTCATCCAGTTTCTAAGGCGGCTATTCCACCGGCCAATTTGCTTCACTAATCGTGGTGCCGACGTGGTAGCAGACATCATTAATAAGTCTCTACCATATTATAACTTAACTTATAATAGATAAGTTAAGTATCTACTTAATAGTCTCCTTCAAATAAGGCCTAAGGCCAAGCTTGTCTTAAACCCCGGTACCTACATACGGACGATTCTAACGCCGGCAATTCGGTGAGAATTTTGTCATGTAAACAAATGGGACTGTGCAAATAAATATTATAATTTTGAACGCATTTCAGAAGATTTCTGTCGATGGGAAAACCATGCACCTGCGACAAGCTAGCGTCAGGAGTCTGCTGAAGTAGACTCTGGGATTTTGCACCAACTCATTTGCTCCTATAAGTTATTGTTTATTTAAGATAGGTCCGAAGATAAACGAAGATGCCCAATGAGGTTCTGTAGGGACAGTTTTGGTCACTAGGTTCGCTGACGACAAACCGATATCCATATTATTCAAAATGACCGCCGTTTGCATGTGAAAGCTAAGCTCTTAGCATCTAATTAATTCTTTTAATATTTTTTATAATATTTTTACTATGCCTGGACCTTATTTCGCTGCATATAATTTAATATATATATATATTCTCCATGATTTATAGAAAAATATCACTTTAAAATAATACATAAATATAATAATTTTAAAATATTATTGAGGCTTATGGAAAAATCAACGCTTTGATATCACTGCAACTGGTGCTGCCATCTACAAAATGACGTCACAAATGAACCTCATTCGAGAATTTATTATAATTCCAATAACTCAAGAGACATTTTGCTATTTCTAACCGCGCCATCATCCTTACCCCTCAACCACAACAACGCGCGCTAACTGATCAGCCAATCAGAGTGCACCTCATAAAACTATCTCATAGGTAGGCTACTCATATAAAACACTCCCAGCATGACAATTTCACAATTACCCCAGAGAATAATTTCGGGTATGCGACAAGAGGGGCATCAGAAAATAAAACCTTTGAATGATTTATAAAGGTATATTGTACGTAGATTACAAAAATTAGACTTCACTCAATTTTGGTCAATTAGTCACAAGCTGCGTAGCTGTACTACCTAGGTATATTGAGAGTCCATTACAGCAATAGTACTTTGGGTAAGAATCTAGAGAAGAAACAGCCTTATATAGTGACACTATGAATGACCTTCCTCTAAAATTTTCGGTAACATAAAAATAAGTTTAAGTTTCAAAACAGGTTTGGCGCATTGTATAGATTTGTAGCTTTAGAGTTGAATACCAATTATTAAATCCAATCAAGTATCACTGACGTAGGTCTAGCTTACTTTAAAGCAGTGGTTCCCAACCGGTGGTCTGCGAGACCCTGATAAATAGTCGGCGAGAATGCCTGCTGTGACTTAAGAGTTGCTAGTATTAACAAGAACATTCAGCCGAGAATACAACAATACTTGTAATTGCAGCGTCAACAGTAAGCTTGTCACAGCTTGCCCATTATCGCTTTTAGCCGGTGTATACCAGTTTGTCTTAAATTCTTTATGGAAACAATATAAATAATGTCCGAAATCCGTGGGGTCGTTGGCATTGGACAAGGCCGAAGGGACCAATGGGCTTATCATGTAAAAAACATGCGGGCCCAAGTTTCACATTAGCATTGTTGCACATTTAAATCTAACTGTAAGCTAAATGTAGTGATATCCTTGAAAACCTTCTAATTCTTAAAAAAAAAAAAAAAAAATGTAAGCGACACATTCTTGGCCTGAGTGGTCCGTAGACCGTCACTGGTTGGGAAATTCTGGTTTAAAGCCTTAGATTTTAAGCATTGAAGAACAGCGAGAAATACGGAACAAACTGAGATGCGTGTCTTTTATTTATTATTATTATGTAAGAAATGCTCATGCTATACCTGTGGTTTTAAGAAAACTTGCACCTCAGCCTTCGTGGAAGAAGTTCCAGGTTTGGTTCTGTTTGAAATCCAGTGACGCAGGGGCGGGGAGACTGTTCGAGGATCTACGTAAGCCGAAAATCCGTCAGTCGCCCAACTGACTATGAGGGCTACTGCTATGGTTACCACCGCTCCTAGTGGTGTATACCACATGTAGCTTAGCTTGTACAGCGGGAAAACGTCACTAGAAATCAAAATTATTTGGCGGTAATATAAAGTATAAAAGAACCGGTCTGAGTTTACTCGAACATGCTTTCCAATTTATCAATTAGTAGATAGAGAAAATGAGTAATTATATAGTAGGCCTAGATAATTTTCCTATCGTTAATTTTCGGATATCTCGGGCATTTTTTTGGGAAAGCAACCTGTCCGGTTTTGTTACCCAACACCTCAAACTCAACACCTAAAACATGCCTGAAGGTAGAAATAAGGTTCCGCAGAAAAATGATTTTTTAGTCATTTTTTATGTAAATTTAGTTATTTTTATTTTTTTACCCCCAGAAGCAAACTATCAAGGGGCAAGTGGGGCCCGCATTTTATTAACATTAATATCGACTACAACATATGCGAATTTAAAAGAAATCGTTGGAGCCGTTTATGAAAAATAATGTTTTTAGGCAGGTTTTTTTTTAGTTTTTTGAAAATAAAAACTCCAAAATTGAGTTAGCCCAAAATAAAATAAAAAGCCTCGAGGTATGATTTTTGTGGACCTACATGCCTAATTTCATCAATAATTACCGAGTAGTTTGCCCGGAAATCGATGAACAGACAGAGCGAAAGGCAGACCGACATTTTGTAAACATGTTATAAAAATTCCAGGGACCTCAAAACGTGTAAATCCGTTGAAATTACTGAGTCGAAAATTTTGACCGCCACAAAGCTTTCCTTATACTAGCCTACGTATAAATTGGAAAGCAATAACAACTGTCACATATATTTGGTGTTCCCTACTGTGACTTGGTGGAACTTAGACATAATAAAAATAAAAATAATGACTTATCTTATTCCACAAAATAAAAACCTATATATTATTATATTATATATTTCGGCATTAGGCCGACACCTGACGATGGGGCTAGTGCCGAAACTGATCGCATTATAATGTAATTGTTTTTATTTTATGGACTAAGCTCAGTCATTATATTTATTGTAGTTTATGTTTTGAAAAATTCTTCGTATTGTGATACAAAATATAGGTACCTACTTACTACCGGGTCGGATGGATCCTTGGGTGTGGGGGGCGGTGGCGGGGATCGAACGATTATTACTCAAGTAAAAGAAACGCGATATTTTTCCGGCCACCGCCCCCTCCCCAGAAAACTTTTTCTGAAACCGTCCCTGACTTATTATGCAATTATAGAGCAGTTGGTAGAAACATAAAATTCAATTGTCGTCAACACAACAAGGACAAGCAGACACGAAGGAGCGAGGAGCTGTTCACCACTGTCAATAACACTATCTTTTAGCGAAATGTAACATGGTATTTACTTACTCGTTGCCAATTGTTTCTGTTGAAAATGGGTCTATTGAAGCATTGAAATAGTAGTCACAGCCTTCTACAGTTAATGGTTTCGTTGGAAATCTTAATTTTCCCTCCGCAATTGCAGTCTGGGCCCCCAGAACAACAAAGCCTGCACTGAGTGAGCCGCTTATACCTCCGAAAAGTGCACCCTAAAACATTAAATAATTGTAGCCCACTAAGGGCCTTTCCGATGAACGGACCTTATCCTGCCACTAAGTATATAGGGGGAGTTTATTTCAAAAGCTTATAGTGAGATAAGCTCCCCTTAAACTTAGTGGCTGGATAATTACGTTTCGATGGTCGGAAAGGCCCTTTATCAGGTAGCTTATATGTACGGTTGCGGTGTTTTTCTGGAATTTGGGAAACTAGACACTATGTATGGTATAGTTATCGTCATTAATAATAACTACATATCTGATTGGAAGGCTGATAGCCAACACTTCCCGCCGACGTTTAAGTCCTCTTAATTTTTCAAAATCAGTTAGGTCTATTTGACTATGAAATTTTGTTAAAGTTTTACCTTGGCATTCACCCATGGCAATAACATCCCGCATGTGAAAATCCCAAATACAGGGCCACTCGTCATGGAACCAAGACTGACAGCTGCCTGTAACCAAAGAAATGCCAAATTTTACAAGGTACCTCAGCTGCACCTATCGTAATGCTCTCAATGGGTGTGTTACCCTCCGCACCATCTTAAGTTATAGATAAAACTATGAGAAGTCCGTGAAATTCGAATGAAGCCGCCAAAGCAGCAGCAGCAATTGAGTGGAATATGTTTTTTACACGTTTAAGCGTAAATAGGAACATTTCAACGGGTAAAACGACAAGTTCTCCGCTCGCTTTACACTCAATGCGTGCCGTTCGGGAATATTTAAAAAAAAAACCCGGATTCCACGATGTTGGGCGCAACCTACTATTATATACCATAAATAATTTAAAAGCAGTGGAGGTTTGGCTGTAGTCTACACCTGCTGTAATTACAATTGCAATTAAAGCACTATATGTTGTTGTTGTTTTTAGCGCCTGTTTTCAGCATTTCTGCTTTAAGCAACCCTGTCAGCCTGGCGGGGGGAGTGAGTCTGTTTGTTAACTTGAGGCACCCTAAGGGCAGACTCTTTCACCTCGGGGAAAGGGGAGTTGACTGTCAGGGTGGACCTCCTGATTATAGTGGATTCCGAACCACTTGAGGAACATGGTACAGTCACACGATTAAATCGGAGGTGACCAGGACTCGACACGTACTTATACTATGCCTAAGCGCGTTAATGTCCCACCATGTTCCCCTGCCAACGCTTTGCACACTACCTAGTGCCGCAGTTTGAAACATGCTCTGCTCTTATGGATTCAACATGGTAAGGCCGTTGGCAAAAAAAACCCTATAGGTACAGTTTTTCTTATAATAGGTAGGTACTACGTATACGGTACACTGTACCGCAACATATAATTACTTACTGTTGTACGAGTATGTACAGTCAAATTGTACACTAACTTGTGCCCCTACCTGTGCAAACAAACTCCATATTGCTAGCCTATTTCAAACTCATCCTAGATTATTTTACACAAATACGCACATGAGTAAATGAAGAAGTAAGCCGCAAGCCTGCATTGCTTCCCGGACAAATTATAGACAATAAATTTGAGTGGATTTTCCAATGCTTTGTGGCAGGGAAAACGTGGCAACAGAAATATAACTTTAAATTGGCCGGTATTGCACTAATAAATAAATGTTTCCCTATTTCACCTACCTGCATAATAGTACCAAGATGTTGTACGACGACCACGAGAAGCACACAAACAACCCCGAAGAAAATAGTGACCGCCTTCATGATAAGTAAATTAGTTTTACTGTCAAATTCTTTTCGGAGTGTAGACCTCACAAAATCTTCGAGAATAACAGCTGCCATGGAATTAAGACCCGTTGATAGAGAGCTACGGTAAAAACAATGGCCATTATGTACAGCACAGTAAATGCGATTCATGACTTGGGAGGGGGGTTCAATTACGAAATACTGCAGGTTAAGTCATATAAGTGAAATGAGAAGACATCCACTTAAAAAATCCATATAAAAAAATAAGTGTCAGAACTTGAGTTGGTTAGGGCTGTCGCAGCGTTCAGAACCACCACAGGTCATGACTACCTCGCCACTCATCTGCACCGCATTGGGGTTCTCCAATCGGAAGCATGCCCCCTGTGCGACGAACCGAAGATGGATGCTGCACACCTACCAAACTGTCCAGCCCTGGCAACCGATTCACCACCTGAGAACGAGCTCGCGGAGACATCCCGATTATACTGGTCAGCGCGTCACCTAATGGCTAACCTGCCAAGGGTGGGCGTTGGCTAGTAAGTAAGTAGTATAGCCTAGTATGGGGTAATACCTCCCCATATAGTCTGAATTTCTTTGCCTGTACCTTAATGATGCGCTGAATACACCTGCGACAAAGAGCCCAGGTAGTCCAGGATACTTGCCGAGGATGCCCATAACCATCAGGGGGACGATCTGGTCGCGATTTGCGGCCAGTTTTGTAGTTAAGGGGTCGCAGTTGTAGTACATGGCATACGCAAGTAGACCGGTGTATGCCCCCATGCCCATTAGGGTAGCAATACCGACGATGTATACAAGCAAGGCCCTGATTAAGAAAAACAAAACAACTCATTAGGTTGAAGGAAGTCGAAGATGTTGAGTTGAGAGCGAGGACTCGCTCGCTTCCAACACAAGGTCCAGATATAAATCTCAGTGCACAGCCCCTACCATGTCACTCGCTACGGAGCCACCGGAGGACAACCTTCGCAGTCTACGGAGCGCCACTGAAGATGTCGACCGCAGATGTTGACAAAACGTTTGTAAGTTCACTTTCATTTCGACCATGGCCCATCAGCCCGGATTCTACCGGTTCTTCATTCGACTCCGGACGGGAAAGCCTTTGCAGCTACAAACCTCATTAGGTAGTCATGTTTAATGAATATATACGATAACATAACGGTAGGTGCTAAAATGTATGCAATAGAATCGCCGAAATATTTTATAAATTTGCAGGAGTTGGGGCGTTCCCACCAACTTCCAGAAAACATTCAGTCGAGTAAATGTGAGCCTTGTATTCTTACCAGCGGGCATTTTTGAGGGATGGCAAGGAAAGGAAACGCTGAATCATATTTTGGTTCAATAAGCTGTTGAGCCAGCCAATGAGAGCGCCAAAAGTCAGACCTTGGATTGTGTGGCGCGTCGTCATGTCCCAGCTCCATCTAAAATATTACAGAATAAATATATAAATAGTGCCTTTTTTGGTTCCTTTATTAAGCCAACCCAGCGGAGATATGGCTGTTGTGCTGACAATTGTCCTAAATGGCATACCGTAATAATGATTCATTCTGAGCAGCTAGGTCTAAAGGTAATAGACGTGTGTACCATATGTGTACCTATGGCCTACTGTCATGAATGTGCGTCATTATTAGCCAATCAGAGCGCTAGCTACATGTCTTTTAGACTACTGATGGGTAGGCTCCCTGAAGTGATAAAAGACTTGTGACTGCGACTTAGATGAGGGCAATGAAGTTCTGTAGGGACAGTTTTGGTTACTAGGTTCGCTGACGACAAACCGATATCCATATTATTCAAAATGGCCGCCGTTTGCATGCGAAAACTAAGCTCTTACCATCTAATTAATTCTTTTAATATTTTTTATAATATTTTTAATATGCCTGGACCTTATTTCGCTGCATATAATTTAATATATATATTCTCCATGATTTATAGAAAAATATCACTTTAAAATAATACGTAATTAAAAATCATTTTAAAATAGTATTGAGGCTTATGGAAAAATCAACGCTTTGATATCATTGCAACTGGTGCTGCCATCTACAAAATGACACCACAAATGAACCCCATTCGCAGACAAGCAGCTGAGAATTCTCAGTTACCAGACCAGAGACCAGAACGCGTTTAGGGTAAGTGTATTATAATACAAGTATATTGAATAATTAGGCTAATCATTAAGTTATATTTTATATACAGCCTCCTTCATGGTGAAATAAAACCATAATATGGCAAAACAAACACCCCCTCTTAAATACTCAACTAGGAAGGCCAGGGATAGAATGCATTACATTCCCTCCGAAGCATGGCCAGAAAATGCAGTAAGTTTATGGGACTCGAACCAAGAACCTTTCAGGTGAAAGTCAAAGTACGTACCACCACCTCTATCCATAATAACAATAATAACAAGCAGAAGATAGTTATTTGAACATTTTGATACAGCCTACTATGATATGTAGCGATTTGGAGCCTATCGTACCTCTTTCGAACACAATTACTGAATTTGACCTGTAAAAAAACTATTAGAGGGGTAGTCCAGGGAATGAAGTTCAAGAACTGTGGCCAATTGATGTTATAATTATATCGAAATGTAGAGGAGCATTTTTTTAATTTAATGGACATGTTTGTATCATCTATATTTCCTGTAAAAATTGACTTTGTACAAAAAACGCGTTGTGGGAGTACAATATATTGTAGTATTATATGGTGTATATAACACTGACATTAAATTAACTTTGGTTAAGACGACGCCCCGGTTAGGCGTAGATCGTGGGTTCGACTCCCACCAAGCCCAGTATTTTTCCATATCCTCTAATTTCGGTTATCAGAGTACTCCGATATGCTCTTAAGTCAGCGTAGTATACTCTGTTTCCAGCCGTTGCTATTATTATTATTTTTTTTTCTGGTGGAAGCAGGACAAAGCATAGCCTACCTAGGTATGACGAGTCTGTCACCTTCCCAAGACCTTTTGAAAACTACATCAGCCCCGCCCACGTCATAGGTACCTTTCAGCGCTGTGAGAAGCATAGCGCAGATCATCACTATGGTTTGTACGACGTCCGTCCACACCACAGCTTTGATTCCGCCCTGAAATACCATAATCTGCATAACCGCCAAAACAGTATCAGTTAGGTGCGTAGCCTAGGTATTATCAATCATTCGTCCCACCTCATTCTCCAAAATACTACAATACAACTACTACTACTACTACTTCTTTGAATGCAAGGGCGGATTTGCCTCCAATTTAGGGGAGGGGGGGGGGGGTCAGCGGGCAGATTCAGTGGATTATAACATGAAAAAACATTATTATTTTTAATTCCCACTGTAAACCCATATTATCTGGAGTTAGCCCAAAATAAAAATAAAATGGTTCCGAGGTATGACTTTTGTAAACCTGCATGCCGAATTTCATCAAAATCGATTGAGTAGTTTGCCCGGAAATTCGACGAACAGGCAGACAGACAGACAGAGCGACAGAGCGACAGACAGACATTTCGTAAAAATCACTTTTTTGGGTTCTTGGGACCTCAAAACGTGTAAATCCGTTGAAATCTCAGAGTCGAAAATTTTGACCATGATAAAGCTTTCCTTATACTACGCATAAATAGAGAAGCAAAACTAAGTCCACCGGGGTAGTTCTCCCATAAAACGATGACTGACAGATACTTCGTAAGAAGCACTTTTTCTTTGTTCCTGGGACCTCAAAATATGTAAATCGGTTTAAATCTCGAAATCGACCATGACGGAGCTTTCCTTATGCTAATATATAAATAAGAAAGCACAAATAGTTTATTAGCCTACATATTTAAGTATACATGCTATACTTACCAAACAAGTGTAAAATATGCAGACCGTACACACGACAATAGTTGTATAATGCACGTTAATTCCAGTAACTAACCTCGAAAAGAAAAATAAAGTTAAATATACAATACTATTCAAATACAGAATAAAATTATTACGATACAATGGAAGCTTGGTTAAGGAACTTATAGTTATGCAATTCATAGAATTGATAATTATGCCAATTATAGCCTATCCGTTAAAATTTACTAGTTTTAGAAAACTTCAGTCCCGATTTGGGTGAGAGCCATCAGCAAAAATTTAATATTTTTGCCTAATGCTATACTTTAATAGGGGTTTCTAGATTGCATTTGCAATGTTATTTTTATAAATTAAAAAAAATATTTGTGTATCGTTTATATATTAAATTTTAAAAAAAATAAGTCGAGTGTGCCTGACATTAGTAGCCTATGTCCCTAGACTTTGTAAATCACTATGTAGGCCTACGGCGTTGATCTTTATCAAAAAGCTAAGTCTATGATTTTATATTTAAATAATAAATAAATAATAAGTGATTTGTGTTTGCCGTTATTAGCCAATGTCACTAAATCTTTCTTATGAAATCACTATGTAGGCTACGCCTATACGGAGTTGATTTTAAAAAAGACCTATTCCAAATGTTTATTTATTTTTTATATATATAGTTATATAGGCTTACCTTGATTAAACGCTAGGGCAGGGACATAAATTACGATTGGTAGCCACGTGATCTGGAAGTAAAACATCAAGCAATGCCTATTAAACTTATATAGCCTACAGACTATTATATACATTATACAATAATGCTCAACGACTTACTCGCAGGCTGGGGTATTACCTACTCGCAGTTGGATATTGTAATACTGTAGGTCTTCACCTAATACTGTATTATACTGTGCGTCACCAAATGGCTACTCGTATGGTTATACGCCAGTAACTGGCTAGTATGAAAGTAAGGTACCAGGGACGCAACAAAAGGGGGGGGGGGGGGGGGTACATTGCCCCCCCCCCCTGGAAACCAATTGGGAAATCATTGCCATCCCCCCCCCAAAAAAAAGCCTAAATTTTGAAATAGCATTAAAAAGGTGTGCGTCAATTGGACATAGACAAAGTGATAGCGGAATTCATTAGTGCCAATGAGTACCGACACACGGTTTTCGGCAATATCTAGGTAAGGGTTAGTGTGATATAATTCCTTAATATAGCCTATTTAAACATTCTACAGTATAGTATAATTTGTGGTTTCTTGCCCCCCCCCCCCTGGAAAGAGTCCGTTGTAGCGTCCCTGTAAGGTACACGGAGGTGATTTTCATTACCAAGTGTAATAATAAATAGGTCCTAATTTCGGTTCTTTTATTGAAACATATCCCATAAAATATGGCTTTCTGCATCAACAATTTGGGACTAACGTACGATCCAGTGTCCAGTGTCCATGAATTATTCAATTGCACAGCACCCATTTGACTAGGTACGGTTAAAAATTGAGGTTCAGCAGCTTAAATATCATTCTTACCATGCCAACGGCAAAGAAGATAGACCCAAGAAGTCGAACGCTTCTATCGAATCTCATTTCTAAATACTGGAAAATAATCAGAGATGCATGTATTAGCCTAAAATACGAGAAGAAGTTTCTAAACGTTACTACCTAAATATTGACATTTTTTTGTTCAATTACTATAAGCCAACCTAGCGTAGTTAGGACTATAAAGGCCCCTCTTACACTTAACTAGAAAGAAACTATATAGTATTACATACAGTGGCGCAGCCAAGGGGGGGGGGTCAGTGGGGTCCGGACCCCCCCCCAAGTTAATTTTTCAGATATTTATTCAAATAAATTCCCCGGGGAGACCCAGTCCCCCTGTTTCCAGTTTTGTTAATAATATTATCGTCTGCAAAATCAAATTTTTTTGCCAACAAGCTATTTCAGGCCTATCTTTTAAAAAAAACATTCCCCACGGTAGTCCCCGGGCCCCCCCTTGTTAGCTGTAATATACCTCATATGTAAAATATGAGCATAACTGCTTTCAAAGTGCGTAAATTCCACTATTTTGGGCCTATTCTTTTTCAAAATAATTCCCCCGGGGGAGACCCCCGATATATTGATGTAAGAATAAATTTCATCACATAGGTTTTACTGATTATTCAACAGTATTAATTCATGATCTCATCTCTCTGCAAAACAGTACACATTACACAGTACACATTACACAGTACACATTTTCAAAATAATTCCCCCGGGGGAGACCCCCGGGCCCCCCTTTCCTCCGGTAGGTCTATTATTCTTCGGCTGTAAAACCTAAACATTATTAGAATAGGTTACAAGACGTATATACATCAAAATGTGTAAAACTCCACAATTTCAGGCATATTTTTTTCAAAAACCTTCCCCGGCGGAGACCCCCGGGCCCCCCTTCAGCCCCCCGACCCCTCGGGTGCCGGGGAAATTAAGATCATGCACCTAATTAGAAGATGCATACGTCCATGAGGACGGCTTTTCTATTTTTCTACTATTTTACGAAAATACGGGGGGGGGGGCGCCAAATGAAACACCACCCCATTCGAAAACCTATATCGTAAACGGGCAAACTTTATGTATTGATGTTGCTTGAAAACTGGACCCCTCCAAAAAAATTCTGGCTACGCCACTGATTACATGCCCTCCGAAGCATGACCGGAAAATGTAGCAAGTGTGAGACTTGAACCAACGACCTTTTGGATGAAAGTCAGAGTCTGTAAGTACACTCTACATGTCCTAATTTTCGTCCTATACGATTAAACGATAAATCACAAGCTAATTAATCTTTATCTTAAGATTAATTAGCTTTAATTTTTAATTAATTAATTAGATTAATTAATTAGAAAAAAAGATTAGATTAATCTTTTTATTAAAAAAAAAATAATAATAATAAAAAAAAATTAGTCGATATCCAGAATAACTACTTTGCTGGATTGCTACTTAAGTGATAAACCTACTGTAGAAATTTATTTTAAAGCAAAGTAATGCAATATCCACAGGAAATCCTTTGCATAGGCTACATTCACATAAATTGTAAAACCTGGACAATTATTATTCTTCTTATATTTGCAATTTAATTGTTATTATCATTATCATGTGCGTGAGGACAATATGAATTTCGCGCCCAAATCAGTTGCATGTGCCGTAGTGATGTGTGCGCGCGCACCAAAGAAAATCAAGTACTATTGTACTGTACAGAAATCACGTAGTGGTATGACCAAATAAGTGTCCAGAAAAATTACTTTGCTGGATTGCTACTTAGGTGATATACCTACTGTAGCTATTCATTTTAAAGCAAAGTAATGCAATATCCAAAGGAAATCCTTTGCATAGGCTACATTCACCTAAATTGTAAAACCAATTAATGTTTTTCACACCTGATACGTTGAGCTGAGCGACAGTTCGTGGAAAACAGGTAAAAATAAATAGCCGAATATTAGAGACATTGGCAGGAGACAAATCAGAGCCGTAATAAATTCTGTGCCATATAGGTACATCTCAGTTGGATTTCCAATCAAAGTGATGCCCGATATGAACCTATTAAAAATATAAAAAGTATGGTGTAGCCTAAACTATGCTATATATATATATATATAAGATGCAAGAGTACCTAGCCTAGGTACCTAGGTTTTTGTTCCACGTCTGCTTTCAGCATTTTTGCTTTTAACCAGCCCTGTCAGCCTGGCGGGGGGAGTGAGCCGCCTGTTTTTTTAACTTGAGACATTCTAGGTGCAGGACTCCTTCACCTCAGGGGGAAGGGGAGTTGACTGACAGGGTGGACCCAGCATCAGTTTGCTATCCAAATTTGAAGATGGGTTCTTCATTGTGGATCATTCAAAGACCATAGGCAGAATAAGTATAATCATTTGTGTAATAAATAAATAATAAATAAATATTGACTTTGTGTACTATTACTAAGCCACCCTAGCGGAGTTAGGGCTATAAAAATCAAGTGTGGGACTCCAACCAACAACCTTTCGGGTGAAAATTGGAGTCTATACCACTACTCTACAGCTGTTTTCGCATAAGAGAGCTCCCCTGAGAACCTAAAACCGGGTCTAGAATCATAAGTTGGGAACCGCTGCTTTTTTTAGACATTAATAGGTATCAGCAAAATTATAACATATATTTTTAAACAATGCATACATTATACTTACGAGGCAACTAGTGACATCGCTACAGGAAATACGGCCATGGTCCTTCCACCGACCATATATTCCTCGACTTCATTATTGGTTGCTGACTTTTTTGTAGGACGCATTGCGTACCAAACGCCAATCCCAGAGCAGCCCAGTAGCATAACTGCAAAAACGCCATAATCTGCCAGCTGCAAAAAGGGGATTTTTCGACCACTAAGTAATTGACTGAGACTTACATATAGTCAGATAATATATAGCTCTGTATTATTATTATTATTACTATAATAAAATAAACCTCTATAAATAAATAACAAAAAATAATCGTTGAGCAGCACCGTACCAATATTGTATAACCCCACTGTCCCAAACAAGCGTTAGGTTGGGGATGCGGGATGGTATTGTATTGTATATTTTTGTAAATATATGCTCCTTGTCCAGAGAATACTGGGCAAGGAAGAGAAAGAAAGAAGAAGATCAGTGGCGTAACGATAGGTTTTCGGTTTTCGGGGGGGGGGGGGTTGTATAATTTGGAATTCCTCAACGATCTCCCTTGGGCCTACAGCTCTCACCTTCTGTCATCTTTTCTCGTTCTTTGTACGTTTAGCTATTTGCCCAATCCAGCACCGAATTCTTTACAAAACCTTCATTTTCCAGGATCTTGCCCATCTCGAAGTTTCTTCTCCTAATGCTCTTTCCTTATTATTTGAATTATTATTATAGCCTACAATGCATTTAAAGTAAGTATCCATCAGTGAGGACACAGTGGAAGGAAACAATAGAAGAGAGCGGCCGAAGAAGGAATTCATGGATCAACTGAAGGAGGACGCAGGGGCTCGAACGTACCAACAGCTGAAGAGGAAGGCGCAGTACCGAGAAAGCTTGAGGATGATATGTAGGGAATTACTGCCAATCAATCATTGAGATTGTGACCTCAGACTAGAATCTATAGTCAGGTATTAATTATTATTTAGCATCTCTTGTAACATGTTCATTGTGCAATAGCATCTAGTACCAGAAAATAATTGAAGTGAGCTTGAAGGTTTTAACATTATGTTTTCCTGTTGAGACAGGAAAGGGTTTTGAGTAGCTTTGGAAATTTCAATAGTTTGATCTGCAATAGCCACGTTTATTAAGCACTTACCCCAAATTTATGGAGTTCATCCTTAATTTCCTCGACGGTTTTAGGAGTCATTCTGATATTGCACTATTTCGCCAGTCAAACCCTTCACTGCTCACTGATTTTAAACTTTATAGACCTTCAAACTCATACACCTACAGTTGCATTGGAATTACGTAAACAATAGAATGCCATACAATTCGACAATCTCTCTTTGTGTTTGAGTTTTGATAAGAAATTACGTTGTTTACTTTCTCCTTTTGGAAATTCCTTAGCGTTCAAAAGTATGTCATTGTCACTGTGGCTACAAAGTTCTTTCGTATTCGAAGATTGCAGCTGCGCAATTTACATGAGACTATTATGTTGACGAATTGCTGAAAAGGACGAGGGCTATTATCATTAGGGCGCCCATTCCATTGACCGGCTAGGGCTATTTCCAAAAACAGTGACGTGGTAGGAGACATTCAAGACTTAGGTTGCGTTTCCACCGATCTCGCATTGCAGAATGCAAATGACATTGACGGAAATTAGAATTTTTCTTTTTATAGAAATCTATTAAAATGTTTGTACTTAACATATCCCATGACGCCATTTTTTAATTTTAGTTTGTGATTTTACTGTATGATCATTGATCAATTTTAACTATGGCATTGAGGAAAATAAACATTTCCGTCAATTCTGCAATGCGAGGTCGGTGGAAACGCAACCTAAGTCTTGAATGTCTGCTACCACGTCACCGTTTTTGGAAATAGCCCTAGCCGGTCAATGGAATGGGCACCTTATTAGGACGTAGGAGATCTGCGCATGTCTCTCTCGGGGATTATGCGGTAACCGAAGTTTTACAACCCGTTTAAAAAAATTTCAAATTTGTCCCATTAGAGTGATTAGACAGACAGTGTAACCCAGTGTTAGCCTACTATAACTAACAAAAAACAAAATATCCTAACTGTTTGTAGAATTAGCGTACCTACTACAGTATTTAAGGTTGGCTACCTATATCTAGGGTAAGGTACGGCCTACTAACATTTTTTAATTTAAAACTAATATTTAATAAGCGCTCTACCCGCATCAATATAATTGCCTATGCTTACACCGACATAGTATTTTGTACATAATCTATAATGATTATTAATGTACAGTATGTTATTGTAAAATATAAGTCCTGTTGAGCTTGACGGCTTGAAGGGTAAGAAAAATGTATAATCACCGAAACAAACGTAGTCATTGACATATTAAATTTATATATTTTAAAGGGCTCGTCTGCTAAGCAATAATGCTACCATATATACTAAATATATACTTATGCCTTTCAAAGTTCAGTACGGCATATAATATACGCATAATATGTACATATACGATATCATTGTAAATTCACATATTTACACGTACAAATTTGTTATGTTCAATGTAAATTATATATACTGTAGGGTGATGGTTACGCCTTTGGGTATATCCTATATCCTTTACACTTTATGGCCTTTCTTGCCAACGGCCTTACCATGTTGATTCCATTAGAGCAGAGCATGTTTCAAACTGCGGCAACTTGGTAGTGTGCACAGCGTTGGCAGGGGAACCTGGTGGGACATGATAACTCGCTCAGGCAGTATAAGTCGAGTCCTGGTCACCTCCGATTTAATCGTGTGACTTTACCATGTTCCCCAAGTGGTTCGGAATCCACTATAACCAGGAGGTCCACCCTTTTAGTCAACTCCCCTTTCCCCGAGGTGAAAGAGTCTGCCCTTAGGGTGCCTCAAGTTAACAAACAGACTCACTCCCCCCGCCAGGCTGACAGGGTTGCTTAAAGCAGAAATGCTGAAAGCAGGCGTCAGAAACAACAACAACTTTATGGCCTTTCTGCCTGCAAACCTATTCAAAATTTCCACCTTCATATTGTACGATACAGCAGTGGCCATGCTTAACCATTTAGCCTATATTTCTATATAGGAGAGTTGGGCATTCAGGCAACGAGCGCACCAAAGATAATTTTCGACTCCTATAGCCAGCCATTGAAAAACCTAGTAGGTCACCATAGGGTCCCGGATTCAAAAAATATTTTTGCCACTCAGGAATATTGCATCTTCCTAAACCAGTCATTGAATGAATTTTGATTCAATCTCACTGAACAATACAATACAAAACAAAAATTAGAGTCCCTGACCAGCCAGAGCCAGATCGACCGTGTCAAACAAAAATAGCCACCCGAGAGGGGTTTGTACGAAAGAAGGAGGAGGTACTTAGTCCAGCTCCTGGGGTCGTACTCATCCCAATTATATAGTGAGGCGTCAATAAGTCTGCTCTTAATGTATGTTCTGAAACAAGCTGGATCCAACTGACTTACTAAAAACTACTAAAATAAAACAAAATTTTAGCTTTCATAAAATATGAAATCAAAACTATTATTAACAAAAACTTTTATTCCCGCCAAAATATTGGCGTCGCAAATTTATTAAAAGTAAAATGGTCGGCATAAGTTACTGTTAGTTTGCAAGATTTCCGCTAGAGTGTGTTGCATTTGCGTTTGTTGTCATAAAATGGCTGTTCTGCTAGCAAACCAAATAATGTGCTATAGCTATTTTATCCTAAGATACATTGATGTAAGAATAAATTTCATCACATAGGTTTTACTGATTATTCAACAGTATTAATTCATGATCTCATCACTGTCCAAAACAGTGGTAAAACAAGCTGTCATGCCACTATCTTTTCTCAAAAAGCTTGGTTATCCGTGGAGTTGCAATCATTTGCCTGGGTTTCGGCTCAATGGAAAGCAGGTAAGGCCTCTATGCTAACCATTATACGATTATATTGTAGGTACAGGCAGGTCGAGAATCGTGATTGCATAAAGTCTTCTTGCAAGTTGCAAGTTTAGTGACGTAAGACTTGTATATTCTATAACAATATATACATAAATATCTATTTGAAAATGTTAAGTCAATTGCTGGAGCCTAGAGATTTGAGGGGATAAATCAATAATTCACCAGTCAGTGCAGGCCATAATTTTTGTACAATATTGTTTATGTTTCAGATTGAAATTCTTAACGAACCCTCCGCATTTTATGACACGTTACTCCGAAAATGCCAAACAGCGGAGAAAAGAATAGTCATAGCTTCACTATATTTAGGAACTGGTAAATTAGAAGCTAAACTTGTTTCTGCCATTCAGCAAAGGCTGTCTGAACGGAAGGATCTAAATGTCAGTTTGCTGTTAGACTGTACGAGAGGATCCAGACAGAAGGATTCATCGAGAATTAGTTTATTACCAATGCTGCAGAATTATTCAGATCGCTGTCAGGTACATACTGAGATTAATTTTACAAATCTATTGTTTTTAAGCTTGACTTGACTTAAATTTCTATTAAAAAAAAACACCATTATGGTCAGCCATGCCAAGGGCCCGCCAAGGAAGGCGTATGCAAAAGACCGCAAGCAACATATGAAGTCAACTTGGAGGGCAAGAGAACGGTCTGGAACAGAGATGAATAGAGAAGACGAAATTAAAACATTACCGTTCTAAATTTAACTTTTTAACATAAGTAATAAGACACTTGCAAATGCAATCGTCTTCGGTGGCAAGGTGGTAGTGTGCTTGTACTTGCGAGTTTCTACACATCATGCGATCGGAGACGTGTCGTAACTCAACACGGGTACTAACCTATAGAGGCGACTAAAGAGGTCAATCGGATAAATTAAATTGTTTGTATGCGATTTACCTTTTATTTAAAAAAATCCTTGAGTTCGGCGTTGGATCAAATTTAAGTTGTGTATAGTTAATTCATTATCCGTGTGTAATGTAGTTTGTTGATTTTGGAGTAAAGTAGTCTTATAAGTTTTGTTAGATCATCTTGTGTGCTTCGTTCATTCGTTGAACTCAATTGTTCGTCAGATAAGGACTTTTGGAGAACATTCTATGCACATTCTGTGCTTCAAATTCTTTTGTAAACATTACAGATAAGTTTGTATCACACGCCGAAGCTTCGAGGATTTTTGAAAAGCATTCTTCCCAATCGGTACAATGAAATCGTTGGCCTACAGCACATGAAGTTGTATGTGTTCGATGATGATCTAATTATTTCGGGGTAAGTCACTAAAACCTTTAGAAACTCGGTTATACCATAACAGACCTCTTTAAGGCTAGCTACGAACATCCATGGAAAATTGTATTTATGTGTACCGTATTCACACTAGGCATTTTAATATTTTGGGACAAAAGGGTGCCCTAGGATCAATTTTATATTTTGATTTCTACCTTTTTCTTTTACACATAGCCTATTGTAGTATTTTATGGAGTATACTACACTGACTTTTTAAATTAACTTTGGTTGAAGAGGCAACCACCACGTTATAACAGAAATTAGAGGATAGATATAAACTGGATTTGGCGGGTTTCAAACCCACGATCTACGCCTCACCGGGGCGTCGTCTTAACCACTCGACCACTTCTTTCTTGAAGTATCAAATAAAATAAATGTGTCTCTACCTTCAACCAACGCACGAACCTGCCTACAGTTCGACTTCTTGAAAACTTCTATTACATAAGCAACGCAACAGTACGAAGTACGGTATCTATTCGCAATTCACAGGCTCATTCTTAACTCAAGTATTTAATTATTATATTTAGGTACACATACGTAAGTTGTTGCCACTACTCTGTGAATGAATTCCTAGCGTCCAACCTTCCTCCATGCTGACATTCCCATCTCATTCATAAGTGCCTATTGTCTATTATTAAGTTATGGATTTTAATGGATAAGAATTTCTACCATCCCTAAACTTGACTATAGGTAAACTGGTAAGGTTGGTTACACATTGTATTTGTGATTAAATGTATTTTTTTTTAAATATTTATATATATATATATATATATATATAGTTATTTATAGTTTTGACGGTGCCGAGCACATACAGTATCTCTACTGCACTGTACTGCTTGTGGGTAAAATGGCCTAATATAATTTCATTTCATTACGCAACACTAAAAATTATCCTTTTTTCGGTACAGGTCGTAAGATGGACCGTGAAGACTGAAAAAAGGCATTAGTCGTTATGTATGAAAGATTCTCGTTTTATTATGTTCAATTTGAAAGTATGCCTCATAGAAAATTCCTCGCAGTCAAAATTCCACCACATTAACTAATTGCTGTTTAATTTTCAATACAGGGCAAATCTGAGCCAAGACTACTTTACTCAACGACAAGATAGGTACATGGTTGTCCAAGGGTGTCGCCCTCTTGCAGACTTTGCAGCCAACTTATGTGAGCGTGTTGCCGACTTTTCCTTTCGGCTGAATTCAAATAACGAGCTCCACATGGATGCCCAATGGTCCATTCACTTTATGCATAAACGCTTACAAGAATTTGTCGACAGAGCGCGTGACCACGTCTGGGGATTTTATTTGAACGTTAATGGAAATATGGATGGTATTTATTATAATTTATTTGAAGGGCAGTCTATAAATATTGTATTGTATAAATTAAACGAAAGACTGGCGTATCAGTAGAAATGACGAGCTCTACGCGATATACCGAGAACCTACGATAGTAGCCAAAATCAAGAGATTAGGTGGCTAGTGCACGTGACAATTAATGCCAGAAAATAGGGCTACAAGAGCAGCCTTCCATAAGGTGCCCCAAGGGAGAATACGAGTAGGACGACCGCAGATGCGATGGCCAGACGACGTCAAGGTTATCTGGCGACCCTTGGCGTCGGTGACTGGAAGGCTGGGGCGGTGTGGTAAAGCAGGCCAAGGCCCATCACGGGTCGTAGCGCCTAGGAGTAGTAGTTGTATATGGTGCCCATTCCATTGACCGGCTAGGGCTATTTCCAAAAACGGTGACGTGGTAGCAGACATTCATGACTTAGGTGGCGTTTCCACCGACCTCGCATTGCAGAATTGACGGAAATGTTTATTTTCCTCTATGCCATAGTTAAAATTGATCAATGATCGTACAGTAAAGTCACAAACAAACAAACTAAAATTAAAAAATGGCGTCATGGGATATGTTAAGTACAAACATTTTAATAGATTTCTATAAAAAGAAAAATTCTAATTTCCGTCAATGTCATTTGCATTCTGCAATGCGAGATCGGTGGAAACGCAACCTAAGTCTTGAATGTCTGCTACCACGTCATTGTTTTTGGAAATAGCCCTAGCCGGTCAATGGAATGGGCGCCTAAATTAAAGGGCTCACTAAAGCTGTCATTATTGTTAATTGTTGCAGACATAAGAATGGAGACCTCTGATACGATAATTTATCCTTTTTTGGAAATGGGACAGTTCAACATCCACCAAGAAAGTCTAGTCACTCAGAAACTTCTGGAATGCTGTCCGGAGAAAACTAATGTCCGAATCGCTACGGGCTACTTCAATATTACAGATGCCTATGCTGATTCAATTGTGGAAAAATCCCATGCACACTTTCAACTATTAATGGCCCATCCTACTGTAAGTATTTTACTTTTCTGTTTATACCGTAAATTATGGTTTCGCCTAGATCTTATCTAAAAACCGGCAATTTGACACATAATCAGCAAATAATTATTACGTAATATTGGGAACATTAGCACCACGTTAGGAAATGCGTAGTATCGGACAACACTTCTTTTTTATTAAATGAAATGAACTTTTTCAGGAAATATAGCTTGTAGTGCTATAAAAAAATGTCTCATTGCTTAGACTGACTTACTTGACTTAAGTTGGCGCTGTCAGCCCTGGGGGACTTTTGGCCGTTTGCTTAGAACCTTTTGATAAATAAGGACTTTTCCTTGTTTCTATTACTAAGCCAACCTAGCGGAGTTAGGGCTAAAGCCCTCTCTTTCACTCAACTAGGAAGGTCCGGGACCGCCTGCTTTACATGCCCTCCGAAGCATGGCCAGCAAATGTAGCCAGTGTGGGACTCGAACCAACAACCTTTCGGGTGAAAGTCACAGTCCGTCCCACTACGCTACATGTCTTGATGTGCATTAGCCTATGTAGCCGTTAGTCCGTTACTAGCACCGAATGGGCCACAATTTTGGAAATTCTTCGACCTAGCTTCCTGAGTGTCCATTATTTTCTACAAATCATATTTGCCAATGGCCAATTAGTTTTAGTGGCGGCTGCGTATTGCAGGCACATAAAACTCGAGAGGAACGTTTCTGCCGAGTAGTGAGACATATTTAATATCAGTTCGCTTTATATTTCATGTGAAATTTGACTTCTTACTTCAGCAAGGGTTTTCCCTCTCGGGGTTTCTCTTAATTTGTTTCACCTGCACATTCAAATGACTCCTAATTCATTTCCAACTAGCTATCTCCGGCTATTTACTGCTTTAACAATAATTTAATAAATGCAACCTTGATGATTTCAGGCCAATGGATTCTTTAATGCTAAAGGGCCGGCTGGCGGGATTCCGAAAGGTTACAGTGAGCTAGCAGGGCGATTTTTTGATGTTATTTGCGCCAAAGGGCAAGCAAATAGAATTCGTTTGCTTGAATACGTACGACAGGGTTGGACGTTTCATGCAAAAGGGCTATGGCTTTTTTCCAAGTATGGGTCTCTCTCATTGATTGGTTCTTCGAATTTCGGTGAGTTCCCAACGAACGTTGAAATACAATGAGGTTCTGTAGGGACAGTTTTGGTCGCTAGGTTCGCTGACGACAAACCGATATCCATATTATTCAAAATGGCCGCCGTTTGCATGTGAAAACTAAGCTCTTAGCATCTAATTAATTCTTTTTATATTTTTTATAATATTTTTACTATGCCTGGACCTTATTTCACTGCACATAATTTAATATATATATACTCTATGATTTATAGAAAAATATCACTTTAAAATAATACATAAATATAATAATTTTAAAATATTATTGAGGCTTATGGAAAAATCAACGCTTTGATATCATTGCAACTGGTGCTGCCATCTACAAAATGACGTCACAAATGAACCTAATTTCGTAGGCAATATTTAGAATATATTAATGCTGTTGGCTGTTGCTGTCCAGTGAATAGTGAATATCATAACAATATCATATCATGTCAAGACATGTAGCGTAGTGGTACGGACTCTGACTTTCACCCGAAAGGTTGTTGGTTCGAGCCCCACACTGGCTACATTTTCTGGCCATGCTTCGGAGGGCATGTAAAGCAGGCGGTCCCGGGCCTTCCTAGTTGAGTGTAAGAGAGGGCTTTATCGCCCTAACTCCGCTAGGTTGGCTTAGTAATAGAAACAATAAAAAGTCCTTATTTATTTATTTATAATATTGTATATTGGTTTTGGCAAATCACTCTTCCATTGAATATGCCAGTAAAAATTATTTGTTTTTCCCACTTATAGAACTTTTTAGCTTTATAAATTGCGTTTTGTGAATGTCTCCCTTTGGTTATAGTTCATTACTAGGGCTAAGAGTGTTCAATTAATAATGGCCCATAGCAATGTTTTACGCAGAAATTGTACTTTCGTTTATCGTAATATGCAGAATATACGTGTACTATGAAAAAGAGACGTCTTATTGTTCGCCATTTGTATTGCAATAAAGTCGTTATTCATTCATTCATACTCTGCACTGACTTTTTGTACTATCCCTACAACTTTTAGCTTTGTGTCATGTATCGCGTTTTTTGCTAGTAGGTCTACGGACTCCTACTTCAACTCTTACTGTACTTTCTGCTGATACAAAGCATTGCATTACTATTTTGCAGGTGAGCGATCCGTACACAGAGACCTAGAATGTCAATTTCTGATAGCTACAACTAATCCTGCACTACAGCTGGCATTGCAACAAGAATGCAACGCGTTGTTTAGTTATGGCACACCATATACTTCAGTAGAGCGATGTAGAAAACCGCCGCAGTGGGTTCGGCTTGTACTGTTACTATTTAAAAATTGCTTGTAAAAAAGTTATCCGGTTTTGAATTTGCTAATCAGGTGGTTCAGTGATTGTCAGATTTCAATCTATTCTTGCTGGTTCGCATTAAACCATAGATTTTAATAATAATAGTAGATAGTGAACTCCCCTGCATATTTTGAAGCCAGCCGCCATTGCTATAAGTGGATCAGGATAGAAAACGTTGTTAACATTTATTTACACCTTGATTTCCTAACATTTTCTGTGAAAATTACTTTCAAAAGTTCAATCTTTCAGTTAATTTTCAGTGGATTTGGATCAATAGTTACAAAGACAATATTAACTGAAATTAAATCAAGATAAAATTTATTTCGTCGAGAAGTACCCATTTAAGAACAGGTACTTTGCGTTCTTTCTATCCACTTATAGCAATGGCGGATGGCTTCACAGCACTCCCTACAGAGAGCACGGGAGTTCGCTATCTAGTATTATTATTAAAATCTATGCATTAAACTGAGCGTTTTACTGTAAACAAATAATAACAATTACTGTATGCGTATAAAACTTTTTATTTAATGTAGCTTTCTCTTTTACTAAATTTAGTTAATTCAATTTCAAATCATTTGTTTTGGATTGCTTTATTTTAAGTTGAACACCGCATTTGACAAATAAAAGACCATAATTATATTACAGGATACTACACAACAGTATGTTATATGAGCTATGTATTTAGGCGGCTATTTCACCGACGTGGATTTTCAATGTGAATGTGTCATGACGTGGTACCAGACATCATTAATAAGTCTCTGCCATATTTTAAGGAGACTATTATGTAGATACTTAACTTATCTATTGTAAATTAAGTTCTAATATGGTAGAGGCTTATTAATGATGGTTGGTACCACGTCTTGACACATTCACATTGAAAATCCACATCGGTGGAATAGCCGCCTTATGGGTTAATTGTAAGAACTCGCCCACATGGAACATAAAGACAATTTTCTTTCTTTCGTGTACTTAAGGCTACTTATACTTACCACTTAAGCCCTTTTGTCGTTGACTCGTTGTATGCTAGTAGGCTAATAGTGGATCATTTATCCGTGCTATGCAGCCTAGCAAAGCTCTAGTGTATGCGGTCAGCTACGCAGATGAGGCCATGCGACAGATTTTACTGGGCCTAATTACATAAAAGCTTCAGCAGAATTGTTTACAGTACATGTATTAAAGCAGGTAGATCCTACCATACAAGCAAATTTTATCTCGCAGGAATGTTCATTCCCGCCATTTTTTAAAAGAGATACTGTAACATCTATGAGGATACTTTGAGTGCAACATTTATATTTATGCTTGTAATTAATAATTTTAGAAATTCACATTTAGTTTTTAAAATATTATTATAATCAGTATTTAATTAAAAAATATTTATTTAGCATCTTCTACACATGATAGACTTGGATGGATTAACGTTGTAATTTTGTTTCCATGGCAACTTGGAGTTGTTTACTGAAAGTTTTGTTCAACTTCGTTTCACTAAAGTTATTAGTTATTTTTATTGATTTAACTTAATATCAACCACCACTGCGTTTGATAAATAGAAGATATTAACAAAATTAAGGATACTTTTACACAAGGTATGTTAAACTTGTAACCCTATATATTGTACCGGTACTCTGCGTTACCGCTTATCTTTGGTTACTCCCAAACTACAGTTACGGTACATGCAGACTACAGTCATACGTACCAATAAGTCAAGTTATTTGTCTCGTCTTCGTAGATAGCCTGGGGTCATTCAATGGGCCACTGTACAAGTAGGCCATAACAAGCCCTTCAACAGCAACAAAAATAATCTAGTGGGGTATTTTGCACTTTGCATGCTATATAGGCCCTATGTAAGTAAGGTAGAAGTGTCCAGCTAAGCAGGCACTGATCTACCCCCATTAGGTGGCTCAAAATGCGTAGAACCCCACTATTTCAGTCCTATTGGTCACAGATTTTCTGCCGGGGGGAAACCCCCGGGCCCCCCTTCTGCTAAATATTGTATTAATTCCCTATAATATAGAACCCTTATTGCTTTGAAAATGCGTAAAACCCCAATAATTCAGCCATATTTTTCAAAAAAAAATTGCATTTCATCTTTTTTATTCGTATTTAATCTTAGCCCCCTCCTTGCTCTCATTCTAGCACCGCGCCTGCAGCTAGGGGTTGTCCATTAATCATGATCTGATGTTTTTTTTAACCCCTTCCTCCCCCTTGGTGATAGGCTACATGGTGAGGTTTAAGAATTAAGACTACACCCCCCCCCCCCCCGCAGAAATAAACAAAAATCACGTGTATTAAAGAATTTTAAAAATTTTATAATATATATTATATATATATATTTTTACACACAGGTATAAAGTACAATCTAAGCCCGGCAGTCATCGCGACGGGCGAGGACTTCGTTCGTTGCCTGGCAACGGGGAGTCAAGGTCACACTAGGGCCTATGTACACTACGTTTCGGTTTGAAATCACGCGTTTGACAAAAAAATAAATACACGTGATATCTTACTATATACCCTCTTCCCCCTTGTGATATTTCGTGATTTTTGCCGACCCCCCCCCCCTTTCGAACCTCACGTGATTAATTGACAGCTCCCTATATGCAACAGAAGTAGTGAAGTAATAACGATAGTTAATTAAAATCTGTAATGCTTGAGGATAAGATACATCATGCCAGTAGACAATCTGATCTTATTTATCAGCCAATTAAGGCGTTTGGTTGGGACCACCCTTAAAAGTAAAACCTGAAGGAAAAAAGGAAGCCTGCAGGTACGCCCGTATCCATCCACATCCAGCCTGATCAAACCATCACAGTCTGACTATTAAGGCGACTACCTATTGGCAATTAGGCATGCATCTTGAAGTTACACTTTTATAGCCGACATCAGGAATACAATTTAGGATTTAGCCTAACTTTAATACCGTACCGTATACCTTCAAACGTTTAACTGTGGCCCTAATTATATTGACTTAGGAGATGAGCGGCACCATGACTGAAGAACAAAACTTTAACAATGAAGATGAATCTGTCATGACGGATGAAGGCTATGAGCATATTCCAGCCAACGATGGCGCAGGAGACACACTCCATAAAACAAGTCAGTTCTTCAATGTGGGTCGTGGGGATACACCCGGCCCTGTTGTTTTGGAGCCCAGGCATGAGCTCTACGAAAGGTTTCAAGCTGCTCTCAGGCAGCACTTGATACAACAGCGCGACAAGCAGAGAGAGAGAATACTTGAACTGGTATGTATAAACATGCAATTAGGCTACTTGTGGCAGATCTGACGCTCAATAATGTATATATATATATCTCAGAACCTGACAGTTACCTTAGCAGACGCAAATTTTGGACGGAGCCTAACGGCTTTTATATTGAAAAACAATAAATGAATAAAGGATATCTTTGGGATGGTAAAAGCTGCAGCCACCGTAAGATGTGGAGGAATTCTATACTTGTTAATTTAGCCTACTATGGTTCAATTTCTATAGTCTTTTTCTATAATTATACAGAAAATAGCGATAAAGCAGATCGAGAAAGAAGAGGAAGAAGCAGCACTTCTACTGCATTCACAGCAGCAAGACTTGGCCATTCAGAGAAAAACCCTATTGAACCGCCAGAAGAATTTTGAGGCATTGAGGAAGGAAAAGGAGGAACTCTCCGCACAACTCAAGGAAGCTAAGGAGAAAACAAAGCAAGTGATACGATTGAGAGATGAAGAAGTTACAAAAGGTTAGTGTACCGACATAAAACAATAATCTTGTTATATACTAGGGAGCTCCCACAATCGTTGGTGAAGCTACTGAAAGTGGAATCCAAAAGAAGCCGCTTTGTAGAGGAACAGGGAAAAACATGGCGGCTTCCTTAGAGTAAGTATAGAAGCTAATAAATCCTGAAATAAAAATATTTCCCTATGTCATCGGAGGTACATTGCACATCAAAGCCGCAGTCATGATTTTTTAAGGGGTTCCTGGAGAGCATAGGCACATCAAAAGTCAGTTACAGCTCACGTATTTTCCCCTGATGGCCAACATTTTACCTGTTTTGCATTAAGGCCCGGTCCCATCACGTTTAGAAATATTTTTGTGAGGCACACTATGGATTTTTCATGTTCCAATGCTTAAGCATGCCGCCACTATTACAATACAATAATACAATATTTTATTATTATTATTCTACTATTCCTCACAAAAAATTTCTAAACTGGCCTAAGCGCTTCGTACTATTAAATTCTTGCATATATTCAGAAATAAAAAAAAAAAATTATAGAAACTACAGCAACGTCATGTCATATTGAACTTGTACAGCAGCAGAAAAATATATATAGGTATTTTTTTTTATAGTAAATGACTTGAGACTTGAAAATGAATCCTTACGAGCATTGGAAAAGCAATTGACAATGTGGAAAGAAGAATTAGATAGTGGGTTAGCAGTGAATCAGAGAGTTTCGAAGAAGACAGAGGCTGACAGGCGGATACTGCTTGAAGAGAAGAGAAAATTGGTAAGGAGCGATGCTTACAGTGAGTGCCACCAAAAAATTTGGGGGGGGGGGAGTATAGAAACTACCAAAAAGCCTGTCAGACTGTGCAAGCCACTTGTAGGCCTAGTGGGAGTTTCTTAGTTTGTGAGGCGATTGTAGAGTGGCTACGACAATTCGACGAATGATGTCCGGGCTATAGTGACGTAAAAAAATGTAGGCTACTTCGGGGGTCATACAGCTGCTTGAACTAAAACTTTAGATTACAAAAAGGAGGCAAACCGGTTTATAATACCCCTAATACCGCAGAAGGCTACCAAACTACGCAAGTCTTCTTCGCAGGGTGCACTTAGTGTGGCCCTTTGATATTTACTAATTGTATTGGGTTTTTTGATTAATTAATAAATACTCAATTCTCAAATACCTTTCGACATAAAAAGAAAATGGGAGACGAGCAACTCATTTAAGCAAATAGGTACGATAGATTTTTCGGGGCCTTTTGATACTCATCAGTTGTTTTTAAATATTATAGGACATGTTCATCTTTCGCTTATCTTCGGAGATTAACAAACTAGAGTCCGAACGGCATCTTCTTGATACTGAGATTGACAGGAAAGAGCAGGAAAGGGAGTTGATGAATCAAGCGGTTGCTGACGCCAATGCTGACCTGCTAGCTCTCATGAATGATCAAAAGAGGTTATTAGGGGATTGGAATACGGTTGTAGTGGCCATGAACCAGAGAGATGCTGCTTACACGGAGGCTCTAAAAGATTTAAGGTATGAATGAAGAGGACATGCGACGTAGAAAATGAGCACCCCAAAATTTGCTGTTTTTATTGACTTTTAATTTTTATTTAATTAACAAAGCAAGTCATTAATGATTTGGCTCATGGAAGTTGTATAAGACTACTTCATGCGTCATATAAAAGAAAATATTAAATTTTTGGTAGGTACCTTAGTTCTTTCATAAATACCTGACAGGACTAAAATTTCAAGTATTCTGGGATTTTTGGAAGAACTACAAAACCGAAAAGTAAAAATACCCGATTATATTAGGCACGAAGTAGTCCTCTACAACTTAAATGAGCCAAATTTTTAATAACTTGCTGAGAGAAATGCCTTTGTTGCTAGTGTCCACATGCTCGGTGTGCACAGGATCTTTTGATGTTCGTCCTCCTTGTGTCCAACCTGATCGCGTAGTTTGTCCCGTTGTATGCATGGGGCCGAGTACTGCAGGAGTATGTGCTCCAGTGTTTCATTAGCTAGACCACATACACGGCATACTGGAGATTCGATACGTAGCAGATTCTTTTGAAGAAGTTGAGTAGCTAGAACGCTTGAGGCGATAGCCGATAGGCAAAGTTTATTATTTTCGTTACTCGTGAAGACTTCTGATTTCTGGGGGTAATTACGGCACTAGGCAGACAGTACAGTACCTATAGTATAGGCTAATACACTTCCTAGATTAAACACATACATTTTAAATTCAATTAAAGCACGGTTTGTGATAACTTCTGGTTAAATAATGATTGAAAATACAGTCATACTGTCAAACTAAACAAAATGAAAATGGAACAGTGTCTTTCATAGAATGAAATTGCTTGATTAGATGTCAGAATTGTTAACTAAAATCTTCGATTATCTTATAGATAGGCCAGTTAATTTCAATAAGCCTCTTTATCTCATTATAACAACTTTTCTCTAATAGGTCGTACCATTATTTATTAGTTAAATTTATTCATTCACTTTTTGTAGTGCATCAGAAGAGGCATTCCGAGATATTAATACAGAAATTGCAAGCTATAAGAAATCGTCTGATGAAGAAATCAATCGGAACCAAGAATTGAGCCTTCTGCTTGTTCGCGCCAAAAAAGACAGCGACCATTATTCGAGGCAAATCAGGTCATTTTTGGAAAAAAAGATGGAATTGGAAGGACAAGTTGCCACAGCACACGATTTGGCTAATCAGACTGAGAAGGACCTGCAATCTGCTCAAGCGGTAAATGAACACAATAATGTGTTGTAGGTCTAATATGCATAAACATCGGAGTAGTCTATTTTACGTCTGTTTAGGCGCCCATTCCATTGGCCGGCTAGGGCTATTTCCAAAAACAGTGACGTGGTAGCAGACATTCAAGACTTAGGAGGCGTTTCCACCGACCTCGCATTGCAGAATGCAAATGACATTGACGGAAATTAGAATTTTTCTTTTTATAGTAATCTATTAAAATGTTTGTACTCAACATATCCCATGACGCCATTTTTTAATTTTAGTTTGTTTGTGATTTTAATATATAATTTTAATTAATCATTGATCAATTTTAACTATGGCATAGAGGAAAATAATAATAATAGTGTAATTCCCAAAATAAATTCAGTTACATAAATTTAGATAATACATTTTTCTTCTTTGGGTCCCTTGCCATTGTGCAGCCAGATTTTATTGTATGATCATTGATCAATTTTAACTATGGCATAGAGGAAAATAAACATTTCCGTCAATTCTGCAATGCGAGGTCGGTGGAAACGCTACCTAAGTCTTGAATGTCTGCTACCACGTCACCGTTTTTGAAAACAGCCCCAGCCGGTCAATGGAATGGGCGCCTTACGGACACGCATGCATCAGGCTTACTTATTTTCTTGAAATCAAATACGCGAGGCCTGATGTCCCCTCATTCGCCCATCTGGTGTAAGCTGTCAAATAACGCTGTCAAGTCGAAATACTTCGAGAGGCAGGTTTGAACCCCCAAAACTCTCCTCTGGATACGTGGTTGGCCATATTTTGGATGTTGTCGTCAGCAACATGGCCGGCTGAAGCGTTTTTCCCCTGATGGTCAGTGCCGGATTAACCCCTGTGGGGCCATGGCGGCTGGAATTTTAGGCCCATGGGTTACTGCTGACGGTAAGGTACCCAGTAGGGTTGGGTGGACCCAGGTCAGGCGGAAAATGCTCATTACATCAAGTACAGAACCTCGACCTTCCGTTTCATAGTTTAGTTCTCTATCAACTGGACTATTCCTTACCTAGCTGTTTCCAATGCTAAAATCCTTTTTCAGCACACCCTTCCATTCTCCATTCAACAGCCCTAGCAAGCCTTAACTAACAAAATAGCAGTCGCAGTCACAATTTTACCGCAACACAAATGCTGTTTCAACACAAGCTACGTCAAACCCTTTTGGACGGTCTTCGGGTAACCTGTTGCCCTGAGTGCTCCCGATAGCAGTCAGCCCAACCACACAAAACAAATACAAAACTACACATAGCGCTTCTAGCGTAATACACTAGAAAAATTGCGACCTATTTTAGACGGTCCATGGGTAACCTCTTAGCTCAAATTGCCCCAGTTTGCCACACCACAGCCTCAACTACAATGACACATCGATTACAGCGTCTACTCATCAGAAAGCATGTCTACCCCATGGGCCTATATTAAAAAATAATTCTAACCATACTACTGACTGTTTCAGAAAAGCTTATCAAGAGAAAACGAACTGTTAAGCGTTCAAAGAGAGGTGGAAGATTTGACTCGGGAAAAACGCCGGTTGGAAGACGGATCCCTGAGTATACTTCTGGAGCAAACGGCCAGTGATAAGCAGTCCATGCACTTGAACAGGCTGGTTAGGCAGCAGCGGGAGAAGAACAGGGAGAGTGAAATAGCGATGGCCGAGCTGGAGAACAAGGTGTCCAAGATGTTCCTCCAGGTGGAAGGCATGAAGGGCATCACGGCGCGAAACCAGGAGATTCTCATGGAAATGAATAAAGAATTGGATATCAGAGAAATGGAATTAGCAAAAGTTGAGGCGGTACGTATTACTATTAGAGAAGTGTTTCAGATATCTTTTCAGCCTGACGATGAATTAGTGCCGACACCGGTAGTTACTATTACATTTGATTGCTTTCCAATTTATACGTAGTAAAAGGAAAGCTTTGTGACGGTCAAAATTTTCGACTCCGAGATTTCAACGGATTTACACGTTGAACCACATTTACACAGGAACCAAAAAAATTGGTTTTTACGAAATGTCTGTCGCTCTGTCTGTCTGTTCATCGATTTCCGGGCATACTACCCATCATACCTCAAGATCGTTTTATTTTTATTTTGGGCTAACTCAATTTGGGGGGGTTTTATTCTAAAAAAAAAAAAAAAACGTATAAAAAAATTATTTTTAAAAAAAAGCACCAACGTTTTCTTCTAAATTTACATATATTGTAGTCGTTAATAATGTTAACAAAATGCGGTGGGTCGCTTGCCCCTTGATAGTTTGCTTCTGAGGGTAAAAAAATCAAATTAACTCAATTTTCATGAAAAATGACTAAAAAATAATTTGCCTCCGGAACCTTTCTCTCGATGATTTCTACCTTCAGGTATGTTTTAGGTGTTCAATAGAGTAACGAAACCATACAGGTTGCTTTCCCAAAAATATATTTGGTTTTGTGCAAAAAATTATTTTTGAAGAAATTATGGAAAATTCTCACTCCAATACATTGCGTGCCCTGTCATTGTTACTACTACTACTACAACAATGTATTGGCCTGTTCGTTCCAGAATATGCAATTGATTTTTAAGGGGTTTTTAATATATTTATGTGTAAACTCGGACCGGTTCTTTTTATAGTTCAATTCATAATCATGTCTAAGTACCTTCAAGCCACGGTAGAAAATATCAAAATATCTCTTACCGTTTATTTAGGTTTTACTAACTCTAGTTATTGTAACAAGTTTTAATAAAACACGATATTTTTGTTTGTTCGCGGGTATTGGGATATTTGGGATTGGGTACTTCTATTTTGGCATAAACATCTGAACTGCACTGCACTGCGGTATAATATAACATACCCCTATGATAAACAAACATATACCATGCAAATACCTCTAGATCTCTGCCTAGTTTGTACACTCTGTTTTTATGAATAGTTTTGTAAGATTAAATGTTAATTCATTTAATTTTCTTGAACTTTGGGGCGGGGATTCTTACTGAAACCCCTGGGTACGAGCCTGCCTGAATGAAATGAAATGAAATTTCAGGAAACAAGAGACGTTCATAGTCATATCACAAATAAAAACGGGAACCTTATGATAGTGAACCGAAAAATTGCTGAGTTGGTTTCCAATAGGGCTTTTGGCACGGACGATGGGCTGTCACCCCTAGATTTGAAAATAAAAGCGTTGGAGTGGAGGATCAACGAGTTGAAAAATGAAAACGACAAACTTCAGACGGAGTGGCTCATACAGCAAAGCCATAACGTTAAGTTGACGCAGCAAAGAAATGAGCAACTGAAAGATATTAGTATTCTAAGAAAACGTAAGTACTAATTTCTAATAAGAACGGTAAAATGAAATACCACAAAGTCACGAGTAATCTAATTATTTCTGAAAAGACATAAAGTAGACTAAAGTGCACCTAAAGGTGTCTCCCCAAATTATTCACCAACTTTTCGGGTACTGACGACTGGCGCTCACTTGTAATACATATCTCAAAGAGCGCTAGTTAGTCAATAACAATGGCGGCTGAAATAAATAAATAAATAAATAAATATTGACTTTTTGTTCTATTACTAAGCCAACCTAGCGGAGTTAGGGCTACACAGCCCTCTCTTACACTCAACTAGGAAGGCCCGGGACCGCCTGCTTTACATGCCCTCCAAAGCATGACCAGAAAATGTAGGAAGTGTAGGACTCCAACCAACAACCTTTCGGGTGAAAGTCAGAGTCCGTACCACTACTCTACATGCCCCGACTACCACTACTCTACATGCCCCGACGAAAGGGTCAAAATTTTGAGAGGCACAGCCATGATAGCATATAAAAAGGATATAAGCGTAGTCAAGTTAGCTGGCTGGGTGGGCAGAGGAATGCGTAGCCAAGGGGGTTCAAACCCCCCCCCCCCCTCCCCGAAATGAAATGGCTTGATACTAGATAGAATCGGATTTTGAGAGGAAAAATAAAAACCACTATGTAATATCCAATGAAATTTCTGAAATCCCCCCCCCCCCCCCGAAAAAAAATTCTGGCTACGGCCTTGGTTGAGCTAATGGCTAAGAGACAACATCTGCAGCAGCCTCATCGGAGAGCATAGTTTAAGGAATTTTCACTAGACTGTGCTAAGCAAAATCCGATTCTATGTAGTGTATAAAATATTATTCCTACGTGAACGCATAGCTTCCTGGCGCATACCCTATATCTACAGGTATAGTAGTTAATCCATTTATGTGAGATTTACGTGTTATCGCTGCGTATAGGTTTCGTTATGAATTTAAAACTGTTTTAGTTTTCCAAAAATTATTTTCGAATACTTTTATTTTGTTTTTATTGTACAAATTTAGAATTTGGCCTTCCGGTGGGAGTTTTTTTGGCCGCCGGCACTAACATGTGCCACTAGGCGGCACTGGTGCCAGCTAGTTAGCATGTTAAAAATGCTCTGCTTTATCGGGCAACTGAGTTGAGTGCAACGAAACCATTGAAACATTGTATTCACTTCGTTTCAGCACTTTACAGCTAAAATTTGTACCTGTCTTTTAGCCATAGATAGGCACCAAGGATTTGGTGCCTCAAGAACGTTATTGTACCTTGTAAATTTTTCGAGCTGGTTTTGTTCATGTCTCAGCCCGGTATTTTTAATGTTGTAATTTAGTCTTATTAATTTTTTGGTTAGGTAGAAAACTTCATTAATCTACGCCGTAGGGGCAGTCAATTTTAAAATCAGGAGAGGTACTGCCTCGTTGTGCCACGTGCCACGTGCGTGACGAGTCCTGGTCACCTCGGATTTAATCGTGTGACTTTACCATGTTCCCCAAGTGGTTCGAAATCCACAATAATCAGGATGTCCACCCTGTCAGTTAACTCCCCTCCTCCCCGAGGTGAAAGAGTCTGCCCTTAGGGTGCCTCAAGTTAATAAACAGACCACCGCCAGGCTGACAGGGTTGCTTAAAGCAGAAATGCTTAAAGCAGGCGTTAGAAACAACATTTGCCTCCAGCAGCCACCACTGATCCATAGCCCGCTTGTTGGATCCTTCTTCTTCTTCAGCCAATGCCCGTCCTTGGCTGGTAGGCCATTTGACGCCGTGCCGCGTAGTAGAGCTGGGCCAATCCCTCCTGTGTCTCAGTTCGGTTTTCTACCTCAATGCCAGTGCAGCTGAATAGGTGATCGCCATTCCCCTCCCCTTGGAAGCAGAGCTTGTTGGATCCTAAAGGAAAGTTATCCATCCCTTGATTTCACTCCGTAAGCTTCCTATGTACAGTTAAGGGTTTGATTCAGTCACCTATAAACATGAGTGTGACAAGGGATTTTGAATGTGCAGCTGAGACCCATCACGAAGAACACCCCCTGGTTTTTGTCTCGGGATCACTATGTCAGCTTCCATCTAAAAGGATATACGGATGTCGTTTTTCCGGTTGTCTAACAACAAATCTTCAGAAATTGGTCTCAGATTTAACTAACTCAATTATAAAATAATTTTAAAATTCATTTTTTGCAGAGGTCGTAGTCCTGGACATGAAATACCAAAAGACAGACCATGAATTGGAGAAAGAGCGGCGAATTGAAGCAGAGCTTGTTAAGAGTGTGAATAACTTACAATTAAAGCTAACAAATCTAGGAACTGCCCTCTGTAGCCAATCTGAACAGAAAGACCATGTGGATAGAGATCTGTATTTAGCACAAGCTGATTTTCTTCAGAGACTGAAGGTAAGTGGCCCAGATCTTAGGCGCCCATTCCATTGAATAGCTAGGGCTATTTCCAAAAACAGTGACGTGGTAGCAGACATTCAAGACTTAGGTTGCGTTTCCACCGACCTCGCATTGCAGAATGCAAATGACATTGACGGAAATGTTTGTTTTACTTTTTATAGAAATCTATTAAAATGTTTGTAATTAACATATCCCATGAAGCCATTTTTTAATTTTAGTTTGTTTGTTTGTGATTTTACTGTATGATCATTGATCAATTTTAACTATGGCATAGAGGAAAATAAACATTTCCTTCAATTCTGCAATGCGAAGTCGATGGAAACGCCACCTAAGTCTTGAATGTCTGCTACCACGTCACCGTTTTTGGAAATAGCCCTAGCCGGTCAATGGAATGGGCACCTTACTACCTTAGGAGATATTTTAATTGGACCCCGCCACACAAGCCTTCAATATAAGATAAGATCTGTATTGAGTCATAATGAAACAATAGTCGTTTAACGTCAACAACAAACACAACTAATTAACACTTTACGATCTGCAACAAATGTTCATGACTATCCGCATTGAGGGAGAGGAGGGGGGGGGGGCTTGTTATAGGCCTAAAATCCAAGGGATTATGCACGGACAACTTTCCTATAGAAATACTAGTGGAAAAAACAATTTGGCAAAAAGAGGAGGGCTCCTCTGTTTGGGTCGTCTATTCCCAGTGTATATTACCATAGGAAAGTTGGCCATTAGGTGCCCATTCCATTGACCGGCTAGGGCTATTTCCAACAACGGTAACGTGGTAGCAGACATTCGAGGCTTAGGTGGCGTCTCCACCGACCTCGCATTGCAGAATTGATGGAAATGTTTATTTTCCTCTATGCCATAGTTAAAATTGATCAATGATCATACAATAAAATCACAAACAAACAAACTAAAATTAAAAAATGGCTTCATGGGATATGTTAATTACAAACATTTTAATAGATTTCTATTAAAAAAAAAAAAAAAACATTTCCGTCAATGTCATTTGCAATCTGCAATGCGAGGTCGGTGGAGACGCTACCTAAGTCTTGAGTGTCTGCTACCACGTCACCGTTTTGGAAATAGCCCTAGCCGGTCAGTGGAATGGGCGCCTTAGCTCAGACTTTCTAACTTAAAAGTGTAACACATATACAGTAGAGGATCAATGATGGGGGATATGTCATGTATGTAATATTACTGGTGTCGTCAGTCAAGCTTACACAAGGCCCTTTCATTGTAATGTTTAACTTACACAGCATATTTTTGAAAAATACATTTTCCTTTTCTCCTTTGCAGGATTCAGAACGAGAGCAGATGGATTTGAAAGCTGAGATCCGGGATCTCGAGATGCAACTGGAAGAACTTTCTGATGAGATGTTGTGTAAGCAGAGGGAAATGTTGGCGTGGGAGAAGCGAATCCAGTTGGCCAATGATACGAAACAGAGCATACAGAAAGAAAAATCTGAACATGGCGATATTGGGCAGATGAAGCAAGAGATACACAGAATGGAGGTAACAAAAACTGTTGGTGGTATAGCTCGACGATGATAAAATATAATAAATGGCGTGTAACCATAAGGTGCCCATTCCATTGACCGGCTAGGGCTATTTCCAAAAACAGTGACGTGGTAGCAGACATTCAAGACTTAGGTTGCGTTTCCATCGATCTCGCATTGCAGAATGCAAATGACTTTGACGGAAATTAGAATTTTTCTTTCTATAGAAATCTATTAAAATGTTTGTACTTAACATATCCCATCACGCCATTTTTTAATTTTAGTTTGTTTGTTTGTGATTTTACTGTATGATCATTGATCAATTTTAACTATTGCATAGAGGAAAATAAACATTTCCGTCAATTCTGCAATGCGAGGTCGGTGGAAACGCCACCTAAGTCTTGAATGTCTGCTACCACGTTACTGTTTTTGGAAATAGCCCTAGCCGGTCAATGGAATGGGCGCCTAAGCAAGGTATTGCCGAGAATCCAGGCGGGTAAGATGGTCATTCGCAGCGCATCCAATGATGCGACAGAAAGTAGTTTCCTAGTGCAAGGGGGTGGTTCTCGCTTTAAGTCCAATACGTCAATATAAAGCTATTTAGATTGCAAATTAAGTGCGGTCGGTGTTTCATAGTATTATCTAATAGTAACCAAAAAGGTCTGTGAGCTTACTTTGCTATTCATTATACTACCCTAATCAGCTCAAGTTCGGACACTTGAATTTTTGTATCACTTATTTTACAAAACATTTTTTTTTTCTTAAATTACGACAGATTAATTTTTGTTTGACTATAAAACATTAAAATATGGACCATTAGATCGATTTTAAAGAAAATGTTTTTAAAATCTATAGAAGCATAACCTCAGGGATAATATTTGTTCCCACCCTTGCAAGGACTATGGAAATGATCCACTTCCTAGGACCTGGTTTTTTTCGTAAAAATTGAACTTACTGGGTCAAAAACCATATAAAAGTTTAAAACAATTTCATTTTAACAATAATAGTTGATACATTTTCAATAACAATTTTTTTTTTGTGATCACGGCGAGAAGAATCGCATTATCCGCGGAAATTGTTTTAAACTTTTACATGGTTTTTGACCCGGTAAGTTTAATTTTTTACGAAAAAACCAGGTCTTAGGAAGTGGATCATTTTCATAGTCCTTGCAAGGGTGGAAACAAATATTATCCCTGAGGTTATGCTTCCATAGATTTTAAAAATATTTTCTTTAAAATCTACCCAATGGTCCATATTTTAATGTTTTATAGTCAAACAAAAATTAATCTGTCGGAATTTAAGAAAAAAAAAATATTTTGTAAAATAAGTGATACAAAAATTCAAGTGTCCGAACTTGAGCTGGTTAGGGTAGTATTTCAGTACTATATGGTGTATATAACACTGACATTAAATTAACTTTAGTCCTAGCTGTAACCGAAATTAGAGGATACAGAAAAGACTGGACTTGGCGGGATTCGAACTCACGATCTACGCCTAGCCCCTTCCCATAACAACGCGTCATATCTACAATATAATAGTTCGAATGTTCTTAGGTGAGATACAGCCAGCTGAAGAAGGTACAGCAGAAACTAGTCGCTGATTTAGAGCAGACTGTTAAAAAAAGGGAGACCATTGTCGACAAAGCTGAGGCAAAAAAGACACGCAAAACGAATTCGAGAGTCAACTTCCAAAGGAAACTTAATGAGATGCGCAATAAAGTGAAGCAAGTTCGGCAGGTAAGCGAACACGTAATTTAGCGATGTCCCGGCACAAGTTGCTGGGATTTTTATTTTATTTTTAATAACATATTATTCGCATACAGACAATTATTCAATGAATGTATCCGAATAACCTATTCAGCCGTCTCTGTAGGTAATACCTGTGTTGAGTTACGACAGGTTTCCGATCGCATCGTGAGTAGAGACTCACACAAGTACGAACAAGCTGCCACTATGCCATCGAAGGCCATAGGTTTGCTAGGAGCGGTTCCCATCGTTGTCCAGCTGCTCTCGCTTTCCAGGCATCTCTGGTCGCGTTCTTTGTACATGGTGTAAAAATGAGCCGTCAAATGAGTCTCTACACACCTTGCGATCGGAGACGTGTCGTAACTCAATACAAGTACCTATTGGGTTACTTAGTGAGGCGATTGAAGAGGTTAATCGGATGCATTCATTAAATTGTTTGTAAAATGTAAATTAAAAATCTCGAGTACTTTATGGGCTTTCAGGAAGTGAAATCCATTGATAAAGTCATTGCTGAAGCAGAAACCACGCAACAAGAGCTAATAAACAAAATGAATGAAAAAACGGAGCACTTGAAGAAACTGGAAGACAACGCCAAAGAAATGGATAGAAAATTGGAGGATGGCTATCTACGGAAACAGCAGGTTGGCTAATACAGAGTTATTTTAGTAGGTACAATATAATTTGAAACATTTTCACGTCCGGAGTTACGTGATGAAGCTGTAGAATCCGGGATGATAGCTGATCCCCAAAATTTAGTAAATCTACTGTTAGTTAATTTATTACGCTCTGATTTAATCGATCCTGCATATGTGTTTTGACCCCAAACTAACCCCCCCCCCCCCCGAAATGGACTGGATCCGTGCCTGGTCTATCACCCCGGATTCTATTGCTTCATAATATTTAGGTGTTGCATTCGGTTTACGATTGGGGCCGTTCTATAGAAAATCATTGTGTCGTTTCTTCGTGTCTCTCTTGTGCCAACATGACTTTTAATACCGTATTTAAATGGTTTTAAAAATTCCAAGGGTAAGTTACTCCTTTCCGTCGGTGCTGTGTCTGCCCAGGGGTTATATTTTTCTCTTCCTATTATAACGGTTAATAGCATTTATTGAATGTATCCGATTGACCTCTTCACTCGCCTCTGTAGGCTACTACCCGTGCCGAGTTACGACAAATCTCCGATCGCATGGCGCGTAAAAACCAGCACAAGTACAAGCACGCTACCACCTTGCCATCGAAGTCGATATTGCATTTATTCATCTTATTTTTTTTTCAGAACCTGGAAATCCTGGTTCGACGGCAGCGAAAATGCAAGCTCTACGGACTTCTCAAGTCTGGAAAATATCGGCCATTGCATCGCAACGAATTGGCGCTGGAAAACGAGCTTGCCATCGCCAAGAAGATCAACAGCAACCTGACCGCAGTCATGGAGTCTCTCATACCTGATTTCCCATCGCATCGAGTTATTCTCACCAAAACTCTCAATACTTTAAAACAAGACCAATTGTGAAAAGTTTGAACGCGAAATTTACATAATTTTAAGTGCAATTTAATTTTTTCACGCTGAGATGCACTTATTTTAAATTTTCTATTCATTTATTTATTTTTTAATTAAATGTGTTCGGTTGTTTTCTTACTTTTACTTGTACCGCGCCTCATCCTCATGGAGGGTCGGCGGCACGACAGCAGCGTTTCCACACAGTCCTGTTCTGTGCGTCCTCGGTGGAGAGCCCCAAACTTCTCATATCCCCGGCGATCTTTCTTCCCAGTGTAACTCTCGGCCTCCCTGGTGGTCTTCTTCCTTGTATCTCCCGGTTCGTTACTCTTTTGACAAGGTGGTTTTCGTCTCTACGTAGTACTTGCCCCCACCAGTTCAGCCTCTTTTCTCTGAGTTTCTCCTGTAGGTCACGGGTTCTCATCTCTTGCCTTAATATCATGGTTTCTACGTTGGTCTATCAACGTCATCTAACCATTCTCATTTCTGCTACGTGAATCATATTTTCTTCACACTGTCGTACAGCCCAGCACTCAGACCAATACAGCTTGCTTATAGATGCGTCCTTTCAGCTTTTTGGGCATTGTTTGTACATCATAATTCATCATCTCAGCAGTTATTTAGCCAACTAGACGCTTAATTCAGTAATCACCCTGACAACGTGGAGACTCGAGTTCGAATCTCGATTCTATCAATTTTTCCATATCTTCCTTTCTCTACTATAGTACTGTACTATCCAAGACGGTTTAGATAACTTTCTTTGTAGATAGGCACTATAAAATTTGATATCCTAGCCTAAGTAATGCCTTTATATCTAAATTTTTACCTTGTAGGTATTTAATTTTTGTAATAAGGATGAACGTGCGATTCACGCCTCTCATTAGTTGCACGAAACATACTGTACATAGTGACGCAGTTAATCATTAGTTGGAGGCGAGTTGGGTCCAGGACTACAGAAGTGTTATTAGAGAAGGATAATTGGTTACCCGGGAGCAATTTACCATCTTCTTCCGATGAGATTATGTGTGCCATTTGATAATAGTATAGTTCTTTTTCCCCACACGAAACAAACTGATATTGTTTGGGAGTACATGGCAGGCTGCCGTGATGACTTCGCTTGGATTGTTGACTCTCTGGTAGTTTACATAGAAACCTCCAGCGCCAATTATTCTGGTCGCATCGCCTGTAACAACAGAAGGGTTATATTTAACAAAAAAGTTAATAAGGGGATGCAGCCTTATAGAGAGCCTCTCAAAATACCGGCATTACGTTGAAATTTAAATTTCTTGGGAAATACTGACGGGTGTTTCCGAACTAATCCCAATTTGTTTTATATCTATTTTCAAATACCTTGGGTCCATCATCACGTCCGACAACAAGATCAGTCAAGACGTTCTTAACAGAATTAAATCAGCCAATGTAGCTTTCTTCCAAACAAGAGCACTATTCTCGACTCGGATTCTATCATGGACAACAAAGAACAGGCTTTACAAGACGCTAATCCTACCTGTCCTTATATATGGTGGTGAAGCATGGCCTGACAAAGAAAGAATCAAGAGCGTTGGCTGTTTTCGAGAACAAGATGTTACGGAGAATATTCGGAAGAGTTTTTGAAAACAACAGTTGGAGAATCCGAACGAACGAAGAAATCCACCAACTCTTCGGCTCGCCAGACGTCACACAAATACTACGAAGCAGAAGGCTCCAGTGGATGGGACACGTCGTCCGTATGCCAGCGGATAGAACAGCACAAGCAGTATGGATGGCATGTCCCAACAGAAGAAGACCTTTGGGGCGTCCGAGACGACGCTATGGCGACCAGCTAAACGAAGATATGCAGGAAGTTGGCCTTCGGGCCGATAATTGGTGTGATCTGGCGAAGGACAGGATCCGGTGGCGTGGTGTTGTGAATGCGGCCAAAAGTCCCCCAGGGCTGACAGCGCCAACTTAAGTCAAGTAAGTCAGTCTATTTTTACATATGTATGAAGGTATTCATACGCTGTGAAACACCTGTCAATTCAGTTAGAAGAAAAAAATACATATTGTGAATTTAGCGGAAAGTTTTCCAACACCGAAAGGTATGTTCCGGCTAAAACACCGAACTCAACAAACGGAAAGAGAAAATTCATATTGCGATTTTAAAAAAAAATGGACGACTGGAGAAAGGAGTGGTAATTTCGGCAACTTGGAAGATTAGGACATACCATAGCCACCTTTAAAATAAACAAGAAAAGGATTTTGTTGGTAGTTTTGATGGAAATAAATCTACGCATATTAATTCTACAAGAACAAGGAAAAACATTGACAGAACAGAAAAAGTGTCAACATTCCATTAGAAATTGCTAATGGCTCGCTTATTTTGGAAAAAGTAAAAATCGCTAATGGCTCACTCATTATGAAACTATTATGAAACAGGTAGTATATATAGGTTGGTAAACATAGATCAAAATATCATACTTGCGGTTTTGAAGCAAGAAGCAGCCATTGCCGCATCAAATATGGTCATCCCAGGCCTTAGTAATATATCGCTGATACAGGCGCCATTAAAAATAGAAGACAGGTCATCCGGTTGTATTGTCTTCAGTTTATCAATATTTTGGTCATAAAGAACAGCTGTCGTATCTTCGGCTAGTTGAAAGCCCCGTTCTGCGAACAACAGTTCTTTTTATTAATAGGAAAATGAATCAAATCAGGTGAGAGGATCTTCTATCCGTCTCAGGCCTAGAGCCTCAATCGGTTGACTTTTGCGGTATATTGCGAATTTGTGACTGTCCGATATTTTCTTTTTGTATGTTAGCAAACCCACAACCTGAAAACCAACGGTAATAAAATATCATAAAACGCTTTGCTTACAGTTATAAGCAAAGCATGCCGTAGCGGGTAAATATAGGAGGAAATGAAAAGGCGATGTGACCAAGATAAGGGGTTGCAAACATTAAAAAATATCGGAAAATAAAAAACAATTCAACAAGCAGAGCTGACGACAGACTGGCAGGAGCTGAAGTTCTCTTGACATTGGGTCCATCCACATACGCCCGGTCACAACTGCGGAATAGTTGATTGACTGAGCCGCGCACGTCCACCTTCCTAGCCTGTTGGAAATATTTTATTTGCCATTTCCCCCTACGTTTACCCGTTTTCGGAAATTCTATTTTATTATCGTTGCTTCTTACCTCCATGAACTAGCAATAAAACATCTTCAGCTAGCCTCCTTTGTGCCAGTCTTTTCTCCGGTGCCTTTTTGTGCGCTTCCAAGATATCGTCAATGTTGCTCAATTCCATAAACGTGAGAGTCTTGAGAAGCATCTCCACCTGTTCCGAACGGTTGTAAACAAGAAACAAAATTTCATGTAGGCAAGCTCTTGGAGGTTTTATGATAAGGACTGAGTGACAGTAATTAAGTTAACAGGATGGAAAGAGCTACACCCATTCAGGTAATTTTTTTTGTGTTTCTGCCAATATAACTGTAATGTAACGGTTGTCCGTTATTACTTGAATTGAATTGAAAACAACTTTATTGAAGAAAAAAAAAAGAAGGTTAAAATATATAAGGGGGGGATCCATTGTCGTCACCATTATAAGACCGGAGAGAGTCTCAAGCGTTATCTAAGACATATTGTTCAATAATTTTCTTAAAGCAACTGAGTGAACTAGCTGCCCTAACCTCCAATGGTAGGCGCTTCCAGTGGCGAATAGCGTATATTACTGTAGATTGCCCATGTCTTGTGGTCTTATGTAGCGGTATTTCGTATGTTATGCCATTGCGCTGTGACTGTAATTTTGTATATTTTTGTATGATGTAGGAAGGTGCGCTTGAGTAGGTTACTTTATACATTAGCATCAGTGCGTGGTATTGTGTTTTTTGGTCGGTGGTTAGAAATTTAGTACTTTGTACTGTGGGCTGATATGGTCGCGGCGCTTTATATTAGAAATAAATCGTATGCAACACTTGACTTATTTTTATTTTTTTCACAACTTCTGGCCTATTGGGAAAAGGTGAAAATTACAGTTAGTTAGCTGAGCTAATTGAGCAAGACAAACGCAGCTCGAATGATGTACCTAAGACGGATCGCAGGCTGAACGAGATGGGCTACATCTACAAATGGAATCAGTGGAAATAAGACTAGGGACAAAGCAGCTACAAAGGTTCGGCAAGAATGGGAGAAGAAAGGATTCCCCGGAGGCAAGGCCTAAAGGTCGGGGACCCATCGACAGACAACACTGTAAGAATCGAACAACTGACCGAGAAGGCGAGAAAACGGGGGAAATCGATTAGGGCTTAAGGCGAGCACAACCGACCGGGTGGATTACAAGCATGATACAAGATGTGACCCCTCCCCCCACACATGCGGCACTAAGGGGAAGGAGAAGAAGCAGATTGAGCAATGAGTTTCACCTTACTGTCGTACCTCGCTATCTTTTACCCGAAGCAAAAACTGGTAGAGTTGAAAGGGTGATGTTTTTTTCTCAGAAAGCCAAACTGCATTGCCGGCAGACTTTCCGAATTTATCACCTTCTTCTGAAGTCACTAAAGGCAGCGTAAGCCCAAATGCAGGGGTGTCTGTTACTCTTTGTATTAGATCATATCCGGCTACAATATTTCCCATCTAGAAACAAGTATTTCAATTAAAATTACATGAAATATTATTTATTTTTATTAAATCTCAAAATTGTTTCTATTGTACAATCGGGTTTTCACAGAACACATAGGTTCCCTCTCAACACGCTTAGAAAAGCTTTCGGGGGGAATAATAACCTCTTCAACCGCTCTGTAGGTAATAACTATAGTGAGTTACGACATGTCTCCGATCGCATGGTGTGTATGACTCGCAGAAGTACGAAAATGCTACCTCTATGCCCACAAAGGTCATAATACCAAGGTTATAAAAAGGCAAACAGCTTACCTGGTCGTGGCCTCCTATTTGAAACCTGCAGTTGTATGTTTTGAAGAGGTATAGCCAATCATATGCCTGCAACAGTTGTGTCGATGATGAATACTTTATTGAAGACTGAACGATTGATACAAACAAATTTACTTTTTTTTTAAATTGAACCTTCTTTGCAAAAGTACAGGACAATATTACGCTATCAACAGCCGTCTGATAAAGGATTTGATTGATTTTTTCCAACGCCTCCTTTCAGTATTTCTGCTTTTAAGCAACGTCAGCCTGGCGGTGGGAGTGAGCCTGTTTATTAACTTGAGGTTGGCAAACGTCTGATAAAGGAAAAGATAGAATTATATTATTCAGTTTCTTAAATATGTTATCCTTCTGACAGTTAAAATTCTGGGCACTATTAAAACCGTCCAGTCCAGTCGAGCAGACAGTTAGTGTCACCGATATCTCTTCGGCAGTTATTGTTTATTCAGTGTGGTTAAGACGCCACAAACGCGTCTCAAAATCGCATATTGTCAATAGTGTTATAGGACAGTAATATAAAGACATACCCACCTGAAGAATTTGGTACGTGAACTCAGTAAAGGATATACCTTGCTGACTTTGCATCCTTTCCTTTACACTTTGTTTCAACAGCATTGTACCTAATCTGAAATTCCTTCCGACTCGTCCAATGAAATCCAAGGCATTCATATCTCTATACCAGTCAATGTTATTTACTATCCTAAAAAAGGATTTTTTAGCGATTAAATGATGTCAAGCTCTTTAAAACAGCAAAAATTAAATTGCTTTTTTAGTTAAAATTAATAACCTCCAAGCAGAAAAGAATGCTATAGAGGTCTGATTATAATACATAATCGGATAGGGATTGAAGACTCGGGTACCACACAATCCCCGGTTTAGTGGAAAACGTGGCTGCCGAGCTTGTAACAGACTACAACATCCAAAGTCGTGAAGAGAGAGGAACCTTTAATAGTCCTCGGGCCTAAACCATCGATGGCTCTAGTTGGGAACAAATTCCTATGCTCTTCAAAACTGTTGAAATTGACTTTTTTCATGAGGATTCATCTGCCTCACTTATTCGTCCAGTAGGTAACCGTCAAAGTCTAGAGTTGTTAGTGGATATCTACATACTTGCGTACCTAATTTCCGAAATTAGAGGATTTAGGAAAAACTGGACTTGGCAGGATTCGAACCCACGATCAACGCCTATCCAGTGCATCGTCTTCGGTTATAACGAAGAGGTTACCTCTTCAATTAATAGTTTAATACTTTAATGTCAGTGTTATATACCATACAATATAGCAATATATACCGGTACCTAATTTCTTGTAGAACTCCCTTCTCTTTCCTTTTTCTCCATAGAAACTTTTCATGGTTACTGAAAATGGTCTGCAAACACTGGGATATCTGTTCAGAGTTTCCTTCAACGATCTTTTGGCTAATTTCTTGTCTTTCTGTTGATTTGCCACTTGGATCACCTATTCTTCCGGTTGCGCCACCAATAAGCGCTATTACTTTGTGCCCGGCCCTCTGCCATTGCAATAAATTTATTATGACGGCTAGGTTACCAACATGTAAGCTATCTGCTGTAGGATCAAATCCAGCGTAAACGGTTTGAGGCTCACTATTCAATAGATCGGTAGCAGCGGTGGCGCTGTTCTCGGGAAAAATGTCAGAAAATACACCACGCTTTCGAAGTGCCAGAACATTCCTGTTTGACAAATAACAGGTACATATCGAAAACTTTTGTTTAGTTAAAGATAGAGTTGATTTCCTCTTAAAAAGATAAAATGATTTTAACATTACTTAATTTGAAAATTTTAATACTTAAATTTTTGTTTATTTACATATTGTATTAATCCATAGACAAAGATTATGAGATTATGCTTCATGAATCATTAAGTTCAAAATATGATTTTAAATTTAATGTTCATAAAAGTGTATTTTTAGTTATAATTTTAATTATAAATATATAATGTTTATTTGTGTTTTTCAAACCAAGTAACATTTTGAAATGGTTACTATGTGAAGTAAACTAGTGTCTTTCTGTCTTAAATTTGATAAAAAAGACGAATAGGTATGATTAATTAATTTAAAATTATAAAAAAATCGTCAATTATTTTTAATAATTTATTGTGTACTATTTTGTCCAGTATAAATTTTAAACAATTTTCATCCCCCACCGGAATCGGAAAGGGGTTTGTCCTTCTGCACTCTGCAGTGTGCGGAGGCTACGTTTTGTATTTATCTGCATTAGTGCAGAGCATAAGTTATTTTATTTTTCCCAAAATAACTGCATACATTGGTAAATTAACGTAATTAAATACAGTGTAACAGTTGTTTGATTGGCGTTGTAGAAAAAAGTAAATGAATGGTGCGGGCAGCCATTAGCTTCCGGCATACCGCATAAGGTGCAAAATACACGCGGGTTGCCACGGTCGACTCCGAAATTTTGAAACCCTCGTGGCTCGTGAATAACAGTGTTTCATTTAATATTATAAGGTTAACATAGTTAAAATGTCTAACAACGTAGCTCCCGATTCTTGGGAATCCGAGGCTGATCCTTCCCCAGTAGACGAAAATGCCCCATCTTCAAAGTTTTCATTGTTAAACGTGGATGCAGCCGAGTTTGTGCCTTCATTTACATTTCCCCCGGCTCCAGTCAATGAAAACACTTCGGAAGCTAAAGACGAGTCGCCTGTTGATCCTAAATTGCCAGCACCATCCGAAAGTGGTAAGTTTTGATTTATTTTCATAGGTTGTTGACCTAACATCTGGTAGGAAAAGGTGTGAGTGGCACAATTTTTTACATGTTAGATGCTTTATATATTTGGTACCGGTTACCGATAAGAATAAGTACTGTCAACCAATTCTAACGCTGGTGACTGCGGAATGTTCACGAACTAACTGCCATAACAAGGTTGTTTGCGTAACTTGCTCATTTGCTTGAGGACGTGGCGTGAACAGACACGGTTTCGTCGTCTAATTTGTTTTTGTTGCATTATTTCAGTTAAAATGAGTAAAAAACCAAGTAAGTTGGTAATTTTCGTACATTATGTTTTAAACAAATCCGTGTACTACTTGACTCTTGAGGTAAATGGGGAATGTGTACTCAGAAGTCGCACGGTACCTAGATAAATCCGGATTGATGCAGTTATTTCAGTTTGCCACATGATAATCTTTTAGTTATGTTAGGTCAAACTACCATCATTTTAATTCTACAGATAAATGCAATTTCCTTGCGTCTACACCCTGCACATTTTATAATTTAGAACGTGACAGCTGGTTTTGTTGCGATCAAGCATGGCCCATGAACCAGTATGGCATATGTTTATCCATATGCATGCATTCATTAGCTGCTGTTTATTTGGTTTACCCAAATTTTACATTAGTGTTATTAGGCAGACTTGTTGTTGTTGAAAACTTAGAAGTGGAACACTTATTTGTTTACAACAGTTCACAGTTCAGTCTACTAATTGTCTTTCATCCATGATCAGCTCAGTCATTTAACCTTTTACACCCAATCACTTCTTTTAGTTTTTTTCTGAACATTTCCACTGTATTGCATTCTCATATTCTTCTGCTTAGTTCAGTATTTTGTAATTCAGAAAAATGAGTATGATACATTGTTTTTAATCTCCTTTCGTCTGAGCTTCATTAGGTTATAAGTTTATCTTACGAGAATTTTTCAGATCAATGATTTAGAATGAGCACCCCAAAATTTGCTGTTTTTATTTACTTTTTATTTTTTAATTAATCAACAAAGCAAGTTATTAAAAATTTGGCTCATGTAAGTTGTAGAAGACTACTTCGTGCATTATATAATTGGGTATTTTTACTTTTCGGTTTTGTAATTCTTCCAAAAATCCCAGAATACGCGAAATTTTAGTCCTGTCCTGTCTGTTCTGGTATTTATGGAAGAACTAAGGTACCAAAAATTTAATGTTTCCTATTGAATGATGCATGAAGTAGTCTTCTACAACTTCCATGAGCCAAATCTTTTATGACTTGCTTTGTTAATTACATAAAAAAATAAAAAGTAAATAAAAACAACAAATTTTGGGGTGCTCACTTTCTACGTAGTATTTCCTCTTAAGTGACCAAACATACCAGATTTGAATGAAACTGCCTGTCGTATGTTAGTACATTATTTTCACTGTCAGCAAGCAAAGTGAAAAGGGAGAATTATAGGTATGTTAAGTACTAAAGTATTTTTCTTGTTGTAACAGGCGGCTCTTCACCTGAAAATGAAGAAAAACAAGAAACACGTCCCCCGCCTTCTCCCGCTGAAAATGAAAACGGAAGTGGCGAATCGCCCGTAATTGATCCTGGAGCTACGGACCAGCCTAGTACTCGCGGGAGAACTGTAAGTATGGCTACCTAGAGGCTCTAGAGCATGGAGCTAATAAAACTATGGAGTCACCATGTTGTATTTCGCCTGTGCTGTAAGACCAGGCGATGATAACAACATGAAAAATACGAGAACTGGGTATGGATATAAATGCATTGACTGGCGGCCATTGCATTTCGGCCTAAATTCAATCTCCATAAGATATACATGGTGAATTTGGTCAAAATGGCATGGCGCCGATGTTCTCATGAGAAATTATAATTCGCCTATGCTTAGCATACTACATTACAACAAAGTTTCCTATCCAGTTGATATATAGATCAATGTGTAAGACTGAAGCCATGACCACGCCTACTTATAGGGGCATTTTGGCGGGAAATTCAAATTTAATAGCTATATTTAACTTTTTCTTAATTGTTTTCTTTGTTGTTTCATATATTATTATATTTATTATTTACAATTATTATATATATTGTTGAAAATATAAATTAAAAGTTCTGCATAAAAATATAATAGGCTACGTGGCATGATTTCCCGTTCTAAATAATCTTTAAATAATTTAATAAAAAATAAAATGTTACCACGGTATCAAATGGCAAAAGGCTCAATCTGCTCTTATACTACGGAAATAGCCGAAGTTGAGCGGCTTCAATCCGAATGTTTACGATGAGTCTATAGTTTTACTATGTCTATGGCCTAGAGTCATTCTTGAGTTCTATATAGGAGTGATGCGACATTCCCGCCGAGGTTATTTTTTATTAACTTCCGGTGCCACCTGCCACGTATTCACACTATTGATATTGCCCCCCGTATATTCCTGTAGAAGAATTTAGAGGGGCATTTCTTGTTAGTACACCAACTCATTCATGGTTCTGGGAAATTTAATTTTGAAAAAAAGTAGATTGGGAATGATGTAGATATTGGTGACAGACTTTGGCCTCGAGGTCCCATAGAACTGCCACGGGCAATGCGACCTTCAGTGAAGTTTGCTATTGCTGTAGGATTGATGTTCAACACGGGGTTCACCTCACCACCAACCCCTCACAGTACCTCCATTACACGCTGGAACATACGAAACCAGATAAAGGCAAACTGCTTTAGACCTCACTGTCATTTGCGCTCCCGATAACAGACTGCCAAGCCACACCAATTCCTACACTACATAACTATTAGCACTAATCAGACAACATGTAAGACCCGCAGGGCGTTGCGTTTCATTTATAATAAAAAAAATAATTACAAATAGAGTCAGCGCATCATCCAGATTGTCACCTGTCGGCTTACTTGACTTAGTTAGGCACATCCAGCCCGGGGGACTTTTGGCCGCTGCCAATACACCTCGAACGATCTTCCCCCGCTAGCTTTCGGTCTCGGGTGCCGGTGGCGTGCACATCCTCTAGCACTTGGTCCATCCATCTGTTGGAGCTGCCAGTTATGGAATTATGTTATTTTATATCTAACTATTATTTTAGGTTGACTCTTGGGAAGACGAGCCGTTGCTGACTCCAGACAACGACGACGATGAGGAAGATGAATCAATTGACGGGTTCAACGAGGAAGCTATTATTAAACCCAAGAAGCGACCACCCAAGGCCGAGGAGACTAAGAGCAAGAAAGAACATGTTAATGTTGTATTCATTGGGCATGTTGGTAAGTGTAATTTTGAAAAGGAAATGAAGCGTGGAAATAAAAACCGGGTTAAGCGCCGAAATCATTATTTTGAGTTATCACTATTTTTTATGCCATAATGCCTCCTTACCACATAGGTGGCTATTCCACGTTGTCAATTTTTCTTATAATTTTAATAATGTCATTGACGGAAAATCATCAACGTTGCATTTATATTTTTACACCTCATTCCACCTGTCTTCTATAATTGACAATTTTTGTTTTCAATTCTTCCCAACTTTGTAAGTTTGCCCGCCCTCTTTGAATTTTATAATCTACAAGAAATTTTATGATTTAAATTATGAAATAATTCGTTTGTTCTCAAGAAATTAATTACAATTATTTATCATATCCAGACGACGCCATTGTTTAATTTTAGTTTTTTGTTTTTTTGCAAAGCGTGTTTTTACTCTATGATCATTGATCAATTTTAACATGCGGAAGTGATAATGGACAATGCCATAGAGTAAAGAAATAATTCATCAATGTAGAAAAATTGACAAGTGGAATAGCCGGCTTATGATACCAGAATATACGAGGTGAGGCTGATAAGTCTGGTAAACTCGGTATTTATATTGGGCCAGCAAAATTAAATAAATAAATATTGACTTTTTTTGTTCTATTACTAAGCCCACCTAGCGAAGTTAGGGCTATAAAGCCCTCTCTTACACTCAACTAGGAAGGCCCGGGACCGCCTGCTTTACATGCCCTCCGAAGCATGACCAGAAAATGTAGCAAGTGTGGGACTCGAACGTACAACCTTCCGGGTGAAAGTCGGAGTCTGTACCACTACTTTACATGTCCTGACCTTGCACCTTACGTTTCTTAAAACGTGTGACCTTCAAATGTATCGGGGTAAAAACTTACTCACTTCTGCTGGCTAGTTGGCTGTGTGCATCCGCTTAGCTGCCACCATGTCTGCTGTTACTGGCGTGACAGGAATATTGAGCACCGAACGATGTTAAAATGTTTTTCTATAACCGGTAAAACACCCACCGAAATTTATAACTTGATTTTGCCTGCGTATAATGAACATTGTCCTTCATATAAAACAGTGTGTAAGTGGTGTAGGTTGTTTAACCAAGGCAGAGCGTCGCTGGAAGACGACCCCCGTCCAGTGCGGCAGTTCTGCCTGAAACTGCGGGAGCTGTGAAGAAGCTAGTGTTGGAAGATCGTCGGCTTCTCATTTTGCAGATAGCTGAGACTAAGCATTATTAAAGAACTGATGGGCACCATTCTACATGACCGCTTAGGGATGTCAAAGGTCTCGGCCAGGAGGGGGAAGCTTAGTCAAGAAATTCTCTTCCTTCAAGACAACGCCCCGTCCATTGCGAAGTGTCGGGAACGGGGTTCTAAGAGATTGACCATCCCTCTACAGCCCAGAGCTGGCCTCCTCGGAGTTTTGAAACCTCAGAAACCTCAAAACAGACTTAAGGAGGAAGCGTTTTGAAGGCATTTAGGACATGGTGGCGGCTGTGGAGGCCCATTTTGACAGCAAGGACGTCGACTATTTTTTGGGGGGCTTGAAATTGTTAGAGTGGAGATGTAGACAGTGTATTGGCATTGGAAGAAATTATGTTGAAAATTAAAAAATAAAGCATATCTGTATTGTTTATTTTTATACCGAGTTTACCGGACTTCAGCCTCACCTCGTATCTCAAAAAAATACTTTAAATCTTTGTGTATGATAAAGCTAAAAAATAAAAATTGTCCGTCGTTGCGAAGTAAAAAAAATAGGAAAATATTCTAAATGAAGAAACGTGCTAAGCGCCACCATGAGAAACCGAAGTAACGTGCGAATTCCAATGCGCATTGACCGATGTGCTAAGTGTCAGGGAACACGAAAACAACAATTAAGGTCAAAAATCCATTTTTCTGCGATATTTATGGATGTAAACACAAAGAACGCAGGCATGGCACTTGGCACGTTTTATAAGACAGGACATGGCGGACAGCGAAAATTGCAACTATCTCTAGTCCACGCAAAATGAGAAAAGTATGGGCATGGAATGTTTTGATCCTGTACAACACTAAAAATATTCTTTGCACAATTTTTGTTATGCCTTGCATCCAATGCAACCATAGAAATACATTAACTGGAGCGGCGGGAGCCATAATATGCCTTACGAGGCACCCGTTAACCATAAGCCAACTATCAGGGATAGGTACCAACGCAAAAATATCGAAGTCTTACACATTGCTGCATAGCAGAACGGATACCTGGACCCGGTCAAAAACTCTGTACTTAGCTTGTGCAGGCTACACTTATCACTGGGTTTCCCTGCCAAAATGCATACTTCTCTTGTGCAGGCTACACTAGCAGCCATATTGACAACGGTCTCCAGCCCCGGGATGAATGCAACAAGGTAACACAAAATGGTGCAAGGAATATTTTTACAGTATTGCACAGGATGAAAACATTCTTTGTCCATACTTTTCTCATTTTCCGTGGACTATACCATCTGCAACTACAATTTTGCCACTGTCGCTTGGCGCTGTTTACAGGACGTTGGTCATGTCACTTGGATCGTATTTAAGTGATAAAACGAATTTCCAAGTTTTGGCGCTTAACCCAGTTTTTATTTCCACGCTTCAAATGTAGTGTGACTAAATTTATTTCGTCATAGTTTAGAGAATTGTACACACTGGTGCTTTAATGTAACTGCAAAGGCTTTCACGGCCGGAGTCAAATGAAGAACCAGTTGAATCCGGGCTGATGGGCCGTGGTCGAATTGAAAGTGAACTTCCAAACGTTTCGTCAACATCTGCGGTCGACATCTTCAGTGGCGCTGCGTAGATTTCAAAGGTTGTACCTCGGTGGCTCCGTAGCGAGTGAAGTCAACGCAGCGCCACTGAAGATGTCGACCGCAGATGTTGACGAAACGTTTGGAAGTTCACTTTCAATTCGACCACGACCCATCAGCCCGGATTCTACTGGTTCTTCACTGGTGCTTTAATTCACTTCTGTTGGTCCATTGAAAATTGACTTGCCAATGGTCCCTTCAGTTTTTCAGACATAGGTATTGTTTCCATAAGACGTTTTTGGCCGTTGGCATACTGGTTCATGTCAACCCACACCGACTATAAGTGACAATGGACAAGCTGAGAAGTTTTAACCATTGACGTTGTCACGTGCGTTAGGTGGACTTAACCAAGTAACCTTTGTAACCCTACTAACCATTAAACAATATATTTAGCACAAGTTTCGACTAATGCCATTTTATTTGCAGAAATTTATGATTAATTTATTATTATTTGAAGTCACTGGAAAAGCCCTCAACGGGTTATTTGAAGCCTTTTTTAATTTTTCTGTTTTGAAATTTCAGATGCTGGTAAAAGTACGATCGGTGGCCAGATTATGTCATTAACTGGGATGGTAGACAAGAGAACACTGGAGAAATATGAACGAGAAGCTAAGGAAAGAAGCCGAGAATCCTGGTATTTGTCATGGGCCCTCGATACTAATCAAGAAGGTAAGCAAGCTATTGTCGGCCATTTAAATTTGAGTACAATAAAAGGCAATTGGTCTCCCCACCCCGTTTTTTTAATAATATCTAATTTCTTACGAAATATGGATCGTAAAGCTATAAAGAAGTAAGAGAAAATTTTCCTCTACATTTTGAAATGCGACCGTTGGTAGAACCAATTGGCCGCAGTTTGAAACTACTTCGACCTGACACCCACAGTGTCCGTTATTTTTTACTAACCTGCGCGATCGGTGTTGGTGATGGTCACTTGTTATACATCAAAATGTAGATGAACGTTTCTTCTACTTTATGACGTCTCATTTATCGATCAATATTTCCCGGGAAATTTGTTTTTTTTTACGTCTGAATGGATTTTATCTCAGGGTGTCCCTTAAGCGATCTTTGTGGGGTTAGTTCAGTAATACAATAAAAAGTCATTATTTATTTATCAGCATCTCCGATAGAGACATATAATACTTTTAATGTAAGGCAGTAAGAGGAAAGGGGCATACATCACGTTTGAGTGCTCGCACTTCAGCCAGAAGTGGGTAAAGTTGGTCGCCCCTATTACAACTACGATACATTATGATAATACAGACATTATCTTACCTCAACATGTAGTAGTAGTAGTATGGTTGTACACAGTCCCAGGCCACGGTGTGGGCCCATAGGACAGGGGACCTCCTGATTATAGTGGATTCCGAACCACTTGGGAAACACAGTGAAGTCACACGATTAGTTCGGAGGTGACCAGGACAAGTCCTACCATGTTTCCCTACCGGCACTGTGCACCAAGTTATCTGTACCTCAACACACTCCAGGAACTCGACGAGGATTCTCTTACAACGCTGGTCAAGTCAATATTTTCGGCAAGCTATGCCAGTGGATCAGATTCATTGCTTTACTCTTAAACTGTTGTTTTTATTTTTTTGCAGAAAGAGAGAAAGGGAAGACTGTGGAGGTGGGCCGTGCGTACTTTGAAACTGACAAAAAACACTTCACTATACTAGACGCGCCGGGTCATAAAAGCTTCGTGCCGAACATGATTGGAGGTGCGGCGCAGGCCGACTTAGCGGTGCTTGTCATTAGTGCGAGAAAGGGCGAGTTCGAAACTGGGTTTGATCGAGGGGGGCAGACCAGAGAGCACGCTATGCTGGCGAAAACAGCCGGAGTTAAACATTTGGTTGTTCTTATCAACAAAATGGATGATCCTACGGTATGTATTCTTTGAAAATGAGTGAAAACAAGTTGTTGTTATTATATGAAAGCTACGATCAAGACTACGACTACTTGCAAACCCACCTGCACCGTATTGGTCTTGCTGTCGTTGACAGCACCCCGCTATTCAACCTCTGAAGCATGGACGGAGACCACCTGAGGGTTTACACTGTCCTCATCCACCCGAATGAAGAAGATTAATCGCTATTGGGAAGCCTAAATGCTTTTCCGACATAATTGGTATTGTTTCCGAATGAATTTTTAGCCGTTGGCAAACTGTTGCACTCCTCGATGCCAACTCATGCTTACCATTGACATTGCAACAAGCGTTAGCTCGATTTAACCAAGTATGGGAGCGGGTCTGTCAAGGGAGTTATTAAATATATGATAAGCAAGATTAAACAGCTCAAAGCTAGTGTGAATGGTCGCTATTTTCCATTTTGTCCAAGTTTGGTGTGGCGTTGAAATACAACTCATCAAGCGGTGCAAATAATTTTTACTACACTTCGTGATTGGCCTATAGCTAGTCGTTACATCTGGCATTATATTAAAATCTATCTTATTTATCGCAGGTAAATTGGAGTGAGGATAGGTACAACGAGTGTAAAAACAATATTCTTCCTTATTTACGGAAGCTAGGATTTAACCCTGCTAAGGACCTGACTTTTATGCCTTGTTCGGGTCTGACGGGGCTAGGACTCAAGGAAAGGCTTGAGGAAGCCCTTTGTCCTTGGTATAGGTAAGTTTCATTTACTATACTCTTGTATTTAATACACTATTGAACGCTAAAAGACAATAAAATGGTACGATCGAAATAAGTGCCGCTAAGCCGGCTATTTTTATTCAATAATTGATCGAGATGTTTTCTTAACTCTATGTCATTGTCAATTTTAACTTCCGCATGTTAAAATTGATCAATAATCATAGAGTAAAATCACGCTTTGCAAACAATAACAAACTAAAATTAAGCAATGGAGTCGTCTGGAGATGATAAATAATTGTAATTAATTTACAAAATAACAAAAAAAATATAATACCCTTCTTAACGAGTATTTGGGTTTTACTAATACGGGTTGTTATAACAAGTTTTTCTAAAACTAAAAACTAAAAAAGTTTTTGTTATTTTTTGTTTACTAAAATGAAATACCACGAAGTCACGAGTAATCTAATTATTTATGGAATAAATTTTTTGAGAACAAACGAATTATTTTATAATTTAAATTACAAAATTCCTTGTAAGACGGTGGGCAATCTTACAAAATTGGAAAAAATTATAAACAAAAATGGTCAATTATGAGGTTCTGTAGGGACAGTTTTGGTCACTAGGTTCGCTGACGACAAACCGATATCCATATTATTCAAAATGGCCGCCGTTTGCATGTGAAAACTAAGTTCTTAGCACCTAATTAATTCTTTTAATATTTTTTATAATATTTTCACTATGCCTGGACCTTATTCCGATGCATATAATTTAATATTTCTACATATATTCTCCATGATTTATAGAAAAATAACACTTTAAAATAATATATAAATAGAATAATTTTTAGTATTGAGGCTTATGGAAAAATCAACGCTTTAATATCATAGCAACTGGTGCTGCCATCTACAAAATGACTACACAAATGAACCTCATTGAAGACAAGTGGAATGTGGTGTAAAAATATAAATACAATATTGATGATTTTCCGTCAATTAAATTATTAAAATTGAAGAAACAATTGACAAGTGGAATAATAGCCTTAGCTACTGCTTTAGTAGCCTGATTGTAGATTTATTGAAGTGAATTCGTAGTATCACCGGCTCCGAACCTCAAAGCCCTAGACTGAACGACTTGAAAATCTTATACATACTTGGTTTATTGCAGGGGAGAAGCTTTCATTCCTTTTATTGATAATCTCCCGTCCCTAAACCGAAAAATGGACGGCCCTTTTATAATGCCTGTAGTGGACAAATACAAAGACATGGGGACTGTAGTAATGGGAAAAGTTGAAGCTGGCGAAGCCAAGAAAGGACAAAGTCTTCTGCTCATGCCTAATAGAGTGAGTATATATATATAGTGTGAGTATATATATATATATATAAGTGAGTGAGTATACATTTTAGTTAATATGGAAGATATGGAAATATGGTTTGGTAGGTTTGACTTATTCAATTATGTTGGGATTTCGTAATGAGTAAGTCTAGGCGGTTTTAGGCAGTTGCGATCGGGACAAACATGTTCTGTATCGATTTCCACCGAAAGTTAATTTATAGAAGACCCTGCCACGAGTAAACAATACATTTAGTGGCCTGTACTAGAATCGACTGCAGAGTAAGTCGGTCAACAATGGTAGATACTGCTTATGCTGTGCTGATGTAGGCTAAGGGATTTCCAATGAATCTCTTTCGTATAGAAATCCAAAATGCTGGTGTACATGTAGCCATAGAAAAATCCAATGTTCTCCTATTCCTATAATATTCCCATTTTCTTATACGAATGAGGTCCATTGGAGAAATAGACTCGCAGTGGAGATAGGGCTTAGACTGTCTTGACCGTCAAGTGACAGCGTTGACAAATGGTTCTTAAATAAATAATTAAATAATGACTTTGTTCTATTACTAAGTGGAGTTAGGGCTATAAAGCATGGACAGAAAATGTAGCAAGTGCGGGACTCGAACGAACAACCTTTCGGTTGAAAGTCAGTCCGTACCACTACTCTACATGTCCTGACTTTGGCGGTAGTGTATACTAACTAGTACGGCTGCTATTCCACCGGCAAATTTGCTTCACTAATCGTCGTGCCGACGTGGTAGCAGACGTCATTAATACGTCTCCACCATATTATAACTTAATTTATAATAGATAAGTTAAGTTTCTACATAATAGTCTCATTAAAATATGGCAGACTTATTAATGATGTCTGCTACCACGTCGGCACGACGATTTGTGAAGCAAATTAGTCGGTGGAATAGTCGCCTAAGCGCTACAGTGCTATGTGTCTCTTCCGTGGAAATCGGTCTGTGCGGCGCTGGGCGCCTTACCGCCACAGGCTATTGGACCCGTAGTGTAATTGTCGCTCTCATTGACTATTGCTGTTGGCAGACACCTGTGATCGTTGACCAGCTATGGTCTGATGATGACGAAGTGACGACTGTTGGGCCAGGGGAGAACGTCAAGGTGAAGCTCAAAGGAATCGAGGAGGAGGATGTGTCGCCGGGGTTCGTGCTGTGCGACGCTGGCAACCCCACCACCACCGGCCGCATCTTCGATGCCCAGGTCGTCATCCTTGAGCACAAGTCTATCATATGTGCTGGCTACTCGGCGGTCATGCACATTCACTGTGTCGCCGAGGAAGTAACTGTTAAGGTCAGTTAATATGGTGTACTTACTTACTTACTAGCCAACGCCCACCGTTGGCATGCTCACCGTTAGTGACACGCTGACCAGTAGCGACGTGCGATCTTTTCGAACTCGTCTTCATTTGTCGGGGTGTGGTCGATCGCCGGGCATGGCGCGAGGTGTTCAGCGTCCATCCGGGGGTGTCCACATAGGTTGCAAGCGTAGGAATCGCGAACTCCAATGCGCTTGAGGTGTGCAACGAGTTAGTCATGGCTCGTCGTGGTCCTGAACGCCGCAACACTGATGGCCCTGGGTGGACTGTGTGGAATTAGCGTCGACCAGGGCTTTCCTGCACTGGCTTCAGTGTGTTGCCTCTGGATCCATGCTTTTATATTCTGCCTGATGGCGGATTTAGCAGAGGAGTAGGATTGAGCGCAGGGTGGTTGCTGGAGGGTTGTCCCGATTTTTGCCAATTAATATGGTGTGTTGGCATATCAATGACTTGAAAGGAAATGGAGTTGTTCTTTCGTCTTAGGCATTGGGCGGGATACGGCTCTCGTTAGCAAAACGGGCAACACTAATGGCTGCTGAACCAGTAACCCGCTTGACTTAGGTTGACTTATGACTATATGCTTACTTATGTTTAAGGTTTTAAAGGCTTCTTTAAGCTGTGGCCTGCTAATGACCTCATTGATTTTTCGGACAATACTATATTTTTCGCATGAACTTTGGTTTAGCACTCTGGTAAGACGTCTGCGAATTCAATGGACAAGCTGCGACATGCTTACCATTGACACAATGCAACAGTTGTGTGCGTGAGTTCGGGTGTGAGTGATTGGCTAGAGTACCTGCAGCCCTATTATGGCGATTTGGGATTAATATAATGCCGGGGTTTATTGAATTGTTTTAAACATAAACTATATTTTTATAGAGTTTTCAATTTTTTCTCCCTTAGATGTACGATAGTAATTAAATTTCTTATTATATTTCAAAATTCTACCTGTAAATTTTAATGTTTATTAGTATTTCCTTCAATTGCAAAACAATGCAATCATTCTCTTGTATTCCAATAATTTATTAATTTGAATTTCCCGCGCATATTTTAACACCGTCACGCGGCACCTTACCAGTGCGGTATTAAAAAAATAAACCCGGTATTATGTTAATCCCACGTCGCCATAATAGGACTGCTGGACGAGCAATATATCTGACTATTACTAGTGGCCATTTTAACTCTATGCTGCTACCTCATAAAGAAAGGTAGAAGATCCATCACCATCATTGAGGGCAGAGTGAAAGGAACCAACAGAAGAGGGTGGCCGAAGAAGAAACTCATGGAACAACTGAAGGAGGACGCAGGGGCTCGAACGTACTAAGAGCTGAAGAGGAAGGTGCAGGACCAAGAGAGCTGGAGGATGATATGCAGGGAGTTCTGCCAACGAATTGTTGAAATTGTGACCTCAGAAAAAGACTACCAAGATTTTGGGACATTTTTACAGGGAAATTATTTACCATAAAACTATTACGATACCTATACTAGTTGATAGATGGGAAAGCATGTACGGACGGGTTCACTCTAGTGATGTGTAGCTCCAGGTGGAATTAATTCCTACAGACTGAATCCGACGTCTCGACAGCGGATGCAACTCCACTAGTCAGGCCTGTTCCGACACCAGTTCCACTTCCATTGCATCCAGCTCAGAGCTATCGAATTGCACCATCTCAACGCACCGCATGTACACTGGGCTTTGACTTGCCGAGCTGGTGGACTTGGCGCATCGGATGCAGCTCCGATAGGTGTGAGATTCTATCACGCGTGTACCTCTACTGTTCATTGTATCGGAAGATGGACACCGCTTGCATTTAAAAGTGTACATGTTGATGGGACAAATTATATTAATGATGTTTAGTGTGCATTATTGCATTAGGTTTGAGACTGAGTTTGACATCAACACGTGAGGCAGTGGATGCAAACCGTTGGATTCAGTCCGTTGGATTCCATCCACTACTTGTGAATGTACATCCGGACTTAGTAGTAGTATGGTTGGACACAGTCCCAGGCCACGGTGTGGGCCCATAGGACTCCAGTGGACCTCCTGATTATAGTGGATTCCGAACCACTTGGGAAACACACGATTAGTTCGGAGGTGACCAGGACAAGTCCTACCATGTTTCCCTACCGGCACTGTGCACACCACCAATTTATCTGCAGCTTTGAACCTGCTCTGGTCCGCTGGATTCAACTTGGTATAGCGGCCGGCTGTACATCCGGACTTAAGTCCACAAAATGTGTGGAGTTACACATCACTAGTTCACTCGTACCGATTTTCTGTCGTCGGTTTTTCTAGTAAAAATCAAAGCATCCCTCTAGGACAGACCATATTTTGTAATACTTATTCCTTTTTTCTTTCTTGCAGGCCTTAATCTGTCTCGTAGACAAGAAATCGGGGGATAAATCAAAGACGCGGCCGAGGTTCGTCAAACAAGACCAAGTTGCTATTATGAGGATAGAATGCGCAGGCGTCGTCTGCATGGAGCAGTTTAAGTTATTTCCGCAAATGGGCAGATTTACGTTGAGAGACGAAGGCAAGACCATCGCCATTGGTAAGGTGCTCAAAGTCATCGAGTAAAGAGTCCCCTCCCATGGACAGGTGCCGCAGTTGTCTCGTTTGTTTTACTCTTGGTGCCACCGCTGGGACTTATACAATTATTTTAAGAAGGCTGACGTGACTATGATGGTTATGGGGAGAATAGCTAAAATATAAATCCTATAGATGTATTGTTTATAGGGAACGTTATTCTGCTGGTTTCTGCTATTATAATAATGGTGATATAATTTGATCCAATGACGCAGTAATACATAGACTGCTCATGAGGCTTGGAGTACCCCATTCTTGTCCCCACGAAGAACGTCGTGATAGTGTTCTTCTTCCTCTTCTCTCTTAGTGCCGGACCCATTTCTTATACCCCCCCCCCCCCCCGGTGTTCCAGGGTTGTCCTCGGTCTGCCGATGGGTCTTCTACCTTGTGGCCTTGCTTCCGCCAACCTCTGGGGGTTCTCATCGTGATACAAGCCATAAAAATTACAAATAAAAAAAATTAAAGTTACGACGCAACATACTCATGAGGGAATTTTGACATTTTTTTTTATATTTTTGTTCAAATAATACATAAAAATATATAATTTTTAAAGATTTTAAAAAGAAAAAAGAAATTTATCCAATTTGGTGCTACCTTTAATTTTTGAAGTGTGTAAAAACATTAAATATTCATACATTTTTCACTACAATGCACCAAAGAAAGGGGTACCGCCATGCACAATCATCCACAGCCCATCGCGGTTCAGTAGTATATTTTGCTTATGGCATGAGTAGTCTATTTATTTCTGATTGGATCGAAAGATGCAGCATAGCGAAATGTATTTTATGTACAGTGGGACCTGGAATTGTATGTAACGAAACACTGAGTTAGTTTGATTTCATAAGTCGGCTATTCCACCGACCATTTGCTGCACTAATCGTCGTGCCGACGTGGTAGCAGACTCAAGTTTGACGTCTGCTACCATATTATAACTTAATTTATAATAGATAAGTTAAGTATCTACATAAAGTCTCCTTAAAATATGGCAGAGTCTTATTAATGATGTCTGCTACCGCGTCATGACACAGTCACAAGTGAAAATCCACGTCGGTGGAATAGCCGCCTAAATATTTGTTTATTTATGTATTTGATGTGTTACGTTATATTCAATCATTATGGACCGACATTATTTCAATATTCAATTTAAAAAAATAGGCAAATCGACACATTTCTATATTTTCATTAGTATGGCTGTGATGTCTGACTGACATTCAAAACCGCGAAACCCTTTGTTTCTTCGAATACAGCAATGCTTGTTTGGCTGATATAGTATTTCGTGGCTTTACGTTCTTGGTGAGACAGTAATTGGCGAAGTCCCCTTTGAACTTAATTGTCAGTTATCTTCCCCACTCCATACTAGGATAAAATACACGGACTGAAGTAATTTCCCCGTCATTAATGTATATATGCCTTTAAAACTAATTTTTAATCCTATAATCGAATTCAATCTATTAGTGAGTCTGTTAAAATACTGAATTCTGGAACTCCAATGCTTGATGTATGGGAGTTGACAGCTTATCTTAACTGGCAAGTACCTAACGGGCTGACCATTAGACGTATTTTATACGTATCCTAAGGGCTTGCCCTTGCTTTCAAAATAATATTTAGTGGCGGTGCGGGACAAAGGATTGAGGTGGACAGAAAATAGAGGGTTACACCCGATAGAAGAATTACTAAGGACCCCTTCGCATTTTTTTCGCATTTTTTTCGCATTTTTTTCTTCGTGTATTTCTTCCTTGTGACCCTAGCATAAATTTCACTCTTTCAATTGCACTTTAATTAGTGAACTCTAACCCTAAGAAGGTTACGAAGTTATCAGCAGAAATGTTGAAACTTAATTTTAGATAGTTTATTTCTGTATACAGGTATATACTTATATGTATATATCTAGAAAACGTTCTGTCATCATTTCACTAATAAGGTTGTTACATGATTTAATATTTTCTCCTTTATTATGGACATTAATATGAAAATATTGAGTTAAACCAATCATTGAATTAAAATGGGCGGTGGAATTAAACTTGTCTTTTCTTCGTGTATTGTCCTATAGTCCATTGATTTGAGGATTGCCATTTGCTGCCTCCTTAGCAATGAATTGAAAATGAATCGAAAGCAATAAAGTGCAGCTGGGTCACCACGATTAATGCCTTAATTTCTGTGTAATGTATGTACAGTATGTGTTATAAATGGGTACAAATTAATTAACCTAGATGCCAACGTAATGTAGGAAAGGGGAGGCAGTGAATGAAATGTGTAAGTCCCAGAGGAGCAACTTAGATTTCGTGCCTGATTCTGTTGACATAAGGTTATTCAATAAGGAATGCTATGCAGAGTAAATAGGTGAAGGTAGTAATATATTGGAAAGAAATACTATAATTATAAAAAGTTCAATTTCATATTCGGGTTGGGTAGGGTTCTAGAGAGGAGAGATGGGACGTTCGCTACCCGCCAAAAATATTTTAAAAATTCTGCGGCCACCGGCTTCGTCTCTTATGACCAGTCATTGAAAATACGTAGTAGGTGGTCCCAGGATTTGAAAAATTATTTTTGGCGCGAAGCGAATCTCCCGTCTCTCTTATATTGGGCCACAGGCACCGCCAGTATCGGAACACCCCAGCGTGATCCTCGAAACTGGCGGGCTGCTATGATAATTTGGTTGTTGGAACTAGACATTCTTTTCTTTTGGATTTTTATAAATAATCACTCAAGCTTTTTCTCCTAATTTTCGTTTTCGTTATAAATGTTTAATGGGATGAAGGGTTAGCTTTCTCAAAAGGGTATAACCCTCCCCCCTGTATTCGAGAGCTTAGTCAGTCGGTAGGTGTTCGTTTAGCGGTGTGCGAGGTATCAGCCGTTATGTGAGACGTCTGTGAATTCTGTATAATTATAAAGGGTATTAGATATAGTTGAAGCAGTAGAACCGGGCTGTGCGCCATTGTCGATCTGACAGCGTACTTACAAACGTTTCGTCAACATCTGCGGTTGACATAATTAGTGGCACTGCATTCTGAGAAATTGTAAGTAGTATCACTGAAGATGTCGAACGTAGATGTTAGCGAAACGCTTGGATGTAGTTCAGTTTCAGATCGACCACGGCCTATCAGCCGATCTACTGTTCCATCATCTGTGAATTCTGTTTTTTTGTGAAATTTTATAATTTGAACAGATGCTCGTAAAAGTATTCTTTACTGAACTACTTTAATGTCAACTGCAGTAATGTTCATTTTAACGCGTCTGGTATGCATTAGCTTCTATTGTGGCAGTGATGAAATTACCTATTAAAATTTCATCGATAATGAATTGTTGGTTTATTTCAACACTCATGCTTATTTGTAATGGAGTCGCTATTGAGTGCCATGAATGACTGTGAACATTTTTTTACGCTCCTTAAATATTATGCCAAATATCTGAAAGATTTTGAAATCATGTTCAATAATCCTACATGGTTCAAAAGACGGTGACTTAATGAGGTAAACCTGTCATAGAATTATGATGTTTTCTCGGCTCTCAACTTTCTTTGCTAAGTCAATTCATCCTGGGATTGCCCTAAATCTTAATAAATACTGATGGCACTAGCGTTTTTATGGATAGCCCTTGGATGGTGTACAACTTTCTTCTTTCTTGGGGACTCGATTTCGCGTTAGTAAAAGAACGGTTCTGCTTATCACCGAACCGAATGTAGTGAATCATTGCAATTAAAAAAAAATCTATTAGTCCTTTTTCATGGCAAATAGCTTCGTCCGTAATCGCTGAAAAAAAAAATACACATAAACCAAGGGCTTAGACGGAATCTAAAAGGGTGGTATACAAACATAATTTTTGTCAGATTTATAGTATAGTTTTAAGAAGGCAGCTTTGTGTTTGTGTTGCTTTCCTTCAGATTGCCAATGCTAGTGTTCAACATTAAGTAACAAGAACTTGTTGTTTGTTTGTTTTAAGACAATTAATATTTATTGTTTTGTTGGCTAGTACTTGCGGTATTAATAAGGCGGAAGTGTAGCCTGCAAATTTGAGTACCTAGCTGGCTGGAAGCTAAGCATTATCCGTACCCGTGACTATTTCATTGGTACTTTTTGTTAAGATTTTGGTTTGTAGTAATGGGATGAACGTAAGAAGATGAAGTTCGAAGTAGGCAGTGTAATTTAGGAGCCACCAATCTCAATGTAATTATTTCCGTTGCCCTACTTACGGGTTCCTTGTGACCTAGTCATCTTGTCATCCCTGCTATAATGTTAGGTCCTAATACCTTGTACCATTTTTTGGGTGTCATGAAAAATGGTAATGTCTTGAGCTTGTACCAGCCTGTACAGGTACTCGAATTCGTTGGGTGTAGTAAAATAGGTAAGCTTGAAAAACTAATGGAATGTTTTATGTTTTTGAATCGGGTATTGTATTATTTACCTCTAATGTACTATAATAAATATATTTTGCTAAAATCCATTGAATCTTATGCACGATCTTAACTAGTATTTGTCCTAAAAGAAATTTGGTTTTTCTACTCTGGACAAAACGTTACTGTTTGTCGCACAGAGAACTGTGCTACATACTCTTTTATTATATACAAATCCAACATGTCGGCTGTATGGCCTGCCCATAGATATATATTAATCTAGATGGATTTCAAGCCGTTTTCAAGTGTAGAGTTGGCCTCATAACCGCGCAATGCCGGTCAGTTCCTTATGGAGCGGCCGTTACCCACACAAAATGCCAAAATGTGATGTATTGTTTACACCTTACAGTCTAAAAGATGCTGACGTCATCGCACCAAACTAGCAGATTCCATTCTTGCCCAACAAGACTTGACCAGTAGAGGTGTGCCGTTCCTGGTATTTTCAGGAGCTTGCGTTACCAGTTCCAGTGATTCAAGAATAACGGTTCCTAATACGCGTTCTTTTAGGAACCAGTTCCTGGCTAAGGCTTAATCCCAATACTGGTGACTAGTAATCGTGCTCTGTTCATACTCTAGGAACCAGTTTGCCAATGGTTAGCTTATGTAAAAATAAGTAAAAAAATATTATCATTAACACTAATTTTCCTTGGAGTAATAACATGTTAAGTAACTGACCGGCGATCCGGATGTACCCAATTTGCATTGCGTTCCTCAAGAACCTAATATTTTTGTATCCGGGAGCCGTTGCAACTACTTCCTAGCTCAAGAACCGTTCTTAGGAACGGCTCCAGTAAGAACACCCCACCTCTATTGACCAGTGTTATAAATTGTTTGGGCGTGTAAGTAAGCCGGCTGTTAAGCTGCCATGTTGGGTTTATACCTTAAACGTCTCTATTTAATTAAGAGTGAACGATGAAAAAAACAAAATGTCGATTTACTGTGAGCGAGTCTGAATATCTGATTCTTATTATTTTATGGAAGTCTTGCACTATTACTTTATTTCGAAAAAAAAAACCGTTTTGGCTTTGCTTTCATTTATATATATTCTGCAGTCTTAGTAATGCTACTGCACTCATGGCGACAACTATAATTAGTTTAATAATTTATTGCCAAATAATTTCAAAAAATTATGAAAATGTGGCCTATTACTCTGTAATTATTGCTGTTTTGAATAAAGAGAACTAAATTATAATCTATTCCTCTGATAAATTTATACTAGAGGTCTTGGAACAGAGTCCCGAAGGCTAAGCATAAGGGACGCATATGAGTTGACGTACTGGCGTGTAATATAAGCACTGCGCTTATGCTGCGCTTATGGCTCTGCTTTTTACTTGTATGCCGGTCATTTGTATTGGAATTGTTGTAAAGTAACCTCCTTGTGAGATAAAATTTTTACATTTCTATTATACAATGTAAATGATATTGGAAGGCGCTCTGATTTTCAAAATGTACAAACGTGAATTAATACACCATAACTGTGCAAAGGGACATGGCACTGGCATTTGGAAATATATAAGTGTTATTTACCGAATATTGTCTATAGCATGCTTTCGATCTCTAGCTAAGGCGGCTATTCCACTTGTCAATATTCCGTCATTTATGCATCAATAATAAGTCTCTACCATATTATAACTTAATTTATAATATAATATTAAAAGTTAAGTATCTACATAATAGCCTCTTGAAAACAAAAATCTCATCAATTATTGAAGCACAAATGACGGAAAATTGACAACATAAATAATTAGATTACTCGTGACTTCGTGGTATTTCATTGTAATAAACAACTTGTTATAACAACCCGAATTAGTAAAACCCAAATAATCGTTACGAAATTAACTTTGTCTAAGAAACCCACTTGTGTTAGTATAAAACCCTGAGCGCTTTCGGCAAGAACTGCCATCTACAGAGGGAAACCCACTAGCACAGTTACACATTATCTGCGATTTGAGACTTGCTCAACTCGAGGAGAAGATGCAAATGCCGAAAGCGCTTTGGGTTTTATACTAACAAGTGGGTTTCTTAGACAAAGTTAATTTCTTGACGATTATTTGGGTTTTACTAATTCGGGTTGTTATAACATGTTTTTCTAAAACTCTTTAAGTTTTTGTTATTTTTTGTTTAATATTGACTAAGGCTAATATTGACAAGTGGAGTAGCCGCCTAAAGTGCAATTTATTTTTATTGGGTCTGCCGTAACTTGTTTATAAATCGACAAGGAGACGGCTGGGTTAAACACCAGGGGCGGTCTTCTGGTGAACCGTCGACTAGGATAACTGTTGCACTATGACTACCTATAAGCAAACTAAATGTTAGCAAGCTAATAAAAAACAAGCTATATTTCAAATATTTCCAGACGCTAAATTTGGAAACAATTTTTTGATTAACGACTGTTTTACTTTCTTAATTAATTAAACATCTCGTTATTAGGATCGAAAAAGATTTGCAATTTTACAATCAAATGTGTATAAACCATAAACACATTAAAAAATGCGACTACCTACACAATTTTTTAGTCGCAAGTGGTGAAATTTAATTTCTATACGGGTATTTACCAACTCAGTTAAAATGGCAAACATGAAATAAATAAGTTTTCTATTTTCTTTTCGATATTCATTTTCAAATTTAGCATTTTAACAGAGTTTGGCACTTAGTTTCGAATTGTGAGTACTCATAAGAAAATGAAAAATTGCGGCAGTAGAAATTACCACTAGTAGGCCGAGAGTCCCTGTAGCCACCTGAATTTGAAGTTTATTGAAGTTACGCGGTTGACTGGAGCCATATGTTTGAATCCCAGTAAAATCACCTACATTTAGTACCTATTAGGCTAGATAACTCATTGAAATGAAGCTGTACGTTCTTACGCTCCTATTCACGCTTTTCATCGCCGGTGTAAGTTTCACTGCGTATTTTATAACATGAATTGGTCCAAATAACAAGAAAATCTATATAGATACCGTATATCACAATCTTACAGTACATCATAGCCGAAAATCCATGCGAGAATGGAAATTAGGTCAGTAGCACTTGTTCGTGACTCGTATCTGTACTTGGTAAGGTCATGCTTTCACCTGTTTCATTGCGTCAATAGTAAGCTTGTCTCAGCTTGTCCATTATCACTTGTAGTCGGTATAGGTTGACACCGAGTACGTATACCAGTTTGCCAATGGCCAAATGCATACGGAAACAATACAATTAATGTCCGAAATCCATGGGGACGTTGGCATTGGACAAGGGACCTATAACTAGGCCTGAGTCCATAAAAAGTAATTAAAAAATAATAACTAACTAGCACTTGTTCGTTGGATAATATCCGTGTAATTTTGACCAATAGCGTTATTCGTTAAATTTTCCCTAAGCTTAGAATTTTTATGTTGACAAAGCTATTCATCCTATAGCTTAACACGAGTGAGCCTATTATGAAATGGGTGATGGTTTACTTATACGTACTGTATATGTGTCATACTGCATTGCTTTCACAGATATACTGTACTGTATATATTATAGTATTCTGTGACTGTACCTATAGAAAGATGTCACTTGGCTACGAAATGATTCTGCACATAATGCTGGTAGCTTAAGGCTATGTTTTGGGGGCAAGTCTATCTCCCTTCCTTATTTTCTGCCAATAATCTAGCCTAATTGTGAGCTCATTTTTTGTGCAGTGCAGTGGAGGAATATTGAGCAAACTTCTTTTTGATAACAACACAGACACGGTAAGCCAGCCCAATTTTTAGTAGAGTAAATCGTACACAACATATAGATAGGTAGGCTACGTTTTATGTCCGAAGTCAAATTTGTCATAAAATATCGATCATAGAGCCATAATTGAGATGTCATAAATGAGAAGAAAGGTTCCTCAGCATTTTGATACGTTGTTTTTAGTCGTCCCCAATACCATATAATTGGTTATGCAAGGCGGACCTAACCATCCTTTTTTGACGCCATCATAAGGTGTTAGTATTACTGAAAGCGTCGAGAAGCATTTTTGCTTTCCAATGTATACGTAGTAGGCTATAAGGAAAGCTTTGTGATGGTCGAAATTTTCGATTCCGAGATTTCAACTGATTTACACGTTTTGAGGTCCCAGGAATCCAAAAAAGTGATTTTTACGAAATGTCTGTCTGTCGCTCTGTCTGTTTCCGGGGAAACTACTCGGCCGATTGTGATGAAATTTTGCACGTAGATTCACAAAAATCATGCCTCGAGACAATTTTTATTTTATTATGGGCTAACTCAATTTGGGGGGGTTTATTCTCAAAAAACTCCAAAAAACCGTCGAAAAAAATTATTTCTCAAAAACGGCTCCAACGATTTCTTTTAAATTCACATATATTGTAGTCATGTTAACAAAATGCGGGGGGTCGCTTGCCCCTTGATACGAGTAGTTTGCTTCTGGGGGTAAAAAAATAAAAATAGGCTAACTAATTTCTAATGAAAAAAAAACTTTCTATTGATGATTTCTACCTTCAGCTGTTAAATTGAGTAACGAAACCGGACAGGTGGCTTTCCCAAAAAACTTTTTGGTTTGTGCAAAAATAAATGTTTTTGAAAAATGCAAATTCACGGTCAAATGCATTGCGTGCCCTGCCATTATTGCTTTGTGGTAATGTAATGTAATGTCTGACCTATCTAGAATTTAATTCACCTCCAGTGACGTCAGATGACCCCCCCCCCCCCCCAAGATGTCCGCAATTTAACTATAGGAATATTATTTACCATGAAAGTACTCATTTTCTCTATCTACTAATTGATAAATTGGAAAGCATGTTCGAGTAAACTCGGACCGGTTCTTTATACTTTATGCGTCTTATATTTACATACTTATACAGTTATACTATTACCTTGAGTGCTTATGGCTATCGCTGTACTAGTTTTTTTTCTTCAATTTTACCCAAAATCTAATTAGACTAGCCTTTTAGACAAGTACCTAACAACTATTTAGGACTTAGGCTAAACAATTATACCAATTCATGAAGATTGATTAAGCGCTGTTAACCCAGGCATTGTTTTTTCAGAGTCCTAATAATGTGCTTTCTTATTATGAAGTAAGTATGAGTGAAAGGTATTTTTCTTTTAATACGGTAGTTCACTGTACTTTGATCGATTATCTCCTTCGAAGGCAGAGCCGATTTTTTTGTGTCGATCTTCGATCATTGGAGATCTAGTTACAATAAAAAATATTACAATTATAACCACTATAGGGTAGGCCTACTAAGCTTGATCCTTCATAGCCCGAATAGTATTCATAATGTAGGCAATCTACCTACCGTAGCCTACGGTTCTTCATAGTAGAATATTCAATATTTTGATTTTTTACCTACATCATCGCATTTATTGCAGACTGCGAACCGTACCGTGGCTGGGCTTGTTGTAAGTTTTAACTTATAGTTTTCATATTCATAATTTTCTGCCCTTCACATTCCATTAAAAACTAACAAGCAAGATAGGTCTGTTGGAGTGTTTGGGTGCAACCATGGACGTAGCCAGAGAAGTGCAGGGGGTCCTCACCCCCTAAAAAGCTAATGAGTTAACACTAGATAGAATTGGGTTTTCTGTAATGAATTTACACAATACAAACAAATTAAACTACGGTAGGTACTATTATTAACTACTACTAGATGGCAGAGACTTTCAGTTTGGAAAAGACGCTAAAGCAATGGTTCTGTTTTTAACTTCTAGGTGGCAGAGACGTTTACTTTTGTTTTTAAAACACGCTCTTCGTGACATCTAGCCAAGGGGTAGTTTTATTATTAACTAATAGGTGACAGACGTTCACTTTTGTTTTTAAAACACGCTCTTCGTGACATCTAGCTCAAGTTAAGTAAAACAATGGCTCTATTAGTAGGCTATTCCACCGAAGTAGTTTTTCGATGTGCATGTGTCATGACGTGGTAGCAGACATCATTAAGGGCAAACCGGAGTCACCGATATTCCATTTCTGTGCAAACTTCAATTTCTTATGTAATATGGAATGCAGAACAATGAAAAAATGCTGAATAGCAAGAATTTTATCTCCTAATTTTAATATATACCGTAGTATGTTGCAATCATCAATACCGATCGGCCATAGTTAGTGAACTTGATACGCAAAAAATAACGGTCACTCAGGAATTCAAGTTGAAGGAGTTCATCAACTGTGGCGAATTGGGGACTGGGGTTAGTTAAGGGCTAAGGCCACATACTGTGTATATCAAAATTAGGAGAAAAAATTCTTCTTGCGATTCTGCATTTTTTCATTGTTCTGCGTTCCATATTTCATGAGAAATTGAAGTTTGAACAGAAAATGGAATATGGGCGACACCGGTTGGCCCTTAATAGGTCTCTACCATATTATAACTTAATTTACAATAGATAAGTTAAGTATCTACATAATAGTCTCCTTAAAATATGGCTGAGACTTATTAATGATGTCTGCTACCACGTCATGACACATGCACATTGAAAAACGACGTCGGTGGAATAGCCGCCTTAGGCGCGGTTTCCACCGACCGGCTAGGGCTAAATACTAATACGGTGACGTGGTAACAGTCATTCAAGACTTAGGCGGAATTTCCACAGACCTCGCATTGCAGAATGCAAGTGGCATTGACGGAAATGTTTGTTTTATTCTATGCCATAGTTAAAATTGATCAATGATCATAGAGTAAAATCACAAACAAACTAACTAAAATTAAAAAATGGCGTCATGGGATATGTTAATTACAAACATTTTAATAGATTTCTATAAAAAGAAAACAAACATTTCCGTCAATGTCATTTGGATTCTGCAATGCGAGGCCGGTGGAAACCCCGCTTAAGTCTTGAATGCCTGTTACCACGTCACCGTATTTGTATTTAGCCCTAGCCGGTCGGTTGAAACCGCGCCTTACTGTGCGCTAGACTCCACCGCTAGGACCCCAAAAAATCTGGCTACGCTACAGGGTCCTGGGTTACTGTAACTTCTGCGTCTGAATTATTTATATGTATATCAAATTAATTTTTAATTTAAATTTATTGTGTCAAATGAGAAGTGCTCGTTGATTATTTTGCAACGCCTGATTTCAGTAACCTATTTCTGCTTTAAAGCAACCCTGTCCGCCTGGCAATGGGAGTGAGCCTGTTTCTTAACTTGAGGCAGCACCCTAAGGGCTGACTCCTTCAGCTCAGAGGGAATGGGAATTGACTGACGGGGTGGACTTGACATTGAGGACTAGTACCAGTTTGCCATTGACCCATATTCAATGTCAATGAGGTCGTTGGCAGGGCATGGTTCGTGAAAAGCCATTGAAAAACATAATACACTAACAAAAATTAATTGTGTTGTTACAGGTAGATTTTATACAAAACCTGGTGAGTGAAATTATTAGCAGCCAACCCCTAGGCTTTTCTAAAAACATTAATTATAATTATTATAGTATATATCGTAATTAATTACATTTTTAAATTCCAGATCGCATTTATAATAGGTGGTGGAATTGAGGTACGTTTACAGTCCAACAGCTCGAGTTTACGGAATAAGAGACAATTATTGGACTGTCAGGTTGTTGAACAAAATCCAATTGCACAGGAAATATTGGTACCAGAGTTATAAAAAAAGTATCCACAATTAGAAAACATGTTCCTCTAGATTTTGATTAACTGAATATAGTCAATAATTGTGACCAATTGATGTTAGTGACGACTACATACGGTACTGGATATTAAAACGTAGATCAACAGTTTGTTCATTGTCATTCGTAGTTGGTGTAGGTTGACATCGAGGACGTAAAGCAATTTGCCGGCGGCCAAAAATTAAAGCTGAAACCGGAAAACTGATGGGGTCATCAGAAACGTCCTTAAAAGCCCTATAATAATATGGTATATATATATATATATATATATATTTAATAATAATAATTGGCTAATATAAAACATTTGGTCTCCTGAAATTGGTGAAATTATAATTAAGGTCATGAAAAATGACTCAAATAAAATTATCGTTAACATTTTCAGGGGCTGTATAAAGAAATAAAGGAAAGGGTAAGTTAAATATGGCCTCAGTGAAATTAATATTTCGATTACGAACCTATTGGCCCAAACGATGAGGGAGTATTCAGTACCGTATTCTGCGCAGTGCTTTGTGCACACAAATTTCTTATCGTATTTTCTCCATAGATATTTAAAATAACGTGACTGAAAATTTATAACATCATTTGTGTTTTTACACGGTACAACTGGAAACTAGAAATTGCGGCACATCAAATCAGAAATTTATAGTATATGGATTATTTCGATACTCACGTCTACTAATTACAGAAACTACTCCATCTTTTATAAAATAATATTCTTGTGTGTCAGCCAGTGCTAGAGTCAAACAAGCAAACGAAGATTCTCATCAATTTGTTCTGTTTGCAGACAGAGAAAATAGGAGACGACGGCACATATTGGTCCAAAATAAGAGACGAAGATTAAAAGGTACATGATACAAACTATTGTATCCACTGCTAGTGATATTGCGTCAAATTGCAAAAGTTCTTCATAATTAATGTAAAAAATAATATTGTTGATTTGCAGTAATCCTAAGCACTTGCACTATGCATTTATTTTAGAGGTAAAACAGACGTCGAATAATAAATTGTGTATATGCGTTCTATTAATACAAAAATAAAAGTAAAATTTGCTACAATCAACAATATACAAAATAATTTGCATAATAATAGAGCTGTTAATATTATCAGACTTTGAATATTGTGACTAAAGTTTTCTAATAATTGTCGCTAATTAGAAGTTTCAAGAAGGAAGACTTAAATGGTCACTCCGACAAACACAGGCAAATGTTTCCAATGTGGTTGGATACGTATAAGTTTATTAAAAAAATATATCCAGAGATTTTGCCAGGGCTCGTCGTAATGGACCTTACAGTAAAAAGCCAGTTCTTAGATGACTAGCATTGTAACAGTTCTAAGCTGCTCAGTTCATTTATTTCAGTTGAGCTGTCTACAGGTATTTTTAGGGACAATATAAGATTTAAATTAATTGTGCAGGAGTATGAAGGCTATTAAACACATAGAGGAATCTTTATTAAAAACAATAAATAAATGGATGGTTCGAATTAGCCAGCTTCAAATTTTATTAGAAGAGACATGGTATAATTCAGATGTAGATTAGCTGGCCTAAAAGAATATCCTAGTACTATTGCCGAATAAACTAACTTACAACTATTAAGGCACTGTTAAGGGAAAAGTTTTCAGTCACACGGACGTACAAATACTTCATAAAAAGGTCGACAATGCAAGTAAGTACAAGATATTGAAAAGAAAAGCCCAGGGAACAGAATAACAATACGATAGGTGCTACAGGATACATAGCAATGTGATGTCAAAAATATGCAAAAGCATAATAATATTAAACTTAACATCCATAATAATCTGACATTATTGAATACATTTCGAATTAACAACAGAACGTAGACACTGATCAATAGAATATCAATAGAAAGGCACAAAAATAGATATCGGTTTTGTTCGAGGATGGCACATACGTAAAGCCGGTCAAATAAGCCAAAGGCAGGGGAAACAATGATTGTAGCAAGCAGAGTCCGGTGATAGACTACACTATAAAAGAAACCTGGCCCATACGCCTTGTTGTGTAGACGCTAGGGCTCTATATTAGACAGGTATTGTCATCCGCCATGTTGTATCCATTATAAGTCTGGTGTATAAGCCAAGCATTGGGTGTTTACCTATTTATTTTTAGAAATTTATCGTTGTTTATTTATTATTATTTAAAAAACGTGCTACCAATTAGGGAAGTAGTTCATAAGAAAATACTAAAACGTATATATTCGTTTTTTCAATATTTTTCAATCTTTTACTTTTCTTAAAATACTTACCATATAGGAAATTTGGGATACAACATGGCGGATGACAATACCCGGGTATATAGTGCCTTAGTAGACGCCAGTTGCGAGTCAGCAGCGAAATTAGTTTTCTTTTGGGGTGGTAACGCCCAATTCTTCCAACTGCAACAAAGTATTAAAATGAGGCACTTATCTCACAACGTACAACGTAAGCTTTTTTTAAATGTCATGGGCATCCTAAGAAACATTTTCGTCAGAGAAGAGGCTCGATCAATATTTTGTCACCCAGATAGTACTAGCCTGGTTTCCTTTTCTTTCCCGCCTAGCAGTCAACGAATGACATTCTACGGTCTGTGTCTGTGCTGAATTAGCAGCGCGCCTTCGGGAAAGTCCGTGAAAGCCTATTCATGTGAAGTAGCCAGACTTTAACGAAGGCGCTGCTTGCTAATTCAGCACTCTTCTAACCAGAAAGCCATTCATTTACAGCTATACAGGGTGTTACAATTTATGAGACAGATAGAGAATGTGCCAACAACTACACATTAATATTCGGTGCCCGCAGGCAGGTGCCTGGAGCGCCTCACACTCCATGAAGCTAGAAAGGGCTCGTCACAGAATCACTATGACAATGGCCGACAGCCTTCTGTGTAGAGTAATAAGATTAAACAAATTTGCACAATTTCCACAAAAATATATATATTATTGTGGAAATTGTGCAAATTTGTTTAATTTTATTACTCTACACATTAATGTTTCGTTTCCATCAAGTCACGAGAGAAACCCTTCTGCCTGAACATGCTAAAAAAAACACTTATTAGGCTTAGAAAATCCTAGGGTCTGCGAAGCAAACGAGTATATTGTATTCCACCTTTTGTCAGGATCTTTGGCTTCTGCACTACACTACAGCTTTCACCAGCAACTCAATAACCACCTCTCACGCCCGTTTTCAAATTGGTCCGACTACAGGTTGCTGCAAGTCGAAAACCGATAAGAAGCGCTGTGTTTCCACATATGGCCAATTACATTCTATCACTACAAAAGAAACGTTACCTCCTTTTCCTCGTCGACCTCATCCTCGTCGTCGGAGCCGTGGATGGAGCTGTGCCGGCTGGAAGTCGGGCTAGGGGGTTCGGAGATGGGCCGCGGGTAGTTGAACTTGCCGCTCCGGGTCTCCGGTTCCTCATCCTCCAAATCCATATCGGGGAACAAGATCTGAAGAGCTCGCACACGGGCCTGGCGGTAGTACTGCAACCACCAACCACGTTTAGGTCAAATTGTCCAGTAGTTTAACTCTACGTTGATTCGACTCACACGGACTTGTGCTGACAATTGTCCTAAATGGCATAATAATGATTCACTCTTGGCAGCTGGGTCTAAAAGTAATACACGTGTGTACCATGTGTACTTATAGCCTACTGTCATCAATGTGCGTCATTATTAGCCAATCACAGCGCTAGTTATGTCTTTTAGACTACTGATGGGTAGGCTCCCTGCAGTGATAAAAGACTTGTAACGGCGACTTAGAGGACAATTCGCAGTTACCAGAAAAAGAAGAAAGAACTCACAAAGAGAATAGTAAGAGAGAACGGCTGCAAGATGAGATTTAGGTAAGTGTTTATAATAATTATATTGTATTATCTTTTATTATATTTTATCGATTAAGTTCTATTATATATACAGCCTCCTACATGGTGAAATAGACCATAACAGACTGACTCCGACGGCCGGCGTTAATTCCGGTAGAGTCAGTCCACTGCTGGTAACACCAATCCAGGCTTAAGTCCAAGAAATATGCGGAGCTACTAGTATTATATTCGGACATGAAACCACAAAATGGTTGGGGTTACTGTTAGTTTTTTAATGTACTCAATATCTTGAAAACTGTAGGTAACTTTAGAAACGTCTACCGGTGGTGTAACATGTTTGATCTGAATGCGGAATGGTAATAAAAACTTACGATGCCGAGGTTGCGCCAGTCCAGCAGGTCGCTGAGTCGCTCCGTACGATTCCGCTGGATAATACGCTGCCGACGGTTAAGGCGCGAGAAGTCGTACATGAACTGAGAGAGCTGCTGCACAGAGCTTTCGAGGGAAATGTAGCGACGGTCTACCACGTAAATACCATAACTCATGGGATCAGCCACGTGTTCCTGCATGAAGCAACCGAAACCTGAAATGATAACAGTCAAAAAATCACAACACCACAGAATTCAGGATATTTAGGATGTAACAAGGTTATGCGTCACTTCAGGCAAGCGCATCGGGTACATTCACAATTCTTCTTTTTTTGCACAGGCAAGCAGTTTACCTGATAGGTTAGTGGTGATACTCGGAATGCCCATGACTGTGCACTCAGCTGGCGTGTAGCCCCAAGGCTCGTAGTAACTCGGGAACACCCCCAAGTGGCAGCCACGGACGAATTCTTCATAGTCCAAGCCAAACAGAGGATTTGTGGACGATAAAAACTCTGGATGAAATACAACCTGGAGAACGAATGTCAATCATGTTAAAGAACCGGTACCAGTGACCCCGTACAAGCTTTCCTATTTATTAATTAGAATAGGTACTGCATTAGTTCGATGGCCAAGTGGTAGCCCGCTTGTATTTATGCGAGTCTCTACACGCCATGAGATCGGAGACGTGTCGTAACTCAACACGGGTACTAACCTACTGAGGCGAATGAAGAAGTCAATCGGATACATTCATTAAATTGTTTGTATGCAATTAACCATTAAAACAAATTGTCTAATGGTTAAATTTCGTTATAGGTTTAATTTTCAAGTTTTCCTATCCCAAAGCACTGAATTGATCGATGGGACGATTGCATAATCAAGAATATAATACGATACAATACAGTATTAGTGGCAAGGTATGCTATGCTATGTAATACATGGGGCATGAATTATCTTCTTCAAAAAATAATTCCAAATAAAACCAAATCTTTGTTTAAGAAAGCCACCTGGTTGGTTTTTTTACTCTATTTAACTATTTGTCCCCAGAATCAAACTAACAAGGAGCAAGCAACCTTTTGGACTTTCTTTGCATTAACAACGACTATAATATAAATGTGAATTTAAAAGAAATAGTTGAAGCCGTTTTTGAGAAATAATTTTTTAGGTTAAAGGAAAAACCCTTCAGTAGAGTATGCCCAACATAAAAAAATGTAAAAAAATAAAAATGGTCCTGAGGTATGATTTTTGGGAACCCACATGCCAAATTTCATCAAAATCCACCATGTGGTTTGCCCACAAATCGAGACGAACAGACCGACAAACCGACACTTCGTAAAAACCACTCATTTTGGTTCCTGGGAGTCAAAACGTGTAAATCCACAAATCTTACAAACTCGGTCATGCCTCCTGTGCCATTTCCTCTTATGTTTCCCCGCTATCAGCCTTACTTAGACTTAGCTTATGGTTTGGCACCATCAATTCAATATTTTTATATCTTTGTTAGACGCTATTTATTTATTTGAGTATCTTTGGTTGAAACTTACCTTGACATGGTCATTAACAGTGTTGAACAGGCGGCAACGACGGAAGGCATTCAGGACGGGATCCTTGAAATCGTCGTTAACATTATGCGTGGTCACGGGAGGAAGACCATCCCGCTGGAGGGCGTAGATACAACTCTTCAGCTTGACTTTGTCTTCTTTTAGAAGCAGTTCATCGGGGTTGGGCATGCGGCCTCTGGCGACAAAATAAATAAACACTTAATATATTATTGTTCAGATTAGGGAAGAGACAATAAATTGGCAGTTGGCAGTAGAGAAGGAAATTTTATTTAATTCCATCCATAGATATCCACGTTTCCGCCTACAAGAGTACGAGAACAATCGCAATTAAAACAGAAGGATATGTAAATTAATACCTACACTCTAAAGTATGTACCACCGCAAGTGGTACGAATAAATACTCCGGTGTTCAAAGCACAAAAGGATTCGTGGGTTCGAATCCCGCCGAGTCCAGATTTTTTTTGATTCTATAATTTCGGTTAGTAAAAATTCAGCTTGTTAACAAAGGAGAATTGCCACATGGTTTGCTTTGGTGGCCTCAAAAAATTGTCAGTTTTATCTTCCTATGTTTGACATACGTAATAGTGAACAGCAATCCAAAATCGCAGAAGAAAATTAAAAATTTACCTGGGTGTGTAAATTTAAAGATAATTATTTAGGGTTATTTAGCACTAAGCCGCGGGATATTGATCTTGGCTCGAGCTGCAGTTGAGGATGCATAACTGTGTTAGTACTTACTAAAGAGCTGTATGTGTTCAGGTTTCCACTGGATGTTGCAACAAAATAAAGTTAAGAAAATACAATGCGGCCACCTTAATATGACTTACCTTAAACAAATGTCGTACATGCGTTTCCCAATATTGGTCTGAATGTCTTGGATGGTGTCCCTCAAAGACTTAACAACAGCGTGGCCTCGCAAGCTCTCGACATTGAAATTGTTGGCGGGCGCAGGGAAGATGAGGAATGCAACAATAGTTGTCTCTGAATTGGTGTTCTGGACAAATCAAACAAAGAGTTACGCGCAATTCATCGGAATATGTATATTATTTTCTAAGTTACATACTCTCTTCTATAGTATAAGGCACTATATACCCAGTTTCGTCATCCGCCAAGATGCTTTTGTCTAAATTAAGCACTACCCCGACGGGTGGAACGTTTTCATGGTAACAAACACTCAATGGTTTTCTTAAACATCAAACTTGATGATGTGGATTCAAAATGGCGGATGACAATACCTGTCTATCCCCCCCCCCCAAGTTAAAGCAGAAATAACGTCACTGCATATACTAAGAAATCAGAAGTGTTAGAAGTACCTACCACAAATTATGTCCAATTCGAACGCACTATTAATATCTTAAATGACAAACCTTTAGATAGTGATTCAGACGTGCCAGCGACTCAATAAAAATATCAGCTCCTTTGTTTCCATACTCGTATCGGCCAGCAATGAAGAAATAGAGAGTTTTATCTAAGTCAAAATCGAAATGGCCGTAAAAATGGCCGCGCACAAACTGGTTGATCTTCTCCTTGGCATTGGCGTGCAGGTTTTGGAATTCGTGCAATGCAGAAAACTTCTTCACGTTCAGTCCATTGGGAGTAATAAAATCAGGCTTTCGCTTAAGTAAATGTTCAGACTCAAGACCTTTAAATTATAAAAAAAAAAAAAATTAGAAGTGTTTCCTTGATTATCTATGTAGTTAAGGTAGGTAGTGTCACAATAAAAAAAAAACAGTTTAATTAGATGTCTAATTACTAAAGTCAGCCCCGATTATTTTTAATCCTCGAAGACTACTTTGTGGTTACGCGCATGGTGTTCAGAGCAGCAGTCTCCAAGGTCCAAATTGCGATCTTCGCTAGAAGAGGCATTAAGAGTAGTTAATTGAAATTCGGCCTCTAATTAAATAAAGGGTTAACCGTCACCAACAGCGACACTTATTGCTAAGACCGGCCTCATAACTTGACCAGCCCACAAAATAACCTTTACTAAGGCCTAAGACTTAAAAAAGATAATCAATGCACTGTACCTGTTATTTCAGAAACAGTAGTAAAGACATGTGCTAAGTGCGTGGCCGATCTTTCAATGCAATACCTATGGTAAATCTGACGTTTTCCTGCTTCCTCGTCAACATTGAACTAAAACAGAAATTTGTTGGCAGCTTCATTCTGTGAACTTTTTCTGTGAACTACGCGCGCATCCTCAAAATTCACTCTCGATCGTAAAGAAGTATAACTTCAAAAAAAACTAGTCAACCTCACTGCACAATCTTGCGTCTAATTATCGTCAACGCTACGTGATTGATCAAGAACGAAGAAGACCTGAACTAAGTATATGCTGTCCATGACGGAGTAGCCCTCAGCAGTTTGCAGCAATTTATATACCTGGGCAGCATAATCGCACAGGAAAATATCCCAGCAGACGAAATAAGCAGTCGTATTAAGCAAGCAAAATCGTGCAAAAGCAAAAGTGGAATTGAAAAAAAAAATCTAAGCTCCTGGAATCTGTCAACTACGACTAAGCATCAGGAAACAGTTCTTAAAACCCTGCGACCGAAAGAGCTGGAGGATGATATGTAGGGACTTGCTGCCAACCAATCGTTTAGATTGTGACCTCAGAAGAAGAATGACCAATAAATTGGGTAATAATAATGATAACAATAAAGTCCTTATTAAAAATATTATAAAAATTAAAAAAATTGCAGATACCGCGAGATTAGGGCCTATGGCTCTCTCTTACACCTAACTGTACATATCAACGATAGTTTCAATGAAATATAATTAAATAATAAACTACATTCATGCCGAATATCAGTCATACCTTCTATTCAAGATAACAGTCACACTAGCTCAAATTCACTACCATCCACGTTCATTTTCTCACACATTCACTCACACACATCAACCGGTGACTGTGGTTTGCTGACTAAGGAGAAACTTGTAAGATTTGTTTTTGAATGCGTAAATGTAACTTACTTTGTCTAAATTGTTGTAGAAGTCAGTGTTTCCCGCACAGAGGTAACGGCCGAGGAGGGTGGCATGAGTAGTAAACACTGTGGAGACATTAATCTGCCGGATGCGGATGGCGATCAGACCGAGACCGGCTTGCCACTCGTGGAAATGAGTAACGATCCGCGGAGGCTTCTCATTGTAACCTTCTGCAGCCTTACGAAACTGAAAATATATAAATCATGGCTAATTGAAGGATAAAAAACAGTATTTTGCAGAGGTACTTACAGTACTTTGAAGATGGGTAAGGCCCGGTACAAACGGACGATTTTTGTCATTGTAGGAAATGGGTAGTTAGAAAACCCTGGTGTCAACTTCAGAAGGTTTCTGAGTCTGGCGTGAAGCCGAGCGCTCACCGGTGCACGGGTTTTCTCCTCGACACGCCCAGAACGGAAGTAGAATCTGTGATTTTCGAACTACCCATTTGCTACAATGACCAAAATCGTTCGTGACTCACGCGTGTGGAATATTCCGCGTGTACTAAAGTAGAGTCATTGAAAATTTAAAAATCAATGGCGGTAATAAGGAACATTTAAGGCTCCCATTCACGGGCGGCTTTAATAGGGAAATAATAATGTACTAAAAAGGGATTTTCGCCTAAAACCAATGGTTTATATTTGCATTGGTGTACCCAAACTTAACTATTCATTCATTTTCAAAAATGACAACATGCCACCAGTCATAAAAAAAATTAATTCAATCTATTTCGTTAGCTAGTGATACATTGGTTATCTTCAGACAAGTCACAATTTTCTGAAGCCAATTCAGTTAAGACACAGTATTAAGAATTATCGCAAATTAAAGAAAAAAAAAACATACTTCTATTGTAGAATAATCTCAAAAACAATACCTCTGCAATGAATGCGCAGACCATAAAACCTAAGATGACAGCGTCGTTGGTTTCAACATCAAGGTGAGGAATGCCAATATTAGCTTTCTCCCACAATTCTTGTTTATATTCGTCCAGTTTCCAAGCCGCTGAGCTGATGTCAAATAAAATGACCTGGGGGTTACCATCCACGAGCCAAGTGCCAGTCACAACCTGCAATCAATAGTGCACCTGGGTGTGACGGAACTTCTAATGACAGTGGCTAAAAATCGTCATCGTCAAAAAATCGTGCAGTTTAGCGTAAGAAAGGGCCACTGGCTACGCTGTTGAATAAAGACGATTTATTATCATTATTATTCTCGTCTTAGTTTGCTCAGGCGGCAATTCCACCGACCTCGTTTTGCACCGTGAGCGTGACATTGACGTGGAAGCAGACATTTTTAGACTGTCTTTAATGTCGGCTACCACGTCAATGTCACGCTCACGGTGAAAAACGAGGTCGGTGGAATTGCCGCCTTAATGCCTTTAATAGCAAAACGGAGATTGTACGAAGTCGATATTCATAGGAAATATCGATCGTAGAGCAGTCAAAAATATCAATTAAATCGTCAGAAATGCTCCTCTACATTTCGATACATGATATATTATGGCCTTCACTAACACCAATTGGCCTCATATCTTGAACTCCTCCTTCGGGAATACCACACTAATAGTCGTTTGTACAAATCAATTTCAAACATTATTGTGGCCTATCTGTGTTAGAAAAAGGTTCATATAATGTCCAAAATTCTCAGAATAATTTCTTCGGCTTTTCCTGATATTTTAGACAACTCTACGATTGATATTTATTTCACGAGATATTAGATTCGTTTTACATTTATAAGGCTTTTCTCCTTCCGAATGTCACTTAAGAAAACATTTTCACAGCTACCTACAGCCCCAATGCAACCAGTGTACTCTCCTACTCCTTGTGAGAGTATCCTTGGTGACTTCGTGGAACTTGGAGAACATCATGAGTAGAGGAAGAAGAACGCAATGATCCACAGTAAAATACTTTAATAGTGACCGGTTTCGGATAAATGATGATGATGGATTTTATCCGAAACCGGTCACTAGTAAAGTATTTTACTGTGGATCATCGCGTTCTTCTTCCTCTACTCATGATACTTGCTGTGCAACACATACTGACAGATTCTACCAGAATGTACAATTTAAAATCGACTGCCTCTAATCCTAGGAGACGACACTAGCAGTGTCAGCTCACTTTCAGCCTTTCTCCAGCACACTGAGCTCCTAGCAATGTTTTAATGATTATTATTATAAAAATAATACTATGATAATTAAGTAGTCATAGCGCATATGCCATAAACTAAAAAAAAAAATCACAGCTCATTGTGGACATCGTCGTACAGTTTTTGTCACGAACCTTAAAGCCTTGCTGGCGGAGTTTATTAACGGCGATATTAAGAGGGTTATCACTGGGAAATTCCATTTCTTCTACTTCAGTGCGAGCGCTTCTCTCCTTGTAAGGACCCAGCAGACAATACTGATCTCCCATTTCTTCTGTTGACACGAATGCTTTGGAACGGATTACCGTATAAATTCCACCCACTAAAACAGATAATTAAATTATTGCTCGCAAATGTAGTAGTAGTGTTCGTCAGGTTAATAACGACTTAGGCACGGTTTCCACCGACCTCTAAGTGCAAATACACATACGGTGACATGGTAGCAGATATCATTAATAAAGACGCGGTTTCCACCGACCTCTCATTGTAGAATGCAACTGACATTGACGGAAATTTTTGTTTTACTCTATGCCATAGTTAAAATTTATCAATGATTATAGAGTAAAATTACAAACAAACAAACTAAAATTAAGAAATGGCTTCATGGGATATGTTAAGTACAAACATTTTAATAGATTTCTATAAAAAGAAAAATTCAAATTTCTGTCAATGTCATTTGCATTCTGCAATGAGAGGTCGGTGGAAACCCCGCCTTTATTAATGGTGTCTGCTACCACGTCACCGTATGTGTATTTTGCACTTGGAGGTCGGTGGAAACCGCGCCTATGGCCTCATATTTGGGCCCATAGAGCGACCCCGACTTGACTGTCCTATGCCAGCCCATAGGACAGTGGACCTCCTGATTATAGTGGATTCCGAACCACTTGGGAAACACAGTGAAGTCACACGATTAGTTCGGAGGTGACCAGGACAAGTCCAACCATGCTTCCCTACCGGCACTGTGCACACGACCAAGTTATCTGCAGCTTTGAACCTGCTCTGGTCCGCTGGATTCAACTTGGTATGGCGGCCGGCCTCGCAAATGTAGCTAACTGGTTTAAAGCCCGGTACACACGGACTGTTCCGTCACCAGTAAAATATTCCATTGGAGCAAAAGATGGCAACATCATCGATGTTTGTAGCTGCGATCATCCAGCGAATTACCATCAATATTGAACAGAAATTGAGAAGTGGAATACCCGCTTTACATTAGAACGGCAACTAGACATTTTCTATGATTCACGTATTATTTACCTTTGTTGCATACTTCCCAAGCGCTCTCGAAAGTCCATCTATTTTGATAGAAAGCTTCTCTCTTGTCAACAATGGCCGCAAAATCATGAGCGCTGTCTGCACGATAGAAACGACGGGATGCTCTCTCCCGTGACATGTCTGCCCTAAAAATTAAAAATTAACTTTAGTAATAATTCAACAGACAACAATTACAATAATTTATTTGTTTAACTGCGTCAAGACTCAGCAGGTCGCGCAGTCACACGTGAGATTTTGAGATATATTGCGACATTTCGCCTAACTGAATCCTAATAAAACAATTTGGTTGAATTGCTCTCATCTCATCAGAGACAACTCTTCAAACAATCTACGCCGGTAAATGATTTCAGAGATGGTTAGGCGGCAATTCCACCGACCTCGTTTTTCATAATGCACGTGACATTGACGTGGTAGCAGACATCATTAATAAGTCTCTGCCATATTTTAAGGAGACTATTATGTAGATACTTATTAATGATGTCTGCTACCACGTCAATGTCACGTGCATTATGAAAAACGAGGTCGGTGGAATTGCCACCTTCAATTCTTAAATAATTGACAAGCATGTGGGGTCCACATTTTATGTTCGACTGGTCTGGAAGTATTGGTCAGACTAACAGCAGACTGAACGAACAGAGACTTTGCTATAAGCTACCACGTCACATGCTATTATCCGGATTCTTTGTGTAAAACTATGTGGAACGAAAAGCCACAGGTACCTGAAGAGAGATAGGGATCTAAAGTAGGTAGGTAAGTTGCAAATTCAGGATAGCTTCACCAGAAAGAATGGCAGCGTGTTAATAGTAGATAATTGTTACTTTAGGAATTGGATGAACACATGAATATTTTTCCTTACTGTAAGTGGGAAACAAAATATAATTTAATTTATTTATTATAATAATTTATTATAAATATAATTGGCCAGCTAGTGATCAAAAGTGTAATAAAATTGGCCAGCTACTGTTTTAGCTTATCGCATCGCGGGATCATCATTGTCAATGCCAGCCAACAGTATGTCCCAATACTAATATCAAGGTTATTGAGGTCACTCTATTGCTCCATTACGGTTCAAAATATTCATTTTTCGCCACATGATTGTAATTTTCATTTTTGAACTTATGTTCACTTATGCCTAACGCTTTCATGTAAGCTAGCCTCTATGCGCCTCCGTGAGAAGAGCCTAGTGGATGGTGCACCTGTTCAGACATGAAGACTTCCTTAACAAATCCAATGTAGGGTTTCTCTCGTGACTGCGTGGAAACCCATAATAGAAGGCCCACAGAGGGGAAACCTCAAGTATGAGTATGAGAATCATAAGGAGGGGAGGGGGTGAGCACTTACACCGTCTAGATCCGGTTGAATAGCGGAACCTACTAGGAACTCAAGGGAACAGCCAACAGGACAGAGATGAATGGAGAAAAAGATGGAAAGATTTGCTGCAAACCAATCGATAACTCGATAGACAACAGAAGAAGAAGCCTCAATGAGGAGCAAGGTGCAAAACTGAATAAAAGATAACAATATTTCCCATATTGCCCTCTGTAGTTGATGCCATAGTTTACTACCTAGGTAGTTCCTGTTGAGTGTCTCATCAGATAATAAGACCTTTGGGAGACAAAATAAATATTTTGCGGGACTCAATAACAATTAAATAATGCTACAAAATTATTCCTATTATAGCATTAAATTTTTCGCGCAGGGAGTACTTCCCAATATCATTTCATAAGGCGGGGTTTCCACATGCGTCAATGGTCAATGGTAAATATGGTTTTGACGTGGTAGCAGACATTTTTAGTATGTCTAAATGTCTGCTAAAACGTCAATACCACATTTACCATTGACGTATGTGGAAACCCCGCCTTATCCCCTATTCTGTAAGAGGTTCTTGAGACAAGGCTGAATTGATAACTCTTTGCTCTAGCCAATTTAATTTTATTAATTGTTTGTCTTTGTATGCTTTTTATTATTGACATAACATGATAGAATCACATTACTACACTGGTTGTATTCTAAAAATGGCAAATACACTTAACTAAATGCTAATGGCTTGGCGTTATTCTTGTTGACACTAAAGGTAAGTTATAAAAGGACACATCCTGGAAAATCAATAAGCACGACAATAAAGACAACTTGCGATCACTCGGTATGTAAATTGAATTCACTACAGTGCTTAGTGGTTGCCCATAACATGGTCTTATTATAAACTTGCATTGGGACAAAGTAAGGCTGTCCAAGAAATTATTACGTTTCTCATATTCCAGATTGTCCTACTCACCTCTAACGTTTAGATGTAAAAATTTAGAGTTGGCGAGCCCCAAATTTTTAACTACAACATGGGAAATCATGCCAGGCCATAAGCCAGTCGAGTTGTGGCATGCAAGTCAATAGTAAAAGCAACAGGTCAATTTAAGTTCATTTACTGTACACCTTGCCCAGGCCGGCTAAATGTTTTTACGTAATTATGCACTTAATGCTTTGCTTAATTCTAATTTTACAAAATATAAAATGCGAAACATTGCAATAGCCGGGAGCCTAACAAGTCAATGTTGAGACAGACTGAAGGTCAATATACCGGCTTATTATCTAATCAAATAAAATCCGCATGAAATCAAGAAATTCACTTTATTCATGATCATATCAATGCAGGTTATATTAAATAAATTAATAATTTTCAGATTCTATAATGATTTCGAACCTTCAGAAATATATTTTGAGGGGATGACAGACCATCTGTAAAACATTGACTTCATCGGAATATCAATTTCATGTAGTTCTGAAAAGAACTTGCGTACACTTACCTTTTTATATAGAATTTGAAAAATGTCCTAAAAGTAATGAGGCTACACAATAATTGGAAAACTGACGAAAGAACAAAATTTTTAAAACTTCCCCGACTGCCCCTGGCTGCCCGTCAAGGTCACCTTGACGTTGTTGTGATATTTTGATGCTAGAAATCATCACATCTGTCGCTGCAATCGCTTTTCAGGGCTCTTTCTTTTAAAAGTTGTTACTTCATTGTTTACAAGCTTATGTTTTTAATTACACATTTTTTTAATTACATACTTAACATGCTAACTAACCTAAACCTAATGGCAAATAAGAATAAAAGAATAGTTGAATCACTTGAATCAAAGACTGATAACTAAAAGCAAGTAGGTGCCACTAAAAATATAACCGGAGTTTACGTTTTTACCATAACCGACTATTATTGTAAATTCTCGATTTCTCCTACTTCATTCAATAACAACTGTAATAAGAGAGGTAAGTACTATTTAAGTAGTCACAGCCCCGCCCCTTAGCACATAAACTAAGACAATACAATACAATACAAAAATTAGAGTCCCTGACCAGCCAGAGTCCGTGTCAAACAAAAATAGCCACACGAGAGGGTTTTTTTTTACGAAAAAAGGAGGAGGCACTTAAATAGTCCAGCTCCTGGAGTCGTAGGTACTCATCCAAATTATATAGTATGGGCACTAATGTACGTCAGTAGGAGCAAATGGCCACAAATTCACCCTGTGGACAACAGCATTTGACCGGGGTTTTAACTTTTAACTTAATTTATGGTTAAATTAGGTCTAATAAGTCTGTACCTATCTGTTGTATATCCCTCAGTCTATTGACAAGAGAGGAGACTGTCTTGGTTTTAATATTGACTTGAATCATTATCGATACAGAGGTAACACGAAGTATAGACATCAGTCATTGTTTAACCAGCAGGTACATACGTTTTTCGACGTCGTCCAGGGCCTAATTTACCCACTGAGCTAACTGGGATGCAGCTCAGGGAGGCAGATTTTGGGGGTGGCAAATTCTCGCTGGAGTACCAAAATTATAAGTCCATTAATAATTATATTTGATTTAAAAAAAGCATCGCTATGAAATAAAAATCATGAAGAGGGGGAAAAAAATCACAGACTTGTTGGGGGGTGGGGGGAGGCAAATTCTGGGTAGCCCAGTGGCGGCAAATTCCTAAATCAGGCCCTTCCGTGGTCATATGCAATACAATACAATACAAAGATTAGAGTCCCTGACCAGCCAGAGCCGGATCGACCGTGTCAAACAAAAATAGCCACCGGGTTTTGTACGAAAGAAGAAGGAGGAGGTACTTAGATAGTCCAGCTCCTGGGGGTCGTACTCATCCAAATTATATAGTGAGGTGTCAATAAGTCTGCTGTTAATGTATGTTCTGAAACAAGCTGGTTCCAACTGACTTACTAAAAATGGTAGCTTATTGTAAAGCCGGTGTGCAAGTATCGGATAAGAATCCCTCGACTTGTTTAGGCGACACCTAGGCATATCAAACCCTTTTGCCGATCGGGTGTTATAGGAGTGCACTGTACTCCTGCATGTCACATTTGCTGCCCTTGTCAGTTGTCCTTGCTGGACTTTTGTTGGGGCACCTTATTACATAGATGAGGCTCGAGGGATATCCCGCACTGGGTCTTAGTTTCAACAAAATGTTGAATGTATCGTATATAATATAAGAGCGATACAGATATTACCAATTAATATACAACAGGGAAGGGTTCACTTTAGACGCTAGACGCCCATTCCACATACGTCAATCGTCAATGAAAAATTGAAAAATGACGTAAATTGACGTGGTAGCAGAATTTTTAGTATGTCTTTAATGTCTGCTAAAACGTCATTTTTCAATTTTTCATTGACGATTGACGCATGTGGAATGGGCGCCTTAGTTCTTTTCAGTGTTCAGCTACGTGAGCTACCCCTAATAAAATAATAAAATTTGTTTATTTATAGTTTGATTAACTTAAAGAAGCCCCCTCACCCATTTAATAAATTACCGGCACATTCGATGTAATTCATAAGACATAATCTATTTTAACATATCCAAGGGCGTCATGTCACCAGTACAGCAAGAGTTAACAGGTATAATTGTTCTGTCCACTTGTAGTACTGGCTGGTAGACCTAGTCTCTAAATTTGTAAGCTTTGAGTTGTAATATCTGAGCAGAGGAGCCCCCCACCAAACTTTTACCAAATCAGCGCTAAAGCATGCTTTATGCTGCATACATAATGCTTGCTATTATAGGGTAATAATAATGGTTAAAGGGAAATTGTAAATTCCATTTATCAGGTCATTGTGCTCTTACTAAAGAAAGGTTGATGAAAATACAAGATTTATTAGATGTTCATCTCTCACCAACGCCCATGCGCCAACTCTACTTCACTGTTTACATTTCTACCTACTTGTCAGTCCAGTCCTGGTAGTGGCCGGTAGGTTGTTGTGAGGACTACTAAGTCAGGTACTCGGTATTCTGATCATTCGAGCAGGTTCGGCTGCGGCGTACCAGTTGACGTTTTCAGTTGTCAAGTGTCTCCATTTGCTGAAGGTTAGTCGTTCATTTCAATTCATATTTATTTGTTTCTTTTAATTTTTTTTATTTATTCTTAAAGTAGGTATTGCCATCGGTAACTGTACCATAGACCTAAGTTACATTCAGAACCCCTCAAATTCAAATATCATCAGATTCAGCTCACTGAAAAATATGGGTGGCACAAATGTCCAAGTATCAAATTTGGCAGTGACGTGAAAAAATACTGAATGAATGAATAATTATATTGAAACACACAAAACAATGCAAATCAATTATATCTAAACTAAAAACACTTAAAATCTAACATTTAACTGTCATCTACCAGTTCTCACGAGCTTCACTAAAATGCCCAAACAAGCGTATAACTTACATTTAAAAACATTATAATATATATTATTTTACATTTGCATATGAGGTACCTATCAGCTATTGTTAACATTTTATCTCCGAACTTGAAGCATTGATAATTGAAACAATTATCCCCATGACTTGCAACTTAGATTGAATGTCCTATGTCTAACGATTTGTTTTCTCTATTCAGCCTCACTAGTTCTTCCAATAATGATTTTACTATTCTAGAATTTAGATTAAATTCCAGAATTGATGTATTTTCCTATTCTCTTAAACAGCCTACATACCAATGTCAGGACATTGTAGAGTAGCGGTACAGACTACGACTTTCACCCGAAAGGTTGCTGGTTCGAGTCTCACATTTGCTATATTTTCTGGCCATGCTTTGGAGGGCATGCAAAACAGGCGGTCCCAGGTTTTCCTAGTTGAGTGTAAGAGAGGGCTTTATAGCCCTAACTCCGCTAAGTTGGCTTAGTAGTAGAACAAAAAAAGTCAATATTTATTTACTTATTTTATTTATGCCAATTTCATGTCCTATTTATATTTTGTTCCGCTCCGATCGTCTCTTATTACGCCAAGTTTCAAATGCTTAATGAAAAGTTATTGTTCTTCTTTTATCTAATTTTGTGACTGATTTCACAACTCACCTATCGCCGCTACTGTCCTTATAGAGTCTTGGCCTTAGGCGCTTATTCCATTAGCCTCCTCCATACATCACTGTCTTGCGCTCCCCACCGCCAGCCTACTCCTAGTTTGTGGAGTCCTTCCAGGCTGTTCAGCCTACATTTTTTTGAAGTGGATGTCTTTCCTCCGATTGCTGATGAAGCTATTGTGGTCATATTCCTTAATCTTGTGCTTACTGGAACTGATACCTCACTTTTTGTATCGTCTACACATTGTGGTATTTATCAAAAGGTTGGACTTATCTTGCCTGTTGTGTTAGTAGTCATTAGAGACAGGGGCCTCATAGTCATCGAACAATTAGGGCGGAGCCCGTTTTCAGGGGAAGTAGGTGACGTTTCGGGTGTGGGTGCTACTCACCACCATCAGGCTTATTCCTGAGGAGGACTGATGGTTTAGTCTTGACAAGGACTGGTGATTTCCGGGCTAATTGCTCTTGTATTCTTCTCTAAGTTATTGAGTAAATCCGATCCCATTGAGAATTTGAACAACCGTTCTCCTGATTGAAATTCAAGCTCTCTTACCATTCGTTCGCCAGAGTATACTAGTTTGAAGCTTCTACTCGATCGTTGAATTTGAATTGACGTCAGATTTACTCAATAATTGATTTATACATAACAAATCAGAAGATCAATGGGCCAATCCCCAATCAGTCCTTATCAAGACTTATCCATCAGTAAAAAAAACTAAACTGAGTCATTATTTTTATTATTTTTAAATCTAGGTTCCACCATGTCACAGGTAACACAACAGGTAATGTAAGTCGAACTAACCCTTTCATAACTAATATTACACTATTGCCATTAACCCTTACCAATAGATTACACTTTGTAGGTTACTATAATGTATTTATGTAACCGAGACTTCAAACCGGTCATTGCTGTTTAACAATACGATAACTGCGGGACATAGTAGCAAGTTATGGCCTTGATTCAGGGTAATATTAAATACTCCGATGTACATTTGCCTAATTGCATGCATGGTCAAGTAAAAGACGCTCAACATTCTTTCATTATTTCCATTAGGAATGACGGATGATGTGATCGCGTGAGTGTATTTTTGTTGTTTATTTTGAAAACTTGAATGGTGCGGAAAAATGATTTAATGAAATATACTGTAATATTCTGTCAGTACTTGTGGATATGGGGGGTGGGTGAGCCCCACCCCTCGACTCCGGGAAGAGAACAAAATATGCCATCTATAGAAACGTAACGTTCAGTTAGAGTAGAGGCTCAGTTTCGCGGGCTTTATTTGACATTTCATCAGGGCCACCCCCCCCCCCGTCCTAAAAAATTTTCCATGTGGGCACCCATGCTTGCGGGTACGTTCCTCAATATATTTTATGTCACGACTGTCGTCACTTCTTCCACTGAGGGCACAATCTCAACTATTGGTTGGCAGCAACTCTCTGCATATCATGCTTGTCACTTAATTATCTGCAAATGCCTTGACTTCTCATTGCACTTCGAGCATAGCCGTTAAATTTTTTTTACCGCGTGTGTTCAATCTCAGCGTGATGAGCTACGAGTATCTAGCAGTCAAGGTCAATTTTAACGGGGTTTTAGAGCTAAGGTGGCTTTGCAATGCCAACCAGTGCATTAAGTGTTGACTTCGATTCGATACTGTAAATAAGTCGGATGCAGAGGCAGATGCTACCACCTTAGCCGAAGACGAGTCCCGTTCTAACGACGAAATTACCATGGCAAGCGCCTTCGTTTGAGGACCAGAATTAGTAGCCTAATGTTCCGCGCTTGCTAATAATTACTAAATTGTCAGTTTTAATATGGAGCTATGAGACTTATTTGAAGCATTAAAAATAAAATTTTGTTGTCAATGACCCTTTTGCCCCTCTAAAAAATTTCTCAGCGAATCACTAGCGTTCAAAATGGCCCCTAGCCCCTAAGAGAAGTCCTGCGCTGTGCCTCTCATTCTGTATCAACCAGTACTGGGACTGATTTCAAAAATATTCTTTTTAGTTTCGGTGCTATGAGTTTTTCGTTAACTGATAGGGGGCAGTGATTTGCCTTCTTCTTTTTCTTCGCCTTATCCCCTACGGGGCGGGGGGGGGGGGGGGGTACGGCATTGGGATCTCCTCATCCTGATGGGGGACTGTGAGGTGGTCCATATCTGCCTGGACCTCTCTAGGCAGCGTCATCTTCGGCATTGAATATATATAATGCCTTCGGTCTTCCTCTTCTTCTGCTTCCTGGGACCACAATCTCCTCAACCCTTTTCGAAAGATGAGTCTCGCCTTGTCTTGGAGCATGTCTATTCCCTGAGCTCCGATTGGCTCATTTCTTCGCCTGTCTGCCAAGGTTACTCCAGCTGCCCTGCGTAATATCCTCATCTCCGCCTCTTGGAGGCAGGGCCCCCCCCCAGCTCCTTTTGGAGGGGGCTTTGCCTCCCCCAGCCTCGAGCAATGTAAGACGTGGTTCATGCTTCTGGGTCCCCTTGGTCCCCTTTGCAGCACTATTAATGTAAGCATTCCTTTTTTAGCTTTTTAAAATCTACAGCTATGCTTTTCAACTATTAAAATGCGTAAAACCCTAATATTTTGCTCTTATATTTTCAATTTTTCCTTACCTGATGACGTCATAAGGTTTACTTAGTTTTGCCCCAACACCATTCTAAAACTTTACGCCTTTGCTTGGAGGAGTTGCTCCTTTTTTTTTCACTGCCGAGCACTCAGCGCCTTATATCGCACAGGGTCTCACCACTTATTTATATATAGCTTTTTCGCCATCTTTCTAACACTCTGCCTTTTCACTGAATTTGACCCATCCCAATTTACCGAATTATGAAATTCATGAAAAATTATAGCACCAAAAATTAAAAATCCCTTATAAAATAGTCCTCTACTACTTGATGAATAGACCAAATCCTAAAAAATAACATATTAAATTTTATAAAAAAAAAAACTGATTTTGGTGTGATTCAGGGGTGGTAAATATTGTGGTCAGCTTCATTTTAAAGCGCAGGCACATAAATAAACCTGTTATCATGATTCCTCTTAATTTTACCTCCTCCATCCCTTCCGGGATCCATGACAGTAAAATTAAAAATGAACGCTTCGGCGAATCGGAAAATTAGTGTTCCTTTGTACGCAGCCACCGTTGCATGTTGACACTAACTTCATCTTTAAATAATCACGTGGGGGACATTAAGGATTGTTTAAATAATTACATTTAATTACCCAAGTTAACGTGTAAAATTTCACCCAAGGGCAAACGATAACTAAACCTTCGTCAGGCTACTGATTACAATAAATGCTTGACCTGCTCGAGGGCAGATTCATGTACCGTATGAAGTCGCTAGGCAGTCATTCTGAATTTAAATGAGTGCTTTATCATGGGAAAAGTTAGTGATGCTTGACTGTCTCGCGATTACCGCTATCACATATTCAACGTAGCTTCCAATCAAGGAAAAAGCTGTAGTACACCACAAAGACTCATATCACTACTTGGTTAAGTCATGATTTCGCCTGTTACGACATTACGTCAATGGTAAGCTTTTCTCAGCTTGTCGCTTATCGCTTATAGCCGGCGTAGGTTGATATCCAGGACGTATACCAGGCAAACAATTCATACGGAAACAATATAAATAATGTCCGAAACGTTGAATAGCGCTTTCTATTCTAAAACTATCTTGTTTACATTTTTAATCCCTGGTTAAGATTAAAAATAATCGCCATAGTAGGCCCGCTGATCTACGGCCTACACGATGATATGAGATCTGCCTAAAACTCATGACGTTGTTTTACATATTTCTGTCACCAGCCCACTGTTCTTTTCGGCCTTTTGAACTTTGTTCTCCGCGCCATTGTTAAGATACAGGTTATCGTGTGCTTGTCATCGTCATACCAGGTGCTTAAAGAAGCAGAAAAAATTAGCTGCGGTCAAAGGAGACTTCGTGATTACCATGAACCGCCTACCTACCTACCCATCTACCTGTCTTTACTCACAATTTTACTAGAGTAATTTAAACAGGTTTTGCCTACACAAATTGTATTATTCTATTTTAACTTTTAAGGTACGCCTATTCCTATTATACTTCAAGTACTCATTATTAATATTATTCCATTCTCATTCTCTCGGATGAGTTGCAATATTCCATCTATTCTGAGCCGTTTGGTTTGTTGGGTAAGATAAACAAACCGTTGAGTAACTTTTTAAGCATTTTTTAAGAGTTTGTGGCTATTTCAGTCAATTCTGTGTCATTTTACTACTACCATCACTAATATAATTACACCTACAGGCTACAGTACGTACCAACCAAATAACCCGCAAGCAGGCCGTAGGCAGAAATTTTTTTCGGGAGGGGGGGTCTATCTGACGTCACCGGAGGTGAGGTAACCACAATATATCCATTCTATGTAGTGTATACTGTCGAGTCCTACACTTGCTACATTTTCTGGCCATGCTTCTGAGGGAATGTAAAGCCGGCGGTTCCGGGCCATCCTAGTTGGTGTAAGAGAGGGCTTTATAGCCCTAACTCCGCTAGGTTGGCTTAGTAATAGAACATAAATTCTTCATTATTATTATTATTTCTGATCCTCAACCTTTTTGAGTGACGACAAGCAACGCCACTATCTCGTTTGTCGGGAAACAACTTAGTGTTCTGGTTGCCCGCTAGGTGTCTCTAATCTCGTTTGACCCTTTCTTTCTCGTCCGTGGTTGTCATTCAAAAGCAATTGATAAATAATTTTAGAACTTAGATATCTTTAAATCAGAATATCGTTTCGCTTTGTTCTAACCTAATTAAGTGATCATTGTAAATCTACTATTAATAAATATTGAATAAATTAACTTTATCGCCAGCGGGCTGCAATATTAATGCGGCTGCTCAACCAAATTCAAATTGAAGTATAAAAATGCATGCTTTTAACTTTTAACCACAAGCAAATAAAGGTTGACTGCAGCGTTTCCACTTTGAGGGAAATTTCCCCTTTTATGGAAAATCCGGGTTTATTCACTGCACTAAAGGGACGCCCAGCGACCTAGTCGTCTCATTCTACTATATACTGTATATGCCTGACGGCCAAATTGCTGAACCTGTTTTGAATGGTGGTACCAGGCGCGGATTTTGGTATTTTTCTCGGAGGATAGGGGAGAATTTTGCCTTTCAAGTAGGGTATAAGTGGCCAATACACAAGATATACCCTGGAGGCAGGGGGGCCCGGGGGTCTCCCCCGGAGAAAAAATTGATAAATGGTCCCAAATCAGTGAGGTTTTTGCGCATGGTATACCCTGGAGAAAGGGGGCGCGGGGGTCTCCCCCGGAGGAAAAAAAATTATAAATAGGCCCAAATTCGTGAGGTTTTATGCATTTTGCAAGCAGTATAGTTGAGATTTTACCGACGAATAAACCTACCACTGAGGGGGGACCGGGGGTCTCCCCCGGAGAAAAAATGGGTCTGAAGTATTGGGGTTTTAAGCTTTTTGAGTAATATTTTTTTTGTGATAGTGCTCGGTCAATATGTTTATTTTGATTTTTGTTATGTCTTTCAAGGGAAATAAGCACACCAAGAATTAATTTCCCTTTCGTTATTGTGGATACTCCGCCTTTATCCCCCTATTTACGCCAATGATTTTTCCTCGCTCATCTTTCAACGAGTTTTGCTAAAATTGGTGTCACCTCAATGCAGTAGAATCCGTTTATTAAGACTCCGTCTATATTGACCAACCGCCTATTATGACGAATTACGAAGAAAGTTTGGTTTTCATTATATATACCTAGATATATTGTATACTATTCGCCTTGTATGACATCCATGTTTGTCAATTCCCTTCGATGTCATTATCACCGGATTCTACTGTATATTTAAAACTCCATTCTATCTAGTGTACGCTGCAAATATTTCAGGGGGTGGACCCAAAACACGTGCCAGTGCCATTACCTCGTGTTATCGTGTAGTTGTGCTGCTACAACCAGGCTAGTCAAATCATCATCAAGCACTGATGCACTCCTGTTTTTAAAATTCCCACCAAGCCATCAGTCGTGAGAATTCATAACATTCGCACTAAAATTTGAAACCGTTCTTTATTCATATTTATCAAATTTTATGTGTTTTTATTATATATTGTAGCATTTTCCATTTTCAGCTAGTTTATTTTAATCATTGACTTTTCCACCAGTTTTCCCTCAATATCTCTCTTCTTTCTTCAAATTTCCCTCAAAATTCCCTTTTCCCTCCAATTTCCCTCAAAGTGGAAACGCTGGGGAAATTTGAGGGAAAACTGGTGGACAAGCCAATGATTAAAATCAACTAGCTGAAAATGGAAAAAGTTACAATATATAATAAAAACACATAAAATTTGATAAATATGAATAAATAACGGTTTCAAATTTTAGCGCGAATGTTATGAATTCTTAATTCTGATGCCACTACTGATGGCTTGGTGGGAATTTTAAAAACAGGAGTACATCAGTGCTTTGCTTAGATATGATGATTTGGGTTGTTGTAGCAGCACAACTACACGACAACACGAGGTGTCACGTGTTTTGGGTCCTCCCCCCGAAATATTTGCAGCGTACACTAGATAGAAACTTGACTGGTCGTGCGGGGTGCGCAATAGGTTTGGCACTCCTTTAGGCTTATAAGTTATAATATTGCATCACGCGCTGTCCTCTTCCACTCTTCATTTGTTTGTTTATTGGCTTGTACCTGTGCCAGTTGGACAGCATATTTCCATTCACCGGTTTCAACACTGGACTCAAGTATGTGAGTGCCAATTTTTAATGTTATTTGCTTAGTTTCTTCAGTAAAAATTGTGTCATTGATCATTGTTATAATATTTTAGAAGGATATGTTTCCAAAATCCAAATGCTCTTTAATGTGAGTAGGCCCGGTAGCACCCTACGGTGAAAATTTATCCACCTAAAGATATCTTTTAGTACAATGTAGGCGAATATATACGATGTTCTAATTCTAATTCAGCTGGAGGGACCACGTGACCAATGTAAGAGTGCTAGAGGCTATTGAATAACAGAGACAGCTATTACCCCACATAAAAAGTAGAAGAGCGAAACAGGCATTTGTTAAGACACGAAAATTTGGTACACACCATCATTGAAGGCACAGTGGAAGGAACCAATAAAAGAGGGCGACCGAAGGAGGAATTCACGGATCAACTGAAAGACACTGGAGCTCGTACGTACCAAGAGCTGAAGAGGAGGGCGCAGGACAAAGAGGACTGGAAGAGGATATGCAGGGAGTTGCTGCCAACCAATCGTTGAGATTTTGACCTCAGAAGATGAATTGTAATATGAGCCATATCTATTCTGTTTTTACACTGCTAAAGTCGTTGATGCCTTGGCTCTTGGTCCCTACGTACAGCCTACACACTCGTATTAAGGTTGACTGACCGTGCGGCATAGGTTTTGGCGCCCATTTAGCCGTATATTATTGAGTTATGGCTGCGCACTTCCACTTTTCGTTTGTTTATTAACTGGCACCGGTACCGGGGCCAGTGGGCCAGTAATTTTCCACTAACAGGTTTCAACACTGGAATCAAGTGTGTGTGTGTGCTGCTTATTAATGCTAATTTCTTAGTTTCCACAGTAACCATTATGTCATTGTCGTAGAAGGATATGTTACCATAGTTTCTTTACTACGAGTGGGCCTAGTACCAACCCTTGGTAACTATTTCTCTACCAAATGATATCTTTTCTGCTTACAGGCTACACTATGTGTATCCTGTTCATGCATACTGTATACATTTTCGTTGGAAAATTGACAGTAATTGTGGATTTTATGCTAGGTACTATGTACTTTACTTGATTATTATTATATTCATGTTAAATCAGACTAGCAATGTTAAGTGTGTCCGAAGGCCATTGCAGTCATTAAAGTTGCAGACTTGCAGATGCTATGTCACTAGACATTAGCACTACAAGTACAACTATACATGTATGCGATAGAAAACTTTGTGGCCAGAATCTTGGATAGAGAAGAATTTAGAATTGGCAAAAACAATGAAACTAAAATACAAAGATACAGCGGTTTGAAGAGTCCGTGGTCAGGGGAAAAGCAATGAGTGTGAAACCTTTAAATCCATTTTTCTCGAAACTTACTTTTAAGGACATTCATCATTCTTTCCCTGTGGTCTTCATATCGTATACTCTGGCAATTCAAGCAGCTATCAAAGCGCTGAAATCCTACCAATCGTATTCAAAAATCGTAGGGAGATATAAACAACAGTTAGGCTACTCAGACTTGGTAAGAAGAACTGAATAATTCTGGAATGGGTACCAGGTCGTATGAAAAGGGAAGGAGCGTGGTGACGAGTCAGCAAATATAAACCTCGAAGTCACGACTTATTGGCTGGCCCAGAAACAGCTTGCGGCATTTGATAGGGGGATGTTCTCAGACTAGTTGGTAGATGGACAGAGCGTGGTGACGAGTCAGCAAATATAAACCTCGAAGTCACCACTTATTGGCTGGCGTGGTAAGGCAGAATGCTGGAGAAAGGTACCCAAATAGCGGGGTCTAAAAGGACTGGGAGTTCGCCCGTGGAAAAACCTTACGGAGAACCTGCAGGTTAGAGATAAGAAAAACAGCTGGACTTTTAACTGGACATTTTCAACTCAAGTTGGTGTTTGAAATGGAACCAAATTGTGCAGATGATGTGTAAACATAATAGTCTCCTTAGTAACTTTGTAAAACTTGCTGTCACTCATTGTTAAAATTAACTTTGTATAGTTTTACGAATTAAATTAAATTAAAAATTCACAACCGGTTTCGGCTCACGCCATCGTCAAGTGCGATTGAAAACAGATAAAACAAAACAAATCGTTACTTACATAACAAACATAACCTTTTTAAGTAGTTCCCCCTTGTTGGCGCTTCCATTGGTTAATGTTTAATTGTTCAATTTAAATTGTTTACTTTATGCGATGCTGTGTGTTATCCTGACAATGAGTTTTATTTTGTTTTAGCTTGCATACCTTTTGACGATGGCGTGAGCCGAGACCAGTTGTGAATTTTTAATTTAATTTTATTCGTAAAACTATGCAAAGTTAATTTTAACAATGACAGATGATGTGTAATGGAGGACGAAACAACAGAACAAATTCTTTTGGATTGTGAGGCTCTTCGCCACCTCCGACTCCAGACTCTAGATTACCCTGGAGCTGAACTGGGGAACACCCGTAAAGGACAACACGAAACTTTATCGAGAAGAAGGGTATCCTCGACGAGCGGTAATACGGAAAAATTGCCAGCAATAGACCTGATAGGTAGAGGATCCTTTTACTGAAAGGAAGCCATCAAAAAAGTATGCAATTCAGATAAGCATCTAAGGCACAACAGCCTTTAGGTGAGGATATCTGTCAGGCGCTAGCTTCTCTTTCTATTGTACTATCGTGATATTTGTAATTGCATCTGATCTATAATGTGTTCATTGCAGTATTGCATGTAAGGCTAATATGCCCCTTGATGCGAATATTATTCATGAACCTGTTCAATTAATATAATGGACCATTGAAACCTAGCACCGCAATTATAAATAGTTTCCTATTTCAAGCACAGCTATGTATAGAAAAGCGACTTCGGTGGCAAGGTGGTAGCGAGCTTGTACTTGTGCGAGTCTCTACACACCTTGCGGTCGGTGACGTGTCGTAACTCGACACAAGTACCTATTAGGTAACTTAGTGAGACGATTGAAGAGGTTATCGGATACATTCATTAAATTGTTTGTACGCGATTTAACCATAAACAAAAAAAGTAGCCTAACTTTTTGATGAAATATTTATCCTAATCATATTAAGTGGGGAAAGGTTTTTCATTTAACCTATATTTATATTCCTACAGTATCCTAAATATGGAAATAAAACATCTACAAATCAGTATTGGTGAGCCTTGGTTGTGGCCACTGGCGAAGCCAAAGAGAAGGGGGCAGTGGGGTCCATGACTTCGCCAAAGTCCAATAATAAATAAAAATTGAAAATAGGGGGAAAACACAGAATAAAGTCTTAAAACAAGTTATGGATGAATCAGTAATTTAATATAAAAATAATTTTAGTTACAAAATAAAACTAAAATTGGAAAACTTAAATTTTCCACTTCTCAAAAGAACGCGAGATTTCTGCCGTCAGTTCAAAATACCATTCATAAATTTCCCGCGGTATGGGAGGGCTCACCCTTCTCAAATTCCACCACGCGGTCATGAGTCTAGTAATACAATGCTATTATTATAATTGAATGTCGCCATTGGGTACGTAGGCCGCATTATGAAAAAGTCGAACCCCACTCCTCTCCCGCCCGAAAAATATTTCTGGCTATGCCCTTGGTTGCTTTTTGTGTGCCCTAATATTCGGACATGATCCTCTGTGGTTGTTTCTTGTGTGCCCTATTCTTTGGACATCATCCTAGTGGTTGTTTTTTGTGTACGCTATTCTTTGGACATGATCCTCTGTGGGAGAACAATGCAATACATTGGGACTGGTTCATTAGTCTTGGTCGTTCTAGTCACAGTGCCGGAAACGATGAGAATACAGACAACAGTGTTGTAGTTATTGTACAATTCTGTTAGACAATCGTATTGCAATTATTAAAGTCGTGCGGTCGCCGGTCGCATTTGCCAGGATGCGCATAACAAGGCAAAGGCGAACGTCGGTAGGAGAGAGTAGTTCTGTCGCTTTCACGGTATAACACCATAAACAATTGCCGAGTTGCTCTACTGTCTTAGGGATATAGTTGACAGTTGACGGCACAGTAATTGCCTCGTCAAAAATTTAAGAATGGGTTAGAAATAAATGGTTGCTTTGAGCCTTTGACCCCTCAAAACGAAGGGTGGCGACATTCGCCCCCTGTACAAATCTATCTACGGTAGATAATTATGAGGAGAAACGAATCCTGGACTGTTTTTGCTTCCCTATTTATACGTTAGTTCAACGAAAGCTTTGTCATGGGTTTTACCCTCCAAAAACTAATCAAAAATGGCTAAAAAAGTTCCTCTTAAGGCGGCTATTCCACCGACGTCGTTTTTCAATGAGAATGTGCATGACGTAGCAGACATCATTAATAAGTCTCTGCCATATTTTAAGAAGACTATAATGTAGATACTTAACTTATCTATTATAAATTAAGTTATAATATGGTAGAGACTTATTAATGATGCCTGCTACGACGTCAGGCACATTCACATTGAAAAACGACGTCGGTGGAATAGCTGCCTAAACGGCTCTAACGATTTTCTTTCAATTCAAATATATGACAAATAAATATATTATAATAATAAATATATAATAATATAGATATATTTATTTGTCATGTGGCTATCACTTCCCCGAAGTTACTGAAGAAACTCTCTCATGGATTCACATAGATTAATATTATATAATTATTATTAATATAAATGTTATCTATTAAGTCGAGGGGCCCATCACGGGAATTCCCAAAGGTACCCCTGTGAACCACTAATGAAATGTATGTACATAGTCTAGCCATAAATAATGTCCACCGCGCGTAACAAGAGAATTTGCTATGGTAACACTGCTCAAATGTGTTGTTTCGTCAGTGTGGAGTGTCAGTAATACGAGGTTAGACGTTTGTTACTTGTTTACATCATGGTGTGGTCCGAATATCGTACTAAAGTGACGGTAATTGGCTTGCACGAAGCGGGTGAAAACGGTAAACAGATCTTCAACCTCCTCCGCCTGCTCAACATCAGTCAGAAGTTCGTTTATCGTACCATCAAACGTTTTAATGAAACGGGTGATGTTGTAGATCGTGTGAGAGCCGGTCGTCCCCGCACCGAAAGCAGTTGAAGCGGTACGAAGTCGAATTCGGAGAAATCCACTTCGTAAACAAAAAATTCTCGCTTGCAAGATGGATATCGCACCGCGCACCATTTCCAGAATATTATGTGATGACTTGAAGCTTAAAGCGTACAAACGATACACCGGACACTTGTTGACAAAAAAATTGAAAGAAATACCACTTGCAAGATAAAAAAAGTCTGATTCGTCGTTTTCGTTGTGGTAGGTGCAAGGACATTCTTTTTACTGATGAAAAAATCTTTACTATTGAAGAGACGTTCAACAAACAGAACGATCCGGTGTACGCTAGAAGCTCATACGAGGCGAAAGATAAGGTTTCGAGAGTGCAGCGAGGCCACCACCCCGCTTCGGTAATGGTTTGGTGGGGGGTTTCACATCACGAAGCTTCGCCAATTCATTTTTGCGAGACGGGCGTAAAAACCTCTGCAAACGTTTATCAACAGATGCTCAATGATGTGGTGAAGCCTCTCAACAAAACATTATTCGCCAACAAGCATTGGGTGTTCCAACAGGACTCAGCGCCAGCTCATAAGGCGAAGATGTCTCAAACTTGGCTCGAGAACAACGTACGGGAGTTTATTCGCGCTTCAGATTGGCCGTCCGGAAGTCCAGATTTGAACCCATTAGACTATGGAATGTGGCAAATCTTGAAGGCCTGTAAGAAGTCCACCGTAATTTTGAGTCCTTCAAAGCTTCAATTATGAAAGCAGCAGCCGCAATTCCTCTAGAAACCCTGCGTACATGTGTAAATGAGTTCATCCCACGTTTGAAGTCCTGTGTTAAGGCTAAAGGGGGTCATTTTGAATAATTTTTATATGAATCGATAGATAGGTGTTGAAGTACTGATTTCAAATATATTTTTTGCCATTTTCCTACTATTTTTGTTTTCGAGATATTCATGTATAACTGGTGGACAGTATTTATGGCTAGACTGTGTAGAATGTATTTCTCGATAAATAAAATTTACTTCACATATATTGTAGTCGTTATTAACGTAAACAAAACACAATAGGTCGCTTACCCCATGTTAGTTAGGTTCTGAGAGCAAAAAAAATGAAAAAGACTCAATTTTCCTGAAAAATGACTAAACAACAATTTCTGCTGAGCCTTTCTATCGATGCTTTGCAACTTCAGGTATGTTTTAGGTGGCAAATAGAGTGACAAAGCCGAATAGGTTGCTTTCCCAAGCAAAGTTATGGTTTTGAATAAAAAATTATTATTTTTACATAATTCCCCCCCCCCCCCCCCCCGTATATATTTTTTCACTCTTCCTCTCTTTGTTTTCTGCTTTAATTTGAACCATTCAATAATACAATGTTTTTGTTTTGTTTTTTAGGGTTAGCATGAAAACAAGACTTTATAGTCTTATTGTTCGTTCGCCTTTTGTCTATTTTCAATAAAGTCGTTTTTATATACTGTAGTATTATATGGTATATATAACACTGACATTAAATTAACTTTGGTTGATGAGATAACCTCCTCGTTATAACCGAAGCGGTTAAGGCCAAACCGGAGGGGGTCACGTGACTGGCCTGGAAATGACTTTGCAGGGGGTTCCTAATACACGTTTTAAACCGCAGGGGCATAGTAATAATCAATAGAAGGGACAAGTATACGCGTAGACATGCTTACGCCATGCAATTGTACAAAAATTACTATTACTATAGGTCTCAAATTCGTGCATGAAACATTTAAAAACATACCTCTTAGAACATTTTTACGTGCCCCACTGGGAAGAGAACCTCCAACTTTTGTCATTACATGCTTACAATTGACAATATGAACACTTAATTTGACAGTAAAGCGCCAGCAATATGTAAAACTGCAATTACATGAAATAGTAAATCGTGAAATACAGAACAGGTACGCGACGCGGGGCTTTGTTGATAAAATGGATATTTAACCATGCCGTGGCTACAGACCGTTATCAATATGGCTGCTACGTGTAGCCTGCATATGATAAGTACGCAATTCGGCGGGGAAATAGCCTGCACAAGCTAACTACTAAACTACAGAGTTTTTGATCGGGTCCAGGTATCCGCTTTGCTATGCTTCAGTGTGTAAAACTTCGATATTTTTTTCGTTGGTACTTATCTCTGATGCTCAATGTTCAAGGTCAAAAGTCTCCGGTTTCACCTTAAGACGACGCCCCGGTTTTCCGGTTTGGCGTAGATCGTGGGTTCGAATCCCGCAAATCCCAGTTTTTTCCATATCTTCTAATTTCGGTTAAAGTCGTTTTTCATTCATTTCAACTATCCTTAGAGTTAAAAGTAATGAGGTCCATTTGTGACGTCATTTTATAGATGGCAGCACCAGTTGCAATGATATCAAAGCGTTGAATTTTCCATAAGCCTGAATACCATTTTAAAAATGATTTTTAATTACGTATTATTTTAAAGTGATATTTTTCTATAAATCATGGAGAATATATATATTAAATTATATGCAGCGAAATAAGGTCCAGGCATAGTAAAAATATTATAAAAAATATTAAAAGAATTAATTAGATGCTAAGAGGTTAGTTTTCACATGCAACGGCGGCCATTTTGAATAATATGGATTTCGGTTTGTCGTCACTCGTCAGCCAAACTAGTGACCAAAACTGTCCCTACAGAACCTCATTGGAAACTATGTGTATTGTTTCAGAATGGGTAGCGCCGTGAAAGACTTCTACAAGGGTAAAAGCATTTTCATTACTGGAGCTACAGGGTTTGTTGGCATTGCCTTGGTGGAGAAATTACTGCGCTCTTGTGATGTAGGAAATATCTACTTGCTGGTTCGGCCAAAAAAAGGAAAAAATGCACAAGATCGTTTGCAGGATCTTACAAAAAATTTGGTAAGTTTATTTTTATTTTATAGAAACATTGATTGCATAGTGTGACTTATTTATTAAATAAATTAAAAAATAATTATTTAAATAAATGAAGCTAGCTGAAAAAAGTGACACAGTATGTGTGTAATATTTCAGCCCCTAATATTCATTCATTCTAGACCTCTGATGGTGACCTCAACTAGTCTGCTGCTGTTTTTTTATGATTCTATAGGTATATCGCTCTAGGCAATTTTTAAGTGTTTCATTTTTTGCTTTCCAATTTATACGTAGTATAAGGAAAGCTTTGTGACGGTCGAAATTTTCGATTTTCGATTCCGAGATTTTAACGGATTTACACGTTTTAAGGTCCCAGGAACCCAAAAAAAGTGGTTTTTACGAAATGTCTGTCTGTTCGTCGATTTCCGGGCAAACTGCTCGGTCGATTTTGATGAAATTCGGCACGTAGGTTCACAAAAATCATACATCGGGTTTTTAATTTTTTATTTTGGGCTAACCCAATTTGGGGGGTTTTTATTTTCAAAAAACTTCAAAAAAACGTCTAAAAAAATTATTTCCCAAAAACGGCTCCAACGATTTCTTTTAAATTCACATATATTGTAGTTGTAGTTAATGTTGATAAAATGCGGGGGGTCGCTTGCCCCTTGATAGTTTGCTTCTGGGGGTAAAAAAATAAAAATGACTAAATTTTGATGAAAAATGACTACAAAATAATTTTTCTGCGACACCTTTCTATCGATGATTTCTACTTTCAGGTATGTTTTAGGGGTCATTCTAAAAAAAGTGTCAGTTTTCTGTTACTAGTATTTTTTTTTTAAATTAATGTCATTTTAATTATAATGTTATGGTTATCATCAAGAAGGAAATGAAAACTTCATAATATCACAAAAATTTCGTGTTAATTTTTGTTTTATTTTCTACAGATTGTTCAAAACGGCTTCAAAATGTCCCCTCCGTGCGCGTTACTCACTCCATCCCGGTCCAATTGACTAAACATCAGTTCTTTTAATAAATGTCTAAAACATTTATTTTATTATAAACAGTGAAGAAACATGCTAAGAAATGCATTGTTTGGCCCTTATACTGAAGAAAAAAATTGTGACATTTCAAAAACATCTGTGGAATTCATGTTACACAAGTTTCGTCCCCTCCGTGCAAGCCATTTTCCGCGCCAATTTTAATTTTTATTTTGGCCGGAAATTGATCTTTTGCCACGTTGGACGTGGCAGTAGACAGGTTTATTTCTGTTTTGTTGGCAGCCATTGTGTTTTCATTGTGTGAGTATTTTAGAAGCCGATTTTTAATCAGGTAAATATTTTATAATTATTTCGTTTCACATGATTCGTCCCCTTTGTGCATGTTTAAAATAATTTATATTATTAAAAATGTATACATTTTTGTTTTTTAAACTAGTCAAGGTTAGTAGTTAATCTCAATTCTTGCGGCTGAGTATTCTAACCTAAAAGCTATTGCCATGAAAAAATTAACAAATAAGATTTGTCCCCTCCGTTCTAAATGTAGTTGCACGGAGGGGACAGTAAAGGCACCGTGGAGGGGTTGAAGACTAGAATAATGCTCCGTGAGCACGTCGCAATTAACGATTCTATGTTTTATTATTTCAGATACTGTACTGATATGAAAGTAAAAAGAACTGCAGAAGATTTAAGAAAGCTGAGGGAGAAAAATCGAGTAAGAATGAAAAAGAAAAGGGAAGAAATTAAGCTAAATCCACAGCTTCATGCAGAAATGAAGAAAGCTGAAAGACTTAGATATCATAAACGCGTGAACGAGGGCAAAATTAAACTTGCCAAGGACTTGTCTGAAAGAGAAATAAGAAAAGTGAGGAAGACATGGAAGAAGAAAGCTCAAAGACTTCGCAAACAGAGAAAGGAACCTCTCAGGTTAGGTGAACAAATAATGGCATATTCACCCCCTCGAACTCCACCATTGGCTTCTCCAAATCCTGAGAGTCATCAAAAAAGAAGCGGCAAAAAAAGAAGTCGAACATGCAGAGAGATTAAAGACATGAAAATTAAAGAGTTGGAACTAAAGTTAGAGAAGATGAAAGCCAGTCGAGACAAATACAAAATGAGGTGCCATCGAATTGACAAAAAAGGACATGGTGAACCGTCGCCACGAAAAGTTGTGGACCAAATGCTTCCTCTTGCTGATAGGAATAAAAAGGCAAAGCGAGAGCTACTGTTCAATGAAGCCTTAAAAGCGCAAATCGCAACCAACTACACAAAGACCCTGTCTTATAAAAAGAAAAAATCATTTCTGGAGCTCCTTAGTGGTAAAATTATTGAGAAGTATCACTTCAGGTCATTTTTGGGACGAATAGCGCCTTCTGTATTGCGAAAGAAAAAACTGCAAGAAGATCAAATGGCTAAAACCAAATCAAAGAATTTGAGAGAAAAGATAAGAATGTTTTTGGAGAGAGATGAGTTTAGCACGCAATGTGCTGGAAAAAAAGAATTTAAATCTCTGAAGGGTGAAAAGAAACAAAGACGTGTATTGAATGATACACTTCTAACTTTGTTTAAAAAATTCAAGTTGTTGCATCCGAATGTCAAAGTTTGCTATGCGACTTTCTGCAAGCTGAAACCATTCTGGATTGTCCCCCATGACTTCGGCAAAAAAACATGTCTTTGTATAACACATGAGAATATGAACTTAGTGATAAGCAAATTGCATCAGCATAAGGTGATTGCGCAACGTTCTACCTACGATGTGATTAATGCCATAATTTGCAGTGAACAAAATAAGTCGTCCCCTTGCCTAGCACGAACTTGCAGCAATTGCAAACATAAATCAATTGATATTGAAGAGTTTAATGGTAGTAGTGAGATTGTGTACCACTACTGGGGGACGAAAACAGTTCCTATTGTTTCAAAAGGGAAGGAAAAGCTGTGCAAAAAAACAGTAAAAGAAGAAAAAGTATGCACACTGTTAGAGCTTGTGAATATCTTTTTTGCCTTGTGGCCAACCTTTGTAGGACATGTAAGAAAAATGGAGCACCAGAGAGCTGCGATCGACAGAATTAAAGCAGAACTGACGAGTGATTCGGCAATAGTCCACATGGACTTTTCCGAAAATTATACATCTGCCTACACAAGGGAAGTGCAAAGTGCCCACTTTGGTGGTTCAAAGGAACAAATATCGTTGCACACTGTAGTTATTTATTATCGAACTGACAGCAATGGCTCACTACTGCATAAATCATTTGCCACTATTAGTGACAATGTTCGCCACGACCCAGCAGCCATATGCGCGCACCTCAGGCCAATTATTGACTTCCTGCTTGGTTTGTCTAGTATATCATGTGTACACTTCGTCAGCGACGGGCCAACGACACAGTACAGGAACCGCAAGATGTTTTCTCTGGTTGGCAAATACCTGGGACCTTCACTAAAAGCCCACAAAATTCAGTGGCACTACACGGAGGCTGGCCACGGAAAAGGCGCTCCAGATGGCATTGGGGGTACCATAAAAAGAACGGCTGACCGCATGGTTGCACTAGGAAAGGGTGAGATCATTAACGCGGACAGTCTACTTCAAGTAGTCCAAGACAACACAGAGGCTGTGCGCATGCACAAGATTGAAGCGAATATGATTGAAGATATGGACAAGCTTTTTATTGACATCAAACCATTTACAGGCACACTAAAGGTTCATAACTTGTCGTGGGACAAAAAACAGCCAGATGTTCTTAGGGCCCGAGCCCTTTCCTGCACACAGTGTGAAAATCCTGTTCAATGCAAACACTTTTTCCTTGGGCAAATAAGTTTGATGGTTAAACCTCTAAAAGTTCAAGATGTATACACTGATTCCGAAAATGAAGATGGCCATAGAGGCATTCTTGAACCCCATCTGATCGAAGAAGTTGGGGTTGGAGATTGGATCATAGTTTCATACAATAAAAGCTATTATGCAGGAAAAGTTTTGGAAAAGGACAGTGAAGGCGTTCAAGTTACCTGCCTGGAGAAAGGCCGAAAGTTTTTGAAGTGGCCTATAAAAAAAGATACTTCTTTTTACTATTGGTCAGAAATAGTGAAAAAAATTAAGGAGCCCGAGCAATTGAAAAGAGGGTTTCTAAGTGTTCCTGAGTTGTCAGGATTCATTGAATAAAAAATACATGAATCGCAATTCGCAAACGCTTACAATTATTTCATCGTTGCCCTTGCAGTGAAAAGTTTACTTCTGTGGTTTCCTTCCATTCATTAGTTTGTCCCTAGGTGCATTACTGCATATGATTCTAATGGGTCAATTAAATAAAAAACAATTTACCGAGGAAAATTTTAGGGTTGAAATTGTTCTTACTGAATTCACCTCAAGGGGCGAACTTGTGTGGAAGGTTACCTAAAGATTCTCTTCCGTTCATTCAATTAAGTCTCCTCCGTGCACGAAATTTAAAAATATGTCATATTTGGATCGTAGTAATTACGGCACAGGAAAAAAAACTCCCACAAATAATATCTATTCATATTGCAGCATTAAAATTCCGTTTTACTAAATTTATCTGCGCAGGCTTATTGAAAATAATCCAAAATATCATCAATAATGTCCCCTCCATTCACTAGATTGTCCCCTCCGTGCACAAACGTTTCAAAAAATTTGTTATTTCGGGCTAAATAGCTACTTTTCTGTGAAGCGAATGTCAGCAATCCATTGTTTCCATGCTGTAGCGCGGCAATTGATTCCTTAAACGTTCATTTGGAAAGATTTCAGTTTTAAAAAAAAATACCTTTAAACCTGACACTTTTTTCAGAATGACCCTTAGGTGTTAAATTGAGTAACGAAACCGGACAGGGGGGGGGGGGAGGGTTGCCTACCTGACGTCACTGGAGGTGAGGTAAATTCTAGATAGGTCAGACCAACACATTACCATACAGTAATAATGGCAGGGCAGGCAATGCATTTGACCGTGAATTTTCTATCATTTTTTCAACAAAAAAAATTTTTCACCAAAACCAAAATGTTTTTTGCGAAAGCAGCCTGTCCGGTTTCGTTACTTAGTCATTTTTCATGAAAATTGAGTTATTTTAATTTTTTTACCCCCAGAAGCAAACTATCACGGGGCAAGCGACCCCCCGCATTTTGTCAACATTAATAACGACACCAATATATGAGAATTTAAACGAAATCGTTGGAGCCGTTTTTGAGAAATATTTTTTTTAGACGTTTTTTATGAGTTTTGAGAATAAACCCCCCCCCCCCCCCAAATTGAGTTAGCCCAAAATAAAAAAAATGGTCCCGAGGTATGATTTTTGTGAACCTAAATGCCGAATTTCATCAAAATCGACAGAGTAGTTTGCCTGGAAATCGACGAACAGACAGACAGACATACAGACAGACATTTCCTAAAAATCACTGTTTTGGGTTCCTGGGACCTCAGAACGTGTAAATCCGTTGAAATCTCGAAATCAAAAATTTCGACCATCACAGAGCTTTCCTTATACTACGTATCAATTGGAAAGTAAAAATGTTTTTTTGAAAATATGATTGAAAATTCACGCTGAAATGCATTGCGTGACTTGCCAGTATTGCTGTGTGGTAATGTGTTGGTCTGGCCTATCTAGAATTTACATCACCACCAGTGACGTCAGGTGGACAACCCCCCACCCGAGATATCGGAAATTTAACCATAGGAAAATTATTTACCATGAAATTACTAATTTTCTCTATCTACTAATTTTGATAAATTGGAAAGCATGTTCGAGTAAACTCGGACCGGTTCTTATTTATTGTTATGGACTTATTGTGTCTTAGGTTTTAGAACGCCTATTGCTTCATATTATGACTCAAAACAGAGATATTCTATTCCATTCATTTTAATTCGATTATTATATTTTCATTGTTGGTCCCGATAGTGGCTAGAAATCATTTTCTTGGAATTTAGTTGGAAAAAAAGTACCTAATTAAAATTGCAAAATTTGAACTGCTTGTACCAATTATTGGAATTTGTTGGGTAGATGTTACTTCCTGAAATGGAAAATCCATGTGAAGGCTGTTTAGTTCAAGAACTAGTACAATGGTGAATACATTGAGTCTGCATTGTACAGGCAGGAATCTCTTCCAGCTATGTAGCCATTATTTACTCTGTATACTATTATTTCTTCAACGATATCCTGTATCCCATTACTTTTAAGGTAGCAACAAGGTATTGTGTATTATACGAATTAACTATATCAGATCTGATAATGCAGTTTTTGTAATTTAGACAGTTAGGTAGCAGTTGGAAAATAAGTGGTTTGACACAACCTCAGCAGGCAGCCCAATAATTGAATAATGAAAGACTTGTTTACAAACTTGGTTAAGTCGGGCACACGGATGTACTGTATGTTACAATATGTAAGCATGTCACAGCTATTGTCGCTTGCGGCCGATGTGAGTTGACATCGAGGACAAAGTGCCAGCCGTGCCTGATTAACCCATGGGCGCTTGGGGCACAGGCCCACGCCCCCCCCCCCCAAAATACCTAAAATTCCGGCCCCCACAAACGATACTTTTTTTTTAAGCAAAAAAGTTGAAAACAATTTCCAAACATAGTTTTCAAATTGACGAGACACCTGACGTCACTGGAGGTGAGGTAAATTCTAGATAGGTCAGACCAACACATTACCATACAGTAATAATGGCAGGGCAGGCAATGCATTTGAGCGTGAATTTTCTATCATTAAAAAAAATAAAACATTTTTTTTACAAAACCAAATACTTTTTTGGGAAAGCAACCTGTCCGGTTTCGTTACTCAATTTAACACCTAAAACATACCTGAAAGTAGAAATCATCGATAGAAAGGTTTCGCAGAAAAATTATTTTTTAGTCATGTTTCATGAAAATTTAGTTATTTTTCTTTTTTTACCCCCAGAAGCAAACTATCAAGGGGCAAGCGACCCCTGCATTTTATCAACATTAATAACAACTACATTATATGTGAATTTAAAAGAAATCGTTGGAGCCGTTTTTGGGAAATAATTTTTTTATACGTTTTTTTTTTTAGTTTTTTGAGAATAAGACCCCCCCAAACTGAGTTAGCCCAAAATAAAAATAAAACGGTCCCGAGGTATGGTTTTAGTGAACCTACATGCCGAATTTCATCAAAATCGACAGAGTGATTTGCCCGGAAATCAACGCATAGACAGACAGGCATTTCGTAAAAAACACTTTTTGGGGTTCCTGGTACCTTAAAACGTGTAAATCCGTTGAAATCTCGGAATCGAAAATTTCTACCGTCACAAAGCTTTCCTTATACTACGTATGAATTGGAAAGCAAATATATGTAGTATCGATTAAATCAGGGCGTAATAAATTAACTTGCAATAGATTTACCACATTTTGGGAGAGGGCAGCTACCCCCCCCCCCCCCTGCATCCGCCCATGCCATATAGGCGGAGCACGTTCTTGCCAAACAAACAAGATATCAAGTTTTGTCCCTACCCGATAGCTCTAGCGCGCGTGGTATAGTCCACGCAAAATGAGAAAAGTATGGACATGGAATGTTTTGATCCTGTGGACCACTGTAAAAATATTCCTTGCACAATTTTTGTTATGCTTTGCATCCAATGCAACAAGGTAACACAAAATGGTGCAAGAATATTTTTACAGTGTTGCACAGAATCAAAACATTCCATGTCCATACTTTTCTCATTTTGCGTGGACTATACGTAAATGGATACTAGTGTACTTCTACCTCCTGATTTTTTATATTACTCAGCTTTCAAGCGCTCGCCATACGAAGTTTCCCTTGAATAACCATTAAGATTATAGTAAGCCTTCTTCGTCTTCTTTAAATACCTCTTCTATCTAAGATTGACGATCATCATGGTAATTTGGACCTTGCTGCTCTGAAAAGAGAAGTTGTGCTGTTGCCAAACCACTGCCTCAGGGTTTTCAACCAGGATGTTCTTCTGGCGAGAGTCAATCTATCTTCCCTTAGAATATTACATGCTGGAGCGAATTAACAATAACCAATTCTAACATTTGTTTCAGATTTTTGAGAAAGTAATCGAAGAGAAGGGCAATAATGTATTCACAAAGCTTATTGCTGTTGGAGGAGACGTGGGAGAAGATAATTTGGGGCTTTCAGCATCAGATAGAGAACTTCTAACGAGAAATGTCAATGTTATCTTACATTCTGCTGCCACTCTTGACTTTGAGGCTGGTCTCAAGGAAACGGTACAAATTAATCTCCTGGGAACACAAAAAGTATTAGCTCTAGCCAAAGAAACGCAAAACTTGAAGGTAAGGGAGCTGTAGTTCCTCATATGATCATCCCAATGACCAAAACGTGTTTTCGTTTAAATTATAGGCGAGTAGATTCGGAGTAGAAATTCTGGTTAGTGCATTATCTCCATGCATGTAGTTGTAATGGAGGTAACTAAAATTTGAACCGACACAAATTCTGTCAGACGGATGATAGGAGAAGTTGAGCAGTATATTTGCGTTTGATGAGGTAGGATTATTAACTTTATTACAGTATCGCACTTCTTCACCATAGCTATGCGTTTAGGGGAATCTGGCCGTGGACGCCAGGATCACCCCGAAGTATGTTTGTTAGTTTGGTTTATAAATATATATAATTTAATATGTAAGTTTAAATATTAAAATTTAAGGCTCAAATTAAATAAATAATACAAACTGACTGATTTTAAAGTGATCCATATGTCTATGGTCAGCGTCATCTTTAAGGATGACATAGTAAATAAAGTTATTCAATAAAATTAAATTGAAATAATTGTATGCTTGTTTTTCAGTGCTTTGTTCAAGTATCTAGTGCCTACGTGAATTCAAACAGGCATCAAGTCGCCGAAGAGATTTACCCCCCCGCTGGTGAGGTTGATAGACTTATTCATTTGGCGACAACATTGAGTGACGATGCCCTTGCCGAAATTACACCAAAGTACGTTATTGCTACTCTATTATTATAGGTATTTTTAATTTTAGTTGATAATTTATTTAAAATTTGTGTGTTTAGGCCTTAGGAGACTTCTTTGAAACCCTTAGGCCATTCGTTGAGAAACGAGTAGCTGAGTACAGAGCATTGAACTGTTGAATTTAATTTTAAATTGTAATTATTGTAAGAGATAGGGAGCTTGGAAGTTGTGAACGAACATTGGTTAGCAACGATTACCTTAGCGAGCTGTCGTCCTGTAGTTCTAGCGTCAGGTTTGACTCGCTTCCCAAAGTCCAGCTGAGCAGTAAATGATCAATGGTCTTGCTCCCAGCTAGTAAGAAAATGGCGAGTTCCAGTACATTGTAAAGTAATACTAACAGTAATTCCTTCTAGATGAAATTATTATTTATTATGCAGAGAATTAAAATGACAAGCGAGTTTTTAGGTGGCTTTTTCTGACTCCAGAAATTAACATAAGAGAAAAATGGGTCAGTGACCTTGAACTAATTAAAGCAAAGTAAACAAATAAATATTCATGGCAACAACCTGATTACCTAAGCAGTCATTATTTCAATGTTTAATTGGGACGGGATTTCATGTACAGTAATTTGTTGTACATTCGCAGTTCAACCTTAGCGGGTTGCCATTTGCCAAACTGTTTTCTGTTGGCAAGCCATGCAATTCGTAAAAGCATGGTAAATAAATCATGTTGCCAAAGTAGAATGGCCATTTTGATTTTCCTCACTACTGTAATAATCAGGGACGGACTGCCCCCCCCCCCCCCAAGGATCCGTCCCTGGTAATAATTTATCTTACCACTCACAATATTATTATATATTTAACTTTCTTTATTACATATTGATTAGGTTTTTTTCATTTGCAGGCTTATTGGAGATCATCCAAATGCATATACCATAACGAAATCTTTTGCTGAGATGGAAGTTACGAAACACAACTCTCTTTTCCCAACAGCCATTGTTCGACCGAGCATGAGTAAGTGTTGTGCTGGAGATTCCTAGGGCATATACATAGATATAAGACGATGGTATATTAGGGGTCTTCACAGTGTTCGTGTTATCGAGTTATCGAGTTAGATGTGCTATTCAACTTAACACACAATCGTGAGTGGACCTCGGGAGTGAGTTATCATGCTATATCGACAGAGTAAACAACGTGGTAGTAGTCAGACGTTCGTGGCACGGCTTTAAAGAAAGTGGCAGAACTCTATTCTAGTGCCACATTTGTTTATATTTTTTGTTCATTTTGGTTATTATAATTTTAAGTATTTACGGTAATTGCTTGTGATAATAGATTACACAAATACATTTAAATACTACAAAATTTTAAACTCGTGTTTCAAATCAATCGAAAAAAACAAATATGGCGGCGGTCAAACCTGAGCTATAGCAAGGTAAATAACACGTTAACCAACTTGGAAGTGGGTTTAGGATAGTACGCTGGTTAGCTGGTTATCGGGTTATCGATGTGTTAACTTAGCTTGATATAACACACTTAACTAGGTATAACTCGATAACACGAACACTGTGAAGACCCCTAATATAATATATATATATAAGTACGGTATATATATATAAGTATGGGGATGCGTCGCGTCAATCACTGCAGGGTGCAGGCCCTCCATGGTTTTTTTTTGGTGGGGGGGGGGGGGGGGCTTGAACACATCATTCGGCCATGATCTCCATGTTTGTTTTTCTATGGGAATATTATCCATTCGGTATTTTGTTGGGCTAAGTAGGATACAACTAAATAAATTCACGTTAATCTCACGGCCTGTTTTCTAACTTACTAGCGCTTTTCAGTTGGACATGTTTGAGATTTTGGTTTTGGCTGTACCCTAAACTCATCCACAGTATACTGCGTTCGGGTTCTTTTAGATGGAGAATCGGATCACATTTGAAAATATTTTCCAGGACTTGTGCTATGCAGTGACCCTAAGGCGGAGTTTCTTTCCATTGACCTCGCATTGCAGAATGCACATACGTTGACGTGGTAGCAGACATCATTAATAAGTCTTTAATGTCTGCTACCACGTCGACGTCATGTATATTCTGCAATGCGAGGTCAATGGAAACCCCGTCTAAGAGGAGACAAGTGTATTGTGTTACGAAAGTCAACAGTTAATATGTTACGGTTTTTTTAGTTGTGGCTGCCTGGCATGAACCGGTACCTGGGTGGACGATTTCAAAAAATGGACCACAAGGCTTTATAATGGGAGCAGGGAAGGGTGTCGTACGACGGTTACCTGTCAACAAAGACCTCGTTTACGACTACATTCCAGTTGATATCGTTGTCAATGAACTGATTGTTGCCGGATACAAGGTTGGAACGGACAGGTACTTATTATAAAACCTCTGTGTTACTGCTTCCAAGGAAATCAAATTTCTAAATTGTGGGTTGTGGTTCTGTATCGTAAGCCTTGGCAGGATATAATTATCTGAAGGAATTATCCCGATGTTTGCCGATATATTGAAACCTGACAAGCAATAGCTTAAAATCGAACCAAGTGGTAAGGTTTCGTCAGGCCATATATGAAGTATCTGTACTTTCCTTAGAACCCCAATACACCTACTCAGTTAAATATTTGCGCTTAAACAAGAGCACTAAGCCAAAGGCCATGAAGCAAGAACAATCGTGGCAATAGACTTGCCCGCGACCTCTGGTGCTGGTCTGACGAAACTAATTCTATTACCAGCCGCTAGATGGCAGTGGCCTTCCGCTTTGTATTAAAATATTTAAGCGCTGTCAAATATTGCGAATTCTCGCTCGGGCCCACTAGTGTTTGTGATTGATGTTACGTTTAATTTTAGGCCGGACAAGACACTAGTGCTTCACGCTACCTCATCCACATGCAAACCGTTTTCTTGGACACAAGTTGACGAACGGATGAACGGGATGTTGCATAAGTTTCCTCTGAAGGCAGCCGTTTGGTATCCCACCATCAAGCTTCTTCCCAGTCTCACACTATTTAACATCTCCGCCATCTTTGTTCATTTTCTGCCAGCTTTCTTTTTGGACCTCCTCTTGAGGATCACGGGTGGAAGACCAATGTAAGTACATTTTTATTACCGTTGACATACTGTGCGTGAGAGCCATTGGCCATTGCTCGTGGAAATACAGTGCTTCTAAGGCGCAAATTACACCGACCTCGCATATGATAGTGATCCAGATATTGACGTGGTAGCAGACATTTTTAGCATGTTTTTAATGTCTGCTACCACGTCAATATCTGGATCACTATCAAAAGCGAGGTCGGTGTAATTTGCGCCTTATCGGTACTTGACTTGCAGCGACCAATCTAAATTTCGGGTTTGTGTCAGATCCTCTCTCTAATTAGAAACAATTATTCATGTGAGATTCTGAAGCCAATTGATCCAGAATCTTCTATAGCTATTTTAAATACGAAGACCCGTTATTGATATCATAGCAAGTTCAAACAACAAGGCATGGAGCTATGTAAGGCGGCTATTCCACCGACGTCGTTTTTCAATGTGCATGTGTCATGACGTGATAGCAGACATCATTAATAAGTCTCTGCCATACTTTAAGGAGACTATTATGTAGATACTTAATTTATCTATTGTAAATTAAGTTATAATATTGTAGAGACTTATTAATGATGTCTGCTACCACGTCATGACACATGCACATTGAAAAACGACATCGGTGGAATAGCCGCCTTAGTTCCATTGTTGAATATTATTTGTTCCCAGGTTGTGGAGGATGCACGCTAATGTATCTCGATCACTTGGTAAACTCGCACCATTTATATTCCAAGAGTGGATGTTCGAAAACCCCAACACACTGGCTCTGCACAAATCGCTCTCCGACGATGACCAGTAAGTATTTTATTGTTTTTAAATAGGTTGACATTCATACTGGCTAAGTTTAATACAAATATGTTTAATGTGATTGACCATCCAAATCAGGCAATTGCGGTTTTCTATCCTTTTTATTTGCAACAACACAAATGCTGTGGAAATATTGTATTACCTTAAATATTATACGTATATAATATTAAATATTATAGTATTATATATATTATATTAAATATTATAGTATTATTTAGTATTAGTTGTTGTGACTATGTTTAGCAAATGGTCTCCTGCTAACGACCTGTTTTTAAATTTTAAATAACGCAAACGCAAAAAAGTGAGGCAATTGGTATAAAAGTTTTTTTTTTTTTTTTAATTATTTGCATACAAACAATTCAATGAATGTATCCGAATAACCTCTTCAGTCGCCTCTGTAGGTAATACCTGTGTTGAGTTACGACAGGTCACCAATCGCATGTTGTGTAGAGACTCGTACGAGGACGAACAAGCTACCACTATGCCATTGAAGTCCTTTAAGTTGGTTAGATTGTATACATTGTAGTATTATATGGTATATATAACACTGACATTAAATTAACTTTGGTTGAAGATGTAACCTCCTCGTTATAACCGAAATTAGAGGATATGGAAAAAACTGGGCTTGGTGGGATTCGAACCCACGATCTACACCTACTATATACCATATAATACTACAATGTATTGAATAAAGCATTGCCTTTATGCAATTAAGTAAGCTCACAGACCTGTTTGGTTAGATAGTTGTGTAGTTGTGCTAACCTGTCTAGCAACACGAATCATGTCAATTAGAGCATAAGTAGAGGATTTGGCATTTACTGGACTTGTCGGGGCTTGTGGTCCAGCGGTTAAGACGACGCCCCGGTAAGCGTAGATCGTGGGTTCGAATCCCGCCAAGCCCAGTTTTTTCCATATCCTCTAATTTAGGTTAGATTGTTGCAAAATCCGACATGTTTCTCTACATTTCTGCCCCACATTAATACTGACTACTTTACTCACTAGCCAACGCCCACCCTTGGCAGGTTAGCCATTTGGTGACGCGCTGACCAGTATCTCCTTGCTGTCTCCCGGAAGATGGCGTCCGTTTGGTTTTCCCCGTTTCCTACCAGGGCTGGGCACTCTGGTAGATGTTCTGCGTTCATTTCGCCATTGATTATATAACACTATAGAATGGCCACCACGGTCAAATATTGCAAACTGGTTTTTCTGGTGAAATACCTACAAACTAAAAAAAAGGTCGGGTGTTAGCCCATTGAGCAATTCGTCAGGGTCCAACTCAAAATATCTTAACCAGGGACGGTCTAAATACCCTCAACACCATGCAATACTAGTGTTATATATTCAATGATTTCGCTTTCGTTAAACCGAGGCAGATGTCCGAGGGAAGGACCCCGATGCGATTCAGGTGGGAAGGGAGGTATAGTCCACACAAAATGAGAAAATTATGGACATGGAATGTTTTGATCCTGTTCAACATTGTAAAAATGTTCCTTGCACCATTTTGTGTTACCTTGTTGCATTGGATGCAAGGCATAACAAAAATTTTGCAAGGAATATTTTTACAGTGTTGAACACGATCAAAACATTCCATGTCCATACTTTTCTCATTATAGTCGTGGCCGGTGGTGGTCTTCCCCACAATACCACAATAATAACTTGTGTGATATTTTTTCAGGGTAACATTCAACTTGGATATTACTACTCTTGAGTGGAGTCCATTCTTCGAAAATCTAGTTCTTGGAGTTCGCCGCTATTTACACAATGAAGATATTAAAACTCTGCCAGCAGCATTGAGGAAAAACCGAATTCTCTATTTTCTTAACTGCCTCGTCCAGTTATTAGTATTTACTGGTGTCTGGTGGATTGGCTCTATACTTTTAAAATCGTCCATGATGTCAGTTTTTTGGATATTTCCTTTGACATTTGCTATGTTCAGCATGCTTTAGGGTTTAATTTTATTATATTGTATATATATTTTAACATAGTTTCTCCTCTGTGTAATTAATGAGACAAGTATGATAAAGGAAATGTTAGGTATCGTAGGCGTTGGTAATCCTTAAGTGTAGGAAATCTTAGATGGAACTGTAAAGCGTCACCGAAAGATTGAATTCCATTAATTATCTAATTTCTATACGAAATTTTCTATCCCCGGATGGATAGATAACCTGCATTAAACCCATGACAACGGAATTATTAGGCATATTCAATATGTAAGTAGCTAACCATGCCCTACTGTAATTCTCGAATAATTCAGTAATTTTTTTATGGTTGAAGCGTATTGGAGGCAAAGCGTTTACGTATGTATAAATGCGGTCAGACATGACGACGGCCACCTGGTTGGTCCGAGACTAGTAGAAGCTGTGTCTCAGACAGATTTCTCAGTTGCCAATGACAGGGCCATCCAGACCGCAATGTTTTGAATCAACGTCTGATCGGCCCTGATTATCGGATAACTTACGTTATGTTTTGACGTCCAAAAAGCAAAAAAAAGAAAAGAACCAAAAAAGGTGATTTTTATAACATGTCTGTCGATATGTGCGCAAACTACTCCGTGGATTTTTATGAAATTTGGAATGATGTTTCACAAAAATCATAATAAGGCGGGGTTTCAACATAAGTACATCGTCAATGAAAATTATGAAATTGAAGGTTTAGCAGACATTAAAGACATACTAAAAATTCTGCTACCACGTCAAAATTTTTCGTTGACGATGTGCGTGTGTGGAAACCCCGCCTAAAATCATAATCATAAAATTCCATTTCAGGGGTTTTACCCTTCCAAAACTAAAAAGTTAGGTTAGCTGGTAGAGTAGCCATTCGGGGCTGAAGCTCGCCTAATTTAAAGCCATTTTTTTCATTTCATTTAAATAAAAAAAACTTGAAAACATTTTTCCTTGAAAACAGCTTCGTAGACTCAATTCATATGAAAAATGACAACAGAACATTTCTTCGGAACCTCTTTATCAATTTTTCCAACTTCAGGCATATTTTAAGAGCTAAATAGAGTAACTACACCGAATAATTAAAGTTTTTGTTGTGAATAAATAATTTTTTTTTAGAAAGTTCGAACCCTTCCTGTATTGGTGTTTTAGTATATTGGTATGCCCGTTGTAGACTATGCAGGCGTCCCTTCGCTAAATTCAGTGCTTTGGGATAGCGAAAGTCGAGGCAACGGAAATTTATGAAGGTATTAACTACAACTTCAAGCATCCAACTACTCATATAATCTATCTCGGTACCTGTACTTAGGTGCCCATTCCATTGACCGGCTAGGGCTATTTCCAAAAACGGTGACGTGGTAGCAGACTTTCAAGACTTAGGTGACGTCTCCACCGATCTCGCATTGCAGAATGCAAATGACATTGACGGAAATTAGAATTTTTCTTTTTATAGAAATCTATTAAAATGTTTGTACTTAACATATCCCATGACGCCATTTTTTAATTTTAGTTTGTGATTTTACAGTATGATCATTGATCAATTTAGTTTTTTGTCTATGGTCTCCACCGACCTCGCATTGCAGAATGCAAATGACTTTGACGGAAATTAGAATTTTTTTTTATAGAAATCAATTAAAATGTTTGTACTTAACATATCCCATGACGCCATTTTTTAATTTTAGTTTGTTTGTGATTTTACTCTATAATCATTGATCAATTTTAACTATGGGCTATGGCATAGAGGAAATTAAACATTTCCGTCAATTCTGCAATGCGAGGTCGGTGGAACCCCTCCTAAGTCTTGAATGTCTGCTACCACGTCACCGTTTTGGGAAATAGCCCTAGCCGGTCAATGGAATGGTCACCTAATTGATAGATAGGATAGCATGTACCGGTTCTATTTAAATAGCATTTATTTTTATTAATACACAACATGGGAGTGTGGACAGGAAAGTAAAAAAAAACAAATTGGCGGAAAATTAATTTTGAGCCCAATAAATTTGTTTGGGCCTAACCCGCATATTCCGCCAAAATTTAAATGTTCAGCTCTGCAAACTATTATATTTAAAAATTCGAATAATTATTTAATCATAAATTGCGCCAGGTAAAAACATTTAAGCAAATTTTCTCTCCTTTTTTAGACAGCCCGAGCGCAAACTGCTATGGTGGTTGGATAAAAAATAAATTGAAAACGGATTGTCCTAGTCTGTTCTAGTTTTTTAATCACTTCAAAGTTCAAGCACAGCCTTCTATTACTTACTGTATATTTCATAATTCTAAGTTGTTCATATTTGTTTTGAAAACATTAGGTTTTTGTGCTTGCTCGTAAACTATTTGCTTTTTGGAAAATAGGAAAGGTGATCATCACTTTATTCATCACGGCGGGTAAGGCTGTTTTATTTTTTTAATTAAATTTTATTGATTTTTGACATGTCAACAACATTGCTATAAAGCAAGATGGCGACAATTTCTTCACTTGAGATTGGCCATCTTTCGGATTAATAATTTAAAGATTTGTGTTATAAAACCCATATGGATTCAGCAATAAAAGTCACTTATTATCTCTCATTATTTGTGTCGGGCCTTATAGTGGGTTATAAGATAGACGAATGGCGTATGCGTTGGATTAAGTTTCGTCGTAATCGCTTGGCTAGGAAGCTTAGAGACGCTCAAAAACAGATTGATGGTACTACCGTAGCTGCTCAATACCTTTAAGGGTTGGAGATAAATGTGACCAATTAATTGAAGGATGGAAAACAAAGGTAAGTTCTACTTCAGAATTGTTGACTGAAAAATACCATTAGGGAGTTATTGACCCGTTAAAGCAACAGTCAAAAACAGCTGCTGTCTGTGGTGACATTAAAGCATAACGGAGCCAGCCTTATGTAAGGAAGAACAATAAAATACTTTTAGGTACTAGGTCCAAGCCACAGCTTTACCTAATGGTTGTTTTGGTATAAACCCACATATCATCATTAGACTCAGCTATCACAAGGAATTCATGAAGGGTAGATTGATTAACGTTTCAAAGCTATTGTTCCGGCACTAGTGCCTTTTAATCTTGCGTCTTCGGCCAACTTTTGTGGGTCAGGTTGAAAAACATCAGCATCTTCATAGTTAGGCGGCCGAATTCTATTAGCGTCTTATTATTAATGACGGAGTAGTATTGAAGAGATTAACAAAGTTAGAAGACCGCATGAAGATGTAGATTTATTCAAAGCAGTGGCAGCACTGGCGCTGTGTTTGTCTGTATAATACTGTGTGCATCGTGAGCAAGTTCTTAGAGAAACTCTATGTAGTAGCGTATTACTATGTATTGCATATGAAATTTTTACTTTGTATTATAGCAATAAATTCCGAAAAGCGACATCCTGCAGTACTGGACTATGCTGATGGCACAAAGAATATAGTAAACTTCGAAGAGCAAGAATCTGCAGAGCCGGACAATGGTGAGGCTACAAGGGAAACAACGAACTCCGAAGACCATGAATCTGTGAAATTGAATAATTCTGATGACTCTAAGGATGGTAAAAACTCCGAAGAGCAAGAACCTGCACAACAAAACGATATTGATGTCACAAAGAAACCTATGCAGAATGGTGCGATTCAAAGGAAAAGGAAACTGTCACTGGAAGCTGACACAAGCAAGCGAGCGAGATTGCACTTGGAAAATGAACACTCGCTCGTAATGTTTCCTGATGATATTCTGCTTATAATCCTTTCATATTTAAAACACGGTAGTTTGGTAAGGCTTAAGAGTGCGTGCACATTATTTTCTAGGCTCTGTAGTGACCATACTTTCTGGCGTGATGTAGACTTTACTGATATCCCTGCTACTGTGAATGACTTAGAGGAAATTAGTAAACTTGTCAATGATAAGACAAGAACAATACGTGTCCTAGGGAAATTTATAAATATTGATACATTAGAAGATACTGTATCGGAACAATGGCTTCTGAAAATAAGACGAGCTTGTCCTGATTTAGAAACGCTTGCTCTGCCCAATCATTTTATTAATTGTGATAATATTCACTTTAATGTTTTTCCTCCTTCAATAACCTGTTTAGATTTATCAAATACTAGACTGCGGAACGTCCCGCTCGGCAGATCTTATTTTAAAGATATTAGCATTTTGTTGCCGAACCTTATTACTTTAATTTTATCAAAATGCGATTGGTTTGAACCCCATAGCTTGATGGCCATAAGCAAGTGTGACAATTTGCAAGAATTAAGGTTGAATGATTGTGTTCAAGTTAAGGATTGTTTGGCTTATTGCGGCTTGTCAACAAGGGGCGGATTTAAAGCGCTGAAAACTTTAGATGTGCGCCGATGTAAGGTCACCAGTTCCGAATTAGTTTGTTTCTCTTCTGTGCTTACCTTAACTAGCTTAGTTCTTGAGAACACAAGAGCTCATGGCGCTTATTCGAATATCTGCATTAAGACAGCAATTCTCATTCTTTTTACAAAAAATGATCATTTGCAGCTCAATGGCGATGATGGTGATGGTCCTGATGTTCGAAATTTTCCGACCCGGCCTTACCTTCGCATTGAAAACCTGACTATTCGTCACTTTGCAACTTTCAAAGATCCTACTTTGCTAAGATTGGCTCGAGACGCAGTTAAATTAATGTTTTTAGATGTAACAGGCTGTGGGGTGACAAGGAATGGTATTGAGAACTTTAAAAACATACGACCTGATGTTACATTGATTCACCAATTCTGAATTCCTTTGCCGAATTCACTCGAGCATATGATTTAATTCATGCATGAGCTATATTTTTACGCGTCTAGTAGCTTGCTTCTTGGTACTGACTCTCAGCGTCAGGTAATGCTGACGTCTTTCAAAGGCTCTTTTTGCTAGTACCCTTAGGTTCTTCGTCATAAAAATTTTCCGTATGCGTCCACCATCTGTTTTGCTTGAATAAACGCGTCCAACAGCAAAATGGAAAGAGGTTTTGAGATTATTGCTATTACTTGTATTGTGGCCCATTCTTTCCGAATGAATCTAGCTAGTTGTTAACTGCTACGATGCTAACCCACACCGACCACAAGTGCCGATGGTCAATCAACCATTGACATTGGAACAGGTGTTAGCTCCACTTGACCAAGTGTGGGAACGAGTCTGAGGCACGGTAGCTTTAGTATATTAATTTTACATGTTGTCTAGTGTTTTATAGCTTATCTACTATCTTGGTACTGTACTGTCGATTCCTGAAGAAATACGAGTTGTTTATACTTCAATAAAAATGATAACCGTCTTTGACTAAGTAGGAGGCCCTCATTTTTTGTTTTATTGTTGTTGCATTTATACACATAACGACGAGTGGCCGTGTGTTATACTAATTTCAATTCTATTCTAGTTCTATTATCATTTCATTTGGTTGGAAGCTTCCACTTTAGATAAGTTGAAACTGTAATTAACTAAAATTGAAAATGTTACTAAGGCCCTTTCTGACAAACGGGCCTTATCCAGCCACTAAGTATAGGGGGAGGTTATCTCAAAAGCTTATAGTGAGATAAGCTCCCCTTAAACTTGGGGGCTGGTTAAGTTTCGATGGTCGGGAACGGTCTTATTGTGTGTAGTAGTACACATAGTATTAGTATTTTTGTTATGACTTTAGCTAATAAGTATGGAGGAGTTCTTAAGCTATCAATTGGAGGTTTTACCAGCTTATTAGTGAGACAAAGTATTATATGTGGTAGTGGACCCACTATTTCTTTAAATGTATATTAGGGGTATTCACTGCGTTTCCTTTATGTGTGTATTCCACTTGTCATATTTTCTGCATTTGTGCATTAAAAAATGATGAGGATTTTGTTTTAAGGAGACTATTATCTTACTTAACTTATCTATTATAAATTAAGTTTTAATATGGTAAAGACTTATTATTGATGTCTGCTTAAAACAAAAATCACATCATTTTTTAATGCACAAATGAAGAAAATATGAGAAGTGGGATACACGACTGAGGGAAAGTAGGAATAGGACTCCAGTTTTTCTACGGTAGAAAAATAATGCCATAAGGAAATGTATTTCGAAACATTCCCCATTTTCCCCAACTAGCGTGGGTAAACTGGGCTTGGGGAATTGAAAACGCCAAACGGCCGTATTTGTTGTTTTGCATTTGAATTAATTTTTTATTTAATTTAAAAAAAAGAGCTCTGCGACAGAAATTAATTAAAAAACGACAAAAGGAAACATATGGCAAGAAGTAGACTACAGCAGATGTTCATAAGTTAATAGCCGAAGGCAAAGAAACTTTGGAAGTAAGTTAGGTTAGGTCGGGTAAAGTCGGAAACGTAGAGATATACGTTTCCAAGACATTATTTCTATTATTCCATTAGTTCTATTCCTACTTTCCCTTTGGGAAAACCAAACGCAGTGAATACCCTAATTGAGGTAATAACTATTGTAGGTATCTTTTAAACGGGTTATTCGTGACATTTGCCCCGTTTTAATATCCTCAAATAATTTATATTATTGTGCACATGAATTTTGGTTTTCTTAATTCAATAATAGAATAGCTTGTTCCTAGACAGTTTCTTCATGACTGTCCTTCAATCCAAGAATGCATGATTTGTTTTGTTTTATGTAGAGCTACACTTACTTTTAATATTTATTGCGTAGTTATTTTAATCATGATATTGGAATTCTATCAGTGTAGTATTGCGCAATACAACTGGCCATTGAATGAATACAACGCAACTTTTAAAGCTTTCAAATATGGAGTTGCCAATTTACTATATTGTTTTAATTGGGCCACTAATTATTGTTAGCATATAAATTGTGAAGTGTTTCTATTAGCTTGTGGTAAGATCAGACGTAAGACTTGAATATGAGGCTGTCGTGTCTCGATTCGGGCAGGAAGAAATAGAATAAAACCCTTGTGTATTATCTGCCGTAGGTAATAATTAATATGATACATTAGAAATATTATTTTATCTTAGCATGTATGATAGGTTTATTGTATAGGCTGCAGTACATCTTAAGGGAGAGATTTCAAAACATTTTGTTAACAAGAAATGTTCACAGATTTTGTACGAAATTAATTATTTTCTCGTTCCACAGCGGCTGAGTTCTGAAAGTGGTCAGCGAAAAATTCATCACAAATGCAAGCTTTTTAAGGAAATTACAGTTTCACAATGGAAATATTATTAGTTCCGAAAACACCGATAAAGTACATTCAACCGAATAGTTGTAAATCAGTCCTCAAATGGACTTTTTTAGAAAGCTTGAATTTTTATGAATAAACTACACGTCCATGTATTGTCAATAAACTATTTTAAAATCTGTGCCTCAAAGTACCATTTTTTAAAGTGGTAAAAAAACTTGGCTAAACCGCCGCTCATAGAGGCTTGATAATGTGCAATTTATTGGGCTTAGTCGTATTTTCTAAGGTGGGGTTTCCACCGACCTCTCATTGCAGAATGCACTTACGTTGACGTGGTAGCAGACATTCAAGACCTAGGCGGGGTTTCCACCGACCTCTCATTGCAGAATGCAAATGACATTGAATTTTTCTTTTTATAGAAATCTATTAAAATGTTTAACATATTCCCATGACGCCATTTTTTAATTTTAGTTTGTTTGTGATTTTACTCTATGATCATTGATCAATTTTAACAATGGCATAGAGTAAAACAAAAATTACCGTCAATGTCATGTGCATTCTGCAATGAGAGTTCGGTGGAAACCCCGCCTAAGTATGAAAATAACTACGAATTTCAATTTTTATAAAAATGTATGCTTTACCTGTTGAAACTTGAAAGTTGTCTTGATGTAGAAAATTTCTAAATACATAATCTTTAGTAGAGACTTGATATTATGATAATTATTTGCGAATAGCTAGCTAAAGTAGGTTGTGGGGCAGAGGGTGCATTGAAGGCATTGAAGCAGATGATTGTTGTCTTGGGTCGCACCACATTCGCACGTGGTGTGAGGGCTAGTTGGCCCCATCTAGCTCGGTTTTTTCCTAATAGGAGCGCACAGACAATGGCGTTATGGTGGCAAAACATTGAATATTAACTTTTGTTCTATTACTAAGCCAACCAAGCGGAATTAGGGCAATAAAGTCCTCTCTTACACTCAACTAGGAAGGCCCGGGACCGCCTGCTTTACATGCCCTCCGAAGCATGGCCAGAAAATGTAGCAAGTGCGGGCTTCGAACAATAACTTTTTGGGTGAAAGTCGGAGTCTGTGCCACTACTCTGCATGACCTAACTTTAATGAGTCTCAAACTCGGACACGAAAAAGTAAGTAGGTAATAGTTAGCTAAGCTAGTAAGTGGATCCACCTCAATATACAAATTTAAAACCACATAATGCATATAATAATAATATAATATAATGCACATAATTGCATATTCTGGAACGAACAGACCAATACATTGTAACAGTAGTAACGATGACACATGGTACGTAATGTATTGGAGCGTGAATTTTCAATAATTTATCAAAAAATAATTTTTTGCACAGAAGCAGACATTTTTTTGGGAAAGCAACCTGTCCGTTTTTGTTATCCTATTGAACACCTAAAACATACCAGAAGGTAGAAATAATCGATTGAAAGGTTCCGCAGAAAAATTATTTTTTAGTCATTTTCATACAAATTTAGTTATTTTTATTTTTTTACCCCCAGAAGCAAACTATCAAGAGGCAAGTGACCCCCCGCATTTTGTTAACATTAATAACGACTATAATATATATGTGAATTAAAAAGAAATCGTTGGAGCCGTTTTTGAGAAATAATTTGTTTAGACGTTTTTTTGGAGTTTTTTGAAAATAAACCCCCCCCCCCCCAATTGAGTTAGCCCATGATAAAAAAAAAATGTTCCCGAGGCATGATTTTTGTGAACCTATATGCAAAATTTCATCATAATCGGCTGAGTAGTTTGCCCGGAAATCGATGAACAGACATACAGACAGAGCGACAGACAGACATTTCGTAAAAACCACTTTTTTGGGTTCCTGGGACCTCAAAACGTGTAAATCCGTTGAAATCTCGGAATCGAAAATGTCAACCATCACAAAGCTTTCCTTATACTACGTATAAATTGGAAAGCAATAAATACATACAATAGTATCGGCAGAAAACGTCATATTACAATACAAAAACAAAACTCCAAATACCCTCCTAAACATTCAAAATAGATTTTAGACCTCCATTTACTTCTTCCATCGTGTAATAAGAGCGGTACAGTAAGTGATTTCTTATAAATTTTGTGCACTTAGGTTTATTCAGATGTCTCACAGCTCCGGGTAGAAAATTGAATGGGGCTACTGAGGTCAGACAAGGGGAGGATGCAAATTTAGCAGTCCTGTACACCGAGGTTATCCGAGAACCAGAAAGAGGTAAATTTGTATTATGTATCAAAATGCGCGGGTACAGTTCTTCTCTTGTCCTGATACTTTTGACAGCTCAACGATTGATATTTCAAGAGAAATTTAATTTTTACACTTATAATAAGCCACTTCCCACTGTTTCTTAATAAATGGTGTATGCAGCGCCGCCATAAACCCATCCTTTTATTGCTTTCCAATTTATGCCTAGTATAAGGAAAGCTTTGTGATGGTCGAAATTTTCGATTCCGAGATTTCGACGGATTTACACGTTTTGAGGTCCCAGGAACCAAAAAAGTGTTTTTTACTAAATGTCTGTCTGTCGCTCTGTCTGTCGCTCTTTCGCTCTGTCTGTCTGTCCATCGATTTCCGGACAAACTACTCAGTTGATTTGAATGAAATTTAGCGTGTAGGTTTACAAAAATCATACCTCGAGACATTTTTTTATTATTTTGGGCTAAATCAATTTGGGGGGGGGGGGGGGGGGTTTATTCCCAAGAAACTCCAAACATATATTGTATAGTCGTTGTTAATGTTAACAAAATGCGGGGGGTCACTTGATAGTTTGCTTCTGGGGGTAAAAAAATAAAAATAACTCAATTTTAATGAAAAATGACTAAAAAATAATTTTTCTGCGGAACCTTTCTTTCGATGATTTCTACCTTCAGAGATATGTTTTAGGTGTTCAATAGAGTAACAAATCTGCTAATTTTGATAAATTGGAAAGCATGTTCGAGTAAACTCGGACCGGTTCTCAGATATTGCCCTTATCTTTTGTTGTAGCGTATGTTAATGTTTAGCCTATACAGTACCTAACACCCTGCCAAACTTATTAGGGGACAAGCATGGGCCGGTCACGGCAACGTTAAGCTTTCTAAGCAAGACCGGAGTCATGCCGTAGACCGTAGACAAAACCATTCTAAAACACCCATGACTTCCGCACACACACACACACACACATACACCGACCGGCGCAAATACTCGAAAGAGTCCCGCGCCTTAAAAAAAAAAAAAAAAAAAAGTACCTAACGTGGTTAAACTAATTTATTGAGCTTTAGCCTACCTCACTTACCTTTACTTCTGGACTACTGACTTTTTAGCAAAAACAGTGCGGTTAATTTCAGAGTTAATTTCTGCTATTGGCTGCCCTTTTTGTAAGTTTTAAAGTCCTAATTTCAAATTCAGACATGCTAAGGCGGGGTTTCCATATACGTCAATAATCGTCAATGAGAAATATGGTTTTGACGTGGTAGCAGTATTTTTAGTATGTCTTTAATGTCTGCTAAACCTTCAATTTCATATTTCTAATTGACGATTGACGTATGTGGAAAACCCGCCTAAAGCAATTCAATTTTCAATTTCGTATGAAATGGCGTTAACCGTTCGGTGGCGTACATGTCGCACATTGGGAGGGATTTACGTATATTTAAAATGCAAATGAAATTCATGCAGATTACTACTAGGCCTATATCAGTACCGTGCTTACAACACCGAACAACTAATTTTCTATTATTAGCCTAACCACATCAACACATGCGAACGGCTTGGCTTGGCACCATGTTTGGTAAGTTAGATCTTGATGGCAATATTTCACACCCATGCAAATAGTCGCACAGCGGTCTTAACGAATTTTAGATGTTTTCAAAGTTAGTTTTTGTACTCTTTGGCAATTAACCTCCTCTGGACAATATATAAATATTATATTAGTAATATTATTATTTTATAATTATTATATATAAACAATATAAAAAATAGAGAATCAAGTGCTACTACTACCCCAGGGACGGATTCAGCCCATTTGGGGGGGGGGGGGTAGTTGTGGGGGTCAAATTAGGAAAACATTTGTATTATCGATTAAATCAGAGCGTAATAAATTAACTTACAATAGATTTACCAAATTAGGGGGGGGGGGCTACCACCAACCCCCCGTATCCGTCCATGTGCGTCCTTAGACGCCGCAGTTATGGTTACGCATAGGCCTACCGCCTAGGTCCCGTGGACTACTGCTGGAGTTTAGCCTGTAGGTAGTAGCCTATTTGTATTTTTAAAACAAAATTTTTGAACCCGGCGTTCCTATAGCCAAGGCAATAATAGATTACATTTTGATATACAGTATGATAGTCACATTAGTAATCAATGCCCTAATCTGTTGCAGATTAGATCTGTGAAATGCTGTCTCGTACGCTTCCAATACACAAAAGACTTACTTACCCGATAGTTAAAAGAATGAGCTCGACAAAACCAGCAGAGGTAAGTTAAATGTTATTGCTTATTGCCTAGTTGTATGTTCTATCATAGGAAAGGAATGGGTTGATAGGCCCTTTTCATACATTGAATACAGAGTAGGTACTGCAAATCAATTCAGAAACTTTTTCTGCAATTTCAGGAGCCTGATGTCGTATTCGCGGAGTTTGGAAATAGGGGTCTCATCACACTCAACAGACCAAAACAGTTAAATGCTCTTAATTTGTCTATGATTGATAAAATTTATCCAAAACTCAACCAATGGAGCAAAACTAAGGAACTAATAGTAATAGAAGGTGGGTGAGCTTTTATAATTATTAAGAGTTGAGTGGGCTAAGTATTAAATAAAGATATATCCTTGCACATTTATAGCATTGCATTGAAAATAGATATCCAAAGGAGGATTTCAGTTTCAGTTAATTCACTGTCGCTAAATCAAAAAACCCTTTCGACTATGGCCGAGCAGGTGTAGGGAGATTCCGCAGACCCTGCTTTTCCTCTACGCAACCTACGCTATGTATGTAATTAAAAAATAAAAAAAATACTCAATTATTTTTCCGACCACAACATCAACACACAAACCACTCTTGTGTTCCAAATTTCAGACCACAATGACAACTATGACTTTTTACTTATCAAGTTATTTTCATTTTGACTGGACGCCATTTTGAAATGGTTGACTTGTCGTAAAAAAGTGTTGATTACCATTATCGTAGATAATAATACGGGCTTTCAGTCAGATTTTATTTCATTACTCTGCGACCAATATTAACTAAGATATGAATTATATAAGGTTTAAATCGGCCGCCATCTTGAAACCAAATGGTGGATCTAGCTGGTGAACAAACAAGACATTTGTATGATCAATTTTTGTGCCAAGTTTCATCAAAATCGGATAATATTTACGGAAGTTAGAGTGTTTCCTAAAATCCATATACATACATATAGAACAGTGGTTCCCAAACTTTTGGAGGCGGTGCCCATTTTAACAGGGCTTTAATAGGCGGTGCCCAGCATCATGGCCCGAACTTATAGCTAATGCATGTTTAGTATTGTACATGTAGGCCTACACAAGAACATATTCTACCTACCCTAACAAAATTCAACTTCTCAAATATAGGTACATAAAATAAATAACCCTTGGCGGGAAAATAAAATTGTTTGTAAGAAGAAGAAAAAATACTTCTATAGTTTTAAATTATCGTTTATTTATGATTTACCTAGTCGTTGTCGCGGAGCCCTTAGGGCAACCACTGATATAGTGATATAGTACAGGTATATATAGTAGGCTATATATAAAATTTTGAACGGAGGGTGGTTTTAGGCTCAGGGGGTCATGAAATGAAAAGTTGTGAAGAAATTTTCCGAAAGTCAAACACTGGTCGCCATCTCAATAGGTAGATGAATCTCCCTAAAAATAATAGGATTAGGGACTTCAAGCAAGACTAGTCCTACAATATAATATCCGATTCAGGGAGATTTCAGGTTTGAAACCTCCGCGAAGAAAGGTTTTGACACCGTACATGATATAGGAGTGTTATGTATCTCTTAGGCGGGGTTTCCACCGACCTCTCGATCATTGCAGAATGCACATACGTTGGCGTGGTATCAGATGTTATTAATAAAGGCGGGGTTTCCACCGACCTCTCATTGCAGATTGCAAATGACATTGACGGAAATTTTTGTTTTACTCTATGCCATAGTTGAAATTGATCAATGATTATAGAGTAAAATCACAAACAAACAAACTAAAATTAAAAAATGGCGTCATGGGATATGTTAAGTACAAACATTTTAATTGATTTCTATAAAAAGAAAAATTCAATGTCATTTGCATTCTGCAATGAGAGGTCGGTGGAAACCCCGCCTAAGTCTTGAATGTCTGCTACCACGTCAACGTAGGCCTATGTGCATTCTGCAATGAGAGGTCGGTGGAAACCCCCCCTAAGTATTGAATGTCTGCTACTACGTCAACGTATGTGCATTCTGCAATGAGAGGTCGGTGGAAACCCCGCCTAAGTCTTGAATGTCTGCTACCACGTCAACGTATGTGCATTCTGCAATGAGAGGTCGGTGGAAACCCCGCCTTATGTTTCAATCAATTTTTATCGTTTTGTTAGACTGTATGTATATGTAGACTATTTTTGTTTTCAGGAGGTAAGAAGGCGTTCTGTGCTGGTGGTGACGTAGTTGCTGTTACTTCTGATAAAACAGGCGAATTCGGAAAACGTTACTTCCGGCAAGAGTATAAGAACAACGCTAAGATTGCTTCACTAGAGGTCAGTTGAATTTTCATTGCCAATTTCTGGTACGCAGGCGAGAAAAATCAAAATGTAGGCAATACAATGCCTGATTCCCTTCCTGGGGAAGCTGCAGCAAAACCTCTCTTTGGACTAAACAGTTGACGAAAAAGGGAAAAGCTAGAGGTGGGGCGTTACGTCTGTCACTGTGATTTATCACCGTGACTACGATGGTCACTGCAAGTCTGCAACCACCCGTTCCTACCCAAAAAAAATACTGGTGATTTGAGTCACTGTTTCACTGTCACCGATTTAGGCTATATTTTAAATAGCTTTGTTTCTAATACTCTGATAGTCACATGCAAGAGCAAGTAACTCGCTCAGATTTAGCCTATGCACTAGGCAGTCTTAAGAGAAATTCCCCGAAATGCTTTCCGATCGTCTTACGTAAGCTAAACATAAGGAATGCCTGAGGCTGTCCCCGTGACTGCCCCATAACTGGCTAGCTTTTAGTTTATATATATATTTATCTATATTACTACTTCTTAATTTCTTAGCATAACTAAACAAAAGAATAACCGACTTTAATTGTTAAGCGAAACGAATAAGTCTATGTAACTTGTATAAATCAGTGTCAAGTAAGAGTAGTGACAGTGACTTTTGATTACTCATACCAAGATGTACCAAGATTACTTAGATAGCAGGAACAAAAGCAGTCACTCCAGTGACAGAAATCACCAGTATTTGTATTAGTGACTGTCGAGTCACTGTCACTGGTCACTGTTGCTCCTGGAAATATCTGTCACGCCCCACCTCTAGGAAAAGCCGTGTCCTATTCGAATGTGAGATCGGAGGCACGGAAAGAACCTGGCCCAGGGATTACTTCAGCTTCGCAGGACTAAGTTAATGGCTGCACTAAGCTACCAAACCTTGAATCTTGAGTTTTCTTAGAAATAATGAAAAGAGAAATGGTTAATACAATTTGTATTAGGCTATGAATTTATATTATTGGAGCAAAAACTCTGACGCTCTTATACCATTGTTAGCTTTAAAGGCTCAACTCTGCTACAAGAATACATCAACAACAGGAAACCTTAGACGTTTCATTGTACACAATGATTTTATACTTGTGTAAATTTTTAAGGCGGCTATTCCACCGACGTCGTTTTTCATTGTGCATGTGCGTGACGTGGTAGCAAACATAATTATTAAGTCTCTACCATATTATAACTTAATTTATAATAGATAAGTTAAGTATCTTCATTATAGTCTCCTTAAAATATGCAGATTATTAATGATGTCTGGTACCACGGCATGCACATGCACAATGAAAAACGACGTCGGTGGAATAGCCGCCTAAGTGAAACGCAAACTGTATGTTTCTTTTCAGGTGCCATATGTAGCTCTAATCAGTGGAATAGTGATGGGAGGAGGGGTTGGTCTGTCTGTGCATGGAAAGTACCGTGTTGCCACGGAAACCTCCCTGTTCGCCATGCCGGAAACAGCTATTGGACTATTTCCGGATGTGGGCGTCACTCATTTCCTCTCCAGAATGCCAAAATCTATGGGAATGTTTCTCGCCTTAACAGGCTATCGACTCAAGGTGAGCGCCCATCAATTTTGTATAAAGACGCTGAGACGAACCGTGACTACATAACCTCACGAGTTCAGTAGGAACGAGCTATAAATACATATATTCATCTGGAATATTTCTCGACGGCAAACTGGTTTGTAGAGCTTATAATGGACAACTTTCCTGTAGAAAAAACCATATCTATGGCGGGATAGAATGCTCTACTTAAGCCAAAAAATCAACAATAAGAGCGATAATTCTCTATAAGTTAAACATGGGTGCTATATTTGGGAATTGAAACCCAACCACAGCAGATAATTAATTCTATGGGAAAGATTAGCATGGTCTTTTTGACTCTTCGAGCGGTTCACCGAACGAGCATTGGAAACATTTTCTGGGATGTGACGTAGCGATCCATAATTAGTGGCGCTGTATTTTTTCTTACGTCAGTTTTTCCGTTAAGGTCTATTTACATGTAACTGCAAAGGCTTTCACGGCCGGAGTCAAATGAAGAACCGGCAGAATCCGGGGTGATGGGCCGTGGTCGAATTGAAAGTGAATTTCCAAACGTTTCGTCAACATCTGCGTTCGACATCTTCAGTGGCGCTGCGTAGACTTCGAAGACATCCTCTATTTACATGACTATTTTTGAGCCGTAGTTCAGGGGGTCACAATGAGAAGATCCTTATTGTATTAAGCTGGCCATTCACGAGGGCTCCAAACGGACTCGCGCCAAGCCAAATGGCGCGTCCTGTTCCATTTGGCGTTAGCGCCATTTAGAGGGGTCATCACAACTACGCTGAACTAGTCGCTCCAAATCTTTCATATTGTACAGTGTAAAAGTACCTCTACCATATCGTCACACTGTACAATTTGAAAGATTTGGAGCGACTGGTTCAGCGTAGTCGTGATGACCCCTCTAAATGGCGCTAACGCCAAATGGAACAGGACGCGCCATTTGGCTTGGCGCGAGTCCGTTTGGAGCCCTCGTGAATGGCTCGCAAGTTGCAAAACAAAGGGCTCTTAACAATTTTTTTCATTACCAGTAGATTGAGGGCGTAAAACGTATGGGCTTGCGTTCAATAATTTTATCTCCTAAAATAATGCCAAATTGCAATCTGAGGGACCCCACTTAGGCACCCATTCCACATACGTCAATCGTCAATGAAAAATTGAAAAATGACGTCAAAATGACGTAAATTGACGTGGTAGCAGAATTTTTAGTATGTCTTTAATGTCTGCTAAAACGTCATTTTTCAATTTTTCATTGACGATGATTGACGTATGTGGAATGGGCGCCTAACTAATGGCAAATGCTCAAATGCTCTGCAGACATAACATTTTTTTCAGGGATACGATTTAGTGCATACGCAGATCGCCACTCACTTTTGCCATACTTCACTCATTTCCGATTTAAAAGTACAGCTTCTTAGCACAGCGAAAATTGAAAATACGCTCCAGGAATTCCACGCTTGCAGCATTTCTAGTAAGTCACATGGACAAATGTCTTTAAAATAGTGCAAGCCAATTCGATGGCATAGTGGTAGCTTGCTCGCACTTGTAAGTAAGTATGTAAATAGTATAATACAGTTTTTCTTGTGCAGTATACAAAGTCTACCCCAGTACTAAGTACTCAAAGAGACTTGTATCACTTGTCTCTACACATCATGGGATCGGTGACCTGTCGTAATTCAACACAGGTATTACCTACAGAGGCGACTGAAGAAGTTATTCGGATACATTCATTGAATTTTTTGTATGCGAATAATCTTTTAAAGAAAAAACAAATTAAAAAAATTGGCAGTGCCTGAAAAAAGGGTCAATTGTTGTAATCCTAATCCATCCCGTTATATAATAGTGTATTTTCAATTTTTGATACCGTAGCTTATTCATAAACATGATAATAATTTGTAAACAATAAATTTTCACGTAAAATAGATACATACAAAAAAAACTACATCAAAAATTAAAAATATCGTATTATATGATGCATGAAGTAGTCTTATGAGCCAAATCTTTAATACCTTGCTTAGTTAATTAAATAAAAAGTAAAGTATTAAATTTCAGGCTGCCAATTTCTTAATTGACATAACGAATATTACATTTTTAGAACTACCCGAAGGGAAAACTCCTGCCTTTACACTGTGCAACAACGAAGAACTAATTGCTACAGTATTTTCTGCGCGATCTATTGACGAGACTATTCAACGACTTCAGAATTGTGAAGAAGATTTTGCGAATGAATTACTGAAACTGATCTGTGTTATGAGTCCAACGAGCCTCAAAGTCACGCACAAGCAGATACTTGAAGCTGCCAAATTGGACGTCTACGAAGTCTTAAACATGGATTATAGAATCGCGCATAAAATGATGGTCGAACCGGATTTTTACGAAGGTATGCCCAAGTTATTGTTGATGACTTTTTCAGAGACAATCCGGAACTCATTACACAACTTAACTTAGAGCACCACTACGAGATTAAATTGTTAGATGGAGTTATCGCAAAGTCTAACTGTGGACATTTTATGGTAAAGGAAGCGCTCCCAGGTCGTAGAGTTCCAACATAAAATGAAATAAAAGCGGAAAATGAAAAACAAATTCACAGGCAAGGCTGCCAACAGAATAGAAGGGCAGTAAGTTCTGCGCAATTGACATTGGGTCCCTTGTAATCTAAACAGCTTGATATTGACGTCTTGGGCTTATGGAAACACATTACTCTAGGAAACTACTTTTTGCCGCTTCATATTGCATGCGCTACGGTTGCCCATCTGGCCCACCTGATAAGATATTAAGGGAAAACTGGAAGGTAAAACCCTTACAGGCGTACAACATCAAATTTCACGTGAAATATCGAGTGAGACGCTATAAATAAATAAATAAATAAATATATTTCTGTTACATTATGCTATACCTACATGCAAAATAAAATCGTCAAAATACCGTCAAAATCAGGTAGTTCTGTCATTGCTAGTGCCTCAGTGACAGTGTAGAAAGCTTTCTCTACGAGATGGTTTCTAAGCAATTTAGAGAAGCTAGAAGCATTTCTCGCCGCTTTCAGTTCTATCGGGAGTTTTCTAAGGTAGGCGAAACCTTGTAGTATATCAAAATGGAATCAAAATCAAATATATTTATTTACCGTTTTTTGTACAATTACTTAGTAATGTGGTTCAGTCGCTCACACATGGCTGTTGTATCATTGGGAAGTGATACATTGTATGGTCCATTGGCCGTCACTATCATCGATTGGCCACAGCACATGTTGTGTAGTGGCACGGGTTCTGTTTTCACCCGAAAGGTTGTTGGTTCGAGTCTAACACTACATTTGTTGGCTATGCTTCGCTAAGCAGGCGGTCCTGAGCTTACCTAGTTGAGTGTAAAAGAGGACTTTATAGCTGATAGGTTGGCTAAGTAGTACCACAACAAAAAGCCATTATTTATTTATTTGTAGTTTTGGAACTTGATTAAAAAAAACGGATAACTGTGTCCAATCAGTGTTAGGTAGGGACTGCCACATACTTATAGGGTTGCCAGAATTGTCAGACATAAAACCGGGACAAAGAGCCAAGATACATTACATCTGATGTAAATTTAAAAAGAAAAAGTCCATTTTATCTAGTGCATTTTATTAGAATAGTAAGTTTTGCAAATACTCTTTTCATTTACTATTATTTTCTGTTAAATTTTCAGTATTTTAAAGAGCATGCTAGTTATGTTTATATTGTCTGAACCGGGACAATTAAAGACAAAACCGGGACACTGGGACAGAGATCAAACACGGGGACAGTCCCGGGAACCCGGGACGAATGGCATCCCTACACATGCTGTATATTAGAATTTAGAGGAACATTTTTTTCTACTAATTCCTGAATTATAGCTCAATATTTCCTATGAAATTTGACTTTGTACAAGGAACGGATAGCGGGGGTGTCCGGGTTTCTCTTAACCTGTAAGAATTTTAAATTAGACCCGGTACACACGGACGATTCGATTCTGCCAGTCGCGATTTGCCGACGTCTTTTCCATTGTTGGGATAGGGCTTGATGCATGGTCGGTGCAAAACCACAGAGTCTAATTGAAACGATTTCTATGATATGGCGTGTCCAGGGGAAAACCTTGCAGTTTTTTGCGGTCGGCTTCATGCCAGATGAAATCGTCGAGAAATCGACAAGAACTCTTCTGCTAGCCCTATGGCTACAATGGAAAAGGCGTCGAAAAATCGCGACTGGCGGAATCGTCCTTAAGATGACTATGGCAGCGATAAAAACAAAACACAACTGGGACCTGGTTGTCTTAAGAGGAAGCTGGCTGTACACATTGGCCACCCCTGAATCACCCTAAAATAGGTTGGTTTATATTTATTATTTAAGTTAATACTTCAAGTTACATAGATTTGGTCTACTCAATTGATAGAGGATTATTTCATGCATAGAACTACGACGATTTATTTAGTTTCGGCCTAGGGGGTTTCCCGGAAACTGATAACCGACAGAGATTTACCGAATTATCGAATTCATGGAAAAGTTATACCAACAAAAATGAAAAACACCTTATAATAGGGTGTATGAAATAGTCCTGTAGTAATTGAGTAGACCAAATCTTTATAAATTTAAGTTTTAACTTAAGTAAAAAATATAAACCAACCTGATTCAGGCTGATCCAGCATCCTCTCTACCAATATTTCGCCAACCCGAAACTGGTCCGTTAGGCGGTAATTATTCCAAATGCAGCGTTATTCTAAAATATGCTAACGATTTTCGTTCACAGGAATCCGAGCTCTTTTAGTTGACAAAGACAAGAGTCCCAAATGGAGTCCTAAAAGTCTGCATGATGTTTCTGACGAAGCCGTGAACAAGTACTTCACTTCACTGGGCCCCGAGGAGTTGAATCTGCCGAACTCACTAGTTTGTTAAACTATTTCCACCATTCTCATGTCGGCCTCATTTTGAAACTTTTCGTGATATTATTCTGTCCTGATCCTGAATGAATCAGGTCTAATAACGAAATACATTGTATATATTTTGTTAAATCTGCTGTTTAAAAAACCCCAGTCTCACTATCTGAATCATTGAGATTACGCTCAATTTTTAAGAGAAAATGGCATTGAGTTTCTAACTTCAGCACTCTTCCCAGCATCTTTATTGGCCCAAAACATTTATTTCATTCCTCATCGAAATGCCTGTTCACATACGTTCTATTTCTTTAAATATAACGCTGCTCCGTACCAACCAATAGTCGGATCTAACATAATGGGCCTACAGCTCCCTTCGTACTCTTGGACGGCTAATTACTTTTTATTTCATGATTTTGTGGGAGGATTAAAGTTACAGCAGATCTCAAAAATTACTTTATATTCTTTTAACGTCGGCAGGTGTTTGTATGGGCGGTAAAATAAATTCTGAAGTTTGACTTCTACAAGTGCATGTGTTTCTTGCTGAAGTTAAGTTAGGCGGCATTCTCCGACAGGATTGACGCGTAACCATTGGATTCTGTTTTTCTGATCTACACAACCAATTATTATTCGTTGAACTTATTCTGGGCAGTGAGGAAGATCTGAATGCTTGTGAGGTAGATTCCTTATAACTTTTCCGTTCGTGGGTAAGCTTTGTAACTTTTCTACGATGCGGAGAATTTTTCAGAATTCCCCGTGGTTGCATTGATTTGATGTCGACCATGGCAGGACCTCGCAGGCTGGCGCGATGTGACAGAGCAGGCCAAGGCCCTTCACGGGCCGTAGCTCCAAGGAGTATGGGTGGTACTACGTGGCTGTTCTTTGAACTGAAACAAGAAATTTGTATATATTAAAAAAAATCGGTTAGATAGGCCCATATACTTAATTTTAAAACCTGCGAACAGAAAGCTAAACTGACTACTTGTAGAGTTTGGCATCCACCAAAACAAAACTTCTGCAAATTTAGTAGTGCGCAAAGCGTTGGCAGGGGAACGTGATAACGCACTGAGACTACACCAGTCAATTTAAGTGTGTGTCGAATCCTGGTCACTTCCGAACCAATTGTGTGACTTTACTGTGTTCCCCAAGTGGTTTAAAATCCACTAATCAGGTCCAACCTGTCGGTCAACTCTCCTTCTCCCTGAGGTGAAGGAGTCGGCCTTTAGAAACACTCACTCCCCCCGCCAGGCTGATATGGTTGCTTAAAGCAGAATTGCTGAAAGCAGGCGTTCGAAAACAAACAAGAAGCTCCCATGCATTAGAAAGTAACATGGCTGCTTCCCTACGAATTACACTTTCCGTAGCTTCACTAACGGTGGCGAAAACGACTCTTATATAAGTTAGCATCATCAATACTTGCCGTTGCAAATCTAACGTATACGTAGTATGTGCAGTATATTCGGGGGGTCGTGTTGAATTAATTTTTGTGGGATTCTATAGGTGAAAACCAATACCCTAGTCCAGGGGTCGGCAGCGTGAGCCCCATATGGCTCTTTGGGTATGGCTCTTCCCTATATAACCGGTTCTATACACAAATTAAGTAGGTAATGAACATTGCACATCCAGAGTACTACTAATGTAATTTTTATAGTGCATTCGTATTTTAACCTGTAAGGCGTTTTTCATTTCGTAGTTTTATTTTTTGGTTTGGGATGTGTGGCTTTCTAGCAGGTCTAAATGTGGTTATTTCGAAATTTGGCTCAGCTGTTAAAAAAGGTTGCTGACCCCTGGCCTAGTCGGATAATTTAATAAAAGAAAGTAAAGCTTACACAACGGATTGCACTGTGTCTCCAATTTTATCCTTTGTGGGTAGCGACTTTACAATCACTTTGGCTTCCGTTTTACCCCTCTCAAAATAACTTTGCTCAATATCTTGCGATTGAATATTTTCATTTTCCACGGTCAATACTCCATCATTTAATTTTAAAATTATTTGGTCCACAATAGAACTTATTATTTGCTGCTTTAAACTCTGTCGTCTTTGTAGTAGCGGATTTTCTATACGTTTCCCCTTTACCCGTAGGTATGGGAAAGTTTCCTTCCATATCCGACATTCATGGAGTAAGTTTGGTTTTAACGTGGTGGGGGCGTCGTCATCTTCGTGGTAAAGATTGCATTCCACGGCTTCCCATTCTTTTTGGAGAACACCAGGTTCAAATATTCTCTTTCCACTACACTGAAAATTAAATACACATCTGTCATGTAACTGTTTCATTGAGTAAGACGGTGTTTTTAAAATGTGTACTAATGGCACCAACGATGATAATTATTATTATTAATTTACTTTTTTTACGCCATGAACCAAACTATCAAAGGGGATGCGAAGTAGCTAGTGGAGCCGTTTTTGAGAAAACATTTTTTAGTACCTTCTTTAAAATCATAAAATCCCCAAATTATATATTTAAAAAAATGCCATTGAACACTTTTTTCGGGGACCTACATGCCGAATTTCATTAAATTCTATCGAGTAATTTGGCCCCAAATCGAGTTACAGATGACAGGCATTTCGTAAAAATCGTACCAAATTGTTCCTGGTACCTCAAAAGCAAATCGCGGAAATCTCAAAATCCAGCAATTCGACCATAACAAAGATTTCCCGACACTAACGTACAAATAGGAAAGCAATGAAAATAAACTGTTGACTTTTTACCCAAATAAGTACCTACGCCCAAAAGCGAAGCCCCATTATTTGAAATCGATTTAAAGGGGAGATGTTACGGTTGGCACACATTGCTGAAAGACCTCCAGTCTACGCCTCTAAGGTCATAATATCACGATATAAACCAGTGGCATTGAACAGGGCTAACGCATTTACAATTGCTAAGTAGGTTACATGCTATACTGAAAATCAACCTTTTAAGGGCTAAATCTTTGAAGCAACGCAATACTCAATACATACAGTTACAGCCCTTGAATATTAAATTATATTGACAGAATGCACAGATGCTATGGTATAATAGGGATAAGGAACTTCTAACATGCACGTCTTACGTAACGCTTACACAATTGAAGTAAAGCTTGCATAAATTTAATTTGGCGTCCATGACCCAATTCACATGATACTTACATTCAAATCGCTGGATGACAAATCTGTATCCCCATCAGATGTACTATATTCGTCCTTTACCATTAAAATAGTAAATATCTAAGGGATATCTTAAAAATTAAATTTTTTAGTAAAATTTATTGTTAGATCTTCATTTTGTTTGACAACAAAAATGGGCGTCCATGGAATGGCGTCTGCTGTGACCGGAAATAATTTCCAAAAGTTGCACTACTTTGAATGAAATAGCTTAAAAATGTATGTTAGTATCCATTCAAACTAATTTTGCTTATTTATTTATATTATTTATATTTTGTAATTTCAAATAATTACAGATAAAGTAATTTTTTTAGTAACAAGTGCGTCAAAAACAGGAAGCACGTCAAACATGCCAACTGTTTAGTGTTTTGTCTTCTACTGCAAAAGCCAGTTGTTGTCCTTGCCTAGGTTTGTCTTCCAAATTTGTTAATTTATTTGTCATTTAACGTGTTTTAGTCAGGCTAATAATTTAGACAATTACGAAAGGCATTTTTCACCATTAGCCTACCTGCAAAATATAAAATTGTTTTGTGAATGGGCCCCGTACAGAATAGTCTCTTTAAAAAATAACCTACAAGGCTTAAGTTGTTGTTTACTTAGTAAATTAAATCCTCACTCAAAATTAAAAGTAAGATTGTGGTGATCTTTTCTTGTCCTGTGCACGGACATTAGTTGATTGTATATGACAGTGAACTCACGAACGGCAAAGAAATCCGTGACCTTTGCGCCTTACATTTTTGTTTGTCATTGCAGGAATTTAAAGTAATATTAGCATTATGTTCATTTGGGATTGGTTTACTGGTGTTCTAGGATACCTAGGTAAGTATTACTAAATTACTCTATATCATATTTAAATTATTACAGCCATAAACTTAAACATTTAGTTTGAGATTCAGAAGTTGTTAACCTCGTATTGAACCTTGTTCGTAGAATGACAATGACATGCCACAGCCACTGTAAGAAGACGATATCTTATGAAAACATTTCTGATTTTCTAGTTTTAGAAAAGCATCGTAACATTTAAAAATTTCCTATTATATATTTTTTTGAAAGTCATATACTCTGATCTAGGACTCGCATTAATGTATTAAACGTATTGCGATAGTCTCGGAATATGAAACATTAGTATAGTATTAAGTTTATCACCTCCCCCCCCCCCCATGTCAACGGTTCTAAGGCTAATTCACCAAAAACCGCTCACTTTTTAGGACTATGGAAAAAGTCTGGAAAACTTCTATTCCTTGGCTTAGACAATGCTGGAAAGACTACGTTACTTCACATGTTAAAAGACGATAGATTGGCTCAACATGTTCCTACACTTCATCCCAGTAAGTATTGTATCCTTTTCCCCTGCAATGTGAAGAATTTTAATGATTTCAGTTCAACCACGTCTTAGTAGACACAAAGTTGGTTTTCAATGTTGTCCCCCGGGTCACTGAAATATCCTCCGGGGAATTAGAGGTGTGTCGTTCTTACTTGAGTCGTTCTTAAGAACGGTTCTTGAGCCATGAACTGGTTGAACTGGTTCCCGACTACAAAAATATTAAGTTCTTGAAGAACGCAATACAAAAGCTTAAAGTAGGCTACTAAAGCAGTAAAATATATTTTAACCTACATAAAGTAGGCTACGTAGAAACATTGCTCACACTATTCTTTTCTTTTGAAAGTTCAACGATTGTCGTGAATCAAATTGAGTTGCCTATTAGAAAAAGAAATCCTGTCCACCCAGGTCGATTTTTCAGAAACCGCAAAAAACTGCTGTGCCGCAACGCCATGACGTATAACATTACAGTTTTTAAAGCTAATTTTAACAGTATTAGAATTGCTTTTGCGTCTCAATATCTGATTCATCGGATAGAGTATTGAAAAATAAAAAAATGGCGCGAATATCTCAAAACTGAAAAAAATGGAGAGGATTGATTTTGCTAATAGGCAACTCAAATACTCTACTTCCAAGTGTAAGAAAGAATGGGGAACTCGTAGAAAGCCCCTTTGACGAACGCTATAACCATTGGCGAACTGGTTCTGTATAGAAACTGGATAGTGGATAGGGAACGATCAACGAGTGAACCAGTTGCCAGTGTTGGGACTGAACCGCAGCCATGAACTGGTTCTTAAAAGAACCCATAATAAGAACCGTTCTTTTTAATCACTTGAATTCGAGAAAACCACGAGGAATGGTTAAAGTAAATTGGAGCAGCATAATACACACTTTCAGCTAAGGGGGGGAGGGGGGGGGGTGTTCCTTAGACTCGATTTTGGTGAGGTGTAATGCTAAGAATACCAACCCGTAAGTTTTGTTCCTAGGTCGCCCTTCAGTGGACCTAGCTGCCTCTTTGCACATTAGTCAAGTTTATATGCTACCGCTATTGGATTTTTTACTTTATTACCTTAAATTTTTATATTTCCCGATTATCTTTTTTGCTTCGGCGGGGTTTCCACCGACCGGCTGGGGCTAAATACAAATACGGTGACGTGGTAACAGACATTCAAGACGTAGGCGGGGTTTCCATCGACCTCGCATTGCAGAATGCAAATGACATTGACGGAAATTAGAATTTTTCTTTTTATAGAAATCAATTAAAATGTTTGTACTTAACATATCCCATGACGCCATTTTTTAATTTTAGATTGTTTGTGATTTTACTGTATGATCATTGATCAATTTTAACTATGGCATAGAGTAAAACAAACATTTCCGTCAATGTCATTTGCATTCTGCAATGCGAGGTCAGTGGAAACCCCGTCTAAGTCTTTAATGTGTGCTACCACGTCACCGTATTTGTATTTAGCCCTAGCCGGTCGGTGGAACCCGCGTCTTCACAAAATACTAGTACTTCCATCGATTTGTGGATAAACTACTCGATGAGTTTAGACGAAATTCGGCAGTTAGGCTTATAAAAATTGTAACTAAGAAAGTTTAATTTTTATTTTGGGCTAACTCAATTTTGGGAGTTAAAACGGCCAAAAACTGTTGCCAACGAAGGTTTTGGTAATGTTGTTGTTGTTTCTAACGCTTGCTTTCAGCGTTTCTGCTTTAAGCAACCCTGGCAGCCTGGTGGGGTAGTGATTCCGTTTGTTAACTTGAGGCACCCTAAGGGCAGACCTCGGTGAAAGGGGAGTTGACATTACATGATAATAGTGGATTCCGAGCCACTTGGGGAACATTTTAAAGTCACACAATTAAATTGGAGGTGACCAGGGCTCGACACGTAATTATACTGCCTTAGCGCGTTATCATGTCCCACCATGTTCCCCTGCCAACGCTGTGCACACTGTCAAGTTGGCCGCAGTTTGAAACATGCTCTGCTCTAATGGATTCAACATGGTTTTAGTAATATGGTTTAGGCAATATGAGTAGTTCCATGGTAAATAATTTTCTTATGGTTCAATTGTGGTTGCCATATCCCAAAGCACTGAAGTAATCAATGGGACGATTGCATGGTCTAGAGCGGGCAGACCAATACAATGTATTGGGCACAAATTAAAATCCATAATTTCTACCAAAATTTTTTTTTTTTCGTCAAAATCAAAACTTGGTTTGGGAAAGACTCATGTTCTAGATTGTTTCTCTATTTAACACCTAAACCACCCCTGAAGTTAGAAAGCATTGATGGAAAGGTTCCGCAGGAAAAATATTTGTTTAGTCAAATTTCATGAAAATTGAGTCTTATTTTTTGCCATATAACCAAACTCTCGAGGGGCAAGTGACCTATTGGGGTTTGTTAACAATAACAATGACTACAATATACATACAGTATGTGAATTTAAAAAATCGTTGGAGCGGTTTTTATGAAAAAACAAAATTAAGTTAGCCCAAAATAAATCTAAAATAGTTCTGGGCCATGATTTTTGAATCCACAGAGTAGTTTGCCCACAAATCGACAAACAGACAGCCACTTTGTAAAAACCATATTTTTGGTTCCTGGGCACCGAAATCTCGAATTCGAAAATATCGACCATCACAATGCTAATTTTATGCTAGTATAAATAGGAAATCAAAGAGGCAATAAACTTTATGTTATTGATACTATTTTGTGTCTTTTAAAAAATGACAAGATAGAAATTGTGTAATTGATGAAAGTTTTCGTCATTATTTAATTTAAGTTTTGTTATTGTTTACTGCCGGTATCGCGTTTGACATATTTTTTTTCTTTCTATTTTAGCATCGGAAGAGTTATCTATAGGGAACATGCGGTTCACAACCTTCGATCTGGGCGGCCATCATCAAGGTTAGTATCCGCATAATTATGATTGGTTTTGCAATGTAGGTCATCGAAACCCTATATCAACTGCTGGTCATTGTTGTTTATTCGGTTTTTTTTTAAATTGTAATTCATAGATCGAGAGAGAACTAGCTTGGGGGTTCGATCCCTTGATAATATGGATTAACTTTTTTTCTTCACTTTTTTTTAAAGTTAATCGCATACAAACAATTTAATGAATGTATCCGATTGACCTCTTCAGTCGCCTCTGTAGGTTAGTACCCGTGTTGAGTTACGACACGTCTCCGATTGCATGACGTGTAAGGATACCCACAAGTGCAAGCACGTTACCACCTGGCCATCGAAGTCGATAACTGAACTGAACTGTAACGTCAGGACATGTAGAGTTGTGGAGCAGACTCCGACTTTCACTTTCAGGTTGTTGTTTTGAGTCTCACACTTGCTACATTTTCTGGCCATGCTTCGGAGGGCATGTAAAGCAGGCGGTCCCGGGTCTTCCTAGTTGAGTTAATAGCCCTAACTCCGCTACGTTGGCTTAGTGATAAAACAAAAGAAGTCAATATTTATTTGTTTATTCATTTATTTAAGTATTTGTGCCTGGCATCTAAGTGATTCTTTCTTATGTATTTTTATTATTATTCCGGCGGCATGTTGAAGAATGTTTTGTTGAGTTAGTTTAGTATTGTAATTAAAATAGGCCCGGTACACACAGACGATTCTCTTAGTCGCGATTAGCCGACTTTTGTGCAAAACCAAAAGATTTCTATGATATGGCGTGTCTAGGAGGAAACTGTGCACTTGCGTGCGGTTGGCTTCAAGCCAGCTTCCGAAATCGACTAGAAATCTTCTGCTAGCCCAATGGCTACAACGGAAAAGACGTCGGTAAGTCGCGACTGGGGGGTATCGTCCGTGTGTACCGGGCCTTAATACGCAAGAGCATACCTTCCTTTGTGGCTGCTCTGGCACAGACATCAAATCAAAAGAATATCTAATAACAGAACAACACTCATGTGGCACTGGAATAATATGAATGACTATGAAGCGGAAGGTCGAAGTTTGAGACTCGACCCAACCTTAATGGGTACCTTCACCGGCGGAGGAAAAATATGGCTGACCACAGTAGTGGTCAAAAAACTGACTTCTTAGTGCTATAAGTAATTTCCTACTTCTTTTGTGCAGCTCGAAGAGTGTGGAAAGATTACTTCCCTGCCGTTGATGCAATCGTGTTTCTGGTGGACGCCTGTGATCGTAGCCGGTTCCAGGAGAGCCAACGAGAATTGGACTCCTTACTTACAGACGAGCAGCTATCTAATTGCCCTGTACTAATCTTAGGCAATAAAATTGATCGCCCCGGTGCAGCATCTGAGGACGAGCTTAGGAATGTTTTCGCGCTCTATGGACAGACAACTGGAAAGGTAATATTACTATGCCATATAACAGCAGTAATATTTCATTAGTAAGGTAATTAAATTTATTGATAACAAGCGGAGCTTGGGACCGCTTCGCGGCCCCGCCCCCCTTGCGCCTGCGGCGGGCGGCAGCTCGCCCCTTCGGGGCCTTGCAGTAACTTAGTTCCATTGGGCATTCCGCAGCTCGGCCCTTCGGGGTTCGTATGACACGTAAGAATAGTCGTAGTGGCCCTATTTAGTTGTTGAACCCAAACCAAGCAGTTACCTAACTTCGTCCTGTCTAAATGATTTGTAATGTTGCAGTTTTTGCTTCTACCTATTTAATAGTCGGGGCAATAAAATCTGAACAGAACCGTCACCCTGTGAATAAAAAATGTATGTGCCATCCTGTTTCGTTTTTACTTTCATAATAGCGACACTCAGGATTAATCGGCATGGGTGTTGCCGAAAGGGTCCGTGCCCTGTGAGGAAGGCAATTACTTTCTGCGCGCCACTATGCTCGAGTCCCAACAGCTCTTCTGTCAGCTTCACCGAACGGTCGGCAATGCACAATCGTGAATACCGGAACTACTAATACTTTGTAACGTTGAATATTTTTATTTCAGGGCAAAGTTAACCGTACTGAACTTCCTGGAAGACCACTAGAACTGTTCATGTGCTCCGTTCTGAAGAGACAAGGCTACGGCGAAGGTTTTCGGTGGCTGGCGCATTACATTGACTAATTTGTTCGGGATCCATTTTTAACTTTTTCGGTCTTCACTCCATGTAATCGCCTCACCTGTTCCCATTAGGAGCCGCAAGTTTATGACGTCACTCGTGAGGAACCCCCGAAACCTTCATGTTGGTGTTTTTTGTATTCAGCAAGGTTGTTGAGTATGTGTGTTTTTATATAAGTGCAGCAAGAATCGTTTGATTATAAATGTAGTTGTAGAAACTAAGAGATTGGTTCAGTGCTCGGATCACGGAATCACGGATCACGGAATATTGTTGACTTTTGGAGCATGACCATGAATTTTAACAATAGGTGTGATTTGGTTGGATTGATCGATAACAGCTCATTTGTACGAAGCTCTTTTTCGAGTGACAAAAACAGAAGATAAACTTGCTGTTGGTTTATTTACATAGGGTAAAGTGTGCTTTTAAGATAATTCAACTGTAACATACTCTTAAAAAGGAAACACTGTCTTATTATGTAAACACAAGAAAATGTCATACTAACTTAAATAACAAATTAAAAGGACCAGATTATGGTGGTGACCAAAGTCTAGATGCTGTATGTCATCTTAATTAACCATGAAAATGGGCAAATAAACCAACTCATAATTATTGCTTCAAGTCTATTGAAACACCATTTGAAATGGATTAATGACCAACGCACATGCTACAAAAATTAAGTCATCCATATTCTTCAAGACGATCAAATCCGTAAATCCACGTGATTGAAGTACGGAACTTCACTCTTGGCAGTCGATTCTAAGTGTGGCGTCATAAAGCTTAATTATTGTGTTAGTTTTTCTTTTTAAGAGCAAATCGGACCTCCACTACGCGTTTTTTGCACAAATTAGAATTTTACAGGAAATATCCATTGTACAGCTATGTAACATGTCGTATCCTTTAGAAGAATTACTCTTCTACATTTTGATATATGCTATGTACCCGTCAATTACACCGATTGCCTACGATAATGGAACTTACTTTGTACAAAATTATGGACAGTGAAAGGAAGCGGGTCAATTGCTGTAGGTGACGGCCACAAATCACATTAAAATGTAAAAGACTTTCTTCTTAAGGATAAAACATTTTTGATAGCTCTAAATTGATGTGAAATTTGACTTCGTACAAAAGAACGCGTACTGGGGGTTTCCGATTTGTTCTTAGGATAATTTTTGAAATCCATAGCGTCACTGCCTAGTGATTACCATGTTTAAAATTGTATGGTATTATCATCTTTCAAACTACCGACATTTGACAGAGTTTTTGTTAGCAATTCCGCATAGGTAAATGTTTGCGCTCAACCAATCAGATAATGGGCCCTAACGTGCCCAGCCAATCAAAGCCTTGGAATTTGGCGCCATTTCTCTATGAATTTTATACGAAAGAGGTTCATTTGATCATAAATAATTATCAATTGAGAAGGGTCGGTTATGGATTAGATGAAGATGGGGAGTTGAATCATCCTGAAAACTATTCTCCATCGGATCGCCTGATGTATTTAGTAGCAGATGTGCTATTATTAAGCTGAGGCTGACCGCAACCTATACAGTTTTGAGCTTTGAATACATTCGTTTATTATTCATTAACGTAAAACTTGCGTACTGTATTATCAGGGAAGGGCGGACGACATATTTAACTACTGTATTTTGTGGACCAGTACATATTCTCGGTCACCCCCCTATATTGGAGATTTCTATGTTCAAATCCAAATCTCATACTGTTAAAGGCTATTCCTCTGATTAATTATTGGTTTTAATTAGTAAATGCTTTACTAGGTTAGATCACTTGTGATGAGAAATTGTTTTATACATTTTAGCTGGCCTAGAATTGCTGCTTTAACCCTTTGATAATACAACCCAAAGGCAGAATAGTTCGCACACTTCAAAAATTTTCTACTCCTGTTTTTAAACAAATTAATAATAAGAATAAAGAAAGAAAATTGGCTTTTTTCACCAAAAGAGGATTCAGTAAAAGCATGCGAACGATTATGCCTTAGAAACGGATGAAACAAAATTTAAGTGTCCATATGTATTCTATTTGAAGTTTCTAGTGCTAGATATACTTCATCATTACCGCTATCGACTGATAGTAAGTATTCTTTGTAATATTATTTATTAGGATTATTATTTACAAAAAAGAGAAAAAAATGACGTAGCGTAGTGGTATGGACTTTGACTTTAACCCGAAAGGTTGTTCTGGCCATGCTTCTGAGGGCATGTAAAGCAGGCGGTCCCGGGCCTTTCTAGTAGAGTCTAAGAGAGGGCTTTATAGCCCTAACTCCGCTAGGTTGGCTTAGTAATAGAAACAAAAAAAGTCCTTATTTAGTTAAAAAGAGTTGGAATTTTTTGAGGTGAGCGAACTATTCTGCCTTTGAGGTGTATGAGTCTAGGATGGAAAGTTGATTTGTATTTTATTAATTATTATGTTTAAAATATCAATTTCCGTGTTCCTTATCTTTCCCTAATATACCGAAAGGTTTATTCGTTTCATTTTTTTAAAAGCTATGCCCAATGTTGGTTTTCTGGCAATTCCAATAATTAAGTGTCACATTACAGAGTGCAATAGGTAAAACTGCAATTATTTGAAATAATAAAAAGTGAAATACGGAACAGGTACGCGACGCGGGGCTTTGTTTATAAAATGGATATTCAACCATCCCGTAGCTAGAGACCGTTATCAATATGGCTGCTAGTGTAGCCTGCACAAGATAAGTACGCAATTCGGTGGGGAAATAACCTGCACAAGCTAATTACTAAACTACAGAGTTTTTGACCGGGTCCAGGTATCCGCTTTGCTATGCTGCAGTGTGTAAGACTTCGATATTTTTTGCGTTGGTACTTATCTCTGATAGTTGGCTTATGGTTAACGGGTGCCTCGTAAGGCATATTATGGCTCCCGCCGCTCTAGTTCTATTATATTTCTATGTATTCAACGTTCAAAGGTCAAAAGTCTCCGGTTTGGCCATAATGTTAACATGAATTTGGAAAATGTGAGGTTAACTTACTGCAGACAGGTTTTGTCATTTTTTTTCTATTTATGTAAAGTTGTTGCTCCTAAGTACTGTCTATTCAAGTTTTAGTTAAACAAATTTTAACGCGGCTTGTTCTAAAGGAGCTGTGGCATGTAAAAGGGGCTTATAATTCACGATGGGTTTCTTCCGGCCTCCAAAAATGTGTTCAATGGCATTCCTTGATAGAATTACCTGCAGCCCGATCATGACGATTTGGGATTATTATAATACCAGGGTTTATTAAATTGTTTTAAACAAATGAGTGCAAAATGCGTGGGAAATTCAAATTGATAAATTAATGTTTTTGGTGAGTTTTTAATTTTTTCTCCCTTAGATCACATCCACATCCACACACATCCATTAAAATTAATATAATATTTTTTTTAACAGCATTGCATTATATCAGGGTGTTCTTATTATGTTTCAAAATTCTACCTGTGCATTTTAATGTTTATTAGTATTTCCTTCAATTATTAAACAAAACAACCATTCTCTAGTATTCTAATAATTTATTAATTTGGATTTCCCGCGCATATTTTAACACCGTCACGTGACACCTTAATACTGCGGTACTGCGAAATAAACCCCGGTAATATAATAATCAAAAATAGCCATGGTCGGGCTGCTGGAATTCTATGTAGAACTGCATGAGTCCTCAAATGAACTTTATGAGAAACGCCTGATTAATTCTTTTGCCCTCTGTAATGTGTAATATGCGTAGGTGGCCATTCCACCGACTAATTTACTTCATTTGTGATTTTGTCATTGACGTTTGTTTTGTTTCAAGGAGACTATTATGTAGATACTTAACTTATCTATTATAAATTATCTTTAATATGGTAGAGAATTATTAATGATGTCTGCTACTATATTATAACTTAATTTATAATAGATAATTAAGTATTTACATAATAGTCTCCTAAAAACAAAACAAACGTCAATGACAAAATCACAAATGAAGTAAATTAGCCGGTGGTATGGCCGCCGTAATAAAGCTTCCTATCCTCATCCTGTCACATTGCGTTGAATATTGGCTTTAACTGTGAAATTGGATTAGTTAAAGGACCACAAGAATTAGCTATGAAATTACATTACCTTTTTGTCAATACAGTGATAACTAATTTCCGAATATAATTTGCTCAATATTTTCGAAAGGAAGTGAAACATACTTTTCCTTTCCGACTGGACCAAGCAGTGATGTTTAGCATTATTGCAACAATGACTGATGATGAATGTATTTGAGTTTTTAGGGTAGGAGGTGGGATTAGACGCATCCTTAAACTTCACACTTTATTAAATGATGCGTTGCTGAATTTACAACAATTAATATAAAATTGTCCCATTGGAGTTATAGCTGCATCGTTGTCAAGAATCTTTCATATGTCATGCAAATAAACATCTCTTTCACTTACGAAATTTGTGTAAGAACATTTTCATTATCCACGAATAGAGCTTTGGCCGTGGCGAGCACTTCATTACTGCTCCGTTGAAATTGCTATGCAACTTTAATAATCAACTAATCTAACTTATAAAAAAGTGAGAGTCAGAAGAGTAAAACGAACGACTGCCTGCAATTACTGGACATTCATTGCAGCGAGCTGTTAATAAATAATTGTTATAGCTCCGCCCCCTCCGAAATAAGTAGGTGCTTAGTGCAAAACAAAAATTATATAATAGGTGCAAAAATGGTTCGCGTAAGCCTATTTGAAGTTGATTCAACCTATGGATTGAACAAATGACCAGAGTAGTAATCATCAGCATGAACCAAAATTTTCAAAACTAAAATCTTTCCGCTTTTTCTGGGCTCTATTTATTTTTATGTTGCCAAATTTGTTTTTCGTAGTTTGGCTAAACTGAAAAACATCAAAATCAAGATGGAGGTGACGCGTCCTTTTTTATGAGAAACCTTTTAAAATAAGATAAAATAGTTTTGTGCCTGTGAGCATTGGATTCTATGCGGATAGCTTACAACTGATCACATTCACTATTTAGTTTCATGTAAGTGAATTGTTTTGCCCTACTTGCTTTATATTATTCATATTTAGCACCGGCATCGTTATGTTTTGGTACAGATTTTCATTTATATTTCTCTTTTGGGATAGAAGCCTGAATAAAATCATGAATTCTTGTTAAAATATGGGGCCAAAAATAGCTTGAAGATATGTGTTATTATATTAAATGCTATTTATTAACAGCTAGAACAACAAAATAGCATCTGCATATTTGCTAATTCAATTGAAATTCAAGTACAATTCAAACGTTAAGGTCACAAACCCCAATACAGTTGCGAGTAATAACTAAACTGAAATGGCCACATGAGAGGCTGTTGTACAATAGGGGGGTGGGTGCACTTACACCGTGCAATTCCTGTTGTCGAACTCAACTAGGCTCTAAAGAGATGTGTCAATAAACCTGCTATACAGTATATGCTCTGAAACTAGTCGTGTCAGTTGATGTATGCTTTTTGCCATTATACAGTAGATTATGTTGTTTGTTGTTGTTGTCTATGATTATAAATAGCGTAGAGAGGCTAATTAGTCTTTCCATATATCACTATATTAATCACATTTAGTCTATGCACTACGAACTATTTCGCGCAACGAAAGGCTCCTATCGACTCCATTTCCTAAATAGGACCGTTTAGTCTGTTATACTCCAATAGTCCTTTCTGAAGTAACGAATTTCTTCCTATCTCCAGGGTCCTATGTTGAAGAGTGATGTCGTTCCATCCTCTGGTGTTGTACCCGGGATTGTCCGAGAATCGCTGTAGTTTTACCGTTTTAGGTAACTTGGCATCAGTCCTTTTTTGATCTTGTGTATAAACGTTAAGGCGTCGGTCCAGACCATATGATCCACTGATAGCCACCCGAGTTCTCTTAACATTTGGGAAATCGGGGTATCATAACTAGCTTTCAATATCACTCTCATTGCTTCATTTATTAAAATTTGTAAGTCCTTATTTGTAAACCTTCCATGAAGAATAGTGTCGAACAATATGTAATATGAGGTTTTATTAATGCGTTGAAAACTGGTTCCTTGGTCTTCCGAGGTAGTATGAACTGTAATCTTCTAAATAGGGACAATTTCATTTTAACTTTTGATTTAATTTTTTCCATGTGTGCCTTCATATTTAGTCGATTATCGATTATTACTCCCAAGTACTTAAACTCTGTTACCACTCAACAATCAACACCTCAGGTCATTGTACGATTTTCCTACTAAAATCTTGTCACCACAAACTTGAAGCTAGATATTTAGATTTTGGAATAAAAAAAACAAGGCAATTTAGACCTTTCCCTTCCTCTCATAGCTGATTTGCCTCGCTTATCCCGAATTAACGTATTACCCAAGGGTTTGATCTAATAAGTACATTTAAAATAAGCATTTCACGGTCCACAATATAACTTGGCTTCTGTCCGATTTATGAACTGTGAGGATTTAGATACGGACGTGAAGAATTAAATAAAACGGTAATAAAGAAACATAAATGTATGAAGACACATTGTTATTCATTTCAATGGCAGTTCTTAATTAATACAACTGCTTATTTCGTTGAAATACATTGGAAGCCATCCCGCTTCGTGACACCTCTACTAGACAATGTCCTAAAATAAATTATTTGTACAAAATTTGAGCTTCATTAACGTGCCATTGTCAACATTGGCTTTTAAATGCGTAGTCATAAAGTACCCGCCTTGCATCGTTTAATAAATTAATTGTCCTAAAAATAAATTATAATTTAACTGACAGTCCGATCTCTCTCTTCGCCTTCTGGTTCAGGCGTATTGTAAATTGGCTTAAACCCTCCTATTAGCTCAGGCTTAAAGTTTTCAAAATTAAACGTTGTGCTATCTACAGGTTTGTCCGTTGTTTCTTCTGAATTCCCACTGCTGTTTTCAGGTTTGTGTAGAAAGTTCCAGCCTTGGTTTCCCTGTTGCGCGCTGCTGCTGGCTTGAAACGGCGCTTGGAATCCAGTCGCTTCCTCTTTCTCCTCTTTGACATCTAGAGGCATTGATACTGTTACTATTTTCCCGTTGGAAATTCTCTCGTTAACGTTAAGGCTTGGCCTGACCAGCGACGGGTTCTCTTCGTTAAGGCTGACTGAAGTTACTTGACCCTGTCGGTTTTTATCCGGCAGTGTGTGCATTACAGCGCCCAGAGTGAATTCAGAAGCGTTGGTGTTTTTGAGCACTGTATGATACTGCGTGGGTGGTGCTCCCGTGTCCTCTTTTCGCATTATCAAGGACGGTTCTTCGTAAGTTGATACCTAAAAATAGTCATTTAATTCAAATGATGTTCAGAGCTGTTCAGAAATGTTTGCTCAAAGCTAAATTTCTACTGAGATTTTAATCATAGACTAATAAATGATGTTATGTTATTAAAAAGAAGAAAAGTTCTCGTCATTTTGATGCATAGTATGTGGTCATGACTAAACCAATTAGCCACAGTTTTCAAACTCTTCCGACCTGACACCCTCAGTGATCGTTATTTTTAACAAATCGAGTTCCATAACAGTGGCCGATATAGTTAGTATAGGGGCGGCACCATAATGCTCATCACAGCGTAGAGCAGTATATTTTCTAATTTATGACACCTTATTTATCGGTCGATATTTCATGAGGAATTTGACTTTGCGCAAAAATGGAAAATGGAGGGCTTATTTGCTCGTTTGCCTAAATGCTGTTCCATTGTCACTAAGTCAGAGCTATAATGGTATTGGTTATTATATCTGATACCGTGCATACTATGTTAAGATTGTACAGCCCGTAGGAAAGTGGCAGCCCGAAATTTAATACATTTCATTTTTTATTTAATTAACTAAGCATGTTATTAAAGATTTGGCTCATAAAAGTTGTAGAAGACATATAATAAGGTATTTTTAGTTTTCGAAATTGTATTTTTTTTATAAAATCGATTATACGTGAAAAGTTATTGTATATAAAATATTTGCATGTTTCTGAAAATACTACAATTTCGAAAATAAAAAATATCTTATAATATGATGCTTGAAGTAGTCTTCTATAACTTTGATGAGCCTAATCTTTAATATCATGCTTAGTTAATTAAATAAAAAATAACAAGTGTTAAATTTCGGGCTACCAATTTCCTACGGGCTGTACACTCTTTAATTAACATCGTGTACAACATAATTAATGTACCTATTTTTCTAAGTGAAAGTTTCAATAATGTAATTTATTTTAACATTTAGGGCTATTATTAAAATGTTGAATGAAATTGAAAACATAACTGTCAAGTACTAGTAGTTATGTAATTTCTGAGTTATTTGGGGATATTTAATGAGAGCATTGCATTGCATATTATTTCTTAGCGTTTCTAAAATCGTTTACTATTTCAAATCCGAAATTCCAAGTTTAAAAAAGAGCCAAAAATAAGCATTAACTTTGTATAAAATTAAAACTCACCTGATTCCATTGATTATTGCTTTGCATATGCAAATTCATGTCTATCCTTTCCTGTTTCTTGTGTGGAACTTTGGCCCCGCTTGGCATATAGTCCTGAATGTTGGCCATCATCTCTTGTTGTGATTCTTTCGGACCAGTAGGCATGTAGTCCTGCAAGTTTGGCCGAACTTCTTGCAGTTTCACAGGCTCCTTCTTCTGATCTTTCGGTCGTTCCTCAGGCGTCACAAATCCATAAGGAAAATCTGGCTTAGGCCTCTCAGTTTTCTTTTTTGAAGGCTTTAACAGAGGAACTTGATCCACAGTCTGGTTATAGTTATACTCAATTTTTTCTGGGTCTTCTATTTTTATATTACTGTTGAACGGTGTTTTAATAGGATACACCAAGTAGACATCTTTTTTGTCATCTTTGTATGGTTTGTATGCTGGAGGAACTAGTGGGACAGACGCATCCAGTTGGTCTTCTCTTGTAGTTGGCATCTGATGTTTTTTAACAGCTTGTGTCTGCTGAAGCATTTGCAAAGTTGTTACCGGCGTTCTTTGTACTCGTCTTTGAAGTGATTCGGGGGGTGGTGCGACAACGCCAAATCGCTTTTGCATCATCATTTGCTCATATTCTGGAATTTTCACCCGGTTTGTTATAAATTTTGGCACTATTTCCTCTTCCACTTCAAAATCTCGATGCATCAGTGTATCGGGTTCGCTTTGTATTCTGTAGGGAAAATTTTCTTGTCTACGGTTCGGGGGATACCGTTGTGGCCGTCCGTTTCCAGGTAGTTTTGCGTTAGGTCGGAACTGAGGTAAAATATTCGGGAGATTGGGTTTCGGCTTGGACTGGAAGTTGACTTCGTTGAAATTTTTTCGTACTGGTGGCCCATTTTGCTGGGGTACTGGCTTTCGGAACCTCGTAGGTACATTTCCCGGTGGTATTAAATTCTGGGACATTTGCGGTGGTAGAAGAGGCTGACGTCCGCTTTGTGTATTTACCAGAAAGCTTGGCTTCCCGTTCTTTTCCCAGTGTGGTCTGGGATAGCTCGAAGCTACTTCTTGTTGCTTCTCCTGTTCTGGCATTTCTGACGAGACAGGAGACGAAGGAAGGTTGGTGGTAGTTGACGGAGGCTTCGTTGGTTCCGTTGGCGGCAGCTCTTGAAATAAAGGTATTGGCGTATTTTGAGCTTTCTTCACCTGATTCTCGTTCATTTCTGGGTTCAACTGCGGTTTCGGGAAAATAACGTACTCTCCTGGTTTCGGTTGTGTCTGGATACCATCAAAGTCATAATCAACTGATAATTCGACGTTTGTTTGCTTGTTATTCGTAGGCCTGTTATCGAAGAAGCCATAATCCTCATCTTCTTCTTCTGTTGATGGTTCTGGTCTGTAGTAATTTGGCTTATTCGTTGGTTTATAATACTCATCACCCTTCACAGGCTTTGGTCCGAACTGTGGGTAAGGCCTTTTACTTGGTGGAATTTCTGGGCTGCCCTGGGGTGGTTTGGGTGGAGGATTTAAAAACCCTAGCCTCGGTGGTTTGGGTTTATGGCCTAGTAATTCATTTTGTGGTGATGGTGGAGGCGGGTAAAATTCGGGTGGTTTCAATTGGGGTTTGGCTGGTTTAGTGTTGAACGACGTTCCCACAATGTAGTGGTTTGGGTCTGGTCGGTGGAACTGAGGGCTGGGAATAAATTCGTGGTCTTCGTGAACTTCTGGTTCAGCCGGAATTTTGTGGAAGTGATTTGGAGGGTGTGATGACTGCTCCTTCGGGTCGTCGACGTCGTCCCCGACCACCTGCAATGATTTAACAGGAGTTGAGAAATAGGCAGGGCAAAGGAACCGTTGAATTAAAATGTGCGCATGTTTCATCACTGTATATACTTGAATGTATTTGTTTTACCCATGAACATCCTCAGAGGCTCATTACATTTGCGCAGGTTCATGAGCACAATTAGGACCAATGTGGTTCTTCCAAATCACTCCCTGAAGCTGACGGAAAATCAGGACATTTATGTAGGCAGTAAGCAAGCTCTTTAATATTTTACCTCATGATTTGAAAAATGCTCCATCTTCCAAACTATTTCGCAAACATCTAAAAACACTCTTAACGGAGAACTTCGGTCAATGAATTTGTTAACTTTATGACACAGGCCTTATAGCCTACGATGTTACGGTGCCTCATTATTTTGTATTATTTATATTGCACCCAACAATTTCAATGTATTCTTCTAATACCTTTGAAATAAACAGTATCTTATCTTATCTTTCATAAGTGAGAAAGAAAAAGTAAACTTGTAAACTTTTTTAATAATTGAAATGTTGTTTATTTACTTTTACTTAATTAATTGCTAAATTTCTACTTTTCCTGAGTTTCCCCACTTCAGCATAAGGTATTGAGTACCCCTAATAGATAATAGGGATTAGTTTTTCATTAAAGGGGTTTCGATACAAACTTTGTTTTTAAGCAAGTTTAGGTGCGATAATGAATATACAACAAGAAAGGATAGTTTAACAAGTACCTCGCTAAAAGGTAATTTGTTTGCTATCTCAGTCCTACAACCTACAGTACCTATGGTAGGGGGAATCCCTTTGTAATCAAATTTGACAGGATATATAGATAGCTAGCAATAAAAAATTGGTAGGAAGAAGTGTTGCCCTACATTTTGATATAGGTATATGCTGCCGTGCCGCCGACCCTCCCTGAGGACAGAGGCGATGTAAAAGTAAATGTAAGTATATGTATATACATATATGTATATTGTGGCCGTTGGAAATACCGATTGACCACAATTATGGAAGTTAATTTGTATATAAAAACTGAAAGTGAAGCTGTTCCATAATCGTGGACGCTCTATTTCTGCCGGCCACGTTCTATGTGCCAAAATGTAGAGGAACACTTTCTATCTACTTAATTCCTCAATGATAGCTCTCTACAATCGGATATTTCCTATAAAATTAGACTTAACTCACAAAAATGATTGTGGGGTAATCTATGGGTAAAGGTTAATTGCAATTGCAATATTATTTAACAAAGGGTTATTCACATCACATCACAGTCATCGAACAATCAGGGCGGAGCCCATTATCAGGAGAAGGGGCGACATTTTGGGAGTGGGTGCTACTGCTGCTTACTCCGACTAATCCTGTGATAAATCGGGTAGTCTTATAAATTAGTTACCTGAAAGCTGGCCGACATGCCAGGTGGTCTAGGTATCGGTCTAAACGGTCCATCGGCCACATCAAAAGGACTTGCCGCAAGTGAAGATGCAACGAAGTGACCTGGATGTCCTCCAGGCTGGCCTTGAACCGCTCCCACCGTGAACTCCGTTGTATAATCCGCCGCTGGATATTTGGACGGCCTGTACGGTTCCGGTCTTCGACTTGTCGTCAGCACTTCCCGCTCTGTTGAACTTGATTTGGCTGGCACCAGCACTATATTCACATTCTCCTCTTTCCTATCGGTACTGACTATAATTGGCTTTCGTTCATCCTTTCTGGTAGGCTGAAACATAGGTCTCGGCACTTCTGTTTCATCCTCCTCGAAAACAGGCGCCGGTTCTTTGGTTGTTGGTCTTCTGTATTGTTCTGATGTTGAAGGTATAACAGTGGTGGTCGTCGTTGAGGGAGCTTCAGTCGTCTCAATTTTAGTGGCTACCACTACCGCAACTTTTTCTTCCGGTCGTTTTAGCTTATCTTTCGAAAGATTTGGGTATCGTATCTTGTACTTGGATGTGCTGGTCATAGTCGTTGTTGTGGGCTTGGGGGTAGTACTTGTTGTTGGTAATTCAGTATCGTAGTCGTAATATTCGTATTCTGGCTCTTTAGGAGCTGGCTCTGTGGTTTTTGGCATTGATGTAGTTGTGGGAATGGTTTGAGGCCTGGGTGTTGTAGGTTGGGGTGTTTGTGTCGGTTTAAGTGGATTTTCTACTGGTTTGATGTGCGCAGGGTACGCTCCATAGTCATAGTCGTATTCTTGAACTGGAGCGGGATCTGTTGGGAATGTTCTCACGGGGGTCGTTTTGACTGTGGTTGTTGATGTTGTAGTTAAAGGTGTAGGAGTAGTTCTGATTGTGGTTGTAGTCCTTTCAGGTGTAGGTGTAGGAAGCCTTGTTGTCGGTCTCTCCGTTTCCACTTTAACTCCTGCTTTATTTCCATACCCTCCAAAATCAGCACTCAATCCTATGGCTGAGTCATCATATTCAAGTGTTCCAAAATCCATAGGATTTTTTATTGTTGGGTGCCTAATTGCAGTAGGCTGTGTGGTGGATGGCCGCCTTGTTGACCAGTAACTCGGCCGTTTCGAAGTGGTCGAGGCGGGATCATATTTGTGATTCGAATATTTGCCGTTGTTATTTTTATCATATTTGCTGGCTCCCATTCCTTGTATTTTAGTATTGGCGTAAGACCCAGAGATTAGCGGAATAGCAGTGTCTTTGGTGCTGTAATGTACCGGTAAATTAATGAAGTTGTAATAATCTGGGGTATTCTGACTAGGTTTAACCTCATTCTGTTGTACATCTTGTCGGTCTATGTTTTCCTTTTTGAATAGTGAATTATCTAAATTGTTTGGAACTACAGAATGCCATTCATTATTGCTTTGATATTTCACTTCCTTGTAAGGGTCTCTCACTTCTTCTGTGTAACTTTGTTGAGTGACTGGTCTTTGTGTCTTCTCTACTTCTGTCGTGGTTGATGTAGTAGTTGACTTCTCTGTTACCATGTCTTGCCATTGAGCTGGAACTTTCGGTTGAAAGGAGCTTTCATAATACGACGGGTTCTCAGGCTGTCGAACCGGCTGTGGATGTGTTACTGGTCGTTCATTAACCCGGTTGGGAGGAGCATTATAGTACTGTGAACTGTACCTCTCGGGCGGCTGTTGGTAAATGCTATTCTTTTCTGGGTATTGCTGATGTACATGAGGTCTCTCTGTGGGTCTTCTAAGAGTTGTTGTCTCCGTTATTCTTGGTGGGGCCATTGTCGGCCTTGTTGTAATTCGCATTTCTGTCGTGTACATTGGGGTTGTAGTATAAGTCGCATGATGCCTATATGGAGAATTGGGTCTTACTGTTTCTTCTTGTAAGAAATTTGCGGGTTGTTGTCTAAAAGGAGGAGACAACGGTTTCTGGACAGGTCTCCTGCTTTCTTCTTGTGATTGTTGTCTAAAAGGAGGGCTAAATGGTTTTTGAGGAGGCCTAACAGTTTCTTCTTCTACTTTTTTCTCCTCTGCTCCACCACCGAAAAGACTCTCAAAAATACTCATAAAACTATCTTCCTCCTTTGGTGCTGCTGTTGTTGAAGCTGGCGTGTAACCTCTAGGTGGGGCCGCCATGGGTTCCTCATCCTCATAATATTCTACATCTGATCGCCTAACAGGATCTCTGTAATCATCTTCGTACTCCTCGTCTCTAGCCTCAATAGGAAGATCCTCCGATGGAATCCGACTTCGGATATCCTCGTGCAGTTCTGCAACCTTTTTCGCTTCCTCCCTATCGCGAGCATCATTGACGGTTTGAACATCGACTGTCTTTGTCTGAAAATCGACATTCCCCGTTACGGGGTCGGTTTTCAGGGAGAATGGCTGGCCCCCGAAGATTTGGGGGGCTTGGAATACGTTCCCTGATCCAATTTTCAGGGTTCCTGGCACTACGTCTTCGAGATTGGTGGCATTGGGGTGCGACTGCGCAGTTGTGTTGCTGGATGCGGTTTGGTTCTGGCAGTGGATTGTTGTTAGGAACATTAATGCTGTGAGGGTCTGCCCCCATCTTTTCTCTTTATCCATTCTGTGATCTGTAACAAAAGATGACACATTTATTGGTTTTGTGTTGCCAATGTCACCGGCTGAGTTAAATAAGGCATTGTAAAGTGAGTCGGGACTAAAATTCAAATGAATTTCAAATTCTATTGTGTCAGTATCGTTCTAAACTAATACCGGAAACACTACAATTATTTCTAAAGCAAATTCGGAACCTGGGCGATTCGAAGAAACCCCATTGTAAGCTCTGCCATCGCCTGACAATTACATCCAGATGATATTTCTGCTGTCCAAGCTTTGTAAACATATTTTCCTTGGGATTTGTTAGGTAGTGGAAGGGTGGTTTGGAATCGCCCTTATTCGTTGAGTTGTTAAAATACTATTCGAACAAAAGGTAAAAGGTGCGCTGGGAAAATTTGAATTTAACCAGCGCGAGTGCTCCTAATGTCTATAGAGTCTAGACACATTTGAGCGAGTCATGAAAACATCACTTCCAATGGTTGTTAAATTATCTGTCCTAATAATGACATCACTATCCTTTGTTGTTTTTTTTACTTGGAGAATTTCTCTCTGTCTAGATACGTGTATGATGATGAGTTTGAGAGTGAAAATATGACCTAAATTTGTTGGAGCATGATCGCATCATCAAGATGTGTGTTCATGTCTCATATTACAAAGTTCGTGAACACATTGTATTGTACTCGCAACTTAATACAATTTCAACATTAAGAGCGTACGTCCCGTAGGAAGTAGGTAGCCCGAAATTTAATACTTTTTTTTTTTTTAATTAACTAAGCAAGCTATTAAAATATTGGTTCATTTAAGTTGTAGAAAACTACATTTTGCATAATTTAACTGGGTATTATTAATTTTTGGTTTTGTAGTTTTGACATCTTACGCGAAATCTTAGCGCTCAATCATTTCTTTGAAAAAGCTACGGTAGCAAAAACTAATAATTCCATGCATGAAGTAGTCTTCTACAACTTAAATGAGCCAAATCTTTAATATCTTGCTGTATTAATTAATTAAAAAATAAGAAGTCTGTAAAAATAACGGATTTTGGTGTATCTACCTATTTCCTACGGTACGTACACTCTTAAGGAACAGCCTTATACCCCTACCAGAGTCCCACTATTGGTTTTAGCAAAAAGTGAAAATTTCACTGGAAATATCGGGTTTCAGTGCTGATTGGCCACATTTTCAATGTGTAAATTCTTCCGGGGACACCAAATACTCAGTGCCATTCAAATTTTCTCTGTTTTTATTTTTAACCCTAGGAGTTTGTTAATTATTACTAAACGCCATAGTTGGCCCGCAGATGTTCCTTTGTGCCCACAGGTCAGGCTTTATACTTAAATAATATGTCCCCTAAGGAGATTAGAACATCAGCTTTCCACGACGGACGACCGTAACGCTGAGTCTATTACCTGATTGTTGTGGCGTCGATAAAGCGGTGACCTGATTAATGATTAGTATGGTACAGTTTGCATTGGCAATGAGGACCGGGTGCGGAAGAAGGGACTTGGGTACTTAAATGGTACCTAACGGTACCCGTGTCTATGTCCTTGGCGGGCAGTTCACTGTTACTAGTCCCGATGTCGTGAAGGCTGACCCAGCACCCAAGGCCGCCTCCTAATCTTCTAATCTAGCCCAAATGTCTTAACCCTTTCAAGTGCATCGCTGTGTTTTTGTTATCGCTTTAACCTCATCGCATTAATTTTTACTAAATCTGTCTGTCAGTCCCTGGCAACGAAGGCACCAAGATCCCTAGCAACGCGCAGAGATAAGTAACTATGGTTTCGACTTACCCTATTTTAGGGAGTAATGATTTCATCGCACCTATTGAGACCATTGTTCAACTTTATATTTTCATGGCACACACCTTAGCCTAAAACCACCCCTTGTCTAAAATGTTAAATACATACTTTATGTATCAAGGCCGTAGCCATGATTTCTTTCTGTGCAGTGTGCAGTGGCGGCGCTGCGGGGGTGCTTAGAGGCCCCCCACCGCCAGGCCAACATATTTTGCATGTTGTTATATAACAGAATTTTTGTAATTCAGAAATGTCGGGATCAAAACTGGTTACATGTTACAAGTTAATTACTTTCCTTATACCTACTTCCAATGATAAATGTTTTGTTTTTTCATTGGCCCCCCAGATAGAAGTCATGCCCCCCCCCTCGCCTTAAAAATTCTAGCGCCGCCACTGGCACTGTGACTTCCGTAGATATTATTCTATTTTTGATGCACAAATTGATCATGGAAATGTCTTGATCAAGTTCGTTAACCAGGTAGATCCGCCATTTTTAAAAGATGGTGGCCGATCAAAACCTTGAATGAAAAACGTTCTACAACTTTCCTTAGCTCTGGCAGCTGTGTCAGCTAATGGACCAAGTCCTGTTTTTGCTGTGCTCTGGTCCGAAAGTCGGTGCGTTTTGCAAAATCACAAAGGTAGGATTTGATATACTATTACTTTTATAGTGTGTATTACACAGGAATCAGAGATAGGAATAAATGCGAAAATGGATACGAAATGTCAAGGGAAAATATCTGCGGAAGATTGCTGTTGGAGCAATATGGATGGCGTTTGTGGAAGAAGCGATGGGTAGACAAAAAAGTGTACAAGGCACTTCAGAATGAAAATGCGGTGACTCAGAGTGACTTTGTTTTTAATATATTTGAGGAACGAGAGATTTTTATCATGGAAGCATATCTGTAAATGGTAGCTGCTGGTGCATTCGAACAAGTAAAGGCTCTGCTTGTAGAGGGAAAGGTATAGAAGCCACTTCAAAATGCACTTCTACGAAATGACGGTGACTCAGAGTGACTTTGTAATATTTAGTGGACAAGGAATTTCAATTGGGGAATGACTCATTAAGATATTATTGGACGCAATTAAGTAAAAGTGTGTGTTACAATGACTTTGAGATTTGCGGCAGCTGGCTGTGTCAGAGCGCGCTACTGGCCAGATTTGCTTGGGTGAAAGCCCCTGGCCCACGGACACGCTGAACAGGTGCTGAGCCATACGGCACAGCCTACGGTCCCTCACCCGTGAATCTTGTCCCTGTTTTATCATCAAAACGCTGTAACTGACCGACACTGAGGAGCTAATGACATTCAGAAAGTATTATAACAATAATAACAATAAAATATAACAAATATCATAGCTCAATGAAAGGCATACGTGTTGAGAATTTAGTTGGCGGACTTTCCTTTTGGTGTGTGGCCAGCGGTCAAGTTTGTCATGTCCCTAAGGGTGGCTAAGGAAAGTGGGATCTGAAAGAAGCCGCTGGAGTTCTACTAGTATGTAGGAGAGATCAAGGCCGTGCCCAGGTTTTGATTGGGGGGGGGGGGGTCCAAAAATGTTTTTTGCGTAATTTATTAATGAATGAATTCTTCAAACAATACAGGTTTACATAAGAAAATTTATTTCGGGAGGGGGGGGGGGTCCGGACCCCTTGGACCACGTATGGTATAAAGGTACAAATTTCTGGGGCAACCTGCCACGTCTTTGCAATGGCTAGTCATGGGAGGCAGGCATGGCTGGTGGCCCCATAAATTAAAAAATATATTTTTGGCGGGAAGCAACAGCCTACCATGTGCATTGTCTTTCTTCTTTATTTCTTATGTATTTTATTGAATTTTGCTCTTTTATATCAAATAATAACTTTAAACATTAAACTGGTAAATCTCGCTTAAAATTACAATATTTTAAAGCTTTAGAAATTATTTTTAAAAATGAAATATACAACGGGACAAGCTATGTGAACATTTTTTAAACATTATTTTTAAAATTATTCAAAATATTTAAACAAATGAGATCTACAACGGAAAAGGCCATGAAAACATGAAAAAAAGTATCAATGCAAATGGCTGCTTGAATCCTGAAAAATTATCACCTATATTTAGCTTATAATAATAGTTACATGGACAAAAAATAGACATGATAAGATATGCTGATGATATAGCCTTGATCGGGGAAAGCGAAGAAGAACTGCTTGAATCTTTGGTTACAATGCAGAATGTTTTGAAAGAATACAATATGAAGCTAAACAAGGCAAAGACGAAGACTATGGTGGCCAGCCGGGAAGAAACCCTAGCTAATGTCGTCCTAGAGGGGGTAACTCTAAAGAACGTCAAGTCCTTCCCATACCTTGGTAGTGCGATTACACAAGATGGAAAATCGGCACAAGAAATCTCTACCAGAATACATCTTGCAAGAGTGGCATTCAACAAAAAATCCAAAATGTTTGAATCAAATAATATTGACATGAAAATAAGAAAATGAATGCTTAAAACACTGGTATGGAGTATACTGCTGTATGGCTGCGAAACTTGGTGCATACATGAAAGTGACAAAAAGAAACTAGAGGCCTTTGAGATGTGGTGCTACAGGAGAATGCTGCAAATTTCATGGCGAGACCATATCGCGAATGAGGAGGTGCTTCGTAGGCTAAACGAAAAAAGAACATTAACGATAGCTATATCTACGAGGAGGGCCAGATTTATAGGGCACCTTATCAGGCATGAAAGCCTTCTAAACACCATTGTTGAAGGCTCAGTCGAGGGCACAAACCACAGAGGCAGGCCGAGAAAGGAGCACATGGAGGACGTAATGGCGGACATGGAGTGCGGGACCTACTGGGAAATGAAAAGGATCGCGAAAGACAGGGAGGAGTGGAGAAGAAGAGTCAAGTTGCTGCAAACCAATCGATAGATTGTAACCCCACCAGAAGAAGAAGAATAATAGTTCCAAGTTACACATACAGTTTATACAGAACATCCGTGGATGAAACATGGTGGCTTCCGCTTTTCATACCTTAACCTAGAGTTCTAAATAGGAGAGATGGGACGTTCGCTCCCGTCAAAAATGTTTGGGACAACTAGGCAAGTCTTTTCAATGGCTGGGTCATATGAGACGTGGCCCTAAAATTAGAAAATATAATAATTTTCTTCGGGAAGGGAACGTCCCATCTTTCCTATATAGAACTCTAGCTTTACCAATTTACCACCAACGATGGTTGAACCCACTCTTGGTTGTTGTTTTTATTTATTTTTCTGTGTTAATTCGGGGGGGGGGGGGGGTTGTCGAGACTCGAGACTCGACACTAAAGGAAATTTTTTTCCCATCGGGCCTGGGTCGGGCGTTCACCCAACTATAATGTGTGCCTTCAGTAGTAGGCTGCCGGGTATTTTTCAGACCACGAGCAGTGGTGAAGAACAGGGTTCCTCTACCAGTCCTCAGACCCTAAAAGATAGGTTGTCACGCCATCATCAATAATCAGCCCCAGTTTCCTAGGTGTGATACGTGAGTTTCTTCCACTCCCCCTGTCTCTCCCCTTCTGATTATTTAACTCATCCTCTGTTGCCAGAATCCAGTCATCTGAGGTCGTCCTCAATCTGGTTTCTGTATCTCTGCCTTGGTCTTCCTCATGTTCGGGTTTCCTATATTTCTTGCTCGAACCGCTTCCTTGCGCACCAGTCGCTTTACGCGTCGGAACCTTTGGATTCTCCTCGCAATCTTCTCATCAATGGCTCTTCCACCCCGAACTCTCCTCTCATCCCTTCATTTCTTACCCTAATCGTTTCTTGTTCCCTGACGGCCTGCTCTCAGCATGAACTTCGTCGCTATCTCCAGTAGTTGTCTTTCATTGTTCTAAAGCTCGTTCCCTCATGCCATGTCAATGACGAACAAGTTTTTATATTCTTCGATTGCCTGTTGTTGTAGGATAGTTGGCGAATACCCAAGAAACCTGCCTTTGAATATTTATAGAAGAGCCTTATTGTACTATAGGCGTTTACTCCGAGGAAATTCGTAGAAGTCACTTAGTTGTCGATGCATCGCTAATATATGGAAACTCAATGTGGTTACGGAGTTGTATTGCAAAAGAATTCGTAGATTGTGGGCAATTGTCCAGGAATTCCAGCCTGGATAATGGAGTTTTACTTTCTGGAGTCGACAATGCCGTAGTAGTTAGGATTCCCGGTAATGCTGTGAATCACTGTACTGCCCGCACTTTCGTTTTTTATGAAAACCTGACAAGTCTGTCTAGGTTTTTTTCTCTCATCTGAGTATAGTAACCTAGTTGAGATATATTGTTTCACGACCTCCAATAGGTCGTCTTCTTTGTTGTTGCACATATTATGTAATTGCAATTAATTGTTTCGATTTTATTTTTCCCCGGAGTGGCGTCGTTGCTTTATTACTCGCATAATAGTAGATGGTCGTAGTTTGTTCTTGTGAGTTAAATGTTAAGCAATGCTGTACTATTAGGCGAGTGCTGAATTATTCTATTCTGCTAATTCTACGTCTTGTTTGGAGGCTATATTGATATTGGTAGAGATTGAGGGTAACCTGCGAGAAAGATGTTAGTGAGACAAGGGACCGTCATGTCTGGTGAGAGGTGGTGCGTGAGGTCAAAGGTCACCCCGAGCTGTAGCTTCGGAAGGCGCCTTTTCCACCGATCGGCTAGGGCTAAATACAAATACAGTGACGTGGTAACAGACATTCAAGACTTAGGCGGGGTTTCCACAGACCTTGCATTGCAGAATGCAAATGACATTGACAGAAATGTTTGTTTCTCTTTTTATAGAAATCTATTAAAATTGATTAAAATGTTTGTAATTAGCATATCCCATGACGCCATTTTTTAATTTTAGTTCGTTTGTTTGTGATTTTGCTCTATGATCATTGATCAATTTTAACTATGGCATAGAGTAAAACAAACATTTCCGTCAATGTCATTTGCATTCTGCAATGCGAGATCGGTGGAAACCCCGCCTGAGTCTTGAATGTCTGCTACCACGGAACCGTTTTTCTATTTAGCCCTAGCCGGTCGGTGGAATCGGCGCCGAAGGAGATGATGATAATATGGAAATCGTTCCTCATCTGTACCCATACAGCTAATAAGATTGATATAAGGCTTATGAGGCAACCCAAGATACTATTCTAGTCAATTTCATGAAATTATAACTCGTTTCCTGGTCTGTGATGGACGAGGGAAATTTTTTTACCCAAATTGCCATCAAAATTAATGTTGTTGGTAATGTCGCTTGGAATAGTCCAGAACTGCATTAAGAAACGAAAGGTTATGGCTGGAAACTCGATATAAAGGAAAAACATTCACGAGCTTATGGGTATTTTACCTTCATCCGTAGGTTTGTCGCTGACATTCCAAATATAGAGCACTGGGGAGAAAAGGAAGGATCGTCTACCAGTTCTCACTCTTAGACCCTCATCCAAGAGGTTGTCGTGCCACGATGTAAATGATATGAGTTAGTTAGCAACATCCATCTTTTGTATTATACCGTTGGGTTTAACTTACCCGGTTCTTCTTCTACAGTACATTGTCGTGTACATTTTTGTCCTTATCTACCACCAACCATCTCTTTCCAACATACTACCAGGAAAATCAACCAAAGACATGGAGAGAACATTGACAAGTGGCATCATAGCCGGAATGAAAGCAACGACCGATGATGATTCTATGCAAATATATGTACGAACAGGTTGACATTTCCACAAGTATACAAGTTGCACCGTTTCTGATTTTTACATTGCTCACGTGAAAGCATCCTGTTTGCTTGCTGGATGGTTTATGGGACTTGTTACATTGTTTTCCCGTATCGCCATTTGAAATCTTGTCTTTGATATGATGACCAATATGGTCAGAGAGGGTTTCTATGGTTTTCCAAAAAACTGACCTTATTGGCAGGGCAGGGTGAACAAGAGTTGTCATTGTAGGCATTTTATGATGTAATCACCATAGAAAGGATTACTGTTTTATCGCACTAATTAAAGATTTTGTAGGTATAGACTATAAATTTCCCTTGGCGCCAATACAGTATCGAAAGGTTTCACTAGAACAAATCTAACAACAACGCCCTTTGATTGATAGAAAACCACGATTAATAGTTGTTGTTGTTTCTAACGCCTGCTTTCAGCATTTCTGCTTTAAGCAACCCTGTCAGCCTGGCGGGGGGAGTGAGTCTGTTTTTTAACTTGAGGCACCCAAAGGGCAGACTCTATCACCTCGGGGAAAGGGGAGTTGACTAACTAAACGAACAATAGTAAACCAGTAGGCAAATTTTTTCATGGGATTTTTCCAACTGTCAAGAAATTGTTCGGCGTTGCTCCAAGTAAAATGGTGGCGACATAGTGATACAGGACTTTACAAATTTGTAGGTTCCTAGGATATACTTGTAAAATATTTTCAACGAAACAGGACGGAACCTCGGCTACGGGTTTAGACATCAAGAAAGTGACCTAGCTAGAGACCATTAAAATCCATGGGTAGGAAGACTTTGGTTAAGTCAAGGCATTAAGGACGTGTTAGATGATGATAGATTCACAAGATTTTCTACAAAATATTGTAAATATAAATTGGTCGAAATGGGTGGTAAAGAAAAGTGACTTCATAATCACTACTACGAGTATAGTATTAAAAAGAGGAATTTGTAGTGGATTAAAGGGAAACCCCTGCAGCCTGATCGGGGCGTTTATAATACCGGTATTTATTTAATCCACTGGTAAACAAGACAATTTTATAATGGGAAGTGCTATCCAAAATTTGTTTGTTTACAGTTATAATCCTAGGGTATTTATTTAACCCCGGTATTATAAACGCCTCGATCAGACTGCTGAAGGGACCCTTCTAGGGTGAAAAGAGTGATTTACCTAGGTAGAAAGTGACGTACCTAGTGTCTATCATATTACTTGTACATGCGTAAGAACACTTTAAGTGAGTCAAGGTACCAACTACCAAGAACGTATTGCATATTCAACATATTTTCTACGAATTAATGTGTATAGTAATTAGCGGTCCCTATTGGATGAAAGGGGTGATATAAATAGACTAGGTGACTTCCGTGATCCGCTGATACTGAGACATAGAAAGTCAAAGTAACACGAGGACAATAAATTCAAAATATTTTCTGCCAATAATATGTAAATAGTAACCTCTATTGGGTGAAAGGGGTAATATAGAATGTGACTTACGCAGTCTCAACTAAAATTCGTTGACATTGGGACTTTAAAAGTCAAATACCAAGGATACAATGTATTAAAAACATTTTCTACCAATTAGTTATTACGTAAATAACAACCTCTATTGGGTGAAAGGGGTAATTTAGAATGTGACTGACGCAGTCTCTACTAAAATTCGTTGACATTGGGACTTTAAAAGTCATATACCAAGGATGCAATGCATTAAAAACATTTTCTACCAATTATATATTATGTAAATAACAACCTATATTGGGTGAAAGGGGTAATATAGAATGTGACTTACGTAGTCTCTACTAAAATTGGGACGTTAAAAGTCAAAGTGCCAAGAATACAATACATTCAAATCACTTTCTACCAATAATATGTAAACAGCAACCCCTATTTGGTGAAAGGGGTGATTTCGAAAGTGACACTTACCTAGCAGCTAATATAATCCATGGGTACACGGAGACCTTGACTGAGTGAAGGTACCAAGGCTGCTTCCGCGGCACTACGGACACCGGGCAGGTGCCGTTCGTTCCAATGGGCCTGGAGCCTCACTCAGCCCGTGTATGTTTCAAGTTCTTAGGCAAGCTGTGTCTCATTTGCGAGGATTTGTTCGCGCCGTTATTTAAATTAGGAAAGTTCGTGTATTAAGGGACAACTTTCATTTTTTCTTTCCTATCTATACGTAGAATATGGAAAGCTTTGTGATGGTCGGAATTTTCGATTTCTAGATTTTAGTGGATTTACACGTTTTAAGGTCCCAGGAACCAAAAAAGGGGTTTTTACGAAATGTCTGTCTGTTCGTCGATTTATAGGCAAATTGTAACCTTATTATGCCCGTTGACTCTTCATCGAGTTCCTCCGTCTTCGGGGCCAGTTTCCCAACCCCAACCTATTAGATAAGTCTTTTGAAGACTTCATTAATTAAAAATATTCAAGCTTTCGTAGTAAATTTGCATTTTATTATCTGAAATATTTTTAATCTAAATAAGTACACGATAAAGTGTATGATACCGATTTTATGGAATAACAGTAAGTCCGCGGGGAAAGCAGTCTGTGTTATCGAGAAAGTTTGTTTTGTTTGTTTACGAAGTGGTCAAAAGACTAAGAGTCTTAGACGTTTATAGCTGTGGATCGAGAAAATGATTAATTTCGCAAAATAATCCCTACCACTTACCCAAAATTAGGAACGTTTTACCGTATTAATATGTTACGTAGAACATTTGCACACCAAAACCTGATATTTTTATTGACTTTAAGTTTTTATTTAATTTACTCAGCTAATTATTAAAGATTTAGTATGTTTAAGTTTTAGAAGACTATTTCGTGCATCATATTGTGAAGTATTTTTAATTTTTAAACCCAGAAGGTCATTCATGGAAATTACTGGGGGCTAAAATAATAAAATTTCACCTAGGCCTACTTTGAAATTCGTGAAAAAACTAACACACCAAATCTTAAAAATATCCATGCGGATGTAACATTTTTGATGACGTTACAATGAATGGATATACTGTATATTTCCCGTGAAATTGGATTTTATTTTTTAAAAAACTGCTGCCAATGGGTGTGTCCGAATTAATTTTAATTCCTGCTAACTAGCTTTTCCTAGAGTTTAAGTCATCGGCAAGCATAGTCAGGACATGTAGAGTAGTGGTACGGACTCTGACTTTAACCCGGAAGGTTGTTGGTTCGAGTCCTACACTTCCTACATTTTCTGGCCATGCTTCGGAGGGCATGTAAAGCAGGCGGTCCCGGGCCTTCCTAGTTGAGTGTAGGAGAGGGCTTTATAGCCCTAACTCCGCTAGGTTGCCTTAGTAATACAACAAAAAGTCTTTATTTATCTATTTATTGCTTTCGAATTTATACGCAGTATAAGGAAAGCTTTGTGATGTTGGCTTAGTAATAGAAAAAAAAAGTTCTTATTTATTGCTTTCCAATTTATACGTAGTATAAGGAAATACGGTCGAAATGTTCGATTCCGAGATTTCAACGGATTTACACGCTTTGAGGTCCCAGGAACCCAAAAAAGTGTTTTTTACGAAATGTCTGTCTGTCTGTCGTTTTGTCTGTCTGTCTGTCTGTCTGTGCGTCGATTTCTGGGCAAACTACTCGGTCGATCTTGATGAAATTCGGCATGTAGGTTCACAAAAATCATGCCTCGGAACAATTTTTGCTTTCCAATTTATACGTAGTATAAGGAAAGCTTTGTGACGGACGAAATGTTCGATTCCGAGATTTCAACGGATTTACACGCTTTGAGGTCCCAGGAACCCAAAAAAGTGGTTTTTACGAAATGTCTGTCTGTCTGTCGTTTTGTCTGTCTGTCTGTCTGTCAGTGCGTCGATTTCTGGGCAAACTACTCGGTCGATCTTGATGAAATTCGGCATGTAGGTTCACAAAAATCTTACCACGGAACAATTTTTGCTTTCCAATTTATACGTAGTATAAGGAAAGCTTTGTGATGGTCGAAATTTTCGATTCCGAGATTTCAACGGATTTACAGGTTTTGAGGTCCCAGGAACCAAAAAAGTGGTTTTTACGAAATGTCTGTCTGTCGCTCTGTCTGTATGTCTGTCTATCTGTCCGTCTGTCTGTGCGTCGATTTCCGGGGTAAACTACTCGGTCGATTATGATAAAATTTGGCATGTAGGTTCACAAAAATCATACCTCGAGACCATTTTTGCTTTCCAATTTATACGTAGTATAAGGAAAGCTTTGTGACGGTCGAAATTTTCGATTCCGAGATTTCAACGGATTTACACGTTTTGAGGTCACTGGAACCAAAAAAAGTGGTTTTTACGAAATGTCTGTCGTTCTGTCTGTCTGTCTGTCTGTCTGTCTGTCTGTCTGTCTGTCTGTCTGTCTGTCTGTCTGTCTGTGCGTCGATTTCTGGGCAAACTACTCGGTCGATCTTGATGAAATTCGGCATGTAGGTTCACAAAAATCATACCTCGGAACAATTTTTGCTTTCCAATTTATACGTAGTATAAGGAAAGCTTTGTGATGGTCGAAATTATCGATTCCGAGATTTCAACGGATTTACACGTTTTGAGGTCCCAGGAACCAAAAAAAGTGGTTTTTACGAAATGTCTGTCTGTCGCTCTGTCTGTATGTCTGTCGCTCTGTCTGTCTGTTCATTGATTTCCGGGCAAACTACTCGATGGATTTCGATGAAATTTGGCATTTAGGTTTATAAAAATCATGCCTCGGGACATTTTTATTTTATTTGGGGCTAACTTACTTTGGGGGGGTTTTATTCTCAAAAAACTCCAAAAAAACGTCTAAAAAAATTATTTCTTAAAAACGGCTCCAACGATTTCTTTTAAATTCACATATATTGTAGTCGTTATTAATATTAACGAAATGCGTGGGGTCGCTTGACCCTTGATAGGTTGCTTCTGGGGGTAAAAAAATAAAAATAACTAAATTTTAATGAAAAATGACTGAAAAAATAATTTTTCTGCGAAACCTTTCCATTGATGATTTCTAACTTTAGACATGTTTTAGGTGTTAAATTGAGTAACGAAACCGGACAGTTTGCTTATCCAAAAAACTGTTGGGTTTTGTGCAAAAAAACGCTCAAATGCATTGCGTGCCCTGCCATTATTGCTGTGTGGGAATATGTTGGTCTGACCTATGTAGAATTTACGTGCCCTTCAGTGACGTCAGGTGGACAACTCTCCCCCCCCCCCCCATGATATCCGAAATTTAACCATAGGAAAATTATTTACCATGAAATTAATCATTTTCTCTCTCTACTAATCGATAATTTGGAAAGCATGTTCGAGTAAACTTGGTCCGGTTCTTTTTATTTTGGGCTAACTCAATTGGGGGGGGGGGGGGGTTTATTCTAAAAAACGTCAAAAAAGAAGTCTAAAAAAATTATTTCTCAAAAACGGCGCCAACGATTTCTTCTAAATTCACATATATTGTAGTCGTTATTAATGTTAACAAAATGCATAGATTCGCTTGCCCCTTGATAGTTATCTTCTGGGGGTAAAAAAATAAAAATAGCTCAATTTTCATGAAAAATGACTAAAAAATGATTTATCTGCTCAACCTTTGGATCGGTGATTTCTACCTTCAGGCATGTTTTAGGTGTTAAATTGAGTAACGAAGCCGGACAGGTTGCTTTCGCAAAAAACTTTCTGGTTTTGTATTTTAGGTTTTGTAATTTAGCCATAGGAAAATTATCTACCACGAAATTACTAATTTTCTCTAACTACTAATTGATAAATTGGAAAGCATGTTCGAGTAAACTCGGACCGGTTCTTTTTATTTGGGGCTAACTTAATTTGGGGGGGTTTTATTCTCAAAAAACTCCAAAAAAACTTTTAAAAAATTATTTCTCAAAAACGGCTCCAACGATTTCTTTTAAATTCACATATATTGTAGTCGTTATTAATATTAACGAAATGCGTGGGGTCGCTTGCCCCTTGATAGGTTGCTTCTGGGGTAAAAAATAAAAATAACTAAATTTTAATGAAAAATGACTGAAAAAATAATTTTTCTGCGAGTAACGAAACTGGACAGGTTGCTTTCCCAGAAAAGTATTTGGTTTTGTAAAAAAAAAATGTTTTTTTGAAAAAATGATTGAAAATTCACGCTCAAATGCATTGCGTGCCCTGCCAGTATTGCTGTGTGGTAATGTGTTGGTCTGACCTATCTAGAATTACCCCACCTCCAGTGACGTTAGGTGGACAACCCCCCCCCCCCCCCGAGGTATCGGAAATTTAACCTTAGGAAAATGATTTACCATGAAATTACTCATTTTCTCTATCTACTAATTTTGATAAATTGGAAAGCATGTTCGAGTAAACTCGGGCCGGTTCTTTATTTATGGACTTGCTGCACAGTTATTTATGATGTATTGTGATTCTGTGACTGGTGGGCGGTGTGCGTGCGTGTGTGGATATTTATATTTTTTGGCAAACTGCTATCATAGGCTATATCCCAAAATATACTATATACGGACGTAGCCAGAGATATGCAGGGGGGACGTGTACTTGGCAAGCCCCCCCCCCCAATCTAAAGTAGTGGGCAATTACGTGGTTATACATGGTGTCCCCAGGGACCATTAAAAAAAAAAAAAAAATCCAAGCGTTGATGTAAAAAATGACGAAAACGCTATGAATATCACAAATTAATGTATTGCAGTTTTTTTAATTCCATTATTCGTTAGTGCAGTTTTTAATATTTTCTTTTTTTGAACTACTTCAACTGAGACAACAAAGAGAACCGTCGCAAATACTGGGGGAGAGAGGCTTATCCCCCAGCCCCTTGTTGGCAAGGCCGTGCCCAGGGGGTGGTCCATGGGGTCCGGACCCCCCCCCCCCCCCCGAAATAAATTTATGTATGTAAACCTGTATGGTTTGAAGAATTTATCCATTAATTCATTAATCAATTACGTAAAATTTTTTTTTGGACCCCCCCCCCCGAAATCAAAACCTGGGTACGGCCTTGGCTATGCCCATGCTGCGCCTAAATTTCGGTAGAGGAATTGACTATTAAGTTGTCACTTAGGTATGTACGGTGCTGCGACGCGCTCTAGGTATGCACTCAATATGTTCCAGGGCTACCTCTAACTTTACAGTTATATACCTCTTGCCCACCGTAGGAATTCAGTCCATCTTACTAGTAGCCTAAATCTGGATCGATGCTTGCGCACCATTCATTGCGCTTTTCGCTCATCGAAATTTAATTGTTTTTCGGTAAATAATAACATTTAAAACTAATATTGTTGCTAAAATTCTAACACTGCTGTGGTTCCATTAATTGTGCCGTTGAAAGGGTCCCAAGACCTATTTCAGCATCAAGTAGGGTTGCCAACTTTTTTTCTTGGAAATGAAGTATCTGGATTTTGGGAAGGTAAAAAAATGTAACCAGTATATTACTATTTAAAAGTATTTGAAGTATGTAGTTGCAAATTGGATCCTAATAAATAAAATTGTGTCAATTGAAGGCAGCAGTGACAGCCATCTATTGTAGTCCCAATGTGACGCTTCAGCTGTATGTTCTTAAATAAAATTGTTCCACTGTCTGTTTATGTATTTTTTTTTTGTTTCTTTCATTTTCCAAAAAAGAGTATTTTGGTGTGACTTCCAGTCTGTAGAGTACCTTACATGTATGAAATAGAGTACGATACTCTGATTCAATCCTAGCTTCAACTCTATGTAGTCTAGATAATAATAATAACGTTCTTTTTCATTGAAAATTTTACCTAAAAACCTAAAGAGTGGTTAATTCCGACTATGCTTGGTCAAAGATTTGGAATTTATTAAGTACTGTCCGCCCAGAAAAGTTTGCAAATGCACAATAGACATTCCCGTAATGCGTTCCCCAGTCCCGCCTCCCCATGCAAATTTCCTATGCTGCATTTTCAAATCAGATAGAACTACTTTGCATGTGTTTGTATACACAAAACTTATGGGGGTTCCATTCCAAATTTAATGCATTAAGGTCACAAGTGGACATTGCTTATATATTTAGCTAAAATTGTCGATCTTTTGCACTTTCTACGAATTTCTGCTCGTGTCAAAATTAAAATTAAAATTTTTTTAAAACTTGAAATTTATTTAGAAGTGAACAATCTGAACACCGTACATCCGTGAAAAATGCGTGGGAAATTCAAAATGATCAATTAATATTTTTGGTGAGTTTTCAATTTTTTCTCCCTTATAGATATAGATACATTAATTACAATTCTTATTAGCCTATATTTCGAAATTCTACTGTACCTAGGTACGTTTGATTGATTTGAATTTTTATTACATTAGTATTTCCTTCAATTATTAAACAATGCAACCATTCTCTTTTATCTAATAATTTATTAATTTGAATTTCCCGCGCATATTTTAACACCGTCACTTGACACCTTACTACTGCGGTATTAAAAAATTAACCCCGGTATTATAATAATCCCAATTCGCCATGATCGGGCTGCTGCTGGGAGGGGGTAATTTTAACACGGGTGTTAAACTGTTTTGATAATTCCCAGTGTATGATATTCTTTAAACGCCATGGCAGGCCTGCTGGACGTTCTCCATCATAAATTGCAATTCAATGGATTGAGAGTAATCTGTAGAACAAGAAGCTGGCTTGGTTACGTGCAGCAAATTGATGCCAATGCAAACAAAATGATAATTTGTCGGCGAAAGTTCTTGCCTGTTTACAAAAGAATTTGGAGCGGAACCGGCTTGTTGTGTTCATGTAGTTAGCCTTCGACATTCGGTCATCATTGTACGGAAGTCAGAACTGTAAATAAATAAATAAATAACCATTTACTAAGCCGGCTATTCCACTTGTCAATATTCCGTCAATAACTGGTGATGTTCTGTCTTTACTCTATGGCATTGCCAATTTTAACTTCCGCATGTTAAAATATTTTTTCAATTATTGATCAATGATCATAGAGTGAAATCACGCTTAACAAACAATAACAAACTAAAATTAAGCAACAAAACTGGATATGATAAATAATTCTTATTAATTTCTTTAGAACAAACGAATTATTTCAGACTTTAAATCATAAAATTTCTTGTAGATTATAAAATTAAAAGTAAGACAGCGGGCAAACTTACAATATTGGAAAAAATTGAAAACAAAAATGGTCAATTATTGAAGACAAGTGGAGTGAGGTGTAAAAATATAAATGCGACATTGATGACATTTCCGTCAGTGACAGTGACATTATCAAAATTGAAGAAAAACTGACAAGTGGAATAGCCGCCATAGCTACTAGTATCTTTCTTCTTTCTTTCTTTTTTCTTCCTTTTCCTTGCCCAGTATTTCCTGGACAAGGAGCATATGATTTTCCGTCAATGACATTATCAAAATTGAAGAAAATTGGAAGTGTAATAGCCACCTTATGAACTGCATATGAAATAATAAGTATTTATTTGGAACCTGACCTAAACGTCCAATATAAAATTCATCATTATTTTTTGCTTTCCAATTTATACGTAGTATAAGGAAAGCTTTGTGATGGTCGAAATTTTCGATTCCGAGATTTCAACGGATTTACACGTTTTGAGGTCCCAAGAACCAAAAAAAGTGGTTTTTACGAAATGTCTGTCTGTCGCTCTGTCTGTCTGTCGCTCTGTCTGTCTGTCGCTCTGTCTGTCTGTATGTCTGTCGGTCTGTGCGTCGATTTCCGGGCAAACTACTCGGTCGATTATGATAAAATTCGGCATGTAAGTTTATAAAAATTATACCTCGGGACCATTTTTTTTTATTTTGGGCTATCTCAATTTGGGGGGTTTTATTTTAAAAAAACTCCAAAAAAACGTCTAAAAAAATTATTTATCCAAAACGGCTCCAACGATTTCTTTAAAATTCACATATTTTGTAGTCGTTATTAATGTGGACAGAATGCGGGGGGTCGCTTGCCCCTTGATAGTTTGCTTCTGGGGGTAAAAAAATAAAAATAACTAAATTTTAATGAAAAATGACTAAAAAATAATTTTTCTGTGAAACCTTTCCATCGATGATTTCTACCTTCAGGCATGTTTTAGGTGTTAAATTGAGTAACGCAACCGGACAGACTGCTTTCCCAAAAAACTGTTTTGTTTTGTGCAAAAAACATGTTTTTGAAAAAATGATAGAAAATTCACGGTCAAATGCATTGCGTGCCCTGCCATTATTGCTGTGTGGTAATTTGTTGGTCTGGCCTATCTAGAATTTACCTCACCTCGAGTGACGTCAGGTGGAACCCCCCCCCCCCCCCCCCCCCGAGATGCCTGCAATTTAACTATATGAAAATTATTTACCATGAAATTACTCATTTTCTCTGGCTACTACTTGATCAATTGGAAAGCATGTTCGAGTAAACTCGGACCGGTTCTTTCATTTATGATGGCGCGTTCAGCCCTGGGGGACTTCTGGCCTCACACACAATTCGCCTCCATCTTGCCCGATCCTCTTCGACGATCTGCCAATCCAGGAGCCCTAAGTCTACTGCCTGGAGGTCCTCTTCTGTTTGTTCCCTCCATCTCCTCCTTGGTCTTCCTATCGGTCTCGGCGCATGTATTTTTGCCTCCCACGTTTTTTTGGCCGTACGGTCGCTCTCCACTCGTTGTACGTGTCCCAACAATATATATACAGTATATATAACATTGTCCCAATATAAAATGCAAATTCCTTCATGGTACAATTTTGTTTTGCTAAATTAAGGAGAATATACAGTAACATCAAACATCCTGCAGCATTTATATCTCACCCATTCCCCTTCTTCACCAATTCATAGTTATAGTTGTAAAATGCGAGACTTGTAGGAACTAGTAAAAATATGGTGTCCATCACCGAAACAGCTGTTACAATACACAATTTTATTTTGTGGAATTAGTGCAAGGTTATTTTATAATTTTATTCTTATTTGTACCCGAGAAATACCTACAGCCTTTGTTAAGGCGCGCATTCCACCGACCGGCTAGGGCTATTTACAAAAACGGTGACGTGGTAGCAGACATTCAAGACTTAAGTGGCCTTTCCACCGACCTCGCATTGCAGAATGCAAATGACTTTGACGGAAATTAGAATTTTTCTTTTTATAGAAATCTATTAAAGTGTTTGTACTTAACATATCCCATGACGCCATTTTTTAATTTTAGTTTGTTTGTTTGTGATTTTACTGTATGATCATTGATCAATTTTAACTATGGCATAGAGGAAAATAAACATTTCCGTCAATTCTGCAATGCGAGGTCGATGGAAACCCCGCCTAAGTCTTGAATGTCAGCTACCACGTCACCGTTTTCGTAAATAGCCCTAGCCGGTCGGTGGAATGGGCACCTTATTATAAAATTCACGGCCCAAATAATTGAAATGCTCCATGCTCATAACTATAATCGCTTGGCTACTTCCGAGTATTACAACTGGACTTTAGAGATTTAGTTAGCACATCGCCCCTTGCTATATTGACTATTTAATAAAAGAACAGGTTTATATGTAAACTTGCTTCTAACACGACAACACCAATTTACTACTACCGACTACTATTTTTATACTATGCAATTAGCAGACATTTACTCCAGTTTCCCCCTCATGAGACCAATTATAATGCATAAAAATTAATTTTTAAGCTAATATTTTGGCCATATTTTAGATTGAAATTTTTATTTTTAACCGCTGCGGAAGTTCACATAAAACCTATCTACTTCAAAACATGGAGTAAATCCTAAAATTGTCCCATGTGCCATAGTATCAATGATGTGTAATTGCGTGGGAAACAGGTTTGCATCTATTAGAGATGTTCTCAATCGTGGTTAATTATGTTGTCCCCATCTTCCTTCTGAAAATGGAAACTGGTATCGCTAGAGCTCAGTGAACCCAAGACACTATGTACAGTATAATTATATTCATGCCACACAGTTTTTTAAATGTATTTTTAAGGCGGGTATTCCACATACGTCAATCGTCAATGAAAAATTGAAAAATGACGTAACAATGGCGTAAATTGACGTGGTAGCAGAATTTTTAGTATGTCTTTAATGTCTGCTAAAACGTCATTTTTCAATTTTTCATTGACGATTGACGTATGTGGAATACCCGCCGAAAGAGCGATTTCTGTTGTTGCCGGTGCAGGCAACTCTTAGGCGCCGATTCCACCGACCGGCTAGGGCTAAATACAAAAACGGTGACGTGGTAGCAGACATTCAAGACTTAGGCGGGGTTTCCACCGACCTCACATTGCCGAATGCAAATGACATTGACGGGAATTAGAATTTTTCTTTATAGAAATCTATTAAAATGTTTGTAATTTATATATCCCATGACGCCATTTTTTAATTTTAGCTTGTTTGTGATTTTACTCTATGATCATTGATCAATTTTAACTATGGCATAGAGTAAAACAAACATTTCCGTCAATGTCATTTGCATTCTGCAATGCGAGGTCGGTGGAAACCCCGCCTAAGTCTTGAATGTCTGTTACCACGTCACCGTTTTTGTATTTAGCCCTAGCCGGTCGGTGAAATCCCCGCCTTAGGCTTGCTACACACGGATGATTTTCGCAATCGTGATTTGCTGACGTCTTTTCCATTGTAGGAATAGAGCTTGGTGATTGGTTGGTGCAAACCCATAGCGTCTACTTCAGAAGATTTCTCTGATCTGGCGTGTCTAGGGGAAAACCGTTAATTTTTGTGCAATCAGCTTTTCGCCAGTTTCCGAAATCGACAAGCCTTCTGTTAGCCCTATGGTTACAATGGAAAAAACGTCGACAAATCGCGACTGTGAGTCGTCCGTGTCGTCCGACCCAACCGGGTGGGGAGGGGGGGGGGGGGCAATATGGGCAATATATGAGGTATAAATATACATAATGTGTGTTAAAAATTAAAATGCTTTGTACAATTTTACGTTACACATGTACTAGTACATACTAGTAAAATATATGTAACGTAAAACTGTACTAAGAATAAATTTTTACCATGAGTGACAGTAAGTTTTACAAAGTTAATAAGGAGACTGCTATGCCATACAGTTATTGATTTTGATATGTAAAAAAAAAAAAACTGGTGTTAATGACGGCACATACTATGTTTCAAAATGTTGTGGAAGATTTCTTCTAATTTATTACGCCTCATTGATGGCTCTTCGATCAACACTTCTTGTGAACTTGACTTGCTGTCAAACATCCCTTACCACCACCCTTTTCAATCTGCGTCACTCAGAAAACTGCAGAGCACTTAGACTGGGGCAAACTTAACTAATAATTTTGTATTAGCATAAAAGTGAAGTCCACCTTTGTGATAATTTAAGGCTTCCCCTGTTTTATTGGGATTTTATGCAAAGCAAGTATATAAATCGCAATGGAAGTGAAAGGAAGTTTTGAGATAAAAAAAAAAGAGAAGAAATCCTAAGAAATTGGTGAGTGGCGACATTTGCAAAGTGCTCAAATAATGTTCAAATCACAATAAAACTTGTTTCGTCATCGCTATGAGTCGTGTGTAAAACAGTTATAGCTAACACGCCTTTAAACATTGACCCAAGCAATGATTCATTCAACTCATCTGTGATACATACTCACGGCATTCTTTCACTTTCATCGAGATGAATGTTAGACAACTTCGCCGCCCTTCCTTTGCGTTCTACTTCCGGTAGCCTATTTCACAAGTTCTAAGTATTTTCTTACTTACTTTTACCGCGCCTTATCCTCATGTAGGGTCGGCGGAGCTTGGTTTCTACTTTGGTCTCTCAGCGTTACACCGCAGGATCTTCTTAATATAAGAAATAAAATGAGTACACTACTGGACTATTTGAAAGCTTTTTTTGATTTCTGAACGCACAAATCTGTCTACAGAGCTTTGTTGTTTCTAAATTCTATAGACAGATTTTGATTCATTTTCTTATTATTGTAACCTTCATCAGTCCTATAAGATGTAACTTAACTTTAGTTTTCTATTTCTAGGTAAGCCATGTCTGACGGCGAGAAAAAGTCGGCCCTTTTTTCAATTGCTTCGGCGTATTCCGATTCTGAGCCAAGTGATAATGATGAAGAAGAAGAGGAAGAAGATGCCAGCAGCGAGATGGCTTCATCTCATGGTTCTTTGGGACAATTTGTCGAAAATTTAAGAACCGTGACATCGACAGTAACTGAGGATAAACCCGTCAGTGCTAGTACTGCCTCCGCAGAAGCAGTCACCACGAAGATAGTTCGTTTGGATTCTGGAAAGGTGGTTAAGCTTTTGATCAGTCCTAATACGGGGAAAATTAAAAATAAGAAAGCAGAGGAAGAGAAAGCTGTTTCCCCAGAGGTTTCTGTGAAAGATTTTACTGTAAAAGAATCCGAAAGTAAGGAAGAACACAGAGCCGATCTGCCTATTGCGGCTGAAGTTGCAGTGAAACATGTACCTGAAGATGTTCCACAACTTCTCACTCGTGGCCAAGACAATGCAAATTTTCAAACAGTTGAACTTCTTTCTGTTACTGGGGATGAAATTAAAATATCACCCAACACGGTGTTAGAACCAGCAACGCAGATGCCGGGAATAGTGCTGAACGTGTCTGACGCTGAATTCCAGTTCTCAGAAGTAACTCCCAATCCAGATGCAAAGCTTGTAACTTCACCAACAGTTATGGATATGGAGGCCACAGCCCCCGTGATAGTAATAAATGAGGAAATAATTAGCAGTATAGAGGTGCCAGAGTCGAATCAGGTCATTAATGAAGTTGAAGTTGGTGCTATGATAGATAATGACATAGTGTGTGACACATTTGTAGAAGTTGCAGACATTGCAATGGCTGACGAAACAGAACTGTCACCGATCACAATAGGGAACACGACACGGAATGACGGAGATGCCCCGAAGAGTATTGATGAGAAAGACACAAATGAATCTGGTGTTGGTAATGCCACACTTTTAGGTGTTGGTCTTCCATCGACTATTAATATTCCTACTGATGAAAAGAAGCTCGCGAAGTTAGTTGAATCTCATCAATCTGAAATCGAAACCAGTCCTGTCATTTGTCAAGACTCTGGGAAAAATGTGGAATGCACGGGGACGGAAACGACCGAACAGCTGCCTGCTGAGCCCGAAAGAAAAGTATCTCCGATAAGGATTCAACTACCAGATAAAAAGCTTGCTTCTGCTAAAGATTCTCTTTTAGTAGTAACTGAAGTTAAAGCAAAGGTTAGCGATGCTAAAATTACTAATGTGGAGGTTGCGAGTGAACTCTCTGCGGGCGAAAGCAATGTGGGACCTGTTTATGAGAAGAAGGTGGCACCATTGAAAATCCAAACACGGTTGATTGTAGAAGACGATAGAAAAGTACCACCTCTAAGGATTTCTCCAAAAGCGGCCAAGGTGGTTGAAGCTATTGTAGTGTCAAAAACAAAACTAGATTTTACTGAAGAGGAGAAGAAAGTTGCACCTTTAAAAATTTCAACAAAGCAAATTAAACTCGAGGATTCCATGAAAAGTAGACGCCACGAGGAAGAAAACAAAGGGCAAATGATAGAAGAACAGCCAGTGGAAGTCCAGTTGAAAGATATCGAAATCAAGGCCGAGAAAAGGGTGGAACCGCTAAAAATACAAACGAAGGATATGACCATTCAACCTTCTAAAAATTTAATTACTGAGAGCAAATCGCAGAGTTCAGAAATATCCGGGAGACTTCTTGAGGACGCAAAGGAAGGACCATTCGCTATGAAACCGAAATCAGATTTGGAAGCCTTAAATGAAGGACATCCGAATGTGCATAAGGATATTGCACACATAGATAAAAAGGTAGAACCTTTGAAAATTCAAACAAAGCATTTAAATTTGGGAGAGGAGGGAAGGAAAGTTCCGCCGATTAAGATCCAAGCGCCACCACATACCCCACTCACAGAGGTGGCTGAGGAAGAGAATATAAAAATAGTCGTCGAAAAAGAACGGAAGGTAGCCCCGATAAAGATTCCTCTAACTTCAAAGTCGGTCAATGAACCGAAGTTGCTTGCAAAAAGGGAAAGGGAAACTGAAAACATTATGGCACCTCTTACAATACCGAAAGCGTCAACCCAATCAGAGCAAACGAATGATGATGTTTCAAACAGAGATTCGGAATCACCTGACGAAATAAAGAAAGTTTCTCCCTTTAAAATTCAGTCAATAAGTTCAGACAGTGAAGCAGGGCCGGAAAGGAAAGTGGCACCATTAAAAATCCAAACACGTATAGGTGTTTCTTTGCACAAAAATGATACTCCTGTGATAGAAGAAAACCTGAAATCACCACGATGTGATAAAACCGTTTCAACTGGGAATGACGAAAATAAAGAGTTAAGTGTGTACGTTTGCAATTTAAAGGAAGAAGCTCCTAGTTCAGCTGAAGAAACGAAAAAGGTTGCTCCAATAAAAATTCAGGCAGTGAGTGACGCGGACGGGAAAATGAAGGTTACTCAATTAAAAATTCTAACGACTATTCCATTGCATGAAAAAGATGACACAGTGGACAAGCCGAAACCATCACGAATTGAATTAACTGATGCAATTGTTGACGATACTCAGTCAATAGAAGCTGATATTGAGCCACCGTTGAAAGCTAACACTGGACAAGCAGTAGGGCACGATTCTGAATCAACTGAAGATACTAGAAAGGTTTCTCCTTTCAAGATTCAGGCAGTTAGTGTTGAAGGTGTGAAAATGAAGGTTGCGCCCTTGAAAATTCAGAACCAAACGGCTGTTTCAGTGTCTAGAAATGATGCTTCTGCGCCGCCTGACACTGTTGAAAAGCCGGAAGCTCACGAAAAGGTGGAAGTCGAAGGTGTTCCCATAAAAGATTCAGATATTCCTGAAAAGGGGAGCGTTCAAAAGGAAAAATTTCAGACTAGGCAAACAAGAGGGCAGGGCTCAACAAAAGCAACTGTAGCACCAGATGAAACAAGAAAAGTTTCACCTATTAAGATTCAGACTGTGAGTTCTGCAGAAGGCGAAACTATCGTAGAAAGGAAAGTGGCACCATTAAAAATTCATAGTCAGATTGGTGCGCAAATGTCTAAGGATTTTCCGGTTGCTCCTAGCGAAACACTTGAAGAAGTTGCAACGACGGTTAAGGAGATTGCTGCTGTTGCAGAGGAAGAAGTTAAAGAGCCACAGTCGAAAGTTCAAACAAGACAAACTAGAACACATGATTCAAAAAAACCTGATGTTCCGTCTGAAGATACGAGAAAAGTTTCTCCGATTAAAATTCAAACTAAAATGTCGAAATCAGAAGTCACACCTTCTGGAGATGAAGAAAATCCTTCTGTGGGTGATAAAGAAATAATTATTCACTCCACAAAGGGTCTAAAAGTGTCAACTGAATCAAAAGAAAGTGATGGTGGCGAAACGGAGAAGAAGGTGTCTCCCATTAAAATTCAGACCAAACTGCAGACTGCTCAAATTATTAAGAAATCAAGTATTAGTACTGCTGAAATTGCAAAGAAAACTCCTGTTGAGTCACTAAGTACTGGAAAAAAAGTGTCACCTTTAAAGATACAAACTAAGCAAGCTGAAGCTTCTGTCGAAGAAATCATTGTAGAGAAAAAGAAAGTGCTGCCGCCCCTTCCTAATTTGGAAAAAATCAAAGTCAAAACGCCCGATGAAAAGGCTAAAACGACTGCAGTGAAACTTAAGAGAGGCAATCTAGTTGTACCAACTAAAGTGGAAACGAAGAAACCTAAGGTAGAAGAATCACACGTGAAACCCCTAGGTCAGACGAGCCAGGAAATTCGTGAACTGCTTTCAAAGAGGCTGGGGTCGGGTTTAAATATTTCAATCCTGCCGGGAAAATCGGCAGAAGGGGTTCAGCTGAAGTCGACGCCTTCTAAGGTACAACTGTCACCTAAGTCTTCAACGCCAGTTGTTCCCCAAGTTGTTCCTCAAGTTATTCCTCAAGTTGCGAAGGCCGTTCGACCACCGCCATCGTCACATGATGTGACTCCATCTATTGAGCGACAGATACCACCTCTGACGCCCTATCAGCAACGCCTGGCTCTGGCTCAACAAACGTATCAAACGTCTCTTGCGACTTTGGCTAGTTCTAGAGCTTCCCAGCAGAAGACATCAGTTACGGGCACTGGTAAGTGTAAGCTCTGGAGTACTGTATGCATTGAACAGAAGAGAGCTGCGCCCATGTTTTTCCGCCAAACCATGTAATTAGAATCCCGTTGGGCCCTGGAGGCCGTCGGCCCTGTATCAATCAGTCAATGACAACTCTTGAACCATTCACGTGACATACTGTGTTAACATTAGTGAAGAAAAACGTTTTTTATTGTTTCCCCACTTAACTTAAGCAGCTAATTGTTATATAACTATGATACTATTCTTAAGTATTATTGAACTACTGTCATTTCTTAATAAAATGATAGAAAATGCATTTGTGAACTACAACGAAAATTCAAAATATACTTTGCCATGCATATGGCGCGGCTTTTATTGGGGTGAAATCACGAACGGCTTTGGTCATGCCTATAGCTATGTGAAAAAGTACAATAACCTATATGGTCTAATAAAAATTATAATTTTAAATGATGGACGATAAATATTTTTTGTAGCTGCTTTAAATAGGTATCGTCGCATATAAATTAGCATAAATGTTTTTATCCTTGGTGTCGTTTACATAAGCATTGTACTGCTGGCCTCTTACGTTTTATTTTAGTAGTGCGGTAGGATCTTGTTACTACAACAGGACTAGTAAAATTGTGTACGCATTGTAAGATAGGCCATGAAGAGCAACAGCACGTCCCCCTTCCAAAATTCAGGCAAGGTTTATAGATCAGATGAATTTACCGGCAACTCTTCTAGGTCATCAAACGGATCAGAAAAAGGCTCAGATTCAAGCGAAAAAGCCACCGACCTCTCTACTTGGGCATCCAACTGAAACATTGTCAAAGGTTACGGCACAGCGGCTACAGGAGAAGATTGCCTCTGCCATCTCAAAAACCATCGAGGGGGGAGACCGGAAGAAGACGGCATTTGGCGCGCTTGACAATCTTAAGGCGACGTCTGAAAAGCTGTTGGAGATGGCGGGAGAAGGGAGCAGCTCATCCAGTAAGTATTCAACAATGACGTAGAAATATATAGAATGCTCATGCCGGCGTTGCAATCGTCCATGTGTACCGATTAGCGTTATCAACAGCAAAAACATAAAAATTATGGGGGGGGGGGGTGGCTGGTATTTGTTCAAGGAAGCAGATGAGTAGAAGAGACCAGGTGAAGGTGGTTCGTTTGAGAATTGGCCATACATGGTTAACACATGGACACCTAATGGCGGGCACCCCACCACCCATATGCCACAATTGTCAGGTACGACTAACTATTCCTCACAATGTCATAGAATGCCCTGTCTACTCAAGATACAGAACTTTCCCTCCTGATACAGATTTCCAGAAAGCAGTCTCGCACAATACAATACTTCTCCAGCACACCATTCCTTTTCTTCACTCAGCAGCTCTGGCAAGCCTCATCTAGTAAACAACACACTGGTTTAATACAAGCATCGGCAAACTGCCCTTAGACGGTCACTGGGCAACCCGTTGTCCACAGCCCTCCTGATCGCAGTTTGCCACACACCACCAACTCATACCATACGCACACAATACAGACAACAACACCGGCAAACTAACTACAAACCAGAAAGCCCGTTTACCCACACGGGTCTGGCGCTTATAAAAAAATAAAAATAAAAATTATGTTGTGGACTTTGTTCACTGCAAATCTATTTCCTTACGGTGTGTAACTAATTCTCGAAATTTATACTCAGTTGAAAAGGCGGGCCCGGAACACTTCCATTGTTCAAGTAGCCGAGATCTTGACTGACATGACAAAAGACATTCATGCATAAATTTTACACTCATTTCTTTGTCACTGATTTCTCACTTATTTCTTTGTCAATGATTGAAACTTGGGCGCAAAATGTTTGACCTTAAAACCCGTCCGATTTAAATTGGTTTGGTAATACAATTTCTCCTCTATCATGTTTAATGATAGAAAGACACAATATAGTGCAGCCTACAGCAGCTAAAGAACGGAAACTTTAACAAATGGTTCGAAATCCCGACTCATTTACAGTAAAATACAGATGGAAATTTCTGTCAGCTCTGCCCCCTGTACCCATCCAATCTTTCCCTTCAGTGCTAAGATGGGGTTTCCACCGACCTCTCGTTGCAGAATGCACATACGTTGACGTGGTAGCCGATACCATTAATAAAGGCGGGGTTTCCACCGGCCTCTCATTGCGAAATGCAAATGACATTGACGGAAATTTTTGTTTTACTCTATGCCATAGTTAAAATTGATCAATGATCATAGAGTAAAATCACAAACAAACAAACTAAAATTAAAAAATGGCGTCATGGGATATGTTAAGTACAAAAATTTTAATAGATTTCTATAAAATGAAAAAATCAAATTTCCGTCAATGTCATTTGCATTCTGCAATGAAAGGTCGGTGGAAACCCCGCCTAAGTCTTAAATGTCTGCTACCACGTCAACGTATGTGCATTCTGCAATGAGAGGTCGGTGGAAACCCCGCCTAAGGGAAACAGTGGCTGCTGGTTATGTTCCCGATCATCCCTAAACGCAAAATGACTCTTCACCAGCTTTCATAATAATATTGTGCTGCCACAGCATCTTTTTTTACTCTAAAAATCTTATGCAGCTGCTATCTATTTGTGCCAATAATAGGTGTGCTCTTGCTAGGAAACTGCCATGATGATAACTCCTTTTCCATTTTAGTTTTGGACGATCAAAAAGTATTCGAGACGTCGTCTCTGCAAGAAAATTCAAATGCGATGGATTTTGACAGTGTCATACCGTCTGCTGAATCATCTGTGGGCGTCGAAAAAGAAGTCGTTGCCAGGTACGCCCAACTTTGGGTACTTATGAAATATTAATAGGTGTCCACTTAAGGTAACTGGCAAGGATGCAAGCGCATTTTTTCCCATATTTTATTAGTAGATGGCCATACTAGGCCAGACTGGCTACTGCACAATGTTTTTTTGTTCTGTTTTTATGTTTTTATCTTAGACCATATAATACTCTAGACCAGTGGTTCTCAAACTTTCACGGCCGTGGCCCACATATATAAGGAAGACAATTGTCCGTGGCCCCCTACCCAGTTTACAAGGAAAAAGGAGTCAATATCAAAATACATTGGCTCCTTTTTTAATTCGACAAATGTGGCTGCTAATTTTTTATGTTAGGATTTTGCGAACGAGCCACTCTCAGCTCCTCGTCGAGATCTTTTAGTTTGTTTCGGCCGTTCAACTTTAACCTAAGAAGCGTTGAGAAGGAGCGTTCTCATAGGAATGACGTCAGACATCAACATTTTCAGAGCCTTAGCTACCAATGTTGGAATGTCATCTTTCCTGAAATTTTTAAATTTTTCCTCTCGAAGTCTCATGGCCTCCCTGACAGGCCATGGCCCACAGTTTGAGAACCACTGCTCTAGATACGCCATGTTACAATTTCCGAAGGACCAACATAAAATGACGTCACACACTGGCAAAAGCAGCTGCTTTTAGAGGCGGGAACCTATTATTTTCAAGTTTTGTTTAGTTAATTAATTAATTGGAGTGAGAGAACATTTTTTAACTTTGGTAAAACTAAGTTAATATTCAATTAGAAACTTTTAACGATCAGTCCGTTATTTTTTCAAAAAAGAAACTAGTCACTTGGTGACCAGGTTGTGAAGTCATCCGCTGGCAAAACATAAATACATTGTTGGTGCCCCAACTTTCTCATTTAGTGCATCTAGAATGCCGTGTCTAGGGTATTATATAGTCTAAGGTTTTTATAAATAATAAATTGGAAATTCATTGGAAATTATTTAATGAGAATATACCATATAGATGGTCGAATATACCTAGCACACTGTATGTGGACGTTTAATTGAAAATAGCCGTATGAATTGCAGTCCAATTACACCTGGACCTAGGAAGCGAGGACGTCCGCGGAAAGTACCGCTGTCGGAAAGCGCAGCTGCCACGCCCACTTCAAAGCAGGAAGTTGACACGCCACCGAGTTTATCGCGCCATGGCCGACAACGCAAATTCATTGTCACTCCAGACTTCCTTGTGCCTAAACGTAGGAAGCGACGTTCCGAAAAGGATGGCGATAATAAAAATGATGAGGACGAGAGTAAGGGTGATGGGAAGGAAACAATTCAGGAAGAGGATGAAACGGAGGCTGAGGAGGAACGTGGGGAGAGGGCAAGGAAAATTGTAAAATCAGAAAAAAGTGAAAATGTTGCAAAGAGAGAAAGGAACCGTGAGGTTGTAGCGATGGATGACGAGTCGGAGGGCGCAAAATTGGGAGACGATAACGAAGAGGTTGATACCAAGGTAGTGAGTATTATTTTGAGCAAGGAAATGACGTAGGTTAAAGCTTTAAACATAGAAATATATTAACTAGAATGATAGGATCTATAATATCCCATACGGCGTTCCCAATAACCATAAGCCAACTATCAGTGATAAGTACCAATGTAAAAAATATCGAAGTCTTAAACATTGCAGAACGGATACCTGGATCCGGTCAAAATTCTGTACTTAGCTTGTGACGAAGGTGTCTAACAAACAATTTTGTGCATTGTATTTTAGGACATTGAGGAAACAGATCTAAAGAAAAACATGGACGTGATGGATGAGAGTAGTAAGCTGGACGATGATGCGGACGATGGGGACGAGAGTATGGCAGGGGACGGCGACGGCAGTGTTAACGCCGACTCAACGCCCAGCACGCCTAAGCCCAAGCAAAAACGAAGACGTAAGTACATATGAGTGTCGAACGTCGTAACATAAACTGTAGAATTGTGATTAAGTAATGAAAATAAACTAGGTGAGAGTGTGCAGGGGACGGCGCAGGGACTACAGTGCTAACGCCGACTCAACGCCCAGCACCCCTACGTCCTAGCAAAACCGAAGACGCAAGTAGTGATGACAGTCGAGCGATGCGGAACAAAAACAGTGTGAAAGTTTACTTAAGCTACCAAAGCTCACAGTTTTCTGCCAGGTTTCAGGGACAAGGAACGGACTTTTCAGAGAATCGTTTGTTATCATATAACAACAATTGTAGGTACATAATACCTATTTAACTTCGTAGCAAGCCTCTAAAGGAATTGGACGGATTTAGATTTGCTTTTGTATTGTGCTCTCTTCTAGTAAGAAATAAAAATGTATTAATGGATTTCTATCACTGCTTTTCGGCCACATAGGCTTTATGCAACAGATTAACTTACTGCATTGTTTTTAATGTTTTACACTGAATTGAAAGAGTTTTAATACGGTCTAACCTATAGAATTAATACAATTGTATTCTGTTCGTAGAGCCGTCTTGCGCCAATGATCCCATGTTCATGTTTAATATTGATAACTTGAACAGTATTAGTCATGACCAATGTTTTGTTAATATCGATTTTCAGGCATATACTAATTTCCTACAACTAAGCGATAAATACTTCAACGCTCTCTGGCAAGAATGTGCGGTCTTTTTTCAGCTGCTATTGTGAACTAAAGGCTATGTTTTGTATTGTTTATTTTTAGGGCGTGGTCCTTTCTATGTGAAAAGAAAACCACGGCTTGCTGACCCTAAAAAGAAGGCAGAAAAGGAGAACGTGCAGAACTTTGAAGAAGAAACGAGGATGAGTGCCTCTGAAGGAACCGGGTCACCGGTTAAATCAGGTACTTTATTGTCTTTGCTAATTTATGATACCATATGGATACTGTTGGTAACCAGAAATTACGTTAAATATAAAAAGTGACATAGGCATATCTATCTTCATCAGTATAATAGACAAATAAATAAATAAATTCTGGAAGGCTTGGAAAATTATAATGGGAATTAGAGGGTCGCAAGACTGAAGTGGTATGTACCCCATAATATGAAGAAAAAAAACCTTATCAATAGTTGTAATTGCAGGTGCAAACGTTGGGGATGAATCATTAAGCAGCTCCATGACAGCGGAAGGTGTAGCCATGGTCAGGAATACAGGAAACAAGAAAGGAAGAATGGAAATCGTCACAGAGGGCATGTAAGTTTAGTAGAAACCTTTTAAGGCCACACCGGAGGGTTGTGACCTTGACCGTTGAATACATAGAAATCTAATAGAACTGGAGCGGTGGGAGCCATAATCTGCCTTATGAGGCACCCGTTAACCATAAGCCAACTATCAGAGATAAGTACCACCGCAAAAAATATCGAAGTCTTAAACATTGCAGTATAGCAAAGCGGATACCTGGACCCGGTCAAAATCTCTGCAGTTTAGTAGTTAGCTTGTGCAGGCTATTTCCCCGCCGAATTGCGTACTTATCTTGTGCAGGCTACACTAGCAGCCATAACGGTCTCCAGCCACGGGATCGTTGAATATCCATTTTATAAACAAAGCCCCGCGTCTCGTACCTGTTCCGTATTTGACTTGTATTATTTCAAATAATTGCAGTTTTACCTATTTCTGGCGCTTACTGTCAAATTAAGTGTTGAACTTCTGACTAAAGTGCATTTCATTACAAAAATTGGAGGTTTTTCTTCCCTGTGGGGCACGTAAAAATGTTCTTTTTTTTATGAAAATGTTCTAAAAGGTATGTTTTTAATTGCTTCATGCACAAATTTTAGACCTAATGTAATTGTAATTTTTGGTTTAGTCAATAGTGTAAGCATGTCTACGCGTGTACTATACCCTTCTATCGATTTTTACTATACCCCTGCGGTTTAAAACATATTACGAACCCTCTGCAAAGACATTTCCAGGCCAGTCACGTGACCCCCTCCGGTTTGGCCTTAATGTCGAATCTAAGAATGACATTTTGTTGTGACACCATTGCAGAAATGTATGTTGTGTGTATAATGATCCTTACGATATTGCGAAACATAAATGCCCAATAACATGGGGAGGTTTGGGACTAATAGAGACAAACCTTTAATATTTCATATCATATAGGATGGAATTTTTATCTGCGATAATAGTATTTAACACGCTTTACTTGCACTAAAAGTTCATAGTAGTCAGTTTTAAATGGGGGAAAACGGGGTTGGCGCTTGTGCGAAATGTGTTCTAGTGTAATTTAAAAGTGCAATGTTTTATCATTTGTAAGGGAAGCAGAAACTGCAGCCCCACGAAGTGGGGTCGGTGCTTTTATGAATTTTCCTTACACCTGATCGGGCCGAAAGGGATTTTTTTTAATATGGTTATGCCATGTAATTTATAAATACGCACTTACTTGTGGGTGAATGCAGGCCTTATTTAAAACGTAGTGGACCTTTCCCTTTCTGTTCATTGGGATAAGAATATCATAGAAATGGTTTATTAACAATGTAAAATTAATTTAAATGAATATGGTCATATTTTAAATGTAAAAAATAGTAACAAAAAGTGTACGTAATAGCCTTTTAGCGCAAGACAGTCTTCCGCTTGTGATTGTTGAAGCAACAGTCACTAGCGGGTGATGATCTTGACCATTAGGCGCCTATTCCACCAGCGTCAATAGTGATAGCAAATGTAGTATTGACGTGGTAGCAGACATTAAAGACAGTCTAAAAATGTCTGCTACCACGTCAATACTACATTTACTATCACTATTGACGGTGGAATAAGCGCCTAATGCCCAGTAGTTGGGGGTTTCCCCTATGAAATGAAATGAAATGAAAAAACGACTTTATTGCAAACAAAAGGCGAACAATAAGACTATAAAGTCTTGTTTTCATGCTAACTTTGCTATCGGTGAAGATAAAGCAAAAAGGTTTTCCTTTTGTATCGAGTCTCGAATCTCGCTCGCCCTTTCGGTTCACAGTCCAGTTCGTTCTTTACCAACTGGACTAGGCCGGTGTCTGATTCCTCGTACGTCACAGTACGAAAAACCTGTTATTATTTTTCAGAAAACCCATTACAGTGCAACAAATAGTTGAGTATCCATGGCCGCCGGCTTCGAAATTACCACCTGGCGAGAAGCCGGATCTCTATATGATTCAAGAACAAATATCCGAGTATTTGGGTGTTAAGTCGTTCAAACGGAAATATCCGACTATTAAACGACGACCAGTCGATATGGAGGAGAGGAATTATTTGCAAGAAAACGGATATGTTTCTGAAAATATGTGTGATATGGGTAAGTCTTGTGATTTTCTGCTAGCTTAAGGCGGGGTTCCAACCGACTTCTCATTGCAGAATGCAAATGACGTTGACGGAAATTTTTGTTTTACTCTATGCCATAGTTGAAATTGATCAATGATCATAGGGTAAAATCACAAACAAACAAACTAAAATTAAAAAATGGCGTCATGGGATATGTTAAGTACAAACATTTTAATAGATTTCTATAAAAAGAAAAATTCAAATTTCCGTCAATGTCATTTGCAATCTGCAATGAGAGGTTGGTGGAAACCCCGCCTAAGTCTTGAATGTCTGCTACCACGTCAATGTCTTTGCATTCTGCAATGTGAGGTCGGTGGAAACCCCGCCTGAGGGAATTTTGCGTTGGAAGTTGGGTTGGGAGAGTACACCTACGGGCAGGTCTATATTTTGTTAATATTCGTTGTCAATAGGCAATTGGACGTTTTTTTTTTTGCAAGATCCAATGCTACAGGAAATACCAATCTTATGTAAGAATGTCAGATGCCTTGGAAAAAATGTTCCTACCAGACTAGCAAGATGGTCATCTGCGGTTCAAGCAATTAACGATTCCACCTTTGGGATCAAGCGTAACCGGGTGGTTCTCGGCATAAGCACAATACAGTCAAAATCAAGCTATTAAGATTCCCGTAGTTGAGACCCAAGGTCAAGTGGGCAGAATTTCTGTAGTCCTGCCTGTTGAAGAATTGTTCATTTGTTTTTCTTTTTCATATATGCATATGTTTTCAACCCCACAACTTGGTCTCATTTCCTTTAACATTTCCCCCTAAGTTTGCCACTATTTCAGTACTTAGCTGAAGGTTAGGTGCGATCCACTATTTTATAATCGTTGGTTCCTATGCAGTCAACATTTTGATTTACAGTATGTGGCCATCATTTACATGATTTTTATTTTCCTTCATCGGCAGTGACCGATATTTTTTACAAATCAAGATCAAAAGTTGTGGCCGATCGGTGTTAGTGACATCAAAGTGTGGAGGAAAATTTCTTGTCGTGGATTAGATTTTTTTAGTTCTACGTTCGATTTTTCTTGTGCATTTGAATTTTTACACCTGTAAAGGTTCTCCCTCCGATTGTCTCTTAATAGGTTTTCAATCTTTAAAGGGAAGGTGGCGTAATTAATTCGTTATGTGGTCAGGACATGTGGCGTAGTGGTACGGACTCTGACTTTCACCAAAAAGGTTGTTGGTTCGAGCCCCACACTGGCTACATTTTCTGGCCATGCTTCGGAGGGCATGTAAAGGAGGCGGTCCCGGGCCTTCCTAGTTGAGTGTAAGAGTGGGCTAACTCCGCTAGGTTGGCTTAGCAATAGAAACAATAAAAGGTCCTTATTTATTTATATTTAATCTTCTAACTTTATGTATTTTATTTGACAGGTCTGACTGCGGTTTATTCGGCCGACATTTTGGAAATCATGTATTTGGATTTTCCCACGAAGTTGGATGAATATAGAAAGTGCTCCCGTGAGAGAAGAGTCCGCGAAGCAAAAGGTATGTTGAAAGTATTCTTTTACCTTATTGCATTCCTATTTATACGCTGGCATAAGGAAATCTTAGTTATTTGAAGCTTTGAAATTTCCGAAGCCGATATTTCAACGTATTTACACGTTTTGAGGTCCCAGGAACAAAAAAGTGGTTTTTAAGAAATTTATGTCTGTAACAGGCCAACCTACTCGGCTACTTGATAGAATTGGATGAAATTTGGCAAGTAGGTTCACAAAAATATTATTTCAAGGTTTTTTTTTTTTTTTTTTTTTTTCATTTTTTTGGACAACTTTTTTTGGCGGGTTGGGGGGGGGGGGGTGAGGCGGTTGTTGCGTGGCAAAGCTTGGTTAAGGCATACCCAGACCACCTCAGTAGAGGGTACAATAGGCCTCAAGAAGGTTTAATTGCATACGCAATGCAAAATGTAAAAAAATATATTTGGTGGACCAAAAAATGTATGAAATACGATTGAGGTCTCTCTCATTGAAGAATTATGTCTGACTCGCTCACCCATGGGGTCGAATTCTTAAGCTCGGGCATACTTACAGCTCTGCGTGAGAAACAAGCAGCTGACAAGGATCTGGACCCGCGTCAAGAAGCCCTGGAGGCTGCTTCGTCGTGGAATTCGGACTTCAACAAGTCGCGGCGGGAGAAGCGGGCCGCGTACTTCGACCAACAAACGTTCACGGTGAACTTCCCCCGGAAAGAGCAAGTGTACGACCCCGGACCTATCGGAGCTTACCCTATTGCGCTCCTGCCTGGGCAGTACACTGATCATTATAAGGCGTGAGTTTATGGTGTTTTTTTTTTTTTTTTTTGTCTATTTGAAGTATATTTATACTTTTGAATCATATTAAAAACGAAGCAGTCAACTTTTGTTTCTACTTTTGATCAACATACAGATGATGCCTAATACGCCACCATGGCAAGAAGTTAACTTTTATGAGGCTCTATTCCTACTCTTCTTCAGATTTACCATAATCATACTCGTAGCCAATGGACATCCAATCAGAGCGTGATCGGAAATTTTGAATGTCAATAGTGTTTGATTTGTTTGTTCCAACACCTGCTTTCAGCATTATTATTATTATTATCGACTTCGATGGCCAGGTGGTAACGTGCTTCCACTTGTGCGAGTCTTTACACGCCATGCGATCGGAGACGTGTCGTAGCTCAACACGGGTAATAACCTAGTGAGGCGACTGAAGAGGTCAATCGGATATATAAATTGTTTGTATGCGATTAACCTTTTTTTTAAAGAAAAAAAAATAAAAAAAAATTCTGGTTTAAGCAACTCTGTCAGCCTGGCGGGAGGAGTGAGACTGTTTATCAACTTGAGGCACCCTAAGGGCCGACTCCTTACCCTCAGCAAGAAAGGGAGTTGACTGATCGGGTGGCCCTCCTGATTATTGCGGATTCCAAACTATTTGAGGAACATAGTAAAGTCACACGACTAATTCGGAGGTGACCAGGACTCCTCGCGCACGTAGACTGACTAGTATAGTCTCAGCGCGTTATCATGTTCCACCATGCTCCCTTGCCAACGCTGTGCACACTACCAAGTTTGTTGCAGTTTTTAACAGGCTCTGTTCTGGTGGGTTGAACTAGGCATGACTGTTGACTTTGGTTGTTTCTAAAGTGAAGTTGTTAGTCAAGTTAGTATCACAATTAACAGATCTATCTATAGGTTAAAAAAATGTAATTGGATCCTAAGAGACGATTCTGTTGGTAGGTATACACCTGCTGAACTTAAGTACTTTCCGTTGAATACTGTTCTGTACGGACCGATGCGGCCCAATGAGATGATGACGTTGGACGAGCGACAGAGGGACTCGGATGACGGCAGTGGATCTGACAGCGACGACTCGTCATCCTCTGACGATTCCAGGTAACTTTATCTTATCGTTGTTATTAAGAGGAATGAATGAATGAATGTTATAATGTTAAAAATTGCTGAGACAATTATACATTCGTCAAGTACAATACAAAATAAAAAATACATATAATTTTAAAGCACACAGTATACCTAAACTACCTATCCTGTTAAAAGTAGACAGTACATTTCATGACATACCTAAAGATCTATTAAAGGTCAGAGAGAGAGTTGTAAGCTTTCCTTTTGAGGATTTCCTTAACCTTCGACCTAAATGCGTTTAATGGCAATGCTCTGGTTTCCTGGTCAAATGAGTTGTAAATCTTAACTGCCCAGTAATTCGTTGAATTTTTCACTATTTATTCTGTTGTATGGGACTTGCACGTTTCTGTTTTTTAAGAATCTAGTGTTGTGATTTTGCTGGGGGGTTCTGTACAAGTCTTGCCGTTCGTGAGCATAAACAGCACATTTATAAGCGTACGAGGCTTGGGAACTCTATAATGTTTCGTTATAGGCTACTACTTATTTGCAACTTGTGATTTATATTTTGAACTAAAATGATCAAAAACAAAAATTAAAAAATTCAGCTAGCTCTATAAAAAAATTTTACCAACAGCTCTCGCCTTCTCGGCCCCTACTCTAACCGGTGGAAACTTCGCAAAATTGGCTACCCCGAAATCTGATGTTTTATTTGACTTTTTATTTAATTTAGTAATCTATAGATAACTGTTAATGGCAACGGTGTAATATTAATTAACAAAGGGTTAGTTGGACTTATATTGCCTCCTGTGTTATTAGTCATTAGAGGCAGGGTCCTCGCCGTCATCGAACAATTGGGGTGGATCCTGTTGTCAGGGGACGGGAATGGGTGCAATCGGGTGGGTGAACAGTACTAATTCTCAGGGGGATTGGATTTACACAATAATTTAGAGTAGAATGCAAGAGCAATGTGTAAATCGTCCAGAAACCATCAATGGTTATCAGGACTAAACCATCAGCTTTTCTCATGACTAAGCCTCATGATGTGAGTAGCAACCACTCTCGATAAGTCGGCCCCTTTCCCTGACAATGGGCTCAACTAGGAAGACCCGGGACCGCCAGCTGTACATGCCCTCCGAAGTATGGCCAGAAAATGTAGCGATTTTAGGACTCAAGCCAACAACCTTTCTGGTGAAAGTCAGTCTACTCATTTACTACTCTTCAGTCCCGTTTTTCTTTTGCTTCCAAACACCGTGTATTGTTCATAGCAATGATGGAACATGTTAATTTTAATTTTCAGTTCGTCTTCGTCAGACTCCCAAGATTCGAGCAGCAGTGATGGAGAGTCCGGACGTCCTCCAGGACCCGTACCCGTTACTCCGACCAACAGCAATTCGCAGACACCCCGCACGTCGAGGACCCCTCTCAAACAGCCTATCCTCCAGCTGTCCAAGGTCAAATTGAGCACGAAGATGGAGCAAATCGCTGAGATGTCGCCGTTAAAAGCTGTGGTAAAATTTGGTTTTTGTAATGTCAACAGTCGCTGAATTGAACCTTGCCATATGCCAATGACTCCATTTTTTTTCGGGGATTAATGGTATTGTTTAAGCGGAAGAGGAAAAACAATGTAAGTGCTCAAGGTGTTAGCGTCCGGCCTCGTCGAGTACAAGAAATGGGTCCTGGACGACCCCTTCACGCTGCGCACGCGGAACACGTCTTCAATGTTAGGCGACAATGGACAAGTTCAGATATGCTTGTCACATTTTCTATGATTCGTTCCTGAGGCCCTGCACACATGTACCTTCAAACACCGGTGATCTGCTGAGAAATCTGTCATGAGAGCCAATAAGCGTAAGTAGATTTTGGTTACTGGCTTGCCGCAGGTATACATCTGTTATACACTCGACACGCCTGTGACACACGCCAGCGATCTAGATTTCTTCTGAAGTGCGTTCAGAAATAGCAGTTTTTTTTTTTTTTTTACACAAACCAATCACTAGCACATTTGCTGCCATGACAAATTTCCCAGTGGATCACTGGCATTCGAAAATCCGTGTGTATTGTGCCTTATCGAAACTTATTTTCAAATTTTAGCTCACAAAACAGGAGCCCAAAACTTGCTTACGATTTGAACATCCAACTAAAGTCGACCCAGCACAACTGGAAGCAGTGATTGCCCAGCGACGGGTCAAGGATTACAACGGAACTGGCATGAAGAAGTGCCGAAAATGTGGAGGGGATGAGGAGCGGAATAAGGATACTGTTTATGAGAAATTGATCAGCTGCAGCACTTGCCGCTACTTTTCACATCCCAGCTGTCTGGACATGGCGCCTTCTGTCGTCTGTCGGGTCGAGTCTTATCGCTGGGACTGCAGAAACTGTAAAATTTGCTCGAAATGCCACAAGTCGCCCGCCACTTCGCCGATTATACTTTGCGGAGCTTGCGATCGAGGGTAGGTTCATTTCCTTCTGCCTTGACGTGCCGCTACGCAACGCAACTATTTATTTGATGAATTATACTAGTCGACAATATTTTAATCAGTCAAAAACAAAAACAAAAACCGTCAAATAAGTACTAGTATAATGACTTTTTGTTCATTACTAAGCCAACCTAGCGGAGTTAGGGCGATAAAGCCCTCTCTCACACGCAACTAGCTAGGCCCGGGACCGTCTGCTTTACATGCCCTCCGAAGCATGGCCGGAAAATGTAGGAAGTGTAGGACTCGAACCAACAACCTTTCGGGTGAAAGCCAGAGTCCGTACCACTACTCTACATGTCATGTTTCCTTTCTCAAATGTAAGAAAGTGATCAGATTCATTAAAATGAATCTCCCTAAAAATCAAGCTTTCTCAGGAAATTCAAATTTTTTCACCTATAATATTATTATTTCAGAAAACATGCATTTTACAGATTTTTTAGAATAGCAGTAAAACTAATAAGGGGAATAGGGAGTTTTTAGAGAAAGCTTGCATTTTTTATTAATTTCTCCTCTGTCCACTTTGTTTGCGGCTGTGGAACGGGAAATTAATTAATTTCATCAAAGATACACGACCTATCCTAGTTTACAAAATATTTTGAAGTCTGACTTTTGATCTCTATTTGGGACTGTCAGGACCACTTCTTCCTTGGTCTTCCTCGTTTTCGCGTTCCCTATCTTTTTTCCTCCTACCATTTCCTCTCACACCTGTTGTTATCCATTCGCTAATGAAATTATACTTGTAAAAACCATATCACTACTCTACATGTCCTGACATTCCTGTGATCCTGGCGCTTTCATTTCCTACCATTGCCCTATTATCAGCTTCATACTTCGGACGGCTTGTTAAGCAGCCCTTCCTTATCCTCAGAATTGGCCTAGAGCCCGAACATAGCAGCTGATATTGAGTTTGTTTCTGTTTCAGATACCATCTAGCCTGCATAGGTCTGTTGGGACCGCCTAAAGGTCGTTACATGTGTCACGAATGTACGCCACCGGAAAAGATGAGCGTGAATGTGAAAGCAGAACTTATCAACGCACAACTTCAGGCCCCTTCACGTGTGGCCAGTGCAGCTATGTCGAAGACTAGTGTCCCGCTAATTGATTTGGAGGATGATGAATCTAACAAGTAAAGTAGCGGAGGGTTGTAAGTTAGAATGCGTTTGAGTAGATATCTTTAACGTTAACTTTTCAACGTAACCATGGAGATGAGCTAATCTCGACAATAAGAGGTGAGTGTCAACTTGAGAGTGGTGTCTGCTGCTGCGATATTGTGAACGTGCAGACTGGAGTTCTATACGGGCAATCGCTCCCGCCAACGATTTGTTTTGTTTTTAATTTCTGGTGCCTCCTTCGACCAATCAGACCTTTGGACATATCCATATCACAACAAATTCCATCGTGATTGCTAGGTGTGCTCTGATTGGTTGAAGAAGACGTGGCAAGTGGCACCTGAAATTCAGCTTGTTGCTTTCCTATTTATACGCAGTATAGGGAAATCTTTATGATGGTCGAAATGTCTGATTTTAAGTTTTGAGAGTTGATTTACACGTTTTGAGGTCCCAGGAACACAAATGTCATTTGTTTTAGGCTAACTCAACTTTGGGGGGTTTTACCCTCCAAAAACTAAAAAAAAAATACTTCTCAAAAACGGCTCCGACGTTTTTTACATTCAGATATTTTATTGTATTCGATATTAATGTAAACAAACCCTTGCTTGGTCCGTGATAGTTTGGCTCTGGGGGCAAAACAATAAAAAATAGACTTAATTTTTATGAAATTAGTCTAAACCTTTCTATCGATGCCTTCTAACTTCAGGTATGTGTTAGGTGTTAAATAGAGCATAGTGCTCTGCAAGTGTTTTACTTCCCCAAAAAAGGTCGAAAGTTAGTTTAAAGCAAGGCAGAAATAAAAAACTGTATTTTCTCATTTGGTAGAACCTCGACACATACTTACGCCAAAACAGGAAAGCATGTTCGAGTAAACTCGGACCGGTTCTTTTCGTTAGATCTGACGTCATTTGTTTATAAACTAATAAGAAGGCTGTGTTTGGTGGTCCCTCTCAACGTAAGTAGGGTTCTATTGAACTTATTGGCTACGCGACGAATTAATAGAAGCTTACTTCCATAGCGACGGCCAATCAAGCCCAGTCTTAATGGTTTATGAAGTCAGATCCGATCAAAACAAGTAGCCTAACCTTCTTCTTGACTGATCATCAGTTTATTGCCCATTCGCCATCAACAATTTAATGCAATATTTTAAGGGAATCAAACAACATGATTTGAGAGCTAATAAATTAAATTCTCGTTCCACAGTGGCTATATTGACCTAATCGCTCCTTGAACACCTGAAATATATAAACTCAGATAATGCACAATGCGTTTGTTCATGTTTGTCTACATAAAATAAAAGGGAAAATCAGACGTTGTTTTCCAGAAAACCTACTTTGCCGATTTTTATGGATTAATGATAATTTTCAAGACAAAATGTAATTATCACAGTTATATATTTTAGGTGGTGTTCAAAGAGAAACTTTGTCAATACAAGATAAATTAATTTATTAGCTCACACATTTTTTTTTAAATTGGAAAGATTCCATTTAATATCATCAAAGTGGGTATACTTTTAATTCTAATTATGAATAAATTGTGCTGAAAGTAGTAGGCTATTACTTTATGTTTCTATAATTTATTATAGTTTTATCAACGTGAAATCAGATTTTATTTTATAAAATAGGTAGATCGTAAGTAGCTTTTATGTTATTGTTTAGACATTAGACTTGTAAGGGAAAACACATGTGTTTTTTTACAATAATGGACCGTTTATGTGTATGAACATTAATTAGCTATAAAATAATTAGATCTGAACGTTTTTGTTATCAATTAGTAGTCGTAGTAGTCTAAAAGTATTAAATCAAAATGAAGAAATTTTGGTGGCATGTGCCATTTAATTGTTTCACTTCTTGAAATTCCCTGTAGCGAATAAAACGATTAGTGCCCACGTGAATGCTCATCTAATTTGCTGTCCTGGTCATTACTATACACCACCGTACCGTGAATGGTGGAGAATCGGGTCAAAACTTACATTTTGGCCCTGATTTCAAACTTCACATCAGCCCGTCAAATATGGCGAACCAAAACACGCCTGAGTACCTGGAGAAGATCAAGACTAGGCTATTCGAGAAGGGCATTTGTTTGGTTTTAAGCACTAAGGCCTTCCCCAGGAATTCTGATGAGGGGGGGGGGGGAAGTTTCAGTCGAAATTACTTTTAGTTAGTAAGTTGTTGAGTGCTACCCTCGTAGGCCGTAGTTTTGACCCGATTCATCACCATGACCCTGTTCATCACCAGGTACTCGAATATAGCCAATTTGGAGAAATTTAGTACAGTATTATTTTAAGCCGTAAAATAATTGAAATATAGTAACTACTAGTACTATTGGATATGTGCAGATGACTTTTCTGTTTCTAAACTTCTATAAACCCCTATTAAACACTACTATTGATCCAAAATTCGATCCAATAAATATTGGTCTATTAAAAATTGCAAAATGTAATACCTTAATTCATTTCAAAATGTATACTTAAACATAAACATTGCCAATATTTCTTCGATCGAATAAATATTAGAGTGTTTAATCAGGGTCTTTAAAAGCTTATTATTATTATTATTATTATTAGAACTTCTGTGCCCCACATATCTTGTGCCCACGGCCCCCTCAGGGCAGTGGCGTAGCCAGATTTTTTTTGGGGTCCCGTTTTCATAAAGTTTGCCCGCTTACGATAGGTTTTCGAATGGGGTGGTGTTTCATTTGGCGCTCCCCCCCCCTGGGATTGTTTTTTAAAAGATAGGCCTGAAATTTTGATTTTACAGACGATAACTTTATTAACAAAACTGGAAAAAGGGGGGCCGGGGTCGCCCCGGCGAATGTTTTTAGATAAATATCTAAAAACAAATTTGCTATTATGCTAAAGAAAAAAAAAAATTATTTTTTTGGGGGGGGGGGGGTCCGGACGCCACTGCCTCAGGGGTTAATCCGGCACTGCCAACACAAGCGGGACAAAAACATTTTTAGGGTATGATTTGGTTGAAAAGACATGAAGACTATAACTAAACATGTAATACACATAATTGTAGATAAGGCACTGAAGATTTGTGGGGGTTTCAGTACATTGGAACACAATAAGTAACCTGCGCACTTCCTCTGTTCGTCAACGTAAACAACTTTATCCCGCTCGAGCGGCCTCTTCTTCCTCGCGGATTTCCTCACATCGATCCTCCAAGTCATCCTGAAATTAGTAATAAACATTCAGTATAGTAAATTTATTCACGATTACACAATTTATAGAGGTGTATACTAATACAAAATACACATTCATAAAATTCTACAAGTTTATGTCATTGGATCCCACCCAACTTTGGGAACCAAGTGTTTGGTTGGGGAATAAATCATTCATAATTAGGTTAACATTCAAAGGGGGCATTTAAAGTGGCTGGTTTAGTTCTTTAGTCCTTTAGATCGTGGGTTCGAATCCCACCAAGTCCAGTTTTTTCTATATCCTCTAATTTCGGTTATTGATGATGTTGATGACGTTAATTTAAATTGTAACTTTGTTGTTCTTTGCGTTTATAACTCTACGACTTACCTCCGGCAATTCGAGGCACTTGCCCCATTCTTTGAGGGTAATGACATGATCGTCGTTGGCATCGCAGCTGTTCAGGAAGGGAGCGATGCAATGCTCCAGGGACATCAGTGGAGCTCTGATCGGGAAAAGCTCGTGGCGGGAGATGGATCTGCAATAGAAGCAGAAAAGCGTCAAACTTTTGAAAGATGCCGGATTTACAAGGATTTCAATTTTCATTATGGATTTGTGGAGATCTATTGTCCATTATCTAGATTTCAATAGGAAGTTTTCCTATAGAAAAAAAAACAATGCTTCTCCTTTAATGGGAGGGGGAGGGGGTAAATTATGAGAAATCATGCCCGTGCTTAACTTAGTAGAGAACCGGATCGAATACATTTTTATTTTTTTTTCGCAAAGAAATACAAGTTTACTGCATTGTTTCTTTGAATTTTAACAAATTAGATTCTTCGATTAGCTATTATTATATTAAGTATTACTAATCACTTCACTTCACTTTTTCCTTCACCAGTAACTGCGGACAAGGTGCATATATTGAAAACATTTGTTATATGTATAATAAATATCACGCTCAAGCTAGAAATAATAATTTTAGTAATACATGACAAAGTTATTTTATTTTATTTAGCTATCAACTTGGCTTAGGTTAATAAAAAGGTGTATAAGACACTCACCTGTCATGAGGATGCCCATCGAGGTCGCACCATTTCCAAATAGCAGCATTAGTCCACCGCCTGGTCATGTTGCTCTCTGCTTCCCGTTCCATCTCCAGATAATGAGGCGTCAGCTCAAAACGGTCTGCCATGTCCCGCATAATGTTGAAAAGCCAATCGCGCATGCGCCGGGGAAAGTCGAGCATTTCACTCTCTTGGCATGCCTGTAAATTCATTACGGCATGTTGGTATAATGTAAAATGTTTAATGCCAAAATGCAGCATGCTGCTCTTATTCGTGTTTAAATGTATTTAAAAGTAACTTGATCAGTATACTTTCTTAACAATACATTAGCTTGTGATACTGTTTTAAATTTAATTATATCAAAGCATTTACTGCTGGAGTCAGATGATGGGTCTCACGCTTTCAGACTTTCGAACTCGGCCCATCAGCCCGGATTCAACTGCTTTATCAAGAGTTTTAAATTACTATCATTTTTTCGTTTACTTTCCATGATTTTTTTTGTCAACGTCAATTTGTTCAGCTTGTAGCAAAGTAGCAATTAATTGTTTTTTTTTTCTTTTCAACTTTGATTAAATAATGTAAATTGTAATTTTTTTTAAAACGAAACCGTGATTTCAAGATGGCGGCCATTCTGAAAATTTTCTTAATTACTTACCGGCATTTCCTTGCATTGACCATAGTAATCGATGTGTAGATGTTTGTACTCCTCGCCGCGGCACGCCTTGTCACCGTGGTCGCACCAGCACCTCATCTGGTAGACCTCGCAATCGGACCCCCACGTCTCGTTGTGGTTGGAACAGACTTTGCGACGCGGATCGGTCTCGGAGGGACACTTAGACACGCATACACACGCTGCCGTACCTTCGGGAGTGGCCTCGCACACACGCCCGGCACCGCACCGTTTGTTCGTACAAGGATCTGAGAATTGAGATTACTACTGGTAAGTTACTGTGGAGGCCAAAATTCCAAGAGGAGTAGAGCATCAAGAGAGACCCAGTCGACGCCGGGGAAATATTGGGGAGGACAAAGGGAAGCTGTGGCCACTAAATTAGAATAAGCCAAGAAACGAAGCAATTGGATTGTGGCGTCTGGTGGTTGGAGGGACCACGGCAGACCACTGTTTATCAAAATGGGGATTCTGACGGTATACAGCCAGTACATTCGGTCCTGCCTGTTATACATTAAAGCGAACAATGGGTTTTTCCAAAGGAGAAATGTTGTGCACTCCCATGAAACAAGGAACGCTGACCGTCTGGATCTGCCAGTATGCAGACTGAGCAAATCACGAGACTCCTTCCCAAACACAGCGATCAGATATTACAATGCACTGCCTAGGGGTCTTGTGACAATGAAATTCCCGTTGTTTAAAGCAGCTATTGACAGGATACTGAAGGAAAGCCCTCTATATAGTTTAAATGAGTACTGGGATTTAGATTGGGGTGATTACAAAACCCCCATCCCTTGACAGACTACAGCAGTCTCTATACCTTGCCTATAACGATTGCCTTTGGCAAAACTGTTTTATTTAAATCAATTGAATTATTCAATGTATAGGTAGTACTAGTCGTACTTTATATTGAACGCCGTCTATCCCACCTCGGTGGGTCACAGATGTAAGAAATAAACTAAACTAATGGGACTTCTGATAAGCCTCTTCTAGCGGAGCTAGGCAATATCATGGCAATTGGGACCTTGGGGAGTGCTAGTCTGAGAAGGGATGTCGGATCTTGCCAAATCACTGCCTCAGAATTTTCAACCAGAATGTTCTTCAGTCCTTCTATCTTCCCCTGTTACTCGGGCTCTCGGCCGCCCCTTGACGACACCCACGGATACATATGTTCCCTTCGCAATTCCCTCAGCTTTAATTCTAAATCTCTGCTTGACTTACCTACGGGAACTTGGGGAACTAAAGGAACATTCTCAGAACTGTCCACTTCTCCAGCTCTCCTTTTGATTTCTGAAGTTTCATCGCTTTCCATCAATTGAAACTGGTCCTGCTCAGCGACATTTTTTTTTTCGTCTGATGTTACAGGCTTGGTTTTACGGTACTTCTTGGCTTTTCTCTATAACATATATAAACTTCATATACTAAGATGCGTTTTGCATCATATTTTGAATAAATACTTGTAATGTTAGGGTGTTTGCTATAGCTGGTTCATCATCGATTTGATTTGAGGGCTCATTTGATGGTTTGGGTTGCATCGTTTCATTGTTTTACTCGTCATAATCGTAACAAATTTAAATTAAAAATTGTGGTAGTCTGGTTCCATGGTGACTCTGAAGAATGAGGCCATGCAGTGACAAATCTCCAAGGGGGAACCCCGCAATAAATGAGGTTCTGTAGGGACAGTTTTGGTCACTAGGTTCGCTGACGACAAACCGATATCCATATTATTCAAAATGGCCGCCGTTTGCATGTGAAAACTAAGCTCTTGGCATCTAATTAATTCTTTTAATTTTTTTTATATAATATTTTTACTATGCCTGGACCTTATTTCGCTGCATATAATTTAATATATATATTCTCCATGATTTATGTAAAAATATCACTTTAAAATAATACGTAATTAAAAATAATTTTAAAATAGTATTGAGGCTTATGGAAAAATCAACGCTTTGATATCATTGCAACTGGTGCTGCCATCTACAAAATGGCGTCACAAATGAACCCCATTGATTTAAAACAGCAAACAAAATTTCGGTTAGTTCTATAAGTGGGTTTCTTTATTCTTTCATATCATGAGAACTCCAATTTCCTGTAGTTTTATCTATTTTTTAATTTAACACAGCCTGCATCTAGGTAAGTAGCCTACTGCAACTAAGGACAAACTTACGGGTTTACTTTCGCAGAGACCCTCTCCAATGAGAGCTGCCACGAGGAACAAGGCTAACACCAGTCGGATTGTCGACTGCATTATGGCCCCTGTAACAAAAAAAAATTATTATTATCGCCGCAAATATAATAACATACAGTACGTTACTAAGTCAAAAGAACCGGTCCGAGCTTACTCGAACATGCTTTCCAATTTATCAACATTAGTAGATAGAGAAAATGAGTAATTTCATGGTAAATAATTTTCCTATGGTTAGATTTCCGATGTCTCGGGGGAGGGGATTGTCCACCTGACGTCACTGGAGGTGAGGTAAATTCTAGATAGGTCAGACCAACACATTACTACACAGCAATAATGGCAGGACACGCAATGCATTTGAGCGCGAATTTTCTATAATTTTTTCCACAAAACCAAATAGTTTTTTGGGAAAGTAACCTGTCCGGTTCCGTTACTCAATTTAACACCTAAAACATGCCTGAAGGTAGAAATCATCGATAGAGAGGTTTCGCAGAAAAATTATTTTTTAGTCATTTTTCATTAAAATTTAGTTATTTTTATTTTTTTACCCCCAGAAGCAAACTATCAAGGGGCAAGCGACCCGACATTTTATCAATAGTAATAACGCATATGTGAATTTAAAAGAAATCGTTGGAGTAGTTTTGGAGAAATAATTTTTTAGACGTTTTTTTGAGAATAAAACCCCCCTAAATTGAGTTGGCCCAAAATAAAAAAAAAATGGTCCCGAGGTATGATTTTTGTAAACCTACATGCCAAATTTCATCAAAATTGACTGAGTCGTTTGCCCGGAAATCGATGAACAGACAGATATTTCGTAATAATCACTTTTTTGGGTTCCTGGGACCTCAAAACGTGTAAATCCGTTGAAATTTCGGAATCAAAAATTTCGACCATCACAAAGCTTTCCTTATACTACGCATAAATTGGAAAGCAAAAATAAGTGAACTTATATAACTCAATACCTAAGCTAGACCTAAAATAAAATTAAAGAACTTTAAATGGGTCACCACTTGTAACTAAATAGTGGATCTAGCTGGTTAACGAACTCGATCAAGACATTTGTATGATTTTTGGGCCAAGTTTAATCAAAATCAGATAATACTTACGGAAGTTAGAGTGTTTCCAAAAATCGATATATACATACATACATATATAATATTTTGAACGGAGGGTGGTTTTAGGCTCAGGGGGCATGAAATGAAAAGTTGTGAAGAAATTTTCCGAAAGTCGAACATAGGTCGCCATCTCAATAGGTAGAATTTTGAATCTCTAGTATCTCATATCAATCGCTGAATTATCAAAAACATCTGCACGAACAGAACACATTTTTCTGAGTATTTGCTTAAATGATATGCACCTCTTTCCAACACATATTGGCCACAATTATTGACTTTGACTTGTGCAAAAAACTATTGGCGTGGTAGTCTCGAGGAAGGAGTTCAAGAACTGGGACCAACTGGTCACATGTATCGAAATGTAGAGGAACGTTTCAAGTTATTGAATTGCTAGATTGTGGGCTGAATTTGTGATATTTTCTACTTTGAGTTAGCTTTACCTCTAATTTATTTCTGTACTAATTTAATTCTTTGTAGCCTAATTTTAAAAATGATCATTAAACGAAAATACTGCACTGCACTCACGTGGCAAAAAATGTTCTTGTCGCTCTAAAATCACTATGCCTAAATGAGGCCGAACTCTCACTCTTTTTTTCTCCCTGCAGCAAGAGTTTACGACCCTGCTTTACAATTTCCAGCAGCAAATTGAAATGTGTTGCGACGTTCAAATAGTTTCGCGTGTAATGTTCATTTAGCCTGTGGCCCAGATTGGCAAGGCTGATGGCTGTTGCATTGTGTGGGCGGTGCGTGGGCAGACGTTAACAGTCCGGCGGGCCTTTGCCGTCAGGCCACACCGCCCACCATACACAATCTTGCAGCCTACACACCAGCAGAATCCTTTACTACGAGCCTAATGCGGATATTACCATACAAAAACTAATCTCTACAGCTCTAATCCAGTGGGAAAAGAAGGTTGTCAGATGTCGGACATGGCGTAATCTGAGTATAAGTCAGTTAGTAAAAATTCCCAAACCAAAGGGCCAGAATTTTTTTCCCGGGGAAACCTATCAAGCCTCCCACACCCTTGGTGGGACCCTGTGTGCAAGGGTGTAAAAAGGGGGGGGGGGAGGTGACAGTAACGGCATGCCCCTAATTTAAAAGCTACGTACGTCTATGCAAACGACATAGGAAAATAGCTTATAAATACTTACTTACTTACTTACTTACTTACTTACTAGCCGACGCCCACCCTTGGCATTTCTGCAATCAGGCGCCGCGCTGACCAGTATAGATGTGCCGTGTGCTCATCTCCGGTAAGTCGTTCGTTTCTTTCATCATCAAGCATCGGGCAGTCCATGAGGTGGCTGGCGACCATAGGGGTACTCCCGCACAGGACGCAGTCGGGGGACCTCAATATTCCAATTCGGTGGAGGTGGGATGCCAAAAGATCGTGCCCGGTTGTTGTTCTTAAGACTGCTACTGAAGTGGCCGTGGTAGGTTCTTCTTTACGGGTTTGTTTAAACAGTGTGCTCCATTGTTTTCCACTTGAAGCTAGTCGCAGTCTATCCTGGTTTGTCCTCCGTACTGATGTCTATGAGGTTTCTCACAGCCGTGAGGGGTGTTGCTTTGCTAGGCTGAGGTAGTTTTGTGCCCATCTTTCCCAAGAAGTCCGCCTTTTCATTTCCAAGTATGTCGACGTGACTCGGAATCCACTGTATCACCAACTCCCGACCTTGCTCTATGAGTTGGTTCAGTAGCTGTTCAGTAGCTTATAAATACAGTACAGTATGTCAAAGTCTTTATTTCCATTTCATTGCGTCGTTGGGGCAATGAAAACTGTTTGAGCATTAAATAGTGAATAGAAACATGTGTGAATTATGTAGTGACGTCACCAGTAAATATTTACATTACACTACTGCGGAAGCTCTTCAGCTCCCATCTTCAAAGCAGATCTTCCAGCAGTGTCTGAGAATTATAAATTGTGGAAGCCCTAGATTTCGTCTACATGGTTTTTATATTTTGTCAATAATAGCCTACATTTTAACCAACGTATAAAAAAAAAAACATTGAAAAACAAACTATGAGTTTCTTAGGGTTTGTTGACGTTTCAAAAATGTTATGCGTTGCAATACACTATACTACAATATATGAATATACTAGTAATTTATGTTGTAATGTTGTCCAATCACGAACCAAGAGGATGTGGAACGTATTTAAATATTGTTCACCCCTGGATCACGCAAAAATCAGTCAATTTCCATTTTTATTTAACTTACTACTTAAGCTACATAAATATTTGGTCTAGATAGTTCTAGAGGACTACTTCATACACAATATAAGATAATTTTACTTTTTGGTGCTGCCATTCTACCATGTCTCCATAAGCTTTACAGCCCGGGAAATATCAGTCCTCCGTTCCGTGCATTAAATAATTTCTACGCAAAAAATTAAAAATACCCTAAGATACTGTGTCTGAAGTAGTCCTCTACAACTTTCATAGACCTATAATATTTATAACTTAGTGAATTAAATAAAAAATAGCAACCGAATAATCCAGGCGTGACCAATATCTACGTTCCACATGCATATCCTCTTAAGGGCAAACCGGAGTCGCCGATATTCCATTACTGTGCAAACTTTAATTTCTCATGAAATATGGAACGCAGAGCAATGAAAAAATGCTGAATGGAAAGAAGAATTTTTTCTCCTAATTTTGATACATAGTATGTTGCAATCATTAATACCGATCGGCTATAGTTAGTGAACTTGATACGCAAAAAATAGTCACCCAGAAGTTCAAGCTGAAGGAGTTCATCAACTGTGGCGAATTGGGGTTAGTTAAGGCCACATACTATACATAAAAATTAGGAGAAAAAAGTCTTCTTGACATTCAGCATTTTTTCATTGTTCTGCGTTCCATATTTCATGAGAAATTGAAGTTTGAATAGAAAATGGAATATCGGCGACTCCGGTTTGCCCTTAAGCTCGTGGTTATGCAATTAGATAAATTTCTGCTCCGAAAGAATTGTCTGGATGTTGGTCTGAGCAGCCCTACACATACTATCATTTCTTAGGCCAGTGGTCGGCAATCTTTTTAGCCAAAGAACAAAATATGAACAATTCAATAAGTAAAAAAAAAAATTGGGAGCCAAATTTGCTTAGATAGTAGACTAAACATTCATTATACCAAAATCAAAGAGCCGCATGCTGTGCTGGAGCCACACTTTACCGACCACGGTCTTAGGCTAATATTTGTAGCCTAGCAGGGTAGGCCATAGGCGTCTTCTTTGTATAGAGTGACATAGACGCCATTATGCTCCATCAATGGTTTGAATGGACGCAATCAACGGGCTTATATCTAAAAAGATGTTCCTTCCGCCCTCCCACACGAGCCGCCAATTCATAAACATTGCCATTCTTCATGATTTTTTATCTTTCTACGACACGGGCGGTGTTAGAATTCTGAGGGGGGGGGGAAGAGAAACATGACATTGCATACCTTTCTCGCAAAACCTTTTACCTACCGTACCGGGGTTCGAAATGGCTTCACTTTTTTAGCACTTTGAAATTTGAATAAAGCCAAGCAGATAATTCCAAAAAGATTGTTTGTTTTGCTTCTTTTCCAACGCCTGCTTTCAGAATTTCGGTTTTAAGCAACCCTGTCAGCCTGGCGACGGGGAGTGAGTGTGTTTCTTAACTTGAGGCACCCTAAGGGCATACTCCTTCGCCCAGGGAGAAGGGGAGTTGACTGACAGGGTGAACCTCTTGATTTCAGTGGATTCCGAACCACTTGGGGAATATAATAGTCACGCACTAAGACTTACTATTAGTACTTACTTTTACTTTTTCCGCGCCATTTCCTCATGGAGGGTCGGCGGCAGAGCTGCGGCGTTTCCAGATGTTTCTGTCTTGCGCATCCTCCCTTGTGAGCCCGGTTTCTTGCAGGTCGCTTACAATTTTCCTCTCCAGGGTGAGCTTTGGGCGCCCACGTGCTCGGCGTCCAGGTACCATCGCCTCTCCCACTCTTCGTATAAGCGCTGATGCCTCTCTCCTTTGCACGTGTCCCCACCAGCTGAGCCTCTCCCTCTTAGTTTTTGCACCACGTCCGTTGTTCGCATTTCTTCCCGAATGTCCTCGTTTCTGCGCCTGTCATTTAATGTTACGCCACATGCCCTCCGCAGCATCCTCATCTCCGCTACGTGGATCACTTGTTCTTCGCGTTTACGCACGGCCCAACACTCAGCGCCATATATCATACATGGCCTGACCACTTGTTTGTATATGCGACTTTTCAATTTCTTTGGCATCCTTCTGTCAGTCAGGACCGCGGCCATCTCTCGAAACTTGGCCCACCCCGCAGCAGTACGCGCCTTCACATCGTCATCGCAACCTCCGTTTTCGCCAATCGTGCTGCCTAGGTACTTAAATTTCCCTACTTTGTTTAGCTGATGGTTACCATCGCTTATGCTACCGGGAGTCTGCTTAACGCACTCCATGTATTCTGTCTTGCCTCTGTTGACCTTTAGGCCTTCGTCCTCCAGCGTTTTCACCCATTTGGCTAGCTCAGCTTCAGCTTCCTGTCGGCTTTCTGTACTTATTACAACGTCATCCGCGAAAAGAAGGCTCGCTGGGGATATGTTTTGTCACCGTGTCCATTATAATAACAAAGAGGAAAGGACTGAGCGCTGATCCCTGGTGCAGCCCGAATTTGACACTGAATGGCTCACTGAGGCCAGCTGCGCTTCTTACTCTTGTGGAGCATTCCGCGTACATATCTTGGATGGCATGGACATTTTCGGCAACGACTCCTCTTTTCTTTAGACATTCCCTGACTATTACTCTCAGCGCGTTATCATGTCCCACCATGTTCCCCAGCCAACACTGTGCACACTACCAAGTTAGCTTCAGTTTTGAACCGACTCTGTTCTCGCGGATTCAACTTGGTGTGGTCGCTGGCGTGCCAAATTTATAGACTGCTAACTTTGCTTCTATTGTCTTTTATTTCCTCTTAAAAAAAGGCTAACATTGTTTTAATTACGGGATTAGACTACGATCAGACGATCAGTATATGTGAATGTTTTCAGTGTAGGATGCCAAATACCGACAGTAAGGCGGGGTTTCCACCGAACTCGTTTTTGAACGTGAGCGTGATATTGACGTGGTAGCAGACATTTTTAGACTGTCTGTAATGTCTGCTACCACTTCAATATCACGCTCAGGTCGGTGGAAACCCCGCCTTATTTAAATTGTCTATAATAAAATTAGATTAGATATAATTCATAAATATCGCTTCATGTTAACTTCTTAATAACTTAATATGTCGGCAATGCGCCTTAGTTTATTTCGATTGCCCCACAATGCCCGGAGTCAATGGCCATTAAATTGTATTTTGATAAGCATTGTATTAACGAGATGCGACCTTGCTGACCTTATTAATCTTTCCTTATTCCCCGTATCGGCCCTCATTGCTCTAAGGCGTCCATTCCATTGACCGGCTAGGGCTATTTCCAAAAACAGTGACGTGGTAGCAGACATTCAAGACTTAGGTGGCGCTTCCACCGACCTCGCATTGCAGAATGCAAATGACATTGACGGAAATTAGAATATTTCTTTTTATAGAAATCTATTAAAATGTTTGTACTTAACATATCCCATGACGCCATTTTTTAATTTTAGTTTGTTTGTTTGTGATTTTACTGTATGATCATTGATCAATTTTAACTATGGCATAGAGGAAAATAAACATTTCCGTCAATTCTGCAATGCGAGGTCGGTGGAAACGCCACCTAAGTCTTGAATGTCTGCTACCACGTCACCGTTTTTGGAAATAGCCCTAGCCGGTCAATGGAATGGGCACCTAAGAATACGGTACAGTAGTTGGCTGCGGTCTCCATGAGATCAGTAACCTACTTATTGTAGCTCTAGTTTGCCCAATCGCGCAGACCCTCCCTTTCCTTTAGTATACCCACGGTATGTAGGTACCTATATGGCAGTATCATTTTTAAGGATTTTTAGATAGGGAAGACCAATATCTTTGACGTTTATTTCATTGGCGGAAAATCTCAAAAAGTCTGGGGGGGGGGGGGCTAAGCCCCGAATAAAAATTTAAAAAACAACAGTAAATCTGTAAATCGGTGCGGGGGGGGGGCAGCATTGCTGGGAGCGCACTTCGCCTTCCAGTTCCAGGTTTGTGCTAAAAGAACTTAAATTAAATCATCCCAGTATTTCAGCCTTAAAGTTTTCCTTGATACAACTCAAGATGTATCTAAAATTGATCAACTGTCTGTTGTATACTCCGAACTGTGGTAGGCTGTCTTAATAAAAGTTGAAAAAAGACATGCTGTTACTTTTGTTCTGGTACGTTTTCCATTACTATTTTATTATTTATGCTCCAAACGTTTTTCTTCCCATTCTACTATTGACTATCAGTACTATCACTCCTAAAAAAAGGTGTAATAATGAGACGGGAGGGAGGACATACCGAAGGTCTTGCGGGGGGGGGGGGGGGGCAGAAGTTATTTGCGCCTCTGATTTAAAGCCACCACTACCAGCGTTTTTTGTACAAAGTGGAATTTTACAGGACATCCATTGTAGAACTATCAAAATGTCGCATCACACAGAAGAATGTACATTTTGAAATATCACGAACACCGATTCATGGCCATGCTTATCGGGTAGACATTTTAATAAATCTGTAGCGTATTACACTAAGCTAAGACTGCTATAACTATGGCCCCAAAAGGACGTAAATGTGATCCTGAAGCCTGTATTAAGTAGTCAGATGTTACACTAAAAGTTGAATGTAGCCTATGGCGAAGAAGTGTTGGAAAAACTCACCGCAAGTCGGTCTCTGCTCTACCACCGCCTCTTGGTGACTGCCTGCTCTGGTCGGATGCTGGATAGACCTTACGGCCCCTTCGTCTTCATCTCAATACGGTGCCGTATCCAGAAATTTTCTAATCAAACACAACTCGTACGCTTCCTCTCTTGAAGCTCGACAGATGTCCCTTGCCAGCAAATCTTCTCGGAACTCAGTTTCTGTTTTTGTTGTTTTCAACGCCTGCTGTCAGCATTTCTGCTTTAAGCAACCCTGTCAGCTCCTGGCTGTTGTAGAATGTACCTATAAGTAACTTGTAAAGATAGCAGTTAGGCGGGGTTTCCACCCACCGGCTAGGGCTTAATACAAATACGGTGATGTGGTAACAGACATTCAAGACTTAGGCGGCGTTTCCACCGACCTCGCATTGCAGAATGCAAATGACATTGACGGAAATGTTTGTTTTACTCCATACCATAGTTAAAATTGATCAATGATCATACAGTAAAATCACAAACGAAAATTAAAAAATAGCGCCATGGGATATATTAAGTACAAACATTTTAATAGATTTCTATAAAAAGAAAAATTTTAATTTCCGTCAATGTCATTTGCATTCCGCAATGAGAGGTCGGTGGAATCCCTGCCTAAGTCTTGAATGTCTGCTACCACGTCACCGTATTTGTATTTAGCCCTAGCCGGTCGGTGGAAACCCCGCCTTAGCTATGGAACCCGCTTAATAATTCTTGGGCCATTTTAAATTCATAAGAGCCACATATATTACCGTTATCTTAATCATTTTTAATTGGTAATGGCCGGCTTAATACTGGCCAATACTTATGTGTCCTTTTAATTTTTGGGCATGAAAGCATTCGTATACTGACACATGTCAGTAATTTCAACATGCAATGGAAAAGCATCCAGAGGCTTGCTTACTGTTGTACACATTGTAGGTAGGAGGCGTAAACTGGACTTAGTTACATGAGAGTAGTGGCAAGTCTGGCGGTACAGACTTGTCTAGAAAAAGCCACAGTAGCCAGAGGATGCACTAAATAAGCAATCACTACTAGGACACTATTTTGTATTTATTACGGTATGTACGTGTTTACAATTGCCATGATGATCGCAAATCTTCGATAGAAGAGGAATTAGAAGATGAAGAAGACAGCATTGCATATCGAAAATCTAATTTTTTAAACAAGTCTAACAAAAATCTCTTTTGGCGGCTAAAAAACAAACAAAAAACGTTGGCTTACCACCAACCTTTCACGATACAGTGTACTTGTAAATATATATATATATATACTTGTACTGCAATGTAACTTATTATTAAGGTTTTAGGCTAAGAAATGACACAACTTTAATAACAGTTGTATTTCAGTTTAATACTTTTACCGTTCAAAACGAAAAAGGGGTACATGGTTAAACAAATCAATGTTAATTTTACTTGTCATCTGAACAGGCTTAATATGTACACCAAGATCAATAATTAATTAGGTACTGAAAAACAAAAATACAGTATACCAACATTAATGCGTGACAGCTTTAAAGTGGATTCCGTTCAATCAAAAATAAAATGTCATAACTGATGTGGTTTCTGAACTGTTTAATAGTATGTCTGTAATTGAATATTTAAGGCATTTACACCAGAAGAGACTTTTTTTTAATAAAAGGTTTATCACATACAGACAATTTAATGAATGTTTCAAATTGAGCTATCTACCTCTCCAGTCGCTTCAACAAGGAACTTAATACTTCTGTTGAGTTACGACGCGTCTTGATCGCATAGTGTGTATAGACTTCCACAACCCACACAGGTATAAGCAGGCTACCACAGTACCATCAAAACCGACTTATAGGCACAGTTGTAATATACAGTACCATGCGGCTTCCATAGTGATTCTCCCGTCACGGGTCAAGTCACCACGGCGACTAATTAATCTTACCCAAGTCTCTTCCTATAGAATTGGAATTTCCACCATAATTTCGTAAACATACACGACTACCAATTAGCCGACGAACCAGTTTAAAACATTAAATTTGTTAAAACTAATACGCTGCATTAGGGGAGGGACATTTCTGCATAGCACTACCTCCACCACGCATAGAAATGTTTTCCTGAGGAGTACTAACGCACCGATATGCATTGGAACAAAGGGGGTGCCGCCTTACTCCATAATAACAATAAACAAGGTAAAGAATTATCTCGATTCAGTTATGCGGTAAGGCTTCTAATGTATAGCGGTGCACCAGTATTTCTCACGCAAGTTTTTCTAAGTGTGATAGGACCGGGCTTAAATAGAGGGCAACAATTATTGTCGCAAGCACAATACCAGTTTCATGGATTTTTTTTTTTTTTAAAAAAAAGATTATTCGCAGACAAACAATTCAATGAATGTATCCGAATAACCTCTTCAGTCGCCTCTGTAGGTAATACCTGTGTTGAGTTACAACAGGTCACCGATCGCACGATGTGTAGAGACTCGCACAAGTACGAACAACCTACCATTATGCCATCGAAGTCCTTATAATTTTCAGTGCCATATCGTCAGCTAGCCTACGCCCCGGTATCGCATGTTGGTGTGGGCTTTATCTAAAAATATTTTGGCACTTGATAAACGTAGGTAAAAGATAAAACACCGCGGTCAATTAATATGACTTCCCCGCTCGAAAAGTCTACTAATGAATCTGTTAGGTGCTTGCCAGTTAAGATAGGTGTCATGTGAGTGGTAAATGACAACAATCATGCACCAATCTTAACTGGTACGTAGCCATCCGCTGAAATACGCGCCCTGAAACCTAACTGAGTAGTTCCGGGTTGGCGACCTCACGATCAGCTGTCGAGACTTAGAAACTACCAGTTAGCTTACTTGACTGCTTACACACCAATAAAAGTTTATTTCAATTCCCCAGCGACAACGGCTGCAAAGTTTATCGTACGCCATTTGGCACGTACTAGCAACTAGTCTACATTTTTTACATCTAGGTGCGGATACACTTCAATTTTAGTGGGACACCTTTTAAAATGTAGTAAAATGTTAACACTTTTGAAGGTAGGTACTCAAATTGTTTGAAATGCTCATTCTATATACAGTAAAACCCATTACCCCCTTGTAACCGCGTCTGCTTATTATTTTGGTATAGCCAAAACCAATCGCGGGGGGGTGGGGGGCACAACTACAACTTCCATAGCAGTTAGGCTAAATTTTTGTAAAGCTTAAGCTGCATAAAAACTGAAAGTTTACCGAAACTGACGGCTACTTCTTGTGACAAGTAAAATGCAGTCTTACAAAAAACATGTCTCAAATAGGAACTAGCCGAGAATAATTTGATAGCCGCCGTTTACTTACGGCTAGAAATTCATTTGTCTAATCTTACAGATAAAATCAGATTTAGCAGTTATGTCTGGTGTCAAATAACTATGATAAAAAATAGGTACATTGTAACATGGCGCCATGGTTAATACAATAAAGTAGTATGTCAACAACAAAAAAATCCCGTAAACTGTAAATTTTAATTGGGCTGAGAACCAACGAATCAATAGAAAATAATAAATAAATTCGGGGGCTTTCGCCATTAAAAACAAATTTAAAAAATACAGTTCCTGGCGATGGATTGTCCAATTTAAGCCTTTGTATCGCCCAAAACAACCACAAATGAACGAGAAGGTTTAAGATAAAAGTTTTTAGACCATTTGGGTGCCTAATTAAAGGTTCATGTCAGGGGTACCTACTAGCTGTTCTAAGGGAGACGATGAACAATGAACTAAATGTAAATTCGTATAGCTCACAAATGTAACTACAATTTTACACATACAGTTAAGTTACATACTGCACCTACGTAGATTTAGATAAGATCCTTGCATGCGTAAAATTTTGATTCAATCGGTCTGATGCAAACAGCATATTTTTTAAGGTCTTTGCTTTTTCACTGCCCTTGAAACGAGGACTTAATTGACACACAACTTTAATGCATTTAGGACAACAATCGGTTAGAAGTTAATAAAACAAAAACAAGTGTACTCATAGCACCCATATCAAGCGAAAACCAACCAGCGCCGCAACCTGTGCTTCCAGCTGTTGGGAGGCAACGGCAAATACGATCCCGCATCCACCTAATTACGCGTTGGCTGCTCTACCACTTTTTTGCCGACTATAACCTCTAGTATTTTACTGCCACATTTTTAATTTATTTAACAATAATTATGTCAACGAGGGGAAAGACTAGACTTGTTTAAAGCATGCCAACGCCTCCAAATAAAGGGTTCCAATATTATTATTTTCAGTATTTAGCCTTAAGGACAAATGGAGCCCACCATTTACCATTTTTGCGCAAAGTCATTTCTCATTAAATATTGATCGTAGAGCGATAAATAAGGCGTCATCAAATAGAAAAAGTATTCTTCATGTATGCTTTGATGTACATTATGTTAACTAAAATCGGCCACAGTTTTGGAACCTCTTTAAAAATAACGGTAACTCAGGATGTCAGGTCGGAGGAATTCCAAAACTGCGGCTTATTAGTGTTAGTCACCGCTGGATACTACCATACACCAGAACGAAGAGAGAAAATTTCTTTGCCTTATAAATATCTCATTGATGACTCTACGATTAAAATGTCCTGAGAAATTTGACTTAGTGCGAAAAAAACGGAAAATGTGCACTATTATTACAAGCTAATAAACTGACGGTCTTCGCAAGGATTAATATAAAAAAAAACTAGCTAAAACAGAACGGAATCGACCAATAAAACAGCCAAATACAGTATGAGGAGAGTTGAAAGCCGCGAAACAGGAAAAAATCAACCACAATGTTATTAAATTTTATAAAAAGGGACACTAGACGGTTTTTTTTTTCTTTGAGGAAGGACACAGAGGGCAAAACAAATATTCATCGGACAATGCAGCTCAACACTACACCACATTAAGACAAAAAAGTGCTTCATGTCCATATTTAACTTCACTGATTTTTTTTATATATTTTTTTTTTAATTTATTTGCGAAGTTCAAGGCAACACAAAGCATCTGCTTCCGATTCACACATATTTTGTTATTTAGATCACTCATATTTTCGTTCGACAACTAAATCATTTCTCAGTTTATTATCTATACGTAGTTACATTAAGACTTGTTAGTCACAAACAATACAACATGGCTAAGTTTCAAAATAGAGTAGTCGCACGATAGGTTAACAACGAAACATTTCAAGCACATGACGTCGTAATTATTAATTTAAGACTGTGAGTGGCACTGTCTGCTGTTTTCATGTTTTTTTAAGCGGCGGGGCGGCAACTGCTGTATATTGATAAATTTTGAAAACTGGAAACTTTGGAGCAACATTTTAGGTAATGTTTAAAACACACAATTGAAGTTGTTACTGTTTGATAATCAATTAGAAAGCTATGAAACGCAATGGTTAAACCAAAACAAGCAGCACATAAGTATGTAGATTGTTGAAATGGAAGAAAGTCGTTTCTTAGTTTTTCATTGATGGTCAAATAATAGTTGAAAGGTTGCTACTTAATCATTTTTCAGCAGGCACTGCACAAGGTTCCAAAGTAACTTATTTCCACTTATACTAAACAATTTAGATCATTACTAAAAATACTTTGTTTACATTTTTAACCATGGGAATAATATAACTTAGTACCTCGTGCTATGCCTGTAGGTTGCCTGTTTTTAATTAGGTAGAATATACAAGTTTGACAGCACTTGTTTCACAAGACTCGAAGCTTTCACAGAGCGATTTCAATAATTTTTTGAAGTGTCGCGCCGATAAGATCTCATATACAGTACATAATAGTCCCCTTTATATTGTACAACTTACTGTCACCCATAGTAAAAATTGAAAATTCATAGTACAGTTTTACATTATAATAATAAAATTTACGACACATCAACTTGACGAACCGAAACTGGCCATGAATTTTATAATTACATTACAGTACATATAACGTTATAACGTATATATATTATATATATATTATATTATAACGTATATATATATAAAACTGTACCAAGCATTTTTTTAATTTTTACCAGATCTCATCGTGATGATGATTTTCGATTAAATTTGACTTTGAAAAAACAGATAGACAAAAATGGTACGTAATCCTAGTCGTTCAACACAATATTTCAAACCACAGCCATGCACTGCAGACGAAAACTAATTAACATACAATAAGAACAAGAGAAGATAGCGCTTAAAGGTACTGTACGTGCAAATTGCTCAACATTTATAGAGGATTTCAGACTCATACCATTACGTCCTTTGCTAACCGATGTTCCGTTCTAAATGTATATTTAAAAAAAGGTCCTTTACCGTACGGTTGACATTGACCGGTAGACTAACCGATTACCGGCCGCCATACCATGTTGAATCCAGCGGACCAGAGCAGGTTCAAAGCTGCAGATAACTTGGTCGTGTGCACAGTGCCGGTAGGGAAACATGGTAGGACTTGTCCTGGTCACCTCCGAACTAATCATGTGACTTCACTGTGTTTCCCAAGTGGTTCGGAATCCACTATAATCAGGAGGTCCACTGTCCTATGGGCTGGCATAGGACAGTCAAGTCGGGGTCGCTCTATGGGCCCAAATGAGGCCTAAGTCGTTATTAACCCGACGAACACTACTACTAACCGATAACAAAACTAGCAACATAAAAATTTAAAAAATTCGCTACGCCAATGGTGTAAAATTTTTTCCTAGTAGGACCACTGATTCACACAAATAACATTGTGAGCTGCATCAACATCTATTCAGGCTGACTTCGTGATCTGCATGTATTGTAGCTTATTAGTAGATGGATATCATGCACAATCCTAAATATGAAATTACACGTCAGATTTTTGAAGACACGCAGTCATAAAAACGGCGGATCCATAACATTATAAACACCCCGAATATGTTCGCAAAACAAAGGAACGCAATTTGCATGCGCAATATTTAAGTTTTATGCATCTCTTGTTCAATTTCCGAGTCAGTTCAATAGAAGGCGACAAGTTAAGGAAAATGTTTGTTTTTAAATTATTAATTTCCCAACATTTCACAAGAGCTATTCTTATCGGATGCGAACAAACCGTTTGAGATGACAATTCGCTTATACAGTTTCCTACGTCTTAATAGCAGGTTTGAGTTAAACAAGGGGTATTAGTATAGTAAATGTCGCTGATGTATTATGTAAAAAATATGCAACAGCACGTCACACTTCCTCAGAAGGAGAGACTTGAAAAAACTTTGTAAACAAGGAATAACCATGAATTTTTGACGAAATTAACTAATTCGTCGCTCCCCTGCCACAGATAATATAAAATAAGTCAAATAGAAAACTCAAGATTTCTAAAAGACTTTCTAATTCCCCCGACTGATTTCTTACTATTCTATAAAATCTGTTTAGACTACTACGCTTTACAGGGTTTCGTCGAAGTAATAATACTAATTTCAGGCGAGAAATTTATTTACTGCGAGAGCTTAGATTTATTTATTTTCTGGAATGGATGGAAAAAGCGTTAATTTCGTCAAATTCACTCGCCCATTCTTTGTTTACAAAATATTTGGAAATAACTGAATGAAGAGTTCATTTTGGGTCTAAATATCTTGTAAGTAGAGGTAAGTTGTCATGTTTTTTGCAAGTTGGAACACCGAAAAATTGTTCAATCAATCACCTCAATCTGATGTGTTAACACAGAAAGCATGAAAGAATAAATTTTTCTCTCTTTCCCCCGGATAGTAAATTGATTTCAATTAGTGGTAATTTGAAGTTATTTAGCATTAAACCCACGGATAAATTACCTCTCTCTGCTCGTGATATGTTTTCACGGTCGCGAAACATCAAGTGAGTTAACATCCAATTTCTTTACTCGGAAATGTAGGGAAGATGCGGAAATGAATCTGAAGCTCAACTTGCCGCAGCTACTAACCGAATAGGATAACATAGGGCACACCTATGAATATTACACCCATTTCTATGTACAACTGTTATGGGATAAGCATTATGGGCAATAAATTTGGGCACCTAAATTTCATTAAAAAAAATAATAATAATAATGTACTTAGCCGGTTAAGATAAAAAAGAACGGTGGCCATTCCGCAAGTAGCAAGTCCAACAAAAAAAATATTATTTTAACGCTTGCATCTTGCATCCCCAGCGTCATAAGGATTTTTTATATAAGTTTATATTTTTAGTTTAAAAAAAAAATCCTTCCATAAAATGTACGAGTATGTTAAGGGTGTCTCATAAATAATAAAAAAAATGACTCTAAACTTTGTTGGTATTTGCCACCTTTTCATCCAACCCAGCTATTGTAGTAGCTTTATTATTCGAGATCATTTCATTTTTTAAAAGATTTACATTTTTGTCATTTATACAAAGGCGCAGGTGAAAAAGAATCAACTATTACTCATAACGCGAAGGGACCATTGATGAGCTACACACAACTAAGTCAAGCTATCGTTTGCGCCCAAAGCTAAATTGATATGCAGAGCATATCGTCAGCCTAAAGTCAGAAGGGCGTGCGATCAAAGACAACATTTCGACATAAATTTGCGTTTCTGTGTCCGTATAATAACCTAGTTTCGTACAAACAGTCAATATACCCTCCTAATCGATAATTTCAGCCTTATTCTTCAAGATTAAATTTGTCGGTGTATATGCAAAGAAAGGTAGAGCTAATGACAAGGCCACTAAATCTGATCATAACTTAATTTCCCCAAAAATGTGTGTTACGCCTTTCTGACTTTAGGATGACGATATGCAAATCATACGATCTTCTCATTCGGAATTATCTCTTTTGCAATCAGTGTTGATTTTTCTGTTCAAATCCCTCAGTCCTTTCAGAATTTTTTGTCGTTCTTCCACTGTGCCCAAGTATAATACACAAACAGGTTCATCTAACGAATAGCCCTCTTACTAGCAGGTACATACACTTCAAAAGTCAGGAACCCTATTATTTTTACAAAGAATGCTTATCCCACTGAAAATGACGGTTATGGCCATTCACCTTAAATAATAATTGATAGAGTTTAATCAATGTTGTCTGAGAACGACCATGACTTAAGGCTGTCGGATGTCCCTACGCGACAAATATGAAGGGAACGGGGTTTTAGCCTAGTTATTTTAGTTATTATTTTTTACGGACTTTTTATTGACCCAGGCCTACTTATAGTGGTCTATTGTCCATTGACCCCATGGATATCGGACATTATTTGTATTGTTTCCGTATGAATTTTTGCCATTGGCAAAGTGGTATAAGTTCTCGATATCAACCTATACCCGCTATATGCGATAATGGACAAGCTGAAACAAGCTTACCATTGACGCAATGAAACAGGCGAAAGCATGACTTAACCAAGTACAGATACGAGTGGGTTCTAGCCTAAGAAATTGTTCATAAAATTCATGTATTGCCCAATTATGTGGCGGGAAGTTACTGCGATAGACGGGTGCAATACTTCTTTAATGTTTAAAAAAAAACTCAATTCGGTCTAACTACCTAAAACGGTACAACCTATCGCACAAACTGTAGGTAACCCAAGCACATACATAATAATCTCAGTACCCAGATGTACAGTTTCGTTTCATCCATTAAAAGGAGATGTTATAATGTTGGGTGACATACGGTATTGGAGCCTCTCTGTCATGGGGTTTGAATGACGGTAACCTTTTCATTTTTAACCTTCTGGGGACCAGGACCTTATAGCCATGAATTTTGATGAACACCATGAATTGGTTGCAAAATTGAAAAATTCTTTGGATTTTAGATCTAAGTGTTAAGTCATGGTCGCAGAATTCAATAGAAAATGCAAGACCTGCCCGCATTCAGAGCCATTTCCACCAATTGCAGTGCGACTTACAAAAACGCACAGCATACTAATCAGACAGTGAGTAGTAAACAGATAATCGCAGAAAACATGTCAGATCCGCTCAGCAGCTGCAGCAGCAGCACGAACAAAACACAAAATGCTTAATTATCCCGGGGGTTAGTGCTAAATAACCCTAAATTGTCACTAATCACACACCGGGGTTAAGGATAAATTGCCAAAGCAACTGATTGCAATTCATGTTAGACATGGGACACTTTTTTCAGGGCCTCCAACATGAAAGAACAATTGAAGGCTACTCCAGGGGAGCTTTTGTTCGAGCTAAGGCGCCCATTCCACCGACCGGCTAGGGCTATTTACAAGAACGGTGACGTGGTAGCAGACATTCAAGACTTAAGTGGCCTTTCCACAGACCTCGCATTGCAGAATGCAAATGACATTGACGGAAATTAAAATTTTTCTTTTTAAAGAAATCTATTAAAATGTTTGTACTTAACATATCCCATGACGCCATTTTTTAATTTTAGTTAGTTTGTTTGTAATTTTACTGTATGATCATTGATCAATTTTAACTATGGACTAGAGGAAAACAAAAACAAAAATTTCCGTCAATGTCATTTGCATTCTGCTATGCGAGATCGATGGAAGCCCCGCCTAAGTCTTGAATTTCTGCTACCACGTCACCGTTTTTGTAAATAGCCCTAGCAGGTCGGTGGAATGGGCACCTAAGGCTACAGCAACTTAGTTATCCCAAGACTATTGTAATCTTGCGATTTTAACATACCTAGCATTCCAGACTTGCTGTAACAGATTTGGTGAAATTGGCTCTTAAAAAATTGATTTTATTACGTATTATTTAAAGAAAAAAAATTGTCTGATTATTTAAAAATTTGGCTAAATGATGTTCAAGTATATGTATCAGTCAGTTACAGCTTACATACGCAAACTATTTGTTTTAGCACAGTCTCTCCAAGAAGATAAATCTAATCTTCAAGAATAAACTAAAAAAGCGCATGTCTCACCACAACCAAAGAATACAAGAATAGCTAGTAAGCAGTACAAAATTAGATTACTAAGTACGACATGAGTCATCTAACGGTATGGAGCATACAACAGCCAATAGTAACAGCTAACCGTAAGCCAACCAGTTGCAACGAGAGACATCTTACTGTGCCCGGCGACGGGCTTCATTTGCAAGGTGAATCGTAACAAGACCACATTTCAGAAAACTAATAGGCCCGGTATGTTTTCACATTATGGTTTGAACGATTTCACAAACGTTTTTGTGTATATTTTTGCACAAAAGTGTTATATTTATTTGAATTGCAGCAGCAGCGATATTGACATTTGATTTTGAGTTAGATTATTTGCACATTTTTAATATCTGGATTTATTTCAATGCGTTATTGTTTGCCAGTTCTAAAAAGCTACTGCCCATGATCAGTAGAGCCGCTCATGAATATTTTAACTATAAGCTATATTTCATGTGTCACTTTACTTGCGATTAAGGCAATGCCATCCCGAAGGCTCAATATCTAGGCAATATGGTCTTTGCTTGTGACACACCTGTAAAATTCTGTTTTCTGTCTATTTTACGAAAGTTCCCGAATAACGGTTAAGTAAAATTAATCTTGCTTCATATTTACATTCCATAGACAGCAGTCACTAAAAATGGTACCGTAAAGTATTCGAGGCCGGATCGGCATCTCACACCAGCGGCCCGATCATGGCGATTGGTATTAACATACTCCTGGGATTAACACTGTAAGCAAACAAATCTTGAATAGCACTTTCCATTGTAAAATTATCTTTTTTACATTTTTAATACCAGGGTATTTCGCTATTATAATCGCCATGATCGGGCCGCTGAAGTGGCATGGGTGTATTAAAAATACAACAGGTTCAAACTCACAATACAATTTGCTATTGTATACTCCATACTTATTTTAAAAAATGAAAACGAATAATTAAAAAGAACTTAAGACAGTGTTTACTACAAGAGGAACCTCAACTAAGTTTACAAAAGCTCCTTATCAACTAGCAAAACAATACATTCGCGTTTAGAAATTACCCTCACTAACTAAACTTAATTTTAAGCATCTCCACAAAACTGAGAAACAGCCAAAATAAATTTGAAACTTGATGAATGGGTATCTAGAGCGCAAAACCAACTCACTCGAATGCCTGGTAAAACTGACGCCATAAACGATTGATAATAACATGCTTAGTAAACGGTTATCAAGAGAAATATAATATAAATATTATAAATATTGGAAAAGCTCTCAAAGAAAATTAAATTTTTTAAAACTATCAAGAAGGTTCAGAAGAACAGATACAAGCAATGAGAAAATTTGTTTGTGTCATTAAGGCTCGATGCATCAAGGCGATTCTGATTATAATATCAAGAGAAATCTGATTCTGATTTGTACCGCGACTGCACTATCACTGTACTATCGTACGTAGATGCTTCAACAATAAATGGGGCATAGTTTATTTAAGATTTGATCTATCCAAGTTTAAGAAGACTACATTATACACAATATCATGGGGAATTTTTATTCATTTCTCCATGAACATGAAATTTCGTTAAGTTCATTACATAATTACAACACCAAAGATTAAAAATTCCCTATGATATTGTATATGAAGTAGTCCTCTTTAACTTCAACAGACCAAATCTTTATAACTTACGTAGTAAATTAAATACAAAATAACAGCCGATTAATCCAGGGGTGACCAATATCTAAGTTCCACATCCTCTTGTTGGATAGACTGTGACAGAAGCTATGGAGAACAGAATCAGTGCATTTGAAATGTGGATACACAGAAGAATGCTTCTCATACCCTGGAGAGATCATGTCCTAATGTTGAGGTCCTGAGGCGAATTGATACAGAAGCCGAGTAGCAGCTGCCGGTTACGAAACGGAAACCAACATATATGTGATTAGGACCGAAAAGTAACGCCTTCTGAATGTAATAATCCAAGGGAAGATAAGAGGGACATAGGGCTACCGCCAGAAGAAGAAACACCTGAGGCAGTGGTTTGGCAAGAACACGACTTCCCTTTTCAGAGTAGCAGTCTCCAAGGTCCAAATTGCCAATCTTTTATAGAAGAGGCGTATAAAGAGGGAAATAGGCAATTCACTGTCAGCAATACATCTCGACGATAGTACGGGGATGTCACCGTAAGGTGGGTGAACGAAGAAGGTAGTGTCTAGAGAAGGAGAACAAGATTATGAAAAAAGAAGACATCGTTCGCTTCGCAAAAGCCCGAAGAATTCGGTGGAGGGCATGTGGAGCGAACAGCAAATGGCTCAATATCGAGCTCTTAACTTCGTGCACAGGGTAAAAGGCGGCAAAGCAGGAGGAACGAGTTGGAAAGTGACCGGCAAAAGACGTCGGTGGCTGAGGAAGACCAAGGACTCTGCGGGAGGTCAAAACCCACCCCGAGCTGTAGTGCCAAGGAAAATAAGTACGGCGATCAGTCGCGACAAAAAACAGTTTTGTGCATCAGACATAAACTTTTCTAAAACATAACTCTGGAATACGTAGACCAATGGAGATCTTTCGCTTATAAATCCAGCATGGCATCTAAACATGCAATCAATGCTAAATTTCGTTTACTGGAAGGGCGAACACTATACTGTTCGATTGCAACATTGGACAAACATGGCGACGTCACTATGTAAGATCTCCATTAACGCCGCCGTCGCCTAACTTGATTTACGCAGAAAATGAAAATCTATACCAAGCAGTTTTCCACGATTTGACCAACTTATTGAATAGGCACTAATTAAAATTTTGTAAATAATAATAATAAATAATCATAAAATGTAGCTGAATAATAATATTAATGATTATTGATGATAATAGTCAAGAATAATATTAGATGATTGATACTATAAAATAGTTTCTAGCATGTCACAGCCATCTTACTTAATAACACGGTTACGGCTAACTTACATTCAGCAAACGGATCCCATATTTTTAGTGGTCTAGGTACTCCAGATAGCTATGCCTTAAACCCGTCCAACAATGAACAAACACGGACCACCATAGCTATTCCAAATTAAACAACGATTACCAAAATCGCCAGGAACTGCCACATGTAAACTTGGTATTAAAACACGTACATGTCTACTATTTGGTACATAAAAAATAGAATATACGTCAAAATCCCTTACGCCCTTACTGGTCACGATATTTACCAGCCCTAAGGAAAATGGGCGACATTTAATAATTTAGTCTAATATTTTCTTTCAATATAAAAAAGAACACATAAAAAGTATCGTATACCACAAATATTTGACCTCTGTCAACGGCACACCAAACTAAAAATTATTTTTGAGCTATTAACAAGAGGAACTAAATTACAACTCAAGCCCGCCTCGAGTAAGCTCGTTTTGCGCCAAAAATACAAGTCGGATAAACGGTCTTTCGCCGCGTCTAGAAGAGATGTCTTGAAAAATCTACAAAAACAATAATACCTTGGAAGCACCATAGTTAACTGAATTTACATTTGAATGATTTGCATATATTTTTAAATTCACATAAAACAAAGACTAGCACAGCCTTAATCTGATAAAAAGTTCATTAAGTGTAAATTCAGATTCGTTCACAAATTTTTTCGGATGTTTCACAAGAGCGGTCTGAAGACATTCTAAAAATCGTTAAAATAATACAAGGGATTTAGTTATGGGCCCCATACGACCACCTCCGCTACAATCTACCGATAACTCGTAACTCCATTCGCACTGGTGCTAAATCTTGGAATTCTCATTTTGAGTTGTTCTCATTCTCCATGCGGTAAACAAGCCAGAAACTGTCAACTTAATGTCCAAAGCGGGTTTCACCCACCGACAATGTGTCTTTTCATTTTCGAAACACCAGAAAATAGGCAAGTAAAAGGGAAGGTAGCGTTCCTGTCTGAGCAGGCAACTGAGGGAGGCTTGGTGAAACAGGTAGAGCACCAAGAGATCTGCCGAAAACCCAGGCTGTAGCAAAATTCAGCCTCAGCACCGGTCACGACTTTTCCCCCATTGCCATTCTGCCTCCTGTGCACTACAGGGGAGATGTTAGGGAGTCACTCCAGACTTGCCCTGCCCTTCAAGACGTTCGCCAGCATAACTCTGATTACGTACTTTATTGGGCTGTCAGGACGCGAATGGTAGAAGCTTGACGTAAGGAGAAAAACATTTAAATCGGTAGCATCAAAAGGCCATAGGCTGCAGTAACCGGTAGTGGTCGTGGTGGGCCAAAAGACAATTTGGAAATGCCAAAAAATGGACTTATGAGCTCAATCGCATTTTATTTACTAGAAAAAAAAGTCATCATCATATAAAAACCGACGTTCAAGAGAACTGGCCTGATGGCTGTGGTACCTTTGGAAATGGCGAATATTGCCACGCATTTTCATTGTCTTATGGCCCCTCTGCAGGTGGAAGACTCGACCAATTTGAACATGAGAGAAAACGAGAATTCAAACATAGTACAACTTGAGATTTCGAAATTCAACCAACGAAACATCGAGAGCATTAGCTCTGACCATTTTCAACAATAAACATAAAAATTGATTATATTTGTGACCTAATGTTAGCTTGCCACGTTTTATTCTTAATCTTCTAAAAGAGTAAAACGACAAAACAATGTAAATCAGATAGAAGTCTGTTAAAACATGATAATGTATCCTGTTTCGCAGTTGAACTTAGAAATTAGTATTTTATGGATTCTCTAATTTTTAAATTGGAATGAAATGTTTCGTATGCGATTGCCTCGGCCGCCGCGTTAACGGTCGTAATGAGCGTAAGAATTTAAGTATTTACAATTATTATTGGATAACATTGAACGGCCCAACCTAACAGTAGAAATGGACAAGATCTCAGAATTGTAGGAGCAACCGCAGCAGATGCCCAAAACCCCATGTTATGGCGCCCATTCCACATACATCAATCGTCAATGAAAAATTGAAAAATGACGTTTTAGCAGACATTAAAGACATACTAAAAATTCTGCTACCACGTCAATTTACGTCATATTTCAATTTTTCATTGACGATTGACGTATGTGGAATGGGCGCCTATGGAGAAGAATCTGCCGGGACGCTGACCCCACATCGGGATAAAAGCGAGGAAAATTAAGTAAATATTTTGGTACCGCATTGGCAGATTCACTTTTATGTATTTTCGGGTTGTCCAACAATGAAAGTAAAAGATTTAACTGCAATTCTAAAGTAAAATCATGAATAAACTAAATGAGTTGGGGCCTTAAGACTTGATTGTGTGAGAACGAACGAAAACCGTTTCATAGTCAGAAAAACAAACGCACAATATTCACCCTGCAGTGTTGTTAATTGGTTATAACAATAAAATACAACAAATTTAACAAAAACATGACGAATACTTCCTATCTTAATTTAAATATTTTTTTTATTTTTTATCTTTGACTTTACAAGCCCATTTTGTGGCAGTTCATAAACAGCAGTTATTACGCATACAAAATTTCAAAATAAAAGAGAATTGATAAGTGCAAAATGATTTTTTTCGTATTTTCATTCGCAGCACATTCAAGAGTATCAAGTATCAAACACTAACCCATGTTAAAACTGGTTAGCTGTAAAGAGTAGAAAAACCTAGACAAATAATGACAAAGCCTATTTCTTTATATTTCAATAGAATGGGTTAGAAAATATATATACAATTCATTTTTTCTCACGAACAGACAAAATAGTTGCAATTTAAATTGTTAAAGTTCAAATTAGAAGCTAATAATTTAGATGGCATCGGCTCTGTTAAAGATGATTTAAAGCGCAATCTACAAAACTTTCGGGCAGTTTGTTGTCAAGTATACCCCCATATTAAGGGGAATCTTTCAATTTTTTTTTTTTTTAAACAACATGGGATGAAACGTTATTAATTTCTCAATATAGAGCCCTAATAATGACAAAATTGCTCTTTGAAGTCCTCCTAAAATAAATAAACTGTGCCAATACAAAAAAAATGTGTCTTCTTAATCCATACAAATCGATAAAGTAAGTTCAATTTCTGGAATACGTCGTCGACTTCTTCATTGTAGACTATCTTATTTATCGATTAACTGTAGATCGTGTAAACAAATGCATTGTACATTATCAAAATATATATATTTCAATAGGTCGCCAAAAAGTGCCATTATAGCCACGGTGGAACGATAATTTCATTAATTAGCTCTCACGCCATGCTGTTTTCCAAAGTTTGGAAAGATTAAAATATGTTTTGGGTCACGGCAAATTAAAACTGTGAAAAGACATTTTTCACATGTCAATTCTCTCTTAGAAATACCTCTATACAATCATTAACCGAGTTAACGAAGCTTCATTCAGAAAAAAATTCATACATGAAGACACATCAATCCGACTGACATTCAGTGCACAAAAATCTCTTAGGACAAAAGTTTCTCTCCCAGACGCAGTAGGGGAGTTGACATTCACTTTTAAACAACATCATCGAAAAGCGTTGTCTTTTTTTTACATGAAAAGTAGTTCATTTTATTTATAAATAGGGGAGGGGGGCTGATGAAGACTAGCGTCGCGACGAGGGGAAGGATCTGGGTGGGAGGGGCGCGGAGCCGCGCCCCCTTGGGGCCCCCCGTGGATTGCCCCTGCCGCGGCCGGACTGTCCGCCGCGGCCCATATGCCAACTGCCGCTGTCTGCAGGTGGGGGGCGGGATCCTTTGTGTTGGGGCTTCTTTTCTTCGACATTCAGTATTACTCGCGGTCCACCATCCATTGGGAAGTAAATCGGCTGAAATTTCACAATTTTAACTATTATTAGATTGAATAGTGTTTTGTTTATTTCAATCCGTAGACAATGTATCGTGTATATGTAGCTCAAGGGTGGTGGAAACAACTAATAAAATTTAAATGATTGTTAACCGTACCTCAAAATTTCTCATAATGAGGTTCATTTGTGACGTCATTTTGTAGATGGCAGCACCAGTTGCAATGATATCAAAGCGTTGATTTTTCAATAAGCCTCAATAATATTTTAAAATTATTTTTAATTACGTATTATTTTAAAGTGATATTTTTATATAAATCATGGAGAATATATATATTAAATTATATGCAGCGAAATAGGCATAGTAAAAATATTAAAAGAATTAATTAGATGCTAAGAGCTTAGCTTTCACATGCAAACGGTGGCCATTTTGAATAATATGGATATCGGTTTGTCGTCAGCGAACCTAGTGACCAAAACTGTCCCTACAGAACCCCATTAATGAGAAAAACGCCTAGTACAGGAGGTCTGACTAGAACTGTGCATGTCGGAGTTACCTTACTGCTGAGACACCGCTGAACAGCGGAAGCATCTTCAAACGTGATAAAACCGAAATTAGCTTTAGTTGAAGTAGTGCCTTTATTGGGTTGGATACGCAGGTCCATTATTTTTCCGTATGATGCGAACAGAGACTAAAAAAGAAACATATCCGGTAATATACTACTCAGGTTACCTTCTAGACAATTGTTAAGGGGATCATTAGTAGTATACTTATAGGCTAGAGACCTGCTTTTTCTAAGAAGACCCCGCATGGTCACGTAACATGCACGTGCAAAAAGCAGGCCTTAGACATGGTCTGTTTTGATGACGTCATCAAAGAAAAAGCAGGTCTCGAGCCTATAAGTATACTACTATCATTTACCAAGCGCCGTTCCTACAAAGTCTCGGTGACTGGCAAACCGTTCTGTAGTACACGTCCCCATAGGCATCCCACACCACATTGGGCAAAGTAAGGCATCCTTACCGTTGACACATTGTAGTAGAAATGAGCCTGACTTGAACAGGCTAGCATGATGGCCACCAGTGGCTCAGTCAATCAACGATTCCGCAGTTGTGACCAACTGCAAGCGATGGGTTCTCGCTATAAGCCAACTATATTAAAAATCAAGCTATTAAGATTCCCACCCAACTCAAGACATCAATTCCCCCCAGATGTGACTCATGGTCAAGAGCGCACAACTTCTGCGCCTGCGATTCTATTGCCAACCCTGCCTGTAGAATTGTTTGTATGTTGTTCATTTTCCGATATTATCTTTTTTTATGCCCCACAACTTGATCATATTTCCCCCTACCTGTAATACTTAGTGCGATCTATTATCGCTGGGCTTTACCAAGTTCGTGAACGCGACAATCAGTACCGTGACACCCATTTATATCAGTGCCTTTCTTAACTCCACCAAATATACATATATCTCCCAAAACAAATAAATGATTACCTGTAGGTCTTTCTCGGTTGCTTCAGGGGGCAGTTTTCCAAGAAATATCTGATGCGAATCCGGAAAGGCGGAGCGTGGGCCGGATGACAAGGGTGGCTGAGCCAGACCGTCTACCATCGGATCCACCACTTCCAGGGAGGAGAAAATGGGCGGGGCGGAGTGCGGCGATGACACAATGGGAGCCGAGGGGCTGGGGTGACCGCGCACACTGCGGGGCAACCCGCGGACTCCACGCCCCGCCTTGAACAGATTCGCGAATGTCTGCTTTGGTTGTTCCTCAGCTAAAAAAAATAAATAAATAAATGGGTTATTAGCAACAAGTTTGATTAAGTGTGGTTAATTAATCAATATAGTTAGGGTTGGTTTGTACTTACAGATGATTTAATTGTTCTCTTACTTAATGGTTCAACCTTTCCCAAGCTCGGCTAGGAAGTTTCCTTTCTTGAGTAAGATGTTGGATGTAGGCAGTGGTGCAGTAGTAGTTGATTAAATATTTTAGAAAGACTTGGTCTTTTAAGACTTTTAGACTTTTAATGAGAACTTATATAAATATTATAAAGCACTTGTAGTTGGTTGCAGATGAGTCAGATTGGGTGAGAACTTGAAAGTTAGAAAAGTGATAGTTTAAACATAGGCGGCGCACGAGTCGCTAATATTTAAATTGTGACTAAAGTGGTGTACTAAATATTTTCCATAACACTGGAAGAGCTTGAAAGCAATTACACTGAAGTATATAGCTCCAAATGTCTCAATATGTACTACGTTCACAGCTTGTTGGGTAGCTTTTCTGGGATGTCAACAATCGCGAGGGGGCGAGTTCACATAGACTTGATTCACGTGCAATTTAAATTTCAATTGACTTTTCAGCTAGAAAGAACTTCCAACGTGTTGACTTATTTAACCCTTTTTTAAACTACAGATACATACTTACTTAACTATTGTTTACTCAGAATATTTTTATGATAATTTTTTTCAAACACCCCAAATGACGCATTACTTAAGGCGGAGTTTCCATATACGTCAATCGTCAATGAGAAATGTGAAATTGAAGGTTTAGCAGACATTAAAGACTTACTAACAATTCTGCTACCACGTCAAAACCATATTTCTCATTGACGATTGACGTATGTGGAAATCCCGCCTTACAGGTGAGGAAATACATTGTCAAGTGGCGTTTAATAATACGGTAATACAAGATATCAATATGATAATGTTAATAATGATAATCTAACCACCGATATTTCGTTAAGTTTTACATTTTTAATTTAACGTCAGTCAGCAACCCGTACTAAATACGATTAACGTACAATGCTCACATGTTATGTGGCCAATAACAATCGTATTTTCTCTGCTTTCAATTTTTTCTGATTGTTTCATTTCAGTGTGGAATATTAGGCTGATTAAAGTCAAATGCCAACGACCCCACTGACCATGTAAACTATAGCATGAAAACCAATCACTCCAAAAATAATCTAATGTTCCATAGTTAACCATGAAATACCAAAATTTATGCTAAACGCGGTATTGAACCTTTCTTATGAGAAATAAATGCAACAGTACTACTTACACTCAGAGATATGAATCGGTTCATGCACAGATTCCTCCTCGTAGTCATCCTTGATGCCACTTTCGGAGTCCGTCGATTTTGGGGGCGATGCCTCCTCCGCGAGTAAATGTCCGGCCCCTCCTGCGACAATGAAGTTAGTTCGTAAGTTAGTTATGACTCCACCTAGAGGTTTATATAGGAGACGGGACATTCCCTCGAGACTTTCGGAGTGCAAATTAATAAAATCATCTGCTTACTCCACTGGCACTACTCCTCATTTCTAATCTACAGTACATGGCCTAATAGCAACCAAAAACTTCCAAGTTCTTTTGATGTCGTTGACCGAACTCAACAATCAGGTTTGCATGGAGCCAAAAAATGAGTGCACCTTCCGTCCCATTCAACCCTTACAGAATTGCGGAATTCGGCAGCAATAGACCCGATAGGTCGACGCTTGAGAATTCTTTCGCTGAAAGGAAGCCACAGAATAAAAAGAAAGTTCGAAATATTCTGGTAGTCACACACATCACATGTCACCTGTTGATCAAGGCAAGGCTGCGTGTGAATGTGAGAGAAAATGTGTGCGAAGAAAACACTGCTATACCTGTTTAAGATATTACATACCAAAAACCCATCTTACCTATCATCCTTGTTCACATACTTGTCTGATTACCACAACTTTAACACAAGAGCTTATAACAAACTTTCAATTCCGAGAAACCGAAAAAATTACAACAATCATTCCTTCGCAGTGAACACCTATTGGCTTTGGAATTCCTTGCCAGAAGAAACGAGAACAGATAATGCATTGGGACGTTTTAGGACAGCCTGCCATCAGTTCCTTGGGAATGAATGAATGACTGAGTAATTATTTTCTTCTGCTAATATTTCTTCATGTTACGTGTGATAATAATGTGAAAAATAAAATAAATTGTAAATAGGTTAACTGGTAGAGTAGCCCTTCGGGGCTAAAGTTCGCCTAATATAAAGTCGTTTTTCATTTCATTTTTCAAATAAACTTACCGGGATGGGGAAGCTGTTGTGGGATAGACTCTTGGATCCCGGGAGCCGGCTGCATCATCCTGGCAAGGTCTTCCGAGGACATGACCGGGCCACCGTTCATGACGGGTGCAGACGGGGCGACCGGCTCCAGGGGAGCGGACGCCAGTTCAGGCTCGTGCAGGAGTGGCTCCTCGTGCATGATACTGCCGGTACCGTTGACGTTGACCGGGATCTGCGGCACTGCATTGACAGGTACCACCTGCTGCTGCTGAGTTGGCATGACAGGAGGAACCACGGCCTCAACCACGGGCACGGCAGGGTAGAACTCCGGAATTGGTGTCTACGATACAAAATTCAAATAATAATAATAATATTTGTGAGTTATGAAAAAGGTCTGGGCGCAGAATCCCAAGGGAAGTCGAAAAACTCAGTTTACGCTGTGAAGCTACAGGACCTTAAGCGGCTGGGAATCAGGGAAAAATGTCAGAGCCCTACTTCTCCCTTACCATGACACGGGCGGGGAAACAAGTCAAGCCAACGGCAATTTATTTTATTTTATTGCCTTTCAGCTTTTACTGACCGAAAAGAGTTGGGAGTCAATTGAAAAAACTCTAATTCTGGTTTGACTGACCATGAACAGAAAAACGAACACATTAAACGACTGGAATCTTGCTTTTGGTGGATTCCACATTCAAATGAAAAAAAAAATTATTCGAACTTTGGACCTCCGGGAACACGCTACTAACCTCATGAATGATCTCAGGGCGGGGCTCCTCCTTATCCGGAGACACCTCGCCTTCTTCATCGCTCTGCAACGTGTCCTGGTACCTGAAGATGTCATTATGCACGTAATACTTCTTCGGGGACTGGGTTCCCAGCACGAACGTCTGCGAGAATCGCCTCATCGGTTCTCCATCGTTGGACAACTCCCCTGACACCTAGCCCAAAAACAGACCTTTCATTATAATTCTGGATTGTCCACCTGACTTCACTGGAGGTGGCGTAAAACATTACCACACAGCAATAATGGCAGGGCACGCAATGTATTTGAACGTGAATTTGCTTTCATTTAAAAAAAAAAATTTTTTTTGCACAAAACCAAATAGTTTTCTGGGAAAGCAAACTGTCCGGTTCCGTTACTCAATTGAACACCTAAAACATGCCTGAAGGTAGAAATCATCGATAGAAAGGTTTCACAGAAAAATTATTTTTTAGTCATTTTTCATTAAAATTAAGTTATTTTTATATTTTTACCCCCAGAAGCAAACTATCAAGGGGTAAGCGACCCCCCGCATTTTATCAACATTAATAACGACTAGAATATATGTGAATTTAAAAGAAATCTTTGGAGCCGTTTTTGAGAAATAATTTTTTTAGACGTTTATTGGAGTATTTTGAGAATATAAAACCCCCCCAAATTGAGTTAGCCCAAAATAAAATAAATGGTCTGATGCCCAGAAATCGATGAACAGACAGACATTTCGTTAAAACCACTTTTTTGGGTTCCTGGGACCTCAAAACGTGTAAACCCGTTGAAATCTCGTAGTCGAAAATTCGACAATCACAAAGCCTTCCTTATATTACGTATAAATTGGAAAGCAATAAACAGCTAGGCTGGTATGGCTATATCATATAATGGGGGAAGTTTGACACGGAGGGATGTTAGAAGCAAAACCCTAAAGAAGAAGGCCTATTGGACGTCCGAGGACCACAATAGAAGCAACAATACCCGAAATAACCGAAATTAGAGGATATGGAAAAAATTAATTTAATTTAATGTCAGTGTTGTATATACCATATAATACTACAATGTAATACCCGAAATGGCTCACAGGCGGTTTAAGAGCCTCAGCTAATGGAAAGGAATGACAGTCGACCGAGACCTCTACAAGAAATGGATCCGAAGGGAACCCCTCACAGCATTAGGAGGGAAGATGAAGAAGAAAAACTTGAGGTCTACGGTACAGTGGAATAATTTTCCCAGACTTTAGACTGAACTCTGTGACTGATATTTTCAGTTGGCTTTGCATTGCTGATAAGTTAAACAGATAAAAAATAGCTTCGACAGATGCCAGCACTGTTCAAAGGGAATATATATTGCAGCTAAGGCGGGGTTTCCACATACGTCAATGGTCAATGGTAAATATGGTTTTTGACGTGGTAGCAGACATTTTTAGTATGTATTTAATGTCTGCTAAAACGTCAATACCACATTTACCATTGACATATGTGGAAACCCCGCCTAAGTAATAGGAATGCAGCTTCCAAATTGCGTCAATGGATATTTAGTATAATGGAAAACTTACTAGTCTGCAACTTAAAGTAATCAAACTCAAATAGCCGTCAATTTGTAACAAATTACCAATTCTTCAAAATTCATACTAATTCACAAGACCCCTTCATTCGACGTTAGTCTTAAACCAAGCCATAATCATTACAATAGTCAAATATAATATAACAATTCAAAAATGGCCAGTAAAATATAATAACGCTAGTTTGGCTTAGTAATAGAACAAAAAGTCATTGTTCATTTATTTACATAACCCTAAGAGCCCTAAAAAATTCAAGCAATAGTGTTTCAGTCTTTACAATGATAAATAAATTAATAAGTAAATATTGACTTTTTTGTCCTATTACAAAGCCAAGCTAGCCGAGTTAGGGCTATAGAGCCCTCTCTTACACTCAACTAGGAAGGCCCCCGACCGCCTTCTTTACATGCCCTCCGAAGTATGGCCAGAAAATGTAGCAAGTGTAGGACTCGAATCAACAACCATTCGGGTGAAAGTCGGAGTCTGTACTACTACTCTACATGCCCTGACAATTCATATTATTCGACATCTACGAAGCATAGCCAGAAAATGTAGCAAGTGTGGGACTCGAACCTTTCCACATGTCCAGAATCTAGCGAATGGGGACATAAAAATGCATAAACAAACTTACATGAACGACGACGCCATTGCCAAGGGTGACTTGGGAGTCGACCTGACTGATCTTCGCGTGGCAGTCGCGGAAGTTGAGCTGCTGTATCTTCTGGTGGATCTCCAGCTGGCCGACAGCCGGCTTGGTCATCGAGCCATGCACGAAGTACGAGTTGGAGTTGTAGAATCGGTGGGCGTGCTCGGGCGCGTCATGCAGGAGGGTGTAGTACTGCCGGACAAACTCGCGCCCCACGACGTCCGGCGCCGGCATCTCCAACATTTCTTGGTCCATTACCATTTCCACTTAGTCGTTTGAGTCTCAAATCTAAAAAAAATAAATAAATAAGGACTTTTTGTTGTTTCTATTACTAAGCCAACCTAGCGGAGTTAGGGCTATAAAGCCCTCTATTACACTCAACTAGGATGGCCCGGGACCGCCTGCTTTACATGCCCTCCGAAGCATGGTTAGAAAATGTAGCCAGTGTGGGACTCGAACCAACAACCCTTCGGGTGAAAGTCAGAGTCTGTACCACTGCGCTACATGTCCTGTCTATAAAATGGAACTTTCCAATAGAAAATCTGGGTTCTCGGCCAGATCTCTTTCAAAGTCTCACAGTTGCCTGCTCAGACTTCTTGGGAAATCAAGTTGAGGTTTGTTCGATACTTTCAATAGGTTAAATTTGTCATGTCTTCCGGATTTTAATTTTAGTGGATAAACCGAAAGAAAAAAAAATTGGTGGGACCAAGACTAGAAACCACACGCTTTCCTTTCCTGCAGCCTGATCGGGGCGATTATAATACCGGGGTTAAATAAATACCCTAGGATTATAACTGTAAACAAACAAATTTTGAATAGCACTTTCCATTATAAAATTATCTTGTTTACATTTTTATAACCAGGGGATTAAATAAATACCGGGGTTAAATAAATACCGGGGTTAAATAAATACCCTAGGATTATAACTGTATACAAACAAATTTTGAATAGCACTTTCCATTATAAAATTATCTTGTTTACATTTTTATTACCGGGGGATTAAATAAATACCGGTATTATAATCGCCTCGATCAGGCTGCAGGGGAAGCGGAGTTTTTTTTTTATCTCAGGGCTACATTTTCAGCAATACACATACACATATACCTACCAGAACAATTGCTGTGAGGGACTGAAGCCAGTGCCTTCCAGCTCAGATTTCTCGTAACTACTGGACTAGTCAGGCCTCCAGAAAAGTGGACTTTGCCAAATAGCCTATAAGTAAATAAATAGGCGATAGCTCACTCGGATTATCAGTTTACAAGATAAATAATCATGATACTGGTCTATTCTAGAGCGATGACAATATGGGAGAATGGATGAATCACCGTCCGAATACAGCCACCGCATATTAGATGCAACAAAGGAATAAACGAAAATAAGCGTACTTTATTTGCATACTCCCAATAATGCGAATTCCATTTAGTCCACACCATACTTACTGGATGTTTAAGCATAACATATATACGTAGTTCCCTAATGTATTGAAGGTTAAAATGTGAAACTGGCGCCTGAACGTCATTTTTTATCTAGCTTAAATATTAATTACAGTACCGGTACAGGTACAGATTCATGGTTAGCAGTGGTGGGGAGGTGAGTCAAGAAAATCGTAGCCACCTCAAGCTCGAAATGTCTTCATCAAAATGCAGAAAGTACTTCGGTGTCAGAATCTGTAGTTGTACCTTCGATTGAGAATGGAGAAATGCTATGTGTTCCGAATCATTCTATATGATGGTATGGAAGGATGGACGATGACACAAGCTATGGAGAATCAAATCAGTGAATTTGAAATGGGGGTAAATAGACGAATTCTTCGCATATCCACGAGATCGTGTTCCTAATGATCCGGAGGCCCAGAGACGAATGGATACAGAAGTCGAGTTGCTGCTGACAAAACGGAAACTATCATACTTCGGCCATGTGACGAGGAACGAGAAGTATCGCCTTCTATGTGTAATAATGCAAGGGAAGATATAAAGACATCCGGCTTGCGGGAGCAGAACATCCTGGCTGAAAAGCCTGAGGCAGTGATTTGGCAAGAGCACAATTTCCCTTTCCAGAGGAGCAGTCTCCAAGGTCCAAATTGAATTGAAAACGACTTTATTGAAAAAAGAAACAAAAGGCGAACAGTAAGACTATAAGGTCTTGTTATCATGCTAACCCTAAAAAACAAAAATATTGTATTGTTGATAAGTGCAAAATTAAATAGAGAACAAGAGAGGAAGAGTGGAAAAAAGAAGGATAAAATATATATACGGGGGGATCCATTGGCATCACCATTACAGGACCGGAGAGTCTCAAGCGTTATCTAAGATATATTGTCAAATTGTCATGATGAACGCCCATATGGAAGAGGCATTTAAAGCAGAAGACCAAATAGAATGGGGTTCATTTGTGGCGTCATTTTGTAGATGGCAGCACCAGTTGCAATGATATCAAAGCGTTGATTTTTCCATAAGCCTCAATACTATTTTAAAATGATTTTTAATTACGTATTATTTTAAAGTGATATTTTTGCTTTCCAATTTATACGTAGTATAAGGAAAGCTTTGTGACGGTCGAAATTTTCGATTCCGAGAATTCAACGGATTTACACGTTTTGAGGTCCCAGGAACCCAAAAAAGTGGTTTTTACGAAATGTCTGTTCGTCTGTCGCGCTGTCTGTCTGTTCATTGATTTCCGGGCAAACTACTCGATGGATTTCGATGAAATTTGGCATGTAGGTTTATAAAAATCATGCCTCGGTACCATTTTTTTTTATTTTGGGCTAACTCAATTTGGGGGGTTTTATTCTCAAAAAACTCCCAAAAAACGTCTAAAAAAATTATTTCTCAAAAACGGCTCCAACGATTTCTTTTAAATTCACATATATTGTAGTCGTTATTAATGTTTATAAAATGCGGGGGGTCGCTTGCCCCTTGATAGTTTGCTTCGGGGGGTAAAAAAATAAAAATAACTAAATTTTAATGAAAAATGACGAAAAAATAATTTTTCTGCGAAACCTTTCCATTGATGATTTCTAACTTTAGATATGTTTTAGGTGTTAAATTGAGTAACGAAACCGGACAGTTTGCTAATCCAAAAAACTGTTGGGTTTTATGCAAAAAAAATTTTTTTGATAAAATGAAAGCAAATTCACGCTCAAATGCATTGCGTGCCCTGCCATTATTGCTGTGTGGGAATATGTTGGTCTGACCTACGAGTATGTAGAATTCACGTCACCTTCAGTGACGTCAGGTGGACAACTCCCCCCCCCCCCCCCCCCGTGATATCCGAAATTTAACCATAGGAAAATTATTTACCATGAAATTAATCATTTTCTCTCTCTACTAATCGATAAATTGGAAAGCATGTTCGAGTAAACTCGGACCGGTTCTTCTATAAATTATGGAGAATATATATATTAAATTATATGCAGCGAAATAAGGTCCAGGCATAGTAAAAATATTATAAAAAATATTAAAAGAATTAATTAGATGCGAAGAGCTTAGTTTTCGCATGCAAACGGCGGCCATTTTGAATAATATGGATATCGGTTTGTCGTCAGCGAACCTAGTGACCAAAACTGTCCCTACAGAACCTCATTGGTTTAAGTCTTAAACATCTCCGCATCTCATAAATTCTTCTGGTATGGGCGTTGTCTCCTTGACGATCCTCAAGACGGATTTAATAGTTTTCCACAATCAAAAACACGTCAAAATAGTGCTACTGATTTAAGAAACTGGTGCAGTTACGCTGTTAGGTTATACAATTGACTTCTGGGAGGACCATACTGTGTAGTAGGCTTGCTAGGATGGTTTTCCTGCTACGTAAACTTGGGCGACTGGTGACGGAACAGTTATCTTTAGATGGCATACAATGGTCTGTTTCATACTCATATAAATCACGGTCTTCTAGCTTGGGGCCTTCTGCAGGCGTAAGCAAGATAATTTTTGTGCAGAAAAGGGCTATCCTCATTATTACAGCCTGCCCATATCTTGCTCATTGCAGACGACGGTTTGAAGTTGCTGGAGTGCTCACTGACAGGTCACTGTTTATGGCCAGTGCCCAGTATTGTCAGTGTTTCGGGGATTCGGCCACTGTCACCTGAGTGCCACCTCGGCAGGGGGCCCTACAACAAGTAAATACATTTCGTCCCTTGACTCCCTTCACAAAGCCTTTAGACCACCCTAGCCGGTTGGACCACACGCAGGTACCTGGTTCCCCTCTGCACACAACTCACAAGTGACCCTCCATTCTCGTACTGGAATGCTGAATCTCCAACGGTCAAACCTATGTTAATGTATCTCATATACGCTCTAAATAACCTCTAATATAATGCCCATTCTTTGCTGAACCTTCGACTAAGATGTTTTGCCCATATTTCCACCTATCCGAGTGAATAGATACACAGTCAGTATAGTCATGATGAGTCCTAGACTGCCGACTAGGAGCACTGTGCACTCACATGATGTACGCCCGGCGGGAGGGTTTGATGTGCCTTGGTGTAATCTGAACAAGTGTAGGGACTCCTACCCGATACTTACACACCGTACATAAGATAAGTTGCCATTAGCAATAGCAGTGAGTCGGATTTAGTACATGTAGTAAAAGGACAGATTTATTGACGCGCCTCTCTATAGCCTGACTGAGTACGATTCGAGAAACTACAGGACGATATAATTACTAATTATATTATTAATTTGTGACACGGTCAGGGATGGTCAGGGACAATAATATTTGTACTGCTTTATATTTTATCAATACCACGATCACCAAAAACGATTGCATTAAGTTAAGTAACTGCTGTAGAACAGTAAAGCTTAAAGAACACCTTGGATATGACAACGCCATGTCCAAAGGCGAGTCAAAACGAGCCCCTGAAAAGGGCTGAGGAGATTGTGGTCCCAGGAGAAGAGAAAAGACGAAGACTATGCCGCCGAGAAAGACGCTGCGAACAGCCATACCATAACAAGTTGAATCCACCAGTTCCAAACTGCAGCAAACTTGGTAGTGTAACAGCGTTACCACGGGAACATGGTGGGACATGATAACGCGCTGAGACTACCAGTCTTGGTCACCTCCGAATTAATCGTTATTTTAAATTTATTTTGTCTATGAAACAATGCAATATATTGATACGGATACAAGTAACTATGCAATAGTATTCAAAATATACAGAGAATAATACGTCAAATAGGGAGATAATATGGCCATTATCTTCATAGGTTTCCTATCTAATAATAGCCAGCTTCGTAAACAGTGTCATAACTATTTAAATATGACCATTGACCGTCGTACATTAGACGAAGCCTATAACTGGGACGACTAGCCACGGTTGTTGGTTCCATTTAAAAATGGCTAACTTGACCTGAACTTAGAAGTAACATTGATAGATCTTTAAACATAGCATTTAATGTTTTAAGAGCAAGCCTAGAGATAATAAAATTTCATGGTCTTCAGCCACTAATACATGGGAGGCACAAGAAACTATTAATTCCTTAATAAATTGAAAGTATAACTTTCGCTTTTAAACTTTTATTGATAATTTACATATATAGGCACCTGACAAGCATGGGATATTAGTGATAATTGTGCAAATACACTGTAAAAACTACTATTTATCAACATGTTTTGCTGCTCCAAAATGGCGGTTGGCGGCAAAATAAAGCACTTTATATGAAGATTTCTCATAAATTGTACCAAATAAAGCACATCAAATGCTTCTAGGTACATTCCCTGGACTATTGTCTACACTTTTAGCCATAAATTAAGACTTTTACATCACAGGCTTCTTGTAAGATACCTCTGACTTAGTGGTGAAGCTATCTGAAAACCCATCAGTTTTGACCACTTTGTGCATCAAATCATTGGCAGGAGTCGAATGCGAACGAATGCTTCTGACTTACCTTGATAATCACAATTAAGATTTTCTAGGAAGGATATGAATAATCGCGTAAATTTTGTTAATTTATGGCAGAAATAGACTAATCTTTGCCTTTATGGTTCCGATTTATAAGACATGTGCAACCCTTACTCTAAAAAGCCTTATGTAAAATAATCACAATGGCGTTCCAAGAATGTAGGCCCTAAAAAATCCCGCACATTTTTAAAAAATCCACATGTGAAAGCATACTCTAGTACCAGTTCCTAATCCAAAATGAACTTTTATTCTCCAAACAATTTAATAATAATATCTTCTTTAAATTTCAATTATATAAGTTTAAAAATATTAATTAATATTAAATAAAGCAGAAAAATTACAATTTGAATTTCCCGCGTTTATTTATTTTCTTTAGCAATAAAAAACAAACCATAGCAAAATGTAGTAGATAGATGTGCCAACGCAAAATTATTTACTTTCTTCTGGATTCTTAAATTTGTGGTTATGGTGGATATTATTTCCTAAGGACATTCGTCGTATAATTTACATTCTCATTTAACTTCTAATAATGCCGAAGAATAAAGGTGCGCCAATTTGTGTTAACTTTAATTGCTATAACGTTTTGTATTAGGCAAATTACGATAATTATCTTGTCTAACTGTTCTACGAGTTGCGGTTTAGTGCAGATCTGTCAATATTTCAGAACCTCATAATAATTATTAGATTCGCTGTAAAATATAGTTGGATGGAACTATGTTTTAACTTAATATTCTAGTTTAATCGTGATTTCTATTTATTCATTAATAAAATTACACAAAATAAGGGTTGACAAAGTTAGGTTAAATGTTGCATTATCACATTGAAAGCGTATGGACAAAATGCTTAGTGTTACGTTTACAAATGTAATGGGGCCATATTTCCCTACCTGGTTTTTAACGATATGCTATGTTCAAGTTCAAAACAGGTTAGCCATTGTTAACTGAGATATAGGCTAGGCGAGTAATCCCAGTTTTAGGCTTCGTCAAGTAGGATGCACCTAACATAATCAAACAAAAAGAACACAATTAGTTGGCAAGTTAGTGGGTTAGTAATTAAGTTAGTATTATTAGTATTTTAGCCAGGCTTGCCTCTCAAAAAATTCTACAGAGTAAGGACAAGTATCCAACAGTTGTTTTCTGAGCGCGTTTCTGAAAGCTTTGTCTTCCAAGGCTCTCATGCTGGGCGGTAAACAGTTATAAAGTCTGGCCCGCATTACTTCGGGAGAGTTTAACGTTAACGTAAGATTTGATCCCTGTTTCTTGTGTAATGGGGGTGTATGTCTCTGCCTGAAGGGGAATGGGAAAGCTGTACCAGCTCAGGATGACGAATGATTCTCTATTGATTTGTAATTTTAGAATTAAGCCCATCATGACACATATTTGGCATTATCCCGTTATTAATAGGTTTTATTTTGTACTTTACATAAACATTATTGCAGGAAAGGGAGGTAAAAACCGCCGTAGAGGAAAGAATGAAAATGAAACTGAGAAGCGAGAGTTGGTATTCAAAGAGGATGGGCAAGAATATGCACAAGTCGCGAAAATGCTTGGAAATGGCAGACTTGAAGCACTGTGCTTTGATGGTACGAAGCGGTTATGTCATATTCGTGGGAAACTCCGCAAGAAGGTATTAAATAGGAGATGTAGCTTACCGGCTGAGGGCTGACCAATAACCAAAAGCCGTGAAGCAGTTTATTCTGAAACATGCATATACGTTGCTTCATATATTAGGAAATTTCTGATTTTGAAGACAGTTTTATGACTTTGAATTGAGCTTACTAAGAAAATGAACATAGAAATTCTAAACCCCTGGTTGCTTGGATCATACCTGAATTTGTCCAGTCGAGAAACAGGTGTATCCGCATGTTCCAATAATAACACAGTTGGCTGAGACTTTTCCCTTATAGCTTACTTTATGATGTAGTCTATACATTCAACGCACTGTACGCAATGATGTTCCATCTGTGCATGGTATCATAAAGGAATGTTTGTTTTGTATTGTCAGTTAAAATTTGTTCCCCAAGCAAGTGCTCTATAAGTCTGGGGCAGAGATGTCAGTCACTCGGGGCTGGATCAGGCAAAAAAGGGAAATTTTCAACCAAATCGAATTAAGCACTGTGAACGTCGGCAGCCATACCAAGTTGAATCCAGCGGACTAAAGCAGATATCTTGGTCGTGTGCACAGTGCCGGTAGGGAAACATGGTAGGACTTGTCCTGGTCACCTCCGAACTAATCGTGTGACTTCACTGTGTTTCCCAAGTGGTTCGGAATCCACTATAATCAGGAGGTTTACTGTCCTATGGGCCCACACCGTGGCCTGGACTGTGTCCAATCATACTGCTAAGCACTGTGAACAGTACACATTGAAACTGAGGGCTTGTGTGAAAGCGCATTGTCCTGGCGGTGGAGCACACCTTCCCGAAGTTTGCCAAATTTTCTGTGAGATGATGGTGAAAGGGTTGCCCCGGAAGGACAGCTACGTGTTCAATTATTCCGCTTCTTAATTTGTTTTATAAGTAATTACTATGTACTCAATTAAAAATTAGTACAACCCTAGTTTATCACTATTGTCTGTTTTATAGGTTTGGATTAATCAAGGCGACATAATTCTCATTGGTTTACGAGACTACCAAGACGCCAAGGCTGACGTTATTCTTAAATACACTCCAGATGAGGCTCGAAACCTTAAAACCTACGGAGAATTCCCTGAAAGTGGTAAGTATCTGTGCTTTACATGGGCACTTTTTCTGCCAGACAGATATCAGCAGTCTTGGTTGAAGGGAATCTTTCCAAAATTTTGTTAAACAACATAATGTGAGAGCAAAGTAATTAATTACTCCTATTTTGGCCGAAATGTCATTTGAAGACCTCTTAAAATGTATAAACTATAATAATACACAGTAGATTTTATATATAAACTATTGTTAATCTATTAAATTCGATGAAGTATGCCATATTTCTAGAGGGCGTCGCCGGCTTCTCCCATTCATATTAGCAATAGTTCGTATAAGTAAATGTATTATTATTATCAAAGTTAATATATTTCAGGTGTTAAATGAGTGATTTGGCCAATATAGGAACTGAGTTATCACTCGCACCACGCTGTTTTTAAAAAAATTTGGAAAGATTCCCCTTAAATTGTTTTCTCTGATGACTATTATAGACAGATATAGGGGATAGTATACTGCAAATGACCCAATGCATTCGGCATTTTCCCATTATGTTAGTAATCGCAGTCTTCAGACTGTACATGTACATGGTATCCAGCCCTCAACAAAACAACAACAAACACAAAGAGAATGACACCACGAGCCAATTAGAAACGAGAACGCCTGCGCACCGAACGAAACCTGCACCTGCACCAACTCAGTTAGTTGCTACGGTACCTCCGTGATACAACGTGTACGTAGTGCCACTGAAGATGTCGACCGCAGTTGTTGACGAAACGTTTGGAAGCTTACTTTCAAATCGCCCCCGGCCTATTAGCCCGGATTATTTTGCCCCCTTATTAGACTCTGGCCGTGAAAGCCTTCGTTATTGTATTGTACACGTTCTATATATTGTGGTGTGTCACAATACATAATTGGTATAGATGTTAAAATGCAATTTGTTTTAATTTTAGTTCGTATCAATGAAATGGTCAACTCTCTCGCGGATAATGATAACGATGACGATATCGAATTCGGGGATGACGTCAGTGACAGCGACGAGGATGATGACGTGGATAACATCTGACCGGCTCGATAACTCCATCTTAACTAAGACCTCCATATTTATTTAACATTGCCGGGCCTTGTGAGCAACGGAAAATTATTGCTGATACCACTTTTGGGGCAACTCGTCATATTCGGTTTTGCTGCTAAATTTTCGATTATTTTTAAAAGCCTTATGGCGGACGTGCCGTTTTTATGAAGTTGATTTTCTAGTTAAAAAAAAATGTGGACCGTGATGAATTTTTGATCCAAAAGTTTTTATTTTTATTTGTTTATACACTACGAAAGTAATAAAAAAATGTAATTAAGTTTAGATAACTATAGTGTTAGCTACAACCACCAAGATCTGCACTCCACGCCCTTATACGCACACCATTACGTCCACCGTACTCGCCAGGGCTTGATGGAACGCTTACCCGAAATTTATAGGGAATTTTCAATTTTTGATTAAGTTAATTTTTCGTAAATCTCCCAAATAAATTGGGTTTTTACGATGAAATCACATTGTCATAAATTAAAATTTACTTATAATACGCCAAAAACAGATATCTACAATAACAACATTGTTTTACTTAGTAAATTAAAAAATTATAATTGTAGAATTTCAGAGTGGAAACCTTCTACGTTTGTTGCATTGGATGCATGAATGTCATTATAGGGGCTTACACAACTCGATGTATGATGATCAAGAACGGAGATTAATTTTGTAAAATAGCACGTCCGCCACATCGTTTTACCAAAATTGCTGCGTTGACTTTAAGAGTGAGTGAATTATTCTTCAATCAATTTTTGTACCGAACCCATTATCTTATCTAAGTTGTCCCGAAATTGAATTATAATTTTGTTAGCTACGTTGAATTATTTTTATGCATTTCCTGATGGTAAACCTTCATGCGTTTTATAATCAATGAAAAATTGTAGGTGAATTTATAAAATTCAATGCGTCGCCATTGCTCAGTTAAAATATTTATTTTATATGAGGTTTTTTATTTCAAGCAATCGCTTTCATTTATTTATTAATTATTACGACGTAAAATTGTGCGACATAAATTTTCTAAATACTTATTCTACTCTTAAATCTTTTGGGACGTTCGCTTGGACACGAAAAAGTAAAGTAAGTAGTCTGATTTCTGGTAAAAGGATTCAAAACTAAATAGTAAATTGAAAATTCTTTCTTCCTTTCCTCGTTGGGGTCCATTTCTTATCAATTATATTTTATACAGAAACATTTTCAATCCAGCCATCAGTTTTCCGTTGCACCAAAGTCTTATTTACTCGATAATTTAATAAAAACCATTGTTTTGCGAGACTTGAAAAAGAAGCAGCTCAACCGCAGATAGTAGGTAAGTTCTTTTCTAACATTTTGATCTTAAATCAGAATTCATAATTTTTAACGTATATGTTAGCTATTTCGATTTTAATTTATTTATTATTGTTCATAAACCACTCAGCTAGTTTTTAAATTAAATAATCGAAAAGAGTAGTCTTCTATGTGGGATTAAAATAAAATGAAACTCATGCAACTAACGAAATACCATGAAATATGATATACATATCGCTACTAATTGTTAAAAATAATAACTTTGTATAGTTATTATTTTTAACAATGAGTGACAGCAAGTTTTACAAAGTTACTAAGGAGACTTATGTTTATACATATCGCTACTTCGGAAGAGAAAGGGCATAACTAAAAAATTGTCGATTTCGACTTAATAACGCTGAAATACTTAAAAATATATATATATTTTGCGTTAATGTAGTGAGTATATTGTCCACGTGAGGGCAGCTGTGTCGTTTTCTATTTAGCGGGAACCGTCAGGTAGCCTAATTCATTATTAAAAAAAACCTTCAATTTCTGTAAATTGGTAGATTTAGAGTTGCGTCCTTTTTCTTCCGGAGTAGCGATATTTATTAGTAGGCTATACATTAGTCTTAGCCGTTTTCAGGTATTCTCTGGAGGTTGCTTAAGAGAATGTGCTTTACGTAAGCAAGGGTAAAACTAAGCTAAACATAAGATGGCAGTGCCACGCTATTTACTAATTAGTAGTCGACAAATTAACTTCGTAAAACTAAAATTGTTAAATATTTCAATTTCGTTTTACAACTCATTGTAAGAAGTTAAAAAAAATCCTGGTAGGTATATTGTTTTACGTAATATAATGTATGACTATGCCTCGAATTTTCTAAATTGTACAATAGAAAACAACTAGGCTAGTCTACTCTACTACGTACTCTTTCTAGCGCAATATGAGTGTTAATTTAATTTCTATGTTCAATTTAATTTTCCCACAACATTATGCAGAGACTATACGCATATAGGAGTTTTGAGTAATGATTCAGACAAAATAGTAAAAATTAAAATGGAAGTGGCGCTATGGCGAACCATACAACACGAAAATATGATAATATGATACGTTATGGTATACGCTGGGAGTTTACAGAGCAGTTTGTCGAATCAGGAATTTGGCATAGTGACGAATATTTAATGACGCTAATACGGAAACTATAGGTAAACTACTATATTATAACGTTCTAGGGATTATATTTGAATTCGCACTCCATATCTTAAAAAAAAAATCTAAACATTCACCCTATTGCTGATCTAGTGAAACTTGTATAAGGCGGGGATTCCACCGACCAACGTCAAGTGTCAGCCTTATAGTTTCTTCGGTAACTGTTTGAGCGGCCGGTCTAATACAGAGCAACCAGAAGACCTCTAAAATGTTTTGTTTTGTTTTCCAACGCCTGCTTCCAGCATTTCTGCTGTAAGCAAGCTTGTCCGGGGGAGTGAGTCTGTTCATTAACATGAGGCACCCTAAGGGTAGGCTCCTTCACCTCAGAGAGAAAGGGAATTGACAGGGTGGCCCTCCTGATTATTGCGGATTCCAACCCACTTAAGGAACATAGTAAAGTCACACGATTAATTCGGAGTTGACCAGGACTTGACACGCACTTAGACTGTCTAAGGCGCCCATTCCATTGACCGGCTAGGGCTATTTCCAAAAACAGCGACGTGGTAGCAGACATTCAAGACTTAGGTTGCGTTTCCACCGATCTCGCATTGCAGAATGCAAATGACATTGACGGAAATCAGAATTTTTCTTTTTATAGAAATCTATTAAAATGTTTGTACTTAACATATCCCATGACGCCATTTTTTAATTTTGGTTTGTTTGTTTGTGATTTTACTGTATGATCATTGATCAATTTTAACTATAGCATAGAGGAAAATAAACATTTCCGTCAATTCTGCAATGCGAGGTCGTTGGAAACGCCACCTAAGTCTTGAATGTCTGCTACCACGTCACCGTTGTTGGAAATAGCCCTAGCCGGTCAATGGAATGGGCACTTAAGCGCGTTATCATGTCCCACCATGTTCCCCTGCCAACGCTGTGCACACTACTTCCAAGTTTGCCGCAGTTAGGTGGGGTTTCCACATACGTCAATGGTCAATGAGAAATATGGTTTTGACGTGGTAGCAGAATTTTTAGTATGTCTTTAATGTCTGCTAAAACGTCAATTTCACATTTCTCATTGACCATTGACGTATGTGGAAACCCCGCCTTAGGAACAAGCTCTGGTGGATTTAACCATTGCCCATGTTATTGTATAGGTTATCGTTATGGTATATTTTATATTCATTACTCAGTAACTACCTCCACTGAATAAATTGTAGTATTACATGTAATTTACGTGCATAGGTTTTATATTGCCTCTTAATGTAATTATCATTTGTTTTCACAATTTTTAATTAGCTGGAAACGGTTAAATAAAATATATGGAAAATGTGCAAATACAAGCCTTATCATAAGTCTTTAACCCTTGTTTGGTGAGTGCATAATTATGCATTATCTTAATCTGCCTGTGTTCGAATTCTACCGTCGAAATCGTTAGGTATTGAAATGATCTCAATTTGATAATTATGTTCACTCAATCTATGGAATGAAATGAATTTTTTTACCAACTCATTCAAGTGTGGATCCAGTGGACAATTTAGGGTGGGGGGGGGGATCACAAGTTTAATGTAAGTATTTTTTTTTTTTTGAAAAGTTGAGTTTTATTCAATTTTTTTACTATCTTATGAATTTACTTATTTAGGGGGGTCATGACCCCCCCCCCCTCCCCCGTGGATCCGCCATTGACCCCATTGCACCAACAAAATAACTAACTGCAGGGAGGGTGAGGCATTTAAAAATTTCTAAATAATAACTCCATCATTTTAATAATAATAGTAATTTATTGCTATTCTAGACTATAGTAAAAATATACACAACCGAAAATTATGGTTCATATAGGAAACAACCAACGATATAAAAAAGTGAAGCTTAATTAGTTAGGGTGAAATTTTAATTGCGTTATAAAAATCTAGTTTCAACTAATTAATATTGTAATTCGATTTTCTTCACCCCGCATAAAAGTATTTGACAAACTTTGGCTGTACTCTATTATGGATGGATTTAGTACAGCAATTTCAAAATATAAAATGTTTTTTTCAGGCCTAATTATGTTTAAAAAAAAAAAATACGGTTAACAAAATTTGAGTTTTGCTGGCTTAATTTTAGGCACATAAAAATAATTTTCGAACAGCCAAAAGTCGGTATATTGTTAGCTAAGCAGGACATTATACAAGTAATAGACATACAGAATTAATCATTCGATATTTTCGAGATGGAACTATCCTTTGTTGTGATATTACTGCCTTCCATTTTCTACAAAAAAAAAATATAGCTGCTAAGTTGCACTAAAATATGACAGCCCTAAACAAATTTAAAACTCAAATCTTTTCCGCTCCTTTCAATGCAGTCCTATTGGCCAAAATATCAATTTTCTGCATATTTTAAATAATACTACCTACCAAAACGGAGTGAAATTGATATAAAAAACCATTGATTTTGAATCTTGAATGTTACTGTGCAATGTGTTTATTTTGGTGCACTATTATTAGTCATCGATAACGAATGCATCAGAAATATTTCCAAACATCGATTTACATTTGAACATAATTCCTGATAATTTGCCATCAATGCTCGTGACCATTTATTGTGCGTCAAGCAATTAATATCGGCTTTTAGACATTTGGACTATACATTTGTTCGCAACCTAGTTATGTTTCGTTTGTTTGATGGTGCTGATTGTCAGTCTGATCAGATCTTTGTTGTTTCGATGTCGATCGTCTTAGTTCTTCTTCTCCTCCTTCTTGGCGTCCTTGGCGTCTTCAGCGGTGATGACTGGGATGGGTGGGTACTCGAGGGTCACACCGGGCTCGCAGTCGAAGATGGGGCAGCAGTCGGGGAATGCGGCGGTTTTATTGGTCTTCTCCGAAAGCTTGCACTTGGGGTTTTCCTTGGGGAGAGGTCCGCAGTCCTCAACCTGCAAAAAATGAGAGAATTATTAGCCATGTTCCAAACATATGCAACCCGGCATTAAGGCAGAGATTTCAAAATATTTTGTTGTTAAATATACAGTAGGTCCTTGCAGAAATTATGTCTCCTGCAGCCTGATCGAGGCGATTATAATACCGGAGTTAAATAAATACCCTAGGATTATAACTGTAAACAAACAAATTTTGAATAGCAGTTTCCATTATAAAATTATCTTGTATACATTTTTATTACCAGGGGATTAAATAAATACTGGTATTATAATAGCCTCGATCAGGCTGCTGGTCAATGCTTTGTTGGGTGGTCTTGTAAGTCCAACTCTAGCGTCAGTCTTTACCTGAAACTTGTTTTTACGAGGAAGCTAAGAATGCCATGCCAATTCATAATTTTGGCTTCCTTTACGTTTCTGACGAAAAAAGGTTCTTATGCGCTGGCTATGATTTTTGGATATACTATTATAGTACTACCCTTCCAGCTTAGCGGGCCAGTTGAATTTTAAGACCTTAATTTATCGGATTCTTCGTTGTTGCTTAGACCATTTCTAATCAATCAGCTGAGCCTCCAGTTCGTCATAGCCTGTTATTTTCTTAGTCGTTATCCTTAGTAACCAATCATAAACGTCATGCTGACCTTCAAGCGGATAATCTTGGTGGAATAAGTGGGCCTAATAATGACGAATAATAGTATAATAGTGGAGTACAAAGTCCACTTTTTGTTATTTTTCCTGATATCCCGAGCGCACAAATAAGCTAATAATCAATAATAAAAACTAGCTGCCGGCGCCTATGTTTAAGGATTTCTGTACAACCAGAAGTAAAGTCCAATGGAGACCTGCGTATTATTATAATTATAATGTACCTGTAGCCCCATATTATTTTGATGGAATTATGACTGAAGAAACTTCGCAATTATTAGAAAGAATGGAAGAATGCAACATGTTAGTTTCAGTTGCGCCGACTTGTATGATGCTTAGTGGCTCAAGCACCCACAACTTTCAATAGAAAGGCGCTGAGCCCCCTCCCCCTGAATATTTTAAAGGTCAAATCGAATCAAATTCTTGCTACGGCAGCCATCTTTTTGTGTCGAAACTGTTCGGGTTTGTTAGCACTAACTGCAGTCTGGCTAATTGTAACCTGGCTCGCCTCATATTTGTAACTTGTGGTTTCACATTGTTGGTTACAACTTCAGGCAGTTGCTGTGGTAGCCCCTACTAAGTCATGTTTTTGCTGCGCTATAGTCCGTAAATCATCCTTCCCCAAGGCGTAACCACTCAGCTACACATTTCCACAAGCTTGCCAACAGACACCAGCAATTGTCTGCACATTTTTTCAGCAGTCTCTATCAAGTACACGGTCATTGAGACCATCGAACTTAACAGCAGTAGGATGCACAATGTATAGCTACCTAGAATGTTCACTTAGGCGCGGTTTCCACCGACCTCTAAGTGCAAAATACACATACGGTGATGTGGTAGCAGATATCATTAATAAAGGCGGGTTTCCACCGACCTCTCATTGCCGAATGCAAATAATATTGACGGAAATTTTTGTTTTACTCTATGCCATAGTTAAAATTGATCAATGATCATAGAGTAAAATCACAAACAAACAAACTAAAATTAAAAAATGGCGTCATGGGATATGTTAAGGACAAATATTTCAATAGATTTCTATAAAAAGAAAAATTCAAATTTCCGTCAATGTCATGTGCATTCAGCAATGAGAGGCCGTCGGAAACCCCGCCTAAGTCTTGAATGTCTGCTACCACGTCACCATATGTGTATTTTGCACTTAGAGGTCGGTGGAAACCGCGCCTTAGTTGAAAATTGAAAGCTAAATATTGTGCTTAGCGTGCATATTTAAAAGAGAACTGTCACAAACGAAAGAGCGCAAGTTCTACTATTTCAAAATAAAATAATTATTATGCAGTAAATACGGTATATCTATTTTATCCAAGATTCCAATACTGATCCACTTTTAATTTACATGCACGATATTTTATAACTCTGGTTTGACTGGTTCTAATGTTATTTGTATTCGGCCTACGTCACGTCTTGATCACTTTGTCGTCAGATATCCTTACCGACTCTTACTTAATCCAGATACCTGGTTTTTCAGGTTTCGCCAGTGACCACTTTCCTGTACCATATGGTGCAAATAACTAGATATAAGAGAAGCGTAGCAGTAACCTTTAAACGGTGTAATTATCCTTTTGATTCCTATAGAGATGTAGACTCTCCCCACGTCGTATGATATGCTACTTGCTATAAATTTGCCGATTTCTAGAAAGTATAGTTGTCATTTGAATTTCCCTCAATATCTTGACTTGTATAATAATAGATTAGGCTAGCTGTTATTTTTGCTTTCCAATTTATACGTAGTATAAGGAAAGCTTTGTGACGGTCGAAATGTTCGATTCCGAGATTTCAACGGATTTACACGTTTTCAGGTCCCAGGAACCTAAAAAAGTGTTTTTTTTTACGAAATGTCGTTCTGCCTGTCTGTGCGTCGATTTCCGGGCAAACTACTCGGTTGATTTTGATGAAATTTGGCATGCAGGTTTACAAAAATCATACCTCGGGACAATTTTTTTTATTTGGGGCTAACTTAATTTGTGGGGGTTTTATTCTCAAAAAACTCATAAAAAACGCCTAAAAAAATTATTCCCCAAAATCGGCTCCAACGATTTCTTTTAAATTCACATATATTATAGTTGTTATTAATGTTGATAAAATGCGGGGGGTCGCTTGCCCCTTGATAGTTTGCTTCTGGAAGTAAAAAAATAAAAATAACTAAATTTTCATGAAAAATGACTAAAAAATAATTTTTCTGCGAAACCTTTCTATCGATGATTTCTACTTCCAGGTATGTTTAAGGTGTTAAATTGAGTAACGAAACCGGACAGGTTGCTTTCCCAGAAAAGTTTTGTACAAAAAAAAATGTTTTGTTTTTTTTTAATGATAGAAAATGCACACTCAAATGCATTGCGTGCCCTGCCAGTTTTGCTGATTTGCTGTGTGGTAATGTGTTGGTCTGACCTATCTTGAATTTTCCAGTGACGTCAGGTGGACAACCCCCCCCCCCCCCCCCCCCCCCCGAGATATCGGAAATTTAACCATAGGAAAATTATTATTATTATTATATATCGACTTCGATGGCCAGGTGGTAGCGTGCTTGTACATGTGCGAGTCTCTACACGCCACGCAATCGGAGACGTGTCGTTACTCGATACAAGTACCTATTAGGTAACTTAGTGAGGCGACTGAAGAGGTTAATCGGATACATTCATTGAATTGTTTGTATGGGATTAACCTTTTTTTAAAAGAAAAAAAAATTTACCACGAAATTACTCATTTTCTCTATCTACTAATTTTGATAAATTGGAAAGCATGTTCGAGTAAACTCGGTCCGGTCCTTATTGTAGTAATTAACTACCTACTAGTATTTTTTAATAATTGTGACGAAAGTTGGCAAGTAATTAATGTTGTTGCTGTGTGGCTTGCACATACTGCATTTAGTTACCATTTACTCTATTCTTACAGTAGATTAGAGGGAAACTGTGATAATTACGGGCGGATCCCATAATCGCTTGAAAAGCATTTGTAAGGAATACAGGGCGATGGTGATGCCGTGCAGTTTTCCTCACCAAGACCTTTCTAATAGATCTAATAGGAGACATGGGACATTTAAATTTTTTAATTTCTAGGGCCACTCGCCACGTCTCCTATAACCAGCCATTGAAAAAAACGTACCAGCAGCCCGAACATGGCGATTGGAGATTGTTATAATACCGGATTTACTTTTAAATACCTCAGTAGTGAGGTGTCACGTGACGGCGTTAAAATATGCGCGGAAATTCAAATTAATAAATTATTAGGTTGCAAGAGAATGGGTGCATTGTTTAATAATTGAAGGAAATACTAATAAACATTCAAATGTACAGGTAGAATTTTGATATATAATACAAATTTTAATTAATATGTCTACATCTAAGGGAGAAAATATTGAAAACTCACCAAAATTTTAATTTATCAATTTGAACTTCAAATTTCAAATCGCCTAGATCGGGCAGAAGGTGGCCCCATGATTAAAAAAATTTATTTGGAGCGCTGGAATTGCCCATCTCTCCGATATAAAGTATATACCCACAATTAGGCTACGGCTGTTGGCCACTTACCAGTTCAAGAAGACGCTCATCACCTCCCTCAGCTTGGACACAAGTAGAGCGACCGCAGAAGGGAGCCAATTCCCAGATCCCTCCTACAGGAATGGTGCTGCATTTCGTGGACGCAAAACAGGCTCCGGGGAAGTCTGAAAAAAGAAAAAATTTAATACATCGTTTGTTGTCTATGGCTACATGTCCTAAGGCCTTAATTCATGGAAAACTTCAATTTTTTCCCCGTTTAATTATTCAGTTTCGTGGAAATCAGCTATGTTTGCCCCCCCCCCCCCACTTGTCAGCGCGCTCCCCACAATGCTCTAGCGCAGTAGCTGCATGGTGGCCGTTTTAATCATTCAAAATTATTTGTTAAACTTTTATTTTTGAGGGCCCTACACCAAAAAATGATTATTATTTATCCCCAAAATTTTGCCACCTCTGAAATTTGCAATCCTAGGCGTGCGCGTAGTCAGCCTATTCGGAAATACATCCCAGGCTCCCATACCAAACTAGTAGGTACCCCCATACGCTATTGAATAGTTAGCTAGGTATTTATTCGATTCGACTGCTATTTTTCTAGTCCGAAGTTAAGTTGGAGACTCGCATCTGTATCTGGTTAAATCGTGTTTTCGCCTGTTTCATTGCGTCAATGATGAGCTTGTCTCAGCTTGTCTATTATCGCTTTTAGCCGGTGTAGGTTGACATCGAGCACTTACACCAGTTTGCCAATGGCCAAAAATTCATACGGAAACAAGACAAAGAACCGGTCCGAGTTTACTCGAACATGCTTTCCAATTTATCAAGTAGTATTAGCTAGAGAAAATGAGTAATTTCATGGTAAATAATTTTCCTATAGTTAAATTTCGGGCATCTCGGGGGGGGGGGGGGGGGGGGGAGGTTGCCCACCTGACGTCACTGGAGGTGAGGTAAATTCTAGATAGGTCAGACCAACAAATTACCACACAGCAATAATAGCAGGGCACGCAATGCATTTGACCGTGAATTTTCAACAATTTTGAATTTAATTGAATTTAAAACAAATCGTTGGAGCCGTTTTTGAGAAATAATTTTGTTAGACTTTTTTTTTGGAGTTTTTTGAGAATAAAACCCCCCAAATTAAGTTAGCCCCAAATAAAAAAATTATTCCGAGGTATGATTTTTGTGAACCTACATGCCGAATTTCATCAAAATCGACCGAGTAGTTTGCCCGGAAATCGACGCACAGACAGACAGACAAACAGAACGACAGACAGACAGACAGACATTTCGTAAAAACCACTTTTTTGGGTTCCTGGTACCTTAAAACGTGTAAATCCGTTGAAATCTCGGAATCGAAAATTTCGACCGTTACAAAGCTTTCCTTATACTACGTATAAATTGGAAAGCAATAATGTCAGAAATCCATGGGGTCGTTGGCATTGAACAAGGGATCTATGAAATTAAAAGTCTTTCAGGACATTACAATTAGACATGTTTGGAAGAACCAAAAGTAAGTGTATTTAGTTGTGGATGCCTTCAATAGTAAAACTTGGCTCTAGAACCAAAGTACATCTGCATTGTATTTGCATTTGGCTCACAACGAGCTACTGATAACAAATCTTTAAGTTATGACACTGTTATAAATGTCATTGATGCATATATTCAAATCACGCGTGAATTATTGCTTGGTAATTAACTTATATACAAGTTGTGGCCCGTCACGTAATGTTACACCTACACTGACCTATTATATTGGACTAAAGGGCTGCAAGTCTGGTATGGTTGCGTAACAGTTAGGGCCTACACCGCTCCGTCTGGGTTTTAAAGACCTATACAAAATTATAAATGTGCAACGTCATTATGGGTTACTTTCACTGGAGAAAATTAGATTGGTGCATCGAGACTGCACGTCTGAGCTGCAACTTATCAGGTTTGGTCCATGTGTGCCTTGATTAATGATCTGTACTAGACTGTTACCTCGTGACCGTTTATGAAGGTTCATGTATTGCACCTAGTTTCTTTTGCTTATAAGTGGAGGCAGACGGTTTTAAGATAAAGAAACGTCGGAGTGATGACGGCGATTGTTGTTTCAGATTTCTCCTGAACTAAAACCACTAAACGGCCTGTAATGCCCACCACCATAACAGGTGTGGCGGACTGTGTATTCTTCCACAAATTAATAAACAGTACCGTACACTGAGCTATGTGAGTCCCACACTTGCTACATCTTCGGAGGGCAAAAAGGGCATGTAAAGCAGGCGGTGCCGGGCCTTCCTAGTTGAGTGTAAGAGAATGCTTTATAGCGCTAACTCCGCTAGGTAGGCTTAGTAATAGAACGAAAAAGTCATTATTTATTTATTTATTTATGCTAGATGCCCCTAACATACTCAGAAGGGTTTATCTCTGAGTCAATGTGAGAAACACAAGATTAAGAACTCTGTTGCTGATTCATTGTCCAAGGCTCCATTGTCTAGGGTTTTAAGAGCAATTAACGTATTGATGATCTAGACTCCTTTTCCAGCCTACCTCTTTTTAAAATTTGTTTATGGGGGCTTATGAATCTGAGGATTGCTTAACACTTTAATGCTTTTGATTTTATTGTACAATAATTTTAAGTTGGAGAATTGTGATGTGAAAATGTAAATGCCTTCGTTGTTGATCTGAACAATCTGTTGTTGGCATATTAAAGGCCAGTTATTTATTTATATTTATTTACATTTACATTCAGAAATATAAATAAATAAATATTGACTTTTTGTTCCATTACTAAACCAACCTAGCGGAGTTAGTGCTATAAGCCCTCTCTTATACTCAACTAGGAAGGCCCGGGACCGCCTGCTTTACATGCCCTCCGAAGCATGGCCAGAAAATGCAGCAAGTGTGGGACTCGAACCAACAACCTTTCGGGTGAAAATCGGAGTCTGTACCACTACTCTACTTGTCCTGACACAGAAATAGTTTGCGTGCGATAAGTACTGCTTTCTCGGCCTGAAAAGTATCCGTGAGGAATGCCATCTATAAACACTTGGAGGTGCCACGCAGTATTATTTACCATGGTTTTTCAAGCGATGGTGGGGACCACATAAGTGATGGTCCTACGTACATATGTTTCGGTCTAAAATTTTGATTTCATGACAATACTACGGAAAACAGCAATGGAACTGTTTGTAAACAATCATTCACTGTCGGAAATTTCCGCTAGGGCTTCTCATTGAGTGGCTTTCAGTAGAATAGCCAGATTCAAATACGGAGGTCACGTCATTGTCCCTCGTTCCGGCCACTACCTGCAATAGTACTTGCAATAGGTCATATCCGTTCTCAGCTACGGTACGGCCGTTTAGACGATACCTACAGCTGTTATCTGCGGCCAGTCATGGTTAGCCTTTTAAAGCCTTATATCTAGATTTCTGCTTGTTTTTCGAGATAATCCAGTTTGAAGCAAATAACTTTATTTTTTTATTATTAATCAAGACGAGTCAAGACATGTAGCGCAGTGGTACGGGCTCTGACTTTTACTCGAAAGGTTGTTGGTTCGAGTCCTACACTAGCTACATTTTCTGGCCATGCTTCGGAGGGCATGTCAAGCAGGCGGTAACGGGCCTTCCTAGTTTAGTGCTTTATAGCCCTAACTCTGCTAGGTTGGCTTAGTAATAGAAACAACAAAAGTCCTTATTTATTTATTCATGGATACACCTATCAATGAATTTGGAAATGTGTGTACGCCCTCTCAGTGCCGGGTGTGGCTATGGGGCCAGGATAGACCCACATAACGCCACAAAATTACAAGAGATTAAAAAACCAAAACAAAAAACTAAAGGAAATAAACTTGTCGAATTATTTGGCGGGAAATTGGAACGTGCCATGACATTAATGATTAATCGCCTTATTCTATTTTGCTACCTGTGTCTACATTTTATAATTGATATATTCGTCTAAGGGTCTCTTTTCTGCACCAGAAAGGGCTCCCCACACAACTGCAGACCACGGGCCCCCACAAGGCCAAACCCGGCACTGCACTCTACGTACAATGGAGGGCCTCATTTAGCCATACGCTGAGGTCACCCCACGTTCTAACCTTTCTTTGTGACCTTTTTATAACTCCCTTCTTCCATGAATAACTAGATGGTTTACCAATCAGAATTCGCCGCCTGTAGTGGCATTTATTATAACCGCGCTAGTCTTGGGTGTCGTTATCTACTTAGAATGATCTCAGCAGAGTCACCGAGGTCAATCTAATCAACCATTGCTTTGACAAATAGCCTCTTTGTTAGTCTTCGTTGGACAATAATAGGCTGTTGTTAGTGGCATTCCCTTCTTGTTAAAGATAGGGATGCGTAATGGAAAATCCTGTTGATCTTCATGACGGGAGAAAAATTTCTTTTCATAAGTTGTTGAATGAGTTTGAGTTATTGAGAAGATAAGTGATTGGTTCTACATAATGGTACTTCCATCCAAGCACTCTTCTTACCCGCAAAGAGGTTCCAACTATAATAATAATAACTATAATACGCCTCAACTAACTCATACCTGTATTTATAATTTTTCCTCCCACCAAAGAATTTATAGAACGAGGCGTTACCATATGCCTTTGCACCCGATAGTAAACTATCAAATCCATTTTGCAGAATTTTGTGCACAAGAAAATAAAAATACCAAACGAAGGCTTTTGAATGCAGCAGTGCTATTATCAGATTTTTATAGTGAATGTGCGCTCAAAACAAAAAGAGATTTAAGAAAAATCCGACCAGTAAATCCCAGTTACATTATACTATATGTTTACTTCAAGGCGAGAAGGCAATAAATTTCTCGTAGGAATACATGACAACGGCCAGAAGAGCGCTACAGCACTTCAGTTAAGAGGGGCCTAACGGCAATAGTGTTTTCAAAAATGCAAGAGGGGCATTTGAATGACTAAAGGGATGTTCTAACATTGAAGACGACTAGAGAGAAGACAAAGTCGTTTCGAGATTTAAATGTATCAAGGATATGATCAAGAGGACGGCAGTTCAGTTCGTGGAGAAATTTAACTTCGGAGACAAATGAATGTTAAGAAATTGGTAGGTGAACAATATTTTCATAGATTTCCGCTATTTTTCTAAAAATGGCAAAGCCTCATCGAAAGAATCCGTTATTCCATTATTCTGTTAAAACACTTCGAGAAGCTAACTATTGTAAATGTGTAGAGTAGAGACATTTGAATTCGGAATGGTTCAGCTCCTTGACCAATTGCTTCTGGAGATGAAGGCAATCAAATCGAATCAAATGTATTTGTTGAAGAAAACATACAGATACATTGCAATTTGTGAAGTTGTTTATAGTTGTAAACTTTTTAAGTCATTTTGTAATTTATTAAAGGCTAAAACTAATAAATATGTATGTGGGAATGCTGAAAATGAGATGTTTGACATCTAGGAGTTTGTTAGTTGAGACTCGTACATAGACGTGTCACTTTCCAGCATTCGTACACCAATTATGAAACAAATAAAAGAATTTTGTAGCATACCTCTGAGGACATCAGCGGGGATGAGCCTCCGGAAGACTTTGGGCCTTTCCGCGGCGGCAGCAGGTGCCTCGTCAGCGGCGTTCGCCACAGCCGCAAGAAAGAAAACAGCCAAAACCGCACGCATTCTGAACGGGAATGGTATTGCTCCTATTGACCCGGACTAAGCCGCTGAAGAACTATAGTGCACCAAGTTCTGAACCGAACTAAACCTAGCCACTGTTATCCACTACACATATAACTCGAGGGACCCAGTATTGAGAAGAGAGTGGGGTGTAGGGTACTTGCTAAGGCCAGTTCACATTGTCAGACCCTCCTTCCGTTAGCCTTGGAGGTACAAAGCATGAAGAGGAGTGGATGAGCTCCTATAGGAATAAGGCAGTGGGCGTTTCCAGGAGTGGGTGACGGGGGGGGGGGGGGGGTGTATTTTGGCTTGCTTCTAGTATAGAAAGGAAAGGTTTTCTCCAGGCCTGAGTTCAACCAAACCCTAATTACCTGGTATCTTACCATCAGGAAAAAAAACATGGCTGTCTAGCTATAACATCTCAAATAGAGCTTTGATCAAGATTGAGGATCCTTTAGGCGACCATTCCACCGACCGGCTAGGGCTATTTACAAAAACGGTGACGTGGTAGCAGACATTCAAGACTTAGGCGGGGTTTCCATCGACCTCGCATTGCAGAATTGACGGAAATATTTATTTTCCTCTATGCCATAGTTAAAATTGATCAATGATCATACAGTAAAATCACAAACAATTAAACAAACTAAAATTAAAAAATGGCGTCATGGGATATGTTGAGTACAAACATTTTAATAGATTTCGATAAAAAGAAAAATTCTAATTTCCGTCAATGTCATTTGCATTCTGCAATGCGAGGTCGGTGGAAACGCCACCTAAGTCTTGAATGTCTCCTACCACGTCACCGTTTTTGTAAATAGCCCTAGCCGGTCGGTGGAATGGGCGCCTTACCAGTCTTGAACCTTCAATAGTGTGTGTTGTACTACGGCATTTTCTGCTGTCATCCTGCGGATTGCTAGATGTGGCATACTTCACATTAGCTGACTCTAAAGCCCGTTAAAAACTTTGGCCGCTGCACCCACGTCATATCGCCACTAGTCTCTCAACGCCGCCTTCCTCTCCCAGTTAGACTTACTTTGGTCTTCATTAACATCATCGATACACCTCTTCCTCGGTTTTACCATGGCTGTTCTACCTTCTACATCATTGTTCAACACCTCTTCTTCCATTCTTTCGACATGACCCTGCCTTCTGAGCCTTCCCGCTTTTATATCGTAAATAAATAAATTCGCTACTTTTATTTATTTATTTATTTCTAAAACACTTTGATGTGAATGGGCCTTAGCAGTTTCCATCCAGCCTACAACAGTCTGACAGTTGATTTAGAGTGCAAGTCTACTGCCAACCTTGTACGTACACGAGAGGTACCTTGTTCTTTACGCTGCACGAGCATGTTAATTGTACAGCCATGTCTCTATGTGTCGAGACTCCTTTCGAAATTCGCAGTTCTGTAAAGGGATTGGTAGTTATTTGCGTTTCCTGTGAAACGTTCGACGAGGACGATATATGTTACCGGAAGGCGTTACGCAATTTCTAAAGCGACAATCCTTCGTGTAGGCGTAGACCTACCGTATTTAGGTTTATACCGTATTACAGAGCTATTCATTTAATACAACATTGTGTAAATCGAATGGGCGTGAATGCAGGGAGCTGTGAAGCATGTTCGGGGTTAATTAGAGAGTAAGCTCAATCATGAAGGCCTGCCACAAGCATGGTAGCTGAGCTAAGAACAAATCGTACCCCCCCCCCCTGTGGGCTAACCGTACGAAACCCTTTCTACAAAGGGTGCCGTCACACCCCCCCCCCCCCCAATATCCCTGTTTTGGTCAAAGTCAAATTTCACAGAAAATACCGATCTTCGAGCCATCAGCAATGACATGTCATAAGATATATAGGAAATAAATGATTCTCTATACATTTTGATACATAGCATGTGCCATGTGACCGTCACTTACGCCGTTTCTTCCACTGTATCCCTGTTAGAATTGGGTGGACCCAGACCTGGAGATTTTTTTTTATTTTGTGAATCTAGTCTCGAACCTTCAGAGCTCAGATCTCTACACCAAACAAAAGATCACGGTGCCATTTACTCTAGCACGACAGATAGGCTATGTTTCGAAATGGTAGCGTTATAAAATTCCCAAAATAGACAACTGATACGCAGGAACGGATTTGGCTTTTGTGCGGATATAGGCACTGCCCTTGTCGCGGACATTAATAATTATTTCATGTATAGTGAGGGGGGGGGGGGTGTTCACCAATAAAACTACTATTCCTTTTTAAATATTTATAATCGGAATAAAATACTTTTTTATCCTTTACTAAAATGTTATACATTATTGTTATTTTTTTTGCACAATAATGTTTTTTAAAGTACGCGTGCGCGGACATGGGCAATTGTCTTAGTTGCCTAGTGCCTACTGGTAAATCCACCACTGCTTATACGTATTGTATAAGTTGAACATCGATAAACGGAATTAATCACTCCCCTTAAAGACTTAAAGGTTTATTTAAATGGGATTTGCTGTAAATTACTGATTAAATAAGTCATTAAATGGATTAATCTGTCCTCGATTATACAATTAAATTTACTTCCGGAATGTCAGCAATTTTTTTTTTTTTTTTTTTTTTCTTTTAAAAAGGTTAATCGCATACAAACAATTCAATGAATGTATCCGATTGACCTCTTCAGTCGCCTCACTAAGTTACCTAATAGGTACTTGTGTCGAGTTACGACACGTCTCCGATCGCATGGCGTGTAGAGACTCGTACAAGTACAAGCACGCTACCACCTGGCCATCGAAGTCGATACTTACTAATAATAATTACTAATTATGCGTAAATCGTCTATGGAGATCGTTTTTTTTCCCCGCTAAACATTACCTACTATTTAATAATAATTATTACGGTAATGATAATCAATTATTAAGTTGTTGATGATTAAATAATGAGACAATTAATGAGCTGTTAGAAACATGCAAATCACTCCATTAACAACTAAGGTGGAGATTTCAAACTGTTTTATAGACCAAGACGGTAGTCAATTTGACGAAATGAATTGTAGCCATATTGTGTCATTTTAGCCATAAAGATGTGGAAATGGCGAGACATAAAATTCACAAAAAAAACTTCCGTATTAAATTTCACATTTTCTCACTTGAAATATTTTTAGTAATACTTCGAAACCAAGACTAGTTTGTAAATCAATCGGGTAAATGGTCTCATGTTTATTCTGATATAAAGCTTGCATTTTTTATGGATATTTCATTTGAAAATTTTCTAATCTTTGTGGAAGGAAGAATGGATTAATAAATTCAAATTGGCTCAGACATTGTTTATTTATAAAATATTTTGAGCTCTGCCCTTAAGTACCCTAAGGACTCGTTACAATACTTCGCTTAGTCAATCTAACTCTTTTTAAAATAGCAATCCAATGGTAAGCAGGAGCTCGTCTGTTTGTTTACCGGGTCCCAGTTAACGGGGGCATATAGGGAAATCAAGGCCACTGCCAGGATTTTTTTTTGGGGGGGGGGGGGGGTTCAGAAATTTCATTGGATATTACATAGCAGTTTTTATTTTTCCTCTCAAAATCCAATTCTATCTAGTATCAAGCCATTTCATGTCGGAGGGGGGGGGGGGGGGGTTGAACCCCCATGAACCCCCCTTGGCTACGGCCTTGTGGGAAATTACTAACATCGCTTGTAGACTCATTCCTATACTTCTTCAGCTTACTGTAGGTATCATAGGCAACATGTCGAGTAGTGTAACGGGCTCCAAATTTCAACCGAGAGGTTGAAGGTTCGAGTCCTACACTAGCTACAGTTTCTGGCCATTCTTGGGAAGGGGGAGGGCATGTAAAGCAAGTGGTCCCGGTCTTTCCTAGTTAAGTGTAAGAGAGGGCTTCATAGTCCTAACTCTGCTAGGTTGGCTTAGTAATAGAACAAAAAGTAATTATATTTATTTTAATTTAATTTAAAATACGAGAACTTAAAACATTATGTAATTTGATAAATAGGATAGCCAGATAATTAATAAGTTAATGATTTTGTGCAATACTCGTTAATAATGTTCGTCGTAAAATTGTCCGTGCCATTGGCTCAGATTGGCCCTGGTAAAATTGCCCCTCGAGGTAACGGTATAGTGATAATAGTGGTAAACCTTCGAAGTATAAATATAGCTCGGTCATTATTGGGTTTTCATATCTTTTATACCTTATAGGGAAATCAGAGGTTGAGGCTTTCTATGGCTACACTGATAGCGATGTGGCTAGAGATTATTAGGAGTAAACCTATTTTAGCCTATTGGCTGGCCGCCCGCCCAAATAATAATGTAGTGGTAAAAGTCTACGCGCTTCTTCTAATACTATTGATTGTATAGAATAGACCTAGATTATTTTTATATGTAAAAATGGCTTGTGGTCCAGCGGTTAAGACGACGCCCTGGTTAGACGTAGATCGTTGGTTCGAATCCCGCCAAGTCCAGTTTATTCATATCCTCTAACGTCATTTATTTTGGTCATTAGGCTATATTGCAGTATTATATGGCATATACAGTATAACACTGACATTAAATTAACTTGGGTTGAAAAGGTAACCTCCTTCTTATAATCGGAAAACGCCCCACTTAGGCGTAGATCGTGGGTTCGAATCCCGCAAGCCCTGTTTTTTCTACAAGATATATCTTCGTATATTCTCTTAATTAACTTCGGTTAAAACTTTTGGTTCAAACCGTCTTCCATTTCTCCATCAAATTTGCCCCATCAAAGTTACCTGTTTTAGTGTCAATTTAGTATTAAATTTGATAATTAAATAAAGTTTTGCCTCTATACAAAAAAGTTAAGCTCGCATACTTGTTCAGTGTTCAGTTAGGTAGTTGTATAGCTGTGCTAACCTGTCTAACAATTTGAATCTTGTTGAACATCAAGTAGGGCATCTGGTCTAAGAATTAATTTCGGTGGAATCTGCTGTGATTAACTGGATTCAATTTTTTCTTGATACCTTATTTCGAATATAATGTCCAAATGTCAATAATTTAGTGTTAAATTTCATGATTGTGTCATTCAAAATACCAAGAAAACAAGAAACACTACAGTACTTGTAAGTCTAGTCAACGCTCGAATAATACAATTGGTTCAGCATTTGATTGATTGGAGGTAGCTATACTTCTATAATTTGTAGAGGCTATATACATTTTCCTTAGCATTCGTAATGAAACTGAAGCCTTATGTAAGGAAGATCCGCACGTTAAAAAACAAAGGACTCACCTCTAAGAACATCAGCAGGAATCAACCTTTTGTATACCTTCTGCCCATCCTTGCCAACCTCTTCCTTCTTCTCATCGGCGGCGTTCACCGAAAGAGCCAAAAAGATGGCAGATACTACGAGAAATGACTTCATGGTGTGAACTTCAAAATCGAACTGTTGCTGGCTCAAAGCTGCGAACGCTACTGACACGACTCGGGCAGTGTTATATCAATTACACCATGGGCGACTGCGATTATTCTCAACTGGAAGGTCCTTCTGCTGCCACGGAGGGAGAACACTTGACCACAAACAAATTGAACACGATTTATATGGTCCTCTTTTTATATTGCATTGAAGCTTTGTATTTAGAGATCAGTGACTGGGGATGAACTTTCGAAGAGCGTTAAAAGTTGCAGTTTAAAAAGCTCCTGCTGACCTTTTCTATGCCACCCCGCGGGTTTTTGTAAATTTTCTGGGTAATTTTCAGGGCTCTCAAAGTGTTTGGGCGTTGCAGTGGTGCCTGATTATTCAAGGTCGGCAGGTCTTGCATAATTGCGAGATGGGCTTCGCTCGGTTGAGTTCAGGGATGTCTGTAGACAGCCTATTGTCTGTTGATTTCAGCAAGGGTTATAATAGTAGAGAGGTGAGTTAGGTCTGTGTGTGGGAATAGGGTGATAGCTTAAATGTTGTCTGAAGAGAGTTTGATTGTGCAATTGGCGATATTGAATGGTGTATTGGCTGTTAGGGGGTCACCGCAGGGTAAATTGAATATAATAAGCTCGACGTTTGACGTTGCGAAAGGTTGGAGCCTGCTTTTGCCGTTTTTATTACATGTCATGCTCAGTTAGTAAATGTAGGCCTAAGCCTTTTTCGTATCCTACAAGCATATTTTATACGTTAACTAGTACTAAAGTTAAGCTTTGTGATGGCCGAAATTTTCGATTTCAGTGGATTTACACGTTTTGAGATCCTAGGAACCCAAAAACGTGGTTTTTATGAAATGTCCGTCTGTCTCTCTGTTCGTCGATTTCGGATTTGTGGGCACACTACTCGGTGGGTTTTGAGGAAATTTGGAATGTACGAGCTCACAGAAATCATATCTCGGGACCATTTATTTTTAATTTTGAGCTGATTCAATTTACCACCACAAACTAAAAAAGATCGACTAATAATGTTCTCTCAAAAATGACTCACACGGTTTTCTTTATACTCATATATAGGCCCTACATACATATTTTGGATACGTTATTAATTTAAAATACGCAATAGATGACTTGCCCCTTGATAGTTTGGTTCTGGAGCAAATAAATAAATAAGACTCAATTTTCATGAAAAACGTCTAAAAAATAATATTTCTGTGGAACTTTTCTATCGATGCTTTCCATCATCAAGTATGTTTCAGTAACAAGAGTTACAAAACCAAACTGGTTATTTTCCCAAGCAAAATTTCGGTTTTGAATAAAAAATAATTATTTTGTAGAAATTATGGATAATATTGAATACCCTGCCTATTACTGTATAGTGTTATACTGGTTTGCCCTTTCTAGACCATGCAATCGTCCCATCGATTAATTTACTGCTTTACTCAAATGAAAAATATGTTTTATATTTCTGTTAAATCTTACAATCAAGTAAGCTAATCGAAAAGAAAGTATTTAAAGTAAAATCGTCATAATCCGGTAGTTCTGTCATTTTCATTGTGCTAGTGCTTCAGTGACAGTACAGAAAGCTTTCTCAAAGAGAAGTATTTCTACCAGCAGCCTGATCGAGGCGATTATAATACGGGTATTTATTTAATTCTCTGGTATTAAAAATGTAAACAAGATAATTTTATAATGGAAAGTAGGCCTACTATTCAAAATTTTTTTCTTTGCAGTTATAATCCTAGGGTATTTATTTAACCCCGGTATTATAATCGCCTCGATCAGGCTGCAGGTACATAAAGTTATCAAACCTTCGGAAGCCCTCGCGAATTACTCGTCAATCGTCTATACTTTAGTACTGTTCGCAGCAATTTTGGGAATTGCGGAAAGGCTTAGCTGTTGTAAGTCTACCTATCTTGGTTTAGAGCATTTTGCATTAATTTTCAACTATGGCTTCGACCCCTTTTATTAACATTTAATATTAAAAATATTAGCTTCTTTTTTCTTTTCTGTGTTTTTAGATTGCTTCATAAAAAGGAATCACTTTGCCCCATGTGTAAACACAGCGAGCATATTCAAAATCACGATGCGTAAAAAGGCTGTTAAGTAGGCCTATTCCGAGGTATCCATGTGGCGTTTTTGTTGCTGCCCACAATTTCGGTTATTCCTAGCCTTACTCATCGTTCCAGACGAGCTGTTGTTTTCACGGCATTGACTTTCCACAATAATTAGAATAGTCCTCCAATTAGCAATGCCAGTTAACCTCAATGCTTCACACTGCCGCCATTGTTAAACCCATTACTATGGGACTGCTTCAGTTCCTAAACAAAGAATGGCTGCTGTTGCTACTTACAGCCTCGCATAATAGGCTTCTTTTTGCAGCACATGCTATTGTATGTTAATTTTTTATGAAATATCCTATTCTTTTGGAATAACCATTGGTGGAGGAAATAACGAAAAAGAGACTCCAATGTTGGTTTGGACTTGTAAAGTGAATGGTTAGGTGCGCGAGGAAATGGCTGGAGTAAAACACAGGGGGAACACAAAGAAGAGGAATACCAAGGCAGAGATACAGACACTAGATTGAGGACGATCTCAGAAGACAAGGGGCTGGAACCAGAGGAAGTGCTGAATAATCAGAAGGGGAGGGATTGGAGGGAGTCGATGAGGCTCACGGATCACACCCGGTCAATTGGAGCTGATATTGAGGATGATGATACTAGCTTTTTATTTTTTCTATTGATGCTGATCACCAGTCAGTACAATCACTATTACTTGCTGCCCTCTGTATTTCTGACAGTGTTTTCGTCAAGCCGAAAAATTGGTTTTCCATCCATGGAGACTTCGCAGTATTTTGTTATCCATAGCCGGAGACTTTTTTCTAGGGCGAAACCGGTGGGTAGCTTTTGGCTTATTGTAGCCCGGTTCGCCTTTTTTGCAACCTGAGGTTTCACATTGTGTCCCTCTCGTTACACCTTTCCTTAGATCGAGCAGCTGCGTCAGCCCCTGACCTAAGTCCTAATTCTACTTCACTATATTATGGCTAGGGCTGAAGCCGGCCTCCTTACCAAGTTGAATCCAGCAGACCAGAGCATCAGGTTCAAAGATGCAGATAACTTGGTAGTGTGCACAGTGCCGGTAGGGAAACATGGTAGGACTTGTCCTGGTCACCTCCGAACTAATCGTGTGACTTCACTGTGTTTCCCAAGTGGTTCGGAATCCACTATAATCAGGAGGTCCACTGTCCTATGGGCCCACACCGTGGCCTGGGACTGTGTCCAACCATACTACTAATGGCTAGGGCTGAGCTGCAGGCTACTAGCGGGGTCGCTGGTGGCGGATTGCGAAAAGGCCACCAGATATAGTGGCTAGCTGCAAATATAACGAATAAGCAGCCCCCGACCAAGCAGGGGCAGAATCGGAGGGTGTGGTGACGAGTCTGGTGGTGCAGGCATGTCTATTAAAAGCCACAGATGCCCGAGAATGACTATGTGACGGGATGAATCGTTGCCGCCACTAAATAAGCAACCACTACTAGGCCACTCTTCTGTCCTGGGGTTGGGCCCCGAAGACGGAGGAACTCAATAAAGAGTCAACGGTATAAGGATGCAGAAGACAACAGGAAACCACTTCATTTCAATTCCCCAGTACAGTCATCATCATGACTAAATACATTTGGTACTCTATATACTTGACTTCCTTTTGGGGAGTCCGATGTACGGCATTTAGGTGTCTACGATTGCCATGAAGAAGAATAATATAGTTGGACCATATCATTCCTCCCCGCTTTATTACTTTATTTGTTTTGTTTATTTTATTGTTTTATTATTATTGCGTAGCCACTCAATGTCCGCCTTTCAATATTGCCAACTCCTATCAGTGTTTGCACATTCTGATAGGTCTGTTGGTAGTCTCTTACATGTACACGGTCGTTATTGACTTATTGAGGTCATGGAACATCCCAGCAGCAGCAAGCAGGATGAACAATGTTCACTTTGACTAGTTGCCGCAAGAGATTGCAGCAGGAAGTATCGTATTTCCACAAGATATGGCAATAACCTATGCTTAAGTGTAGGCCTATCTAGCCATTGATTTAATCCCCCCCCCCCCAAAGTTTGTAAGTCAATTTATTACGTTATAATTTTTAATCGATACCGAATAAGTTTATTCTATTTTTACCCACCACTACCCCCCCCCCCCCCCCCCCCGACGAGTTTACTTTATACTTTATTGTCGATTACTTGATTGGATAATTTAACAGAAATATATTTTTATTTATTTTTTAAAAATGGACAGCAGGAACCGTCATTGTTTGGTAGATGAGTTTAGATGTATTATATAAGTTCTTTAGTTTAAATCGAACCCTATAACTCTATCGACGAATAGTAGACCCGATGTTCAGCATTTTGTAGCCAATATTTCTTATCTAAAATTATTATTTTATTATTATTACAATAAATAAATAAATAACGACTTCATTATAGCTGAGACCACCCTAGCGGAGTTTGGGCCGTAAGGCCCTCTCTTACACTCAACTAGGGGGTCAGCAACAAAAACAGTATACATTTGCAATACAAAGTCGATAGAAAAAAAATTCCCTAAGACTAAAACACTCACTCACACACACAAGCATCAAAGACGGATACAGAGGGGTGGTAGATGCCCCCCCCCCTTAAAATTTGGTAAATCAATTGTAAATTAATTTGTTACGCTCTAATTTAATCAATCCTACATATAATATATTTTTCCTATTTTGACCCACAACTAACCCCCCTCCCCCAAAAAAAAAATGGGCTGGATCCGTCCCTGACAAGCATGGGGCGGTTCGAATAAATCCTAGCCGATAAAATATTTGAAATTAGATTATTATATTATATTCATATAATATCGCTACCTATATTGCACGTTGTGAAACTTGTTCCCAAATTGTAGCTTTGTAGCTGCTCCGTAGACTTATTTTGGAAACGTCAACCTACAATATCTCTGAGTAATCTGGGCGGCCTTGGTAAATTTAAAATTACTTGTTGAATTCTAACGCCCTATAATGGCAACTGGCAGTCCATGACATTTTCTTTAATCCCAAGGACAATCTTTAGGCTTAGATGCATCTGAGAGTCTGCTGGGCCCACTCAGGAGAGTATTTATCTTAATAAACAGCGGGTTTTGCTTTCCTATTTATTCGTAGTATAAGAAAAGATTTGTGATGATTGAAATTTTCGCTTTCAGGATTTCAGTGGATTTACACGTTTTGAAACTAAAAAGTGTTTTTTATAACATGTCGGACTATACGTCTGTCTATCGGTCTGTCTGTCTATTCTTCAACAATTGTGGGTAAACTACTTGGTGGATTTTGATGAAATTTGGCTTGTATAAGATGTAGGCCTACAAGAAAGCTTCGTAATGGTCGAAATGCTCAATCTTTCGAGATTTCAGTAGATTTACGAAATGTTAGTCTGTCTGTCTATCTGTATGTATATTCGTCAACTTGTGGGTAGACTACTACTGTGGATTTTGATGAAATTGCTGGGTATTGTATTGTCTATACAAAACCCACGGCCCCAATCACTAGAGATTTTTATAAGAAATAGGTAATTAATTAAGGCGAGGAAAATAACACTTTGTGTTAGACAATGCATGAGTTTTCATAAACATGCAATCCGGCACGTGATAATCTACCAACAACACTTTCGCCGCAGCTCTAGCCGTTGGCTAAAATAGCATATAGCACAGTTATTATAAATTATTCACTCATTTTACGGCAATCAAGGTTCAAGATAAATTTCCAATTGGCTTAACTGACAGATATTCCAAGCCATAATGTTACCAACTTTACGACTTGACGGAATTTGTCAATTACCTTTGTAGACCCTAATCCCTTAGGCGCCCATTCCATTGACCGGCTAGGGCTATTTCCAAAACGGTGACGTGGTAGCAGACACTCAAGACTTAGGTAGCGTCTCCACCGACCTCGCATTGCAGATTGCAAGTGACATTGACGGTAATGTTTGTTTTTCTTTTTATAGAAATCTATTAAAATGTTTGTAATTAACATATCCCATGAAGCCATTTTTTAATTTTAGTTTGTTTGTTTGTGATTTTACTGTATGATCATTGATCAATTTTAACTATGGCATAGAGGAAAATAAACATTTCCGTCAATTCTGCAATGCGAGGTCAGTGGAAACGCCACCTAAGTCTTGAATGTCTGCTACCACGTCACCGTTGTTGGAAATAGCCCTAGCCGGTCAATGGAATGGGCACCTTAGGCGCATGTAACCCTTAGGCTGCGTAACTACGGCTGAAGATATAGTCTATATGACAATGTCTTGGGCCTGTAAGTATCACCTTGTCAAGGGCAAAATTTGCAAAAATGTGCCTAATAGCAAAAAGACGTAGGTAATTGAGTTGAATTAGCTTTGATTGACATTCGTATTTATAATGTACCGGTATTGGTTATTCCTAGGGGAATCCCAGTCTTCCACAGGACTTCCCCGAGTCAAAAGCATGAACATAAGTGGTTCATTAAAATAGTGCCTAGCTAATCCACGAGCCGTGGCTGCCATAAAAATTCTGAAATATTGCACCATGGTATAAGGAAACCAATGCTTAGGCGCCCATTCCACCGACCGGCTAGGGCTATTTACAAAAACGGTGACGTGGCAGCAGACATTCAAGACTTAGGCGGGGTTTCCACCGACCTCGCATTGCAGAATTGACGGAAATGTTTATTTTCCTCTATATCATAGTTAAAATTGATCAATGATCATACAGTAAAATCACAAACAAACAAACTAAAATTAAAAAATGGCTTCATGGGATATGTTAAGTACAAACATTTTAATAGATTTCTATAAAAAGAAAAATTCTAATTTCCGTCAATGTCATTTGCATTCTGCAATGCGAGGTCGGTGGAAACGCCACCTAAGTCTTGAATGTCTGCTACCACGTCACCGTTTTTGTAAATAGCCCTAGCCGGTCGGTGGAATGGGTGGCTTAGCACGGTGCAAGGGAGCCAGGTACGTGAACATGCATGATCGAGCTTTCCTAGCTACTTTTAAACCTATCAGATACTCAACAAGTTCGTCATTGTCTGAAGCCTTTGATAGATCTGTATGTAGTCGATAACTGTTTTATTGTGCCAATGGCTAAAAACTAGTATTGCGGGACTGCTGAAGCTGTGTATCTACATGCGAAATTTGATTAAAATCCACAGTGCAGTTTACCCATGAAATCGACGAACAGACAGTCATTTCGTAAAACCACTTTTTTGGTTCCAGTGAATCCGTGTAGCCTAAATCCGTTCAAATCTCGAAATCGAAAATTTCGACCATCACTTTCCTTCTATACCTACGCATAAATATGAAATAATTTGGTACGGTATGCCTAGTAGTCAATCTGCCTCTATGCTATAAACTCCACCAAACTGACTTCTAACTTATTGCTTTCCAATTTATACGTAGTACAAGGAAAGCTTTGTGATGGTCGAAATTTTCGATTCCGAGATTTCAACGGAATTACACGTTTTGAGGTCCCAGGAACCCAAAAAAGTGTTTTTTTACGAAATGTCTGTCTGTCGCTCTGTCTGTCTGTCTGTATGTCTGTCTGTTCATCTATTTCCGGGCAAACTACTCGGTGGATTTTGATGAAATTTTGCATGTAGTTTCAAAAAAAATCATGCCTCGAGTCTATTTATTTTATTTTGGGCTAACTCAATTTGGGGGGGTTTTATTCTCCCCTGCCCCTTGATAGTTTTCGTCTGGGGGTAAAAAATAAAAATAACTAAATTTTCATGAAAAATTACTAAAGAATAATTTTTCTGCGAAACCTTTCTATCGATGATTTCTACTTTCAGGTATGTTTTAGGTGTTAAATTGAGTAACGAAACCGGACAGGTTGCTTTCCCAAAAAATTAATTGGTTTGTGCAAAAATATGTGTTTGAAAAAATGAAAATTCACGCTCAAATGCATTGCGTGCCCTGCCATTATTCCTGTGTAGTTATGTAATGTAATATCTGACCTATCTAGAATTTACTTCACCTCCAGTGACGTCAGGTGAACAAACCCTCCCCCCCCCCCCCCCCCCGAGATTCCGAAATTTAACTATAGCAAAATTATTTACCATGAAAGTACTAATTTTCTCTATCTACTAATTGATAAATTGGAAAGCTTGTTCGAGTAAACTCGGACCGGTTCTTTAGTTTCATAGCTTCCTGATGAGTTATACGAACTTTATCCTGTCATGATTGCTTCCTTATTTGACTACTACAAACATGGCCTTGTTGCGGTCCTGTCCAGAGAAAACAGCACTAGTATTCTGTGACTGCGGGTGGAGTCCACTTTCATTGTGTTGGTCAATATAGCCGAAATCGAGACCTGTCGAACTCTTCCGGACTAGGCTGGCCTGTCAAGTGTGTATAACTTTAATTGACTGGAGTAGGTGGGTGTGTCCCCACCGAGCTGTTCAAGGAAAAGTACCGGATTACCTACTTTATAACAAAATACTGCAATATTCTCAGGCCCTGTGCGGGCTATACCTATGCCTAGCCTATCATCGATGGAGAATAAGCAAAGTGGACTGAGCATGTGCAATATCATGTTGTCCAGTAGGCCTATAAGTAAACAAACAGCAGTTTTGAAAGAAGCCATATGAAATCATACGATATCGTATTTATGATTGCCTATATATGGCGTTAGGAAGAGCCAAAGAAAGAACCGGTCCGAGTTTACTCGAACATGCTTTCCAATTTATCAAGTAGTAGCTAGAGAAAATGAGTAATTTCATGGTAAAATTTTTTCCTATAGTTATAAATTTCGGGCATCTCGGGGGGGGGGGGGGGGGGCGTTGCCCACCTGACGTCACTGGAGGTGAGGTAAATTCTAGATAGGTCAGACCAACAAATTACCACACAGCAATAATGGCAGGGCACGCAATGCATTTGACCGTGAATTTTCAATCATCAATTCAATTATTTTGACATGTTGCTCACAAACAGTTTGTGTAATTTAATTATTATTCCGCTCTAACTCCCTTAAGTTGATTTACATTCACAGGGATTAATCATTATGGGGTATATTCACGGCTTTACATGCCCTCCGAAGCATATGGCCAGAAAATGTAGCCAGTGTGGGACTCGAACCAACAACCTTTCGGGTGAAAGTCAGAGTCCGTACCAGTACGCTACATGTCTAATATAGTAGGTTATACGAAATTTGGAACCAGTGTGGGCGGCACAGAGGGCTGATAATACGGTACTGATGGTATATCAGCTAGAAGACGTACCCTTCGCAAGATAGCCTGAACACCGTGTTCTATTCACGGTAGCCTATACTATTTACAAATAACAGACATAGAAAATGCCGTTTGCCTGTTTGAACATCAGTGAGAAAAATGAGAATAACCAGCAATAATATATTATAGTGCTTTATAACGTCATCTCGAAAGAGCCACATTCTTCTCCTCCTTCGAATGCCTCTTCTCTCGAAGATTGGCGATAATCATGGCAATTGTAAACTAAACCCGTAGATACGGTACTTTGGACTCCCCAACAGGAAGTCAAGTAGACCCATGTAGGTATCGAATGTACTTAGGCGGGGTTTCCATTGACCTCGTATTTGAACGTGAGCGAGATATTGACGTGGTAGCAGACATTGAAGACAGTCTAAAAATGTCTGCTACCACTTTAATGTCACGCTCACGTTCAAATACGAGGTCAATGGAAACCCCGCCTAAGTCATGAATCTCATGGTGACTATACTAGGGGTAATGCAGTGGTTTCCCGTTGCCTTCTGCATGCTTATGCCGATGCCTCTTCATTGCTTCCTCCGCTTTCGGGGCCCAACCCCAGAACAAAAGAGTGCCCCCGTAGTGGTTGCTGATTTTGTGGTGGCAACTATTCACTCCGTCACATAGTCATCGGGCTACTGTGTATAGCGGTGAAACGTAAGGGGAAATGGCCAAGGTGGTCATATAGGAAACGTGCCTGAGTTTCTAGGGTTCAACCATAAAAAAAAAATGGCGGCAAATGAAAAACAAATGAACAATTCAACAGGCAGGGCTGACCACAGAATCCGGCGCAGTAAGATATTGCTTGCTTGACTATTGAATTTAAATAGATTTATTATGACTCTGATTAGCTTATAATGAGAACCTTCAAGCTTAATCTCAGTCACAACTTTTTGCCGCTTCATTGCATACGATGCTGACGCCCACTGTACTCGCCTGTTGGAACCCTACAAAGTGGAGACGCTCCCTTTGCTATTTTCCCAAACGTTTCACCTCATTATCGCTCATTCTGTCTAGTCTTCTTCTTCTAGCTCTACAGCCCTTGATAAGCTTTGGTTTGCTCGGCAACACTCCTCCAGTCATCTCGGTTTTGTTGGCTACAACGCTCCACCATCTAAGGACTATATCAACTCGCGAAGGTCAGTTTCCAACTCATCCGTCCAGCGTTTTCGAGGACGTCCGGCCAGTCGTCTTCTGGTCCTGCTTTCTTTGTACATCTTTTCGGCAGGCGGTCGTCAGACATTCTTACGACGTGTCCCAGCCATCTTATGCATTTCGCTTTTCTACCCCGTTGAGTATTTCGGGGTTGTTTCTTATACGCCACTCTCCGTTTTCGCATCGCGATCCATAGATCCTCCTTATCATCTTTCCTTCCAATACTTTATAAGTCTAGTGCTTGTTGAAAAATTGGGAGAAAGGGAGCCGCTGCCTAGGCTATGTACAATAAATAGGTACATACTGCATATACTACAGTAAAGCATGCACTCACCAGCAGCAGAAATACTGTACTTTGTGTGATTGTCTGAAATTATTGTATATAGGCTATATAAACACACTGACTATAGTCTTTGCTTTTGCCTCGTATATAGCCTAACGCTATTTTAATTGTGTACAGACGATATAGCAGTAAAACGCAGTGGTGGTAGAAACATCCATTAAATTCTTATCGTTAAGACCTTGGGTATGGGCGACTAGTCCTCTGCTCTTCATAATTTTTATAACACACCTGAACATATGACAGTTTAGACCTTAATCTTTTGAACCTGATCCACCCTTTATTACCATAACAGGTATTTTATTCCCGCAGACCTGTCTGTTGCCAAACCTAAGACTGTGACTCATTCTCTTCTGTGCCTATATAGGTACTTTCACTTTCATAGATATCGACCTTCATCGCGATCACGTCCAATAAATATTATTCCAGATCATCTGATAGACGGTAATTACATTGTGCCTACCTGATGCATAATGCAGCCGGTTACATCATTACAGCATATGTCAGCCTGCGGCAAACTAGCTACAATTATTGGCAGTTGCTTCTTAAATTGGTAACGTTCGGCTACTGGACCTGGAGGGGTTTAGAAAAGAAATAAATTACCAGCCTAGAATTAGAAATATATCGTAACTTCCTTAGTTAATTTTCTATTAGGCTATAATTGCCATGGTACGGTAGGTACCTACTGGAAGTTATTGATCGCCCCTCATTAATTGTAACAACGCCCACTTAACGTTTTTATGCTAAAATGACGTGGATCTTACAAAAGCATACCAACTTTAAAATAGCTGCTAAAAGTTAACTGTTCAAATTCTCTTATAAAGAGTGAGGGGGAAAAATACCATACCGTAGTCCTGCTGAAATTTGTTTGGTCGCTATGTTATCATACTTCAAAAATATTATGTAGTTACATGAAAGTAATAACCCACACCTAGAAAGATAGATAGGAAAATTCTTTGACCCATCAATTTTTCGAAACTTGACTATCCAATTATGATTATGGGCGGGGAAAAAATCGAGATTTGAGACTAAAGTTTTGAATTTTGGAAAATCCCGCAAAATGAGAGCCAACGTAACAACTTGAAATATTAACTGAAAAAAAATTATTCAGGGCCCTCTGTTGAGTTTTTTTTTTAAATGTTGATTACTTGATTTATCTTGTCGTCTGCTTGTATACTTTGACAAAATATTTTGATTATTCCTTCAATAAAATTATGTAATTACATTTGAGAGCTGTTAAATTCTGTCAAACGTCTATTAAAATGGGAACTGTTCACGCAAAGGTTTGAAACTTGTCATCCTTTTAGTTCCGTTACGTAAAAAGAGTAGCTTGTACTTTTTGGCTAATTGTCAAGAGTATGATGGGATGCGAGACTTGGAAATAACACCTACATGTTTTTTGTTCTAGGCGGCAAATGAGGCTATCGGGACTGTGGATGACAAGGGTAAAAGAGTAGACTTGTCAAGTATACCAGTAAGTACTTATTGCATGGCTGAAATTATTTATGTCAAAGCTTTTGCTTGTGTGCCGTCAGCCGTGCTTGTGCAAGTGAAGCCACCGGATATCAGTCAATAAGGCTGAAATCAATTGTACAGTCGAATCTATTTAAAGGTTTCGTTGATCAGTTAGGGAACCACACAGTTTATGGCCCGTCACTGCAGTTAACTTATGTGGTAGCGAGGGATCTTTGATGCTTTATTATAGTCTCGAGTCCATAAGAGCAAGGGTTGCCAGGAACCGGCAAATTGTTCTTATATTCTATCTGCCAGACAATACGCTAAACCCATACTTACAACCCTTACTAAACGACTTGGAAGGCTATCCCGAGTAATTGTTATTAGGCTGGGATAGTACTTATTACTTAACGATTGATCTTAGCATGACTACCTTGGTTGCATATTATTTTATAGTGTAGATCAAATGTTGGTAGCCCTGCTTGGGAGATATACAACTTGGTTTAATTAAGTGCAATTTTTATTAATTTTTGGTGTTTAAAAGTATTTTTAAGTGTTTTATTTTTAGTGAGAAGGTTAAATAAAGATAAAATAGGTATGAAAACCAGGAGTGCGCGTAGAAAGAGGAAAGGAGTTGGCGATGAAGCCAATGAAAAATGTGATACGTGTCATAACGATGACCCGGAAAAGAATGATTGGATTTCGTGCGATTCCTGTATGAAGTGGCATCACGCCGAGTGTCAAAGTGAAAGGATAAATATTGAAATAGTCAAACTGGTCGAGCAAATTAGAGTGAAGGAGTCAGAGTTAAGATCTTCTGGAATTGAGGTGTTCTTTAAATGCAGGTCCTGCAAGGATAAGAAAGTACAGGTTCAGAACCTTGAAGCTAAGGTAGATGAAAAATTAGATGAGCTAAAAGAGATCATTAGGGGTGAAAGCATTAGTTCTACTACTACACAAAGCTATGCCAACAGTGTGAAGAAGAGAAATGGGGAAAAATTTCCTACACTGATGTTGAGGCCAAATATTGATCATGATGATGCAAGGAAAAAATTTTATGACAACTTCCAGAAGTCAAATAATGAGTTCAAGATTAATAAGATATACCACAATAGAAATGGTGAGATAAAAATGGAATTAGGCAGCAAGGGGGACTCAGAAAAGGCAAAGAAGTTCGTTGCAAAGGAGTTAAAGAGAGAATTCACAACGTCAGAACCTAAGATGATTAAACCAAAGGTAAAAATAAGAGGCTTTCAGAAACTCATGGGCTTTTCGAATGAGCAGATTAAAGAAAGTCTTGTCAAGTTGAATGAATTGAAATGTGACGCAGCCCAGGATATGAGTGTAATCAAAAGGATCAACGAGCAAAGTGGAGAGACGGAAACAATAATACTAGAAGTGGAACCAAAGGTGTTCAAGACAGTGGTTGGAACGAAGAGGTATATTGGTGGGCAGAGACTTTGGGTAAACGAATACCTAGCGATAAGGAGGTGTGGTTTCTGTTACGACTTTTCACATGGAACTGGGCAATGCGTAAAAAAGGTAAAATTGTGCTCAAGATGTGGAAGTGATAGGCACCTCCAGAAGGAATGTCGAGAGGCGAACCCCAAATGCATAAATTGTGAAGAGAGAAATGTGAAATATAGCCGAAGAGATGACATACAGCATCATATGTTATCGCATGCTTGCCCCATGTATAGGGATATGGAGAAGAGCATAAGGCGAAGGATAAGCGATGACTGATATACTGTATATGAATATTCAAGGTATGAACACGAAAGACTTGGATGAGCTGAAGCAATTAATAAGGAAATATAAGGATCCTAGTTTTGTGCTATTAGCCGAAACTCATATTACAGACGTGTCTGATGAAAAATTATTTGATTTGGGTGAGATTGGTTACAATGCTATCAACATGGTGTCACACAGTAAGAGCACGGGAGGAGTAATACTGTATCATAAAATAAACATAAAAGTGGAAATTTTAATGACTTATGATAGCAAGTGGATATGGGGTATAATTGTAAAAACTAAGAGCTTGAAACTGAACGTAGTAGTAGGAGTGTTCTACAGATCGCCGAGTGGTAAGGAAATGGATTTTGTTGTGGCAATGAAAGAATGGTTAACTTGGTTGGATAAAGTGAAGAAAGAGTATAGCATTGTGTTATGTGCCGACGCCAACATAAACCTAAACGATGGTTCGAATACGAAGTATAAGAGAGAGCTGCTAGAGGTAATACGTGAAGAGGAGATGAAGCAGATAGTCAAAGAGGATACGAGAATCACAAATAAATCTAGTACATTGATAGACCACGTATATACGAACAATGAAAGTGACGTCGAGTGCACGTTAGATATGGAAGCATGCATAGCGGACCACGTCGTTATTGCTATCTCCTTACGGAAGGGGAGGATAACGGGTGAGCAGAAGCAGGACACACTGGTAATACCTGGCAAAGTTGATTGGCGGAGAGTAAAGACGGCGTTGACGGGCTTCGTGGCCGAGGGAAATGGGAGTAATGAAATATATGAAGAACTGCACAAAAAAATTCAAAGCGTGATACGTGACGCAACCCTACCTAGTGTAAAAATAAAAAGGAATAGATACTGTCCATTTTTTACTAGAGAGGTTCAAGAAGCAAGGCGAGCTAAAGTAAACTTGTTTAAGAAGTTCCGTTACATGAAGAGGGTGTTTGAGGAAAACAGAACAAGGTCCAATAGAGTTGCGATGGATGAAACGTGGTCCGAGTTTAAAAGAGCAAGGAATAAGTTTACAATGTCACTGAGAAACAGTAAAAACCAGTATTACCTCAATAAAATTGAACAATGTGGTAAGGATCAGAAGAAAATGTGGAGGGAACTAAAGTCAATATTGAATATTAGTAAGAATGAGGTGACGATTGATGCAGGGCGGGGGGATGAGGTAAACAAGTACTATATAGAGAGTATAGAGCAGCTGATAAATGCAAATGTGAAAAGTGTGAATTTTTTTGATGAGGAGGAAGGGCAGCCCGAGAGGATTCTAACGGATGTACAAGTACCGTCAAAACAAAAGTTAAAGAAAATAGTAGCCACTTTCAAGAACGGTGGGTCGGTTGAGCCAAATGGAAGAACGCTTAAGGAATGCTGGACTGAAGTGGAAGATAGTGTATTCAAACTAGTCGAAGCATGTATTAATGAAAATAAAATGCCGGACCAGCTGAAGATATCGATTATAACCCCTATTCCGAAGGTAAGGGGGGCGTCTAAGCCGGAAGAGTTTCGTCCTGTGAACGTGCTGCCAGCGCTCGAAAAAGTGGTAGAGACTGTATACTTTGATGAACTGAAAGCACACATCGAGAACAACAAACTACTATCATGCTACCAATCTGGTTTCAGGGAGAAACATTCCACGGAAAACGTGTTGCAATTTGTCTTAGAGAGGTGGAGAGTGGAAAAAAAGAGGAACAAAGTAATTATTGCTGTGTTTTTAGATTTGAAACGAGCATTTGAAACAGTGGACAGGCAGCAGCTAGTGAAAGTGTTGGAGGGAATGGGAGTTCGTGGAAATGTCCTGGAATGGTTTAAGAACTACCTGATGAATAGAAAGCAGAGAGTGAAATATAAAGACGGCATATCTGATCCAAGAAGGGTGGAGTTCGGTGTACCACAGGGTAGTAAATTAGGAGGAATTCTCTTCATTCTGTTTATAAATTTCCTACCAAAGCTGGCCAGAAGTTGTAACATCCAATTGTTCGCTGATGACGCATTAATTTATATTATAGGTGACAATGTGCACGAAATGATTCGGAAACTGAATATTGAGCTGGATAGAATTTTTGGATGGCTGTCGGCCAGGAACCTGGTGATTAACATTGGTAAGACGAAAGTGTTAATGATAAACGTAAAATCTGATCAAAGGCTAAATGATGTGGCAATGGGAGGGATGAAGATCGAAGCAGTGGATAAAATCAAATATCTAGGAGTGTGGATTGACAGTTCTTTGAACCTAAAATCACAATTTGAGGCAGTATACAGGAAGCTGAAACAGAGACTATCACTATTCAGAAGGCTGCGGTACTGCCTACCGAGGGAAACGAAAAAACTCGTCTTTACGGCTCTGATTAAACCACACATGGACTACTGCGGAACACTATGGTTCTTTGCAACACAGGATGTACGCGACAGATTGCAGAAAATTATGAATCAGGCGATGCGAGTGATTCTGAAGGCGAAATGGGACACCCACATTAGTACCATGTTGGATGAGTTAGACTGGTTAACAGTGGATGAGAGTATTACGATTAACGCCCTAACATTTATATATAAGGTGGAGAAGAGAATGGTCCCGGACTACTTACAAGTTCTAAATCGCGGGCATGATGTTCACGAGTATAGAACAAGGCGTAGGAGTGATGTGAGTGTCATCGGATCGCAAGTGAAATCTATGTTTGACGTAATACCTGAGTATAACAGACTTCCCAGGGAAATAAAAAGCGTAATGGACCCAAAGAAGTTTAGAGTAGCACTGGCAAAAAAATTGAAGAGCGAAAGAATGCGGCACCAAAGGCAATAGTCAATCAGTGATCTGAAGTTGGAGATTCTGAATAAGCGCGCGGCGCTTCTGAGATTCAACAACAACAACAACAACATAGACTTAGGAGTGTACAGCCCGTAGGAAATTGGCAACCCGAAATGTAATAATTTTTATTTTTTATTTAATTAACTAAGCATGCTATTAAAGATTTTGGCTCATCAAAGTTGTAGAAGACTATTTCATGCATCATATTATAAGAAATTTTTAATTTTCGAAATTGTAGTTTTTTCAGAAACATGCAAATATTTTATAAACAATAACTTTTCACGTATTAGCGATTTTATAAAAAAAAACTGCAATTTCGATAACTAAAAATACCTTATTATTTTATGCATGAAGTAGTCTTCTGCAACTTTGATGAGCCAAATCTTTAATAACATGCTTAGTTAATTAAATAAAAAATAAAAAGTATTAAATTTCGGGCTGCCACTTTCCTACTCTTAAAATTGATTATAACTCCCTTTTTTAAATTTTAAATCTGTTTCGAAGCTTGTTGGGGGCTTAGCAGAAAACCATCTCCATATCAACTTATTTTAATGCAACTGTGATTAAACGTAGCTAAAATTTATTTGCAGGCCAGGATAGAACGCGTCCACGTGGATGGCTTGAAGAGAACAAAAGATGACGTGGTCATTGAAACAGTTCAGGAGCTCTTTAACTCGAAAGACTTTGCAGAGGTAATCACTAATGCAAATCGAGTTCGATCGCGATTGGAACAATTAGGGTGCTTTAAAAATGTGGACATTTTTATTGACACAAGCACAGAAAAGAACTCAACAAAGGATGATTATGAGGTAAGTTGTTTTTAAACTTACAAATTGCAGCGTTGGCCAGTAAATATTAACCCAGTAACTGAATTAGTGGTAATTAAGGTTATTTAGGAATTTATTCATGTTTTCTGTTTTTATTACGGCTGCAGAAGAGATAATTTGAAAATTTCATTTAAGCCATACCTGAATCACATTTAAGTGTTATGAAATGAAATGAAAAACGAATTTATTGCAAACAAAAGGCGAACAATAAGACTATAAAGTCTTGTTTTCATGCTAACCTTAAAATCTAAAAAAAAAAAACATTGGAGACTATTATAAATTAATTAAAATTAAATAGAGAAGAAGGAGAGGAGTAGTGAAAAAAAGAAGGATAAAAGGTTTAGGGGGGGGGGGGGGGAATCCATGTTATATAAAAAGTTATATAGTGGCTTTGATAATTTTTCTCCTGCTTTGTAAATTTTCAAAAATGTTTAAATTAAATTAATGATGTCATGTCAATGAAGCACAGAAAAGAACTCAACAAAGGATGATTATGAGGTAAGTTGTTTTTAAACTTACAAATTGCAGCGTTGGCCAGTAAATATTAACCCAGTAACTGAATTAGTGGTAATTAAGGTTATTTAGGAATTTATTCATGTTTTCTGTTTTTATTACGGCTGCAGAAGAGATAATTTGAAAATTTCATTTAAGCCATACCTGAATCACATTTAAGTGTTATGAAATGAAATGAAAAACGAATTTATTGCAAACAAAAGGCGAACAATAAGACTATAAAGTCTTGTTTTCATGCTAACCTTAAAATCTAAAAAAAAAAACATTGGAGACTATTATAAATTAATTAAAATTAAATAGAGAAGAAGGAGAGGAGTAGTGAAAAAAAGAAGGATAAAAGGTTTAGGGGGGGGGGGGAATCCATGTTATATAAAAAGTTATATAGTGGCTTTGATAATTTTTCTCCTGCTTTGTAAATTTTCAAAAATGTTTAAATTAAATTAATGATGTCTAGGTTTTTCTGTTTAGATTACATTCTTCGTGAATGAACTTGGCAGAGTGAAGGGTAATGTTCATACGATGGTCGGAAACAACGAAGGTTCTCTGGTTGTTGGAGTGCAGACTCCTAATTTGCTTGGGAGAGGTGAAAAGTTACAGCTGGAATCGTCTTTTAGATTGCGCTCATTTAACAATGCTAATTTAACGTTCATGAAGCCGCTTCGAACGAAAAATAACGCAGTGTAAGTGTAGATTTAAGTGCTGTGAACGTCAGACCTCTTAACTTTTTAAGGTTTAGTTACGGCTTAACACTGAATTGGACCATTACCTTTGAATTCTTCGGATTCTTCTGTCCCCTTATTAGACTCCGGCCTTGAAAGCCTTCGTTATTATAGTAGCTTTGAAGTTGGGAAGTCAAAAATATTTCGCTGACGGTTTTCTGCCATAGTCCATTCCAAATTATAAAGGGAAACATTCGATCCTTTTGATGTGGGAAGAATAACATTGCATTGTTATGAATAGATTTATGATTGCTTACCTTTTATGGCCCAGCTTTCAAATGACAAATGACGATCGAGACTATGAAACAAAATTAACAAATTCCTCGTTCTGCAAACTGCAATATTATGGAAATGATCAGATGAAAAATGCGTAATAAATAACTAGCTTTCTCAAAGCATGTATTTTTTCCAAAGTTGAGGAATTAATTGCAAGGACGCTATTTGTTTACAAAATATTTTGAATTTTCTGTCTTGACCGCTCTTTGCAACTTTTTCAGATTTTCAACTTCAATATTTCAACAGAGAGCTGATTTTCCTTGGTCTGCTTATCGTTTAATCGATCGGGGAATACTATTCGACATCGCATTCAATTCTTTTAATTCGGTAGGTATTGGGGTTTTTGTTGGTATTTTATCCATTGCACTATGAAATTGCGTAACTAGGAGTCATGGGTTTCATCAAGCACACATTCTAGATTTATTTTGTGGTAGGACGTTTCTCCAAAACAATTTATGAGGGCTATTGGGGGAAATGCGCCAGCCTAAATCTACAAATAATGTTAAGAGTTTACAGCCCGTAGGAAAGTGGCAGCCCGAAATTTAATACTTTTTATTTAATTAACTAAGATTTGGCTCATCAAATATGTAGAAGACTACTTCATGCATCATATAATCAAATAAAGTATTTTTAGTTTTCGAAATTGTAGTTTTTTATAAAATCGTTAATACGTGAAAAGTTATTGTTTATAAAATATTTGTATGCTTCTGAAAAAACTGCAATTTCGAAAATTAAAAATATCTTATAATATGATGCATGAGGTAGTCTTCTACAACGTTGATGAGCCAAATCTTTAATAACATTCTTAGTTATTGAAATAAAAAAGTAAAAAGTACAAAATTCCGGGCTGCCAATTTCCTACGGGCTGTACACTCTTAAGGTGCTTTTCTAAGTATTTTTTCCCATAGTTGGTAACCATGGATAAGCTACATAAGATGCCTTTTTAACAGTATAGTGTTATAAATACTGCAGCGTCGTCGCAGAGGAAAATATTCCGCTTTTGGGTACTTAGTGAAAAAACCTTTGGCTAGGAGACAAAGAATTCAGAAACATTGTATGACCTGGACGCTACCACTTTCATATAGTTAAACATATGCTAATGATGGCAGGTCTCCTATAACACAAATGTGATTCTATATTATATGCGCTTACTTGTTTCAGATAAAACATAATATTCAATACGAGGGTACGTGGCGAGAGCTGGGGCAGCTGTCTAAAAATGACCCGTTTGTAGTACGGCAAGAGTACGGCCACCAACTTAAGTCAGCGGTCCGGCACATTTTGACGTTAGATAAGCGAGACTCAGTTATTTTTCCTACAGAAGGAACATTAATTAGGTGAGTTGAGAATGGGGTCTCATTTGACCATTGACCGTGCTCTGCCAACGACCCCATGCAATTTTTTATCATTATTTTCATTAATTTCGCAATAATTTACAGCTTTCCATTGACACAATGGAACAGGTGTATGTGTAACCCTTTAGAATTGAGTTAGCCGAAAATTAAAAAAATGGTCCCGAGATATGATGTTTATGAGTCAATATTCCGAATCTCATCGAAATCCATCAAGTAGTTTGTCCACAAATTGATGAACACACAAACCGACCGACAGATAGACAGACATTCCATGTAATAGCGTGCCCTTCGTTTTAGAATTACTTCTGAGTTGGCTGGTCTGGGTGGAAGTATTGGTTTCCTAAAAAATGAACTGCACTTGCAAGCTTGTATCCCGCTGCCAGGTGGATTGGTCCTGCAAGGGACAGCCCAGGGAGGACTTCTCACCCCAATGTACGAGGGGAAGACAACAACGTTGGCGGACCGGTTTCATCTTGGTGGCCCTACCAGTGTGAGGGGCTTTCAGACCAGAGGTATTGGTCCACGACCGGATAATCAATCAGTTGGAGCTAATGTAAGAAATAGAGCTTTTTTGTCTGTTAGAGCTAGACGCAGAGCCAGTATACTGCGTAAATATCGTAGAATTATTGCATCGTCCATTAAGAGACAATTGACGGAGGAAAAGGCTAAGTGTAAACATCAAAATATATCAATCGTAGTTTTCAAAAATAGCAGGGCAAACAAAAGAACTTTTTTTGAGCATTTTGACGTGTGATATGTACCTCTTTCTAACACAGATTTTGAATTTGATGCATTCAATGGTTGTACAATTGACTATTACAAATTAAACTGAAAAATAAAATAAAATCTATAATTAAAAAACTAAAAGGTCATTCACTCATAAAATAGCTGTGACAAGAACCCTTAAATAACTTTGAACTTTTTTTCATTTCTGGTAGGGTCTGGCAGAGTGTTCCAAAGCCTGTACCGAAAGGAAGGAATTTTGACATTGGTTTTATTTTATTTCTAAAGCAAAGTTGTCCATTGCTTCTACTGTAGCTGCCATTGAGGTAATACTCAATGGAAGTAGGAACATTCTTTGTCTAATTTACATTCCTTTTTTTTTGCACAGGTTTACTGGGCGTCAGGTCTCCATCTTTACTCACCTCTTCCGTTCCGGCCAGGCCGCAGTGTGATAGGTGAATTGTTCCGCATTCATTTGTTCACTAATTTGGGCCAGTGCGACACCATACCCACCGAAGACACCAGTGAGTTCCTACAAGCGCTCTTCCGAGGATACCGCGCATCATACGGAGGTGGCATCGCTCTAAGGTTGGGACAAATGGCGCAGGTAGAAATTAATTACGTAGTACCATTTATGTTCAGGAATACTGATTCCCTGAGTCATGGCATCCAATTTGGTCTTGGTGTACAGTTTTTATAAATACTAGGCAGTTCCGGTTCTATTGTATATTGTATTATTTATTCACCTTTTGTGTGGGGTTGGGAATAGATACAAATCGGATCATCTTTGTAAAGGGACACAACGGCATTGTTAATGTGCTTAAGAGAAATACCAAATGAGGTGAATACTTACATATGGACGATTCGGTCGCCAATGATCCACTGAGATGTTTGTTATGGGAGCATATGGGGAATGGTGCTAAACCTGGCGACACTGCAGTCTACTGTAGCTGAATTTGTAGCAGGCTTGTCGCTGGCTAATCGCAGCTGCAAAAATCTGCCAAAGTAAAGCAGTTGACTGCTTTTTTTTTGCCAGGTTTTGCACACATGAAAAATTTCTCAGCGGTTCACTGGCGACTATAGCTATAAGCAAAATGAATAACAGTTAATGTCATGGAATTATTAGTATTATTATGAGAAGAGTGGACACTGACATTTAGTGGTTAATTAGAAGATGAAATAACAATTATGAAAATATAATCTGCAAATCGGTAAATGATAAAAAAATATAGGATACTCAGTAGAACTACAAGCGAGATGGATGGTAACCCAAGAGTTATGCATTAATACGTGCATTAAAATAAAATAGCGGAAAAATAATAAAATTACTGCACTCAACTTGGTTCAAGTCAATGCAAGCAAGTTATAGCAATTTAAAAAAAAAATTGAAAAGGCATTGGCCCGTGTACGGTTTAACGTTGGTTAGTTTCTTATCTATACATTATTGTTATCTATACCTGTATATACCTGACAATTAATTATTAAAAATTAGAAAGTTAAAAACAGTTCATTCAATATGAAATCATCATGTGGGGACTAAACCAAATGAGAAATAAAATGTATAGAACAACTTTAGTTTTTTTTCTTATTTTATCTCTAAGAGTGATTTTTTGATATGTTGTGATACTGGGTATATCTTCCATTTAAAATTAGACACTATAGCTTGTTTTACACAGTGGCGAGCGGCGGCCCATTAAAGCTACCCAAGCTACTTGTGAAATACTCGAAAGAGATTCCCTAAACAAGAGAATAATTCAAGATGATTTTTAAAAAGTAATTTACAACTTCTTATTCCTAAAAACATGCAGTAAGCAAGTTATAGCTGTCGCAGTGCCGGCAAAATTGAAGCTAAACCACTTAGACAACGGACTAGACCCTTCCAAAGACGATGAGCCGTACTGCGCTTAGGCGCAGTGACAGCAGAACTCATTCAGCAGTATTCCTTGACGAATGCAGTGCTCTGAGTGCCGCTGGCATTTCTATTGTAATACATAAAAAATATTATAGCTTGGGCAGTGTGGTAGGCCACCGCTCTTTACCGATTCAACAGCGCACCAACCAACCTACTGAAAATATTTAAGACATTATAATAAAAGAGAAAAAATATAAAATTTAAGTATAGATATAAAAAAAAGTTGGCTGGTTCCTAAAGATGTTATAAAAAAAATATTTTTGATATTTGTATTGAGTCATATCCATAAAATATAACAAAAACATTACTTTTACTCAATCTTGAACATAGCTTTAGCAATGGTGCCAGTTTTCAATTCTTTCAATGCAGTTGTGTATTCGGCGAGTGCATATGTCTTGACCCCCAGCTTGTTGTAAGCCAAGTATTTACTGCCTAGAGACTCCAACAGACCAAGGGCAGCGGGAAAGCTGAATGGGTTCACGAGCACAGCTACGACGGTTAGCTCTTTTTTGTAGAGTTCATATGGAGATACACTGAAAGAGAAAGAAATAAAACTATAATAATAATAATAATAATAATAATAATAATGCGTGCATTAATTAGAAAAACATTACAAATCATACACTACAAACCGGTGCCAAAAAGGCGCGTTGGGATCACCGAACAATTTACTTTATTATATTAGTTTTTAATTTTTAATGTGTACCTGTGAATAGACTTAATATATAATTAAGACTATAATAAAACTTGAAGAGTACCTATGTGGCTTGTTGGAAAAATAAAGTATATTGCCCTCTCCTGGAAACTAATAATAGCCATCCTACATGATAGGTCATAATAAAATTATGTTTTTGTTATGAAATGCCGAGGCCCTGGCAAAAGGGATGGTGTTCCTCTTGTTTACAGCCCTAACTCCGCCAGGTTGGCTTAGTAATAGAACAAAAAAAGTCAATATTCATTTATTTATTCAATTACCTAATGCGAGCGCTGGGAGGCGAAACGCCGAATATGCAGAGCTTTCCTCCAGGTCCAAGAAGGTTCAACGCATTTTCCAATGCAGATGGAGCGCCACTACAATCGATTATTAGGTCAAACTTGCCATCCTTGCCCGTCAGATCCTTTGGATGAAGGCATTCGAATCCCGTTCCTGTAGAAACATATTAATTGCTATGAAAACGGTGTGTGTTGACATGTCACTTACGTGGTCACTTATTGTACTCACATCAGTTGAGTAGTGGTACAGACTCCGACTTTCACCGGAAAGGTTTTTGGTTCCACACTTGCTACATTTTTTGGCCATGCTTTGGAGGGCATATAAAGCAAGCGGTCCCGGGCTTTCCTAGTTGAGTGTAAGAAATAGCCCTAACTTCGCTAGGATGTAATAGTGAACTTGGCTTTTGGCCGCTCACTATACCCTCCGACAAGTGTCCCTTGTCAGTTTATTGTAGCATTCCAGCGGTTAAGTCGATGCCCAGGTAAGGGATATATATCGTGGGTTCGAATCCCGCCAAGTCCAGATTTTTCTATATCCTATAATTTCGGCTACCCTTTCAGTTGTTACATATTCTCTTGTTGTATCCTGTTTACCTCTTATTCAGGTAGTGCTTGCTTGGACCTCCACTACTAACTATACACAACCTAAATCCACTTTTCGATCGAAAAACACAGTTAGGTCTGTTCCACTTGTAGTTGACGAAACTTTGCATAGGTTAAGACGCAATAAGCATCTTTTGAAAAATTACATAATAAACTCCTAAATGGCAGCGTTAGATTGTGTATACAGTACGTCCAATCTAAAAGAGCTGCATTGTGTGTAATCTATAGAAATGTGCACACAACAATGACTTACCTAGGCATTCAAAAAGGTTTCTTCTAGAGTCTTGGACCTCAGTGACAGTAACCCGTTTGTGACCTTTGGCGTGCAACAGCGCAGCCCACAGATTACCAATTATCCCAGCGCCTTGGATTATGATGCTCTGACCAATGTCGATTGGTCTTATTCTGTCGTAGCCGTGAGCCAGGCATGATAGCGGCTCACATAAACCCCCTGAACAAAATCATTATTATAAACATTGTAAAAAAATGTTGCGGATGGCTCATTAGCTAATACCATTGGTCCTTGCCTTCTTCGGATATTATTGATAAAGTTTCCGTATGCATTTTTGACCATTTGCAAACTTGGACACGACCTCGATGTCAACCCACACTGACTACTAGCGATGATGGACATGCTGAGACAAGCTTACCATGGACACAGTGCAACAGACCTATCTTCTTCTATAAATGCCTCTTCTATCGAGGATGGGCGATCATCTTGGCAATTTGAACCTTGGAGACTGCTGCTCTGAAAAGGGAAGTCGAGCTCTTGCCAAACCACTGCCTCGGGGTTATTTATTAGTTAGGTGTTAACTTTGTCGAATAAAAATAAAAATTCAAGTAATACACCTTGAGTAAACGATTGACGTAAATTACTTCCCTCTTCTACACTTTTTCTCCCTTCGCCATAGTTCACTCAATTTAGTCAATCCTTCTTTTGATTTGGTATAACAATGCCGTATATTGTATACCTTATGTTACTTAATTAACAATTCTTTGTGGTACCTAATTCTAGAGAAATTGTGTTCGGTAGCTTGTAAATTTGCCCGGCAGGCACTACACAGTATGTTGCCCAGCCGCCATCGCGGAAAACGCCAAGATTGCTCTTCTCGTACTCTTTCTTACACAAATGGTAACGTCTGGACGTACAGTAGGAGCAAATGTTGCAGGCACTGGAAAAATTACCATAAATTACTAAAAACATCAACAATGACTTACGAGTAAGTACCTACCTTGTACCTCCTTTGTTAAACCTACAGTAAGTGAGCAATAAAAATTGTCTTCACCACTGATGCCGATTTTTTAATTTAAATAAAGCGCTTTTCGGCCTTATTGGTAGTAGTTTAAGGCAATTTTGGTAATTTTTGTTTTTGTGTGTTTACTAAAATGTTAAATCGTGTATACAAACAATTTATTGAATGTATCCGATTAGCCTCTTCAATTGCCTCACTAAGTCACCTAATAGGTACTTGTGTCGAGTTGCGACACGTTTCCGACCGCAAGGTGTGGATACTCGCACAAGTACGCTACCATTAATTTTGAAGATTTATGGCGGACAAGCGCCTTCCCCCTGCCCACAGCTGAGTACTCCCATGACTAGCTTAAAGTTTCGTTATGTGTTCATCTTAGGCGCCCATTCCATTGACCGGCTAGGGCTATTTCCAACAACGGTGACGTGGTAGCAGCCATTCAAGACTTAGGTAGCATTTCCATCTAACTCGCATTGCAGATTGCAAATGACATTGACGGAAATGAATGTTTTTCTTTTTATAGAAATCTATTAAAATGTTTGTAATTAACATATACCATGAAGCCATTTTTTAATTTTAGTTTGTTTGTTTGTGATTTTACTGTATGATCATTGATCAATTTTAACTATGGCATAGAGGAAAATAAACATTTCCGTCAATTCTGCAATGCGAGGTCGGTGGAAACGCCACCTAAGTCTTGAATGTCTGCTACCACGTCACCGTTGTTGGAAATAGCCCTAGCCGGTCAATGGAATGGGCACCTTATCGTTCTTTTTGCTGATTTCTTGCCAATCTCATTCGCATCCCTGGTTCCGAATTATGTCTTTGGTAAGTTAGATACTTTTGTGGAAAAGTTTGCGATGTAAGCCAAGAATTGGATTGGATTTTTAGACTATTTTCAGTGAAGTGAATTTGTTTGATACTCACTTGTTTGGATCAGCGACTACATTATCTCCAGGTACAACGTGGGTCACATTAGCTCCTACACCAATGACAACTCCACTGAACTCATGTCCTAAAAACAGACCTGTTTCGGAGCAGGGGAAATGTCCCTAGAATTACACACAAAAATTGTCAATAGCCGCGTGAAGTTTATTTAGCTTGAATAGCAGAGGAAGACTTCTATGCTACTGGACAGTAGTGGTCGATTTTGATTTCTAAATGCAAATATTTTTCCCCAGTAGCTGTGATCATTGCAGTATTATAGATGGTACCTGATTTTTGCGACAGAGGGCTGCAAATGATATACGACAATTTTTGGTACCTATAGAAAGCTGTTGGGATGTTGGGTTGACTTAGTATAATAAAGAAATTATTATTATCGTATTATATAGTATTAGTATAGCCCATAGGGAAAAACGACAAAAACCGCAAACTGTATTTGGAAATATATTGGAAAAAATATATCTATTTTGATTATGTAAGGTAACTTAACTAACTTATATCACTTTAATTAACTATATCTGTATTATTATTTTTTCTTTTCTATTGTAATAATGTAGTTCGTACTCCCTATAACTGTTTGTAGCCTTTTGGCGAATCCTGGATGCCACAAGCCTCCCTTATGGGGCTTACATGCAGTATTCCGGTAAAAACTATTATTGTTAGACTATACTATTGTATTGTATTGTATTCTTTCTATTAAATGCTCCCAGTGCTGGAGGTACCGCAGCCTGATTGAGGTGATTATAATACCGGGGTTCAATAAATACCCTAGGATTATAACTGTAAACAAACAAATTTTGAATAGCACTTTCCATTATAAAATAATCTTGTTTAACACTGGGGATTATAATACCGGTATTTATTTAATCCCCTGGTATTAAAAATGTAAACAAGATAATTTTATAATGGAAAGTGCTATTAAAAATTTGTTTGTTTACAGTTATAGTCCTATGGTATTTATTTAACTCCGGTATTATAATCGCCTCGATCTGGCTGCTGGGGGAAAACAAATATTACTTTTATGGACAATTATAGCATAATATTTTGGTAAATTGATACAATGGTGGTATTCACAATAACATAATATACGAGTATTTAGAGTATATAGACGGTGCATTCAGAAAGCCTCATATGCTCTACTGTATACCATATCTTTTTCACATTTTGATGGACTTTCGGCTCCAGGGGGCTGTGTGTTTCATAATATCGAATAAGTTGCTTAAATCATCCATTAATGTTACACTTGTTCATTAGGACACCAGTGTCAACAATGGCGTGGCGAAATATCAACAGCTCGTTAACCAGGAGCGCATTAAGAAGGGGTCAACAGCACCTATTGTGCTTGTACAGTAGAGGACGAAAATAATTAGGATTAGCATTATTAATTAATCAACCAAAAATTCGCAGTTATTTTTCTGTAACTTTGCCCATTCTTCGATTATGCCATAACATTAATATTATAGACTACTGCTGGCCCCAAATATGTTTCTTATGCATTACACCTACACATTATTTACCAGTACTCAAAATATTAGAGTTCTCGTCATACCTCAGAAATGTGTATGTCAGTGCCACAAACTCCCGAATAAGCGACTTTAACTAGAACTTCTGTTGGTAGTAAATTTTTTGGCAACTCCTGCTGTACAATGGACAGCTGCTTTGTTTTTGGGCTGAAATGTACTGCTGACATGTCTACAGGTCTTACTCGTAGTGCTGAAATATAGCATTTTGTTATTAGGTGCCAACGCGCGCATTTCGATTTCCTGAGAATCGTTTACATTCTATAAGGGCCCCCCTATAGTTGGCTCCCTTAATGCCAGAATGTTTACAATCCATGTAGCTTATAAATAAACAATACTGCTGTGCATAATGTATTGTGACGTTCAGTATGTGGCTGATACGTATATCATGTAGGTACCATTGTCCATTAGAGTTCCATATAGGACAGATGGGACGTATACTTCCCACCAAATATATATTTTTTAATTTCTGTTGCCACTTTCCACCCTCTCTTAACCATCTTCTCCTGGTCTTCTAGGATATACACTATGTATATATCGCTCCTTCGGAAGAAAAAGGACACAACTCTAAATCTATCAATTTACCGAAATTGACGTTGAAGTTTTTTTTTTATAAAGATTTACTGACAGTTCCCGCCAAATATACAACTGCCCTCGCGCAGAAACTAAAACCCTACATTAACGCAACGAAATCGACAATTTTTGAGTTGTGTCTTTTTTCTTCCAACGTAGCGATTGTGTATGTTATGGTACACTGTGTGACCAGGCACTGGAAATGAGGTTCTGTAGGGACAGTTTTGGTCACTAGGTTCGCTGACGACAACCGATATCCATATTATTCAAAATGGCCGCCGTTTGCATGCGAAAACTAAGCTCTCAGCATCTAATTAATTCTTTTAATATTTTTTATAATATTTTTACTATGCCTGGACCTTATTTCGGTGCATATAATTTAATATATATATTCTCCATGATTTATAGAAAAATATCACTTTAAAATAATACGTAATTAAAAATCATTTTAAAATAGTATTGAGGCGTATGGAAAAATCAACGCTTTGATATCATTGCAACTGGTGCTGCCATGTACAAAATGACGTCACAAATGAACCCCATACATACGGTAGCAGGTAAAAAAAAAAAAAAAATCCGGACTCGAATAGTCCCACGCCTCCTAAATAGAACTCTAGGTATCATTATATTGGAAATGGTTCAGGCCATTCCCAGCGGCGCTACGGGGGTGCCCGATAGAAGTCATGGCCCCTGCCTTAAAATTTCTAACGCCGCCACTGGGCCATTGTCGTAAACGTATACTGTTTAATAATTATTATCCATTGGATTTTTTTTATGTTTAAAAAAGTTTATTGCATGCAAATAATTTAATGAATGTATCCGATTGATCTCTTCAGTTGCCTCAATAAGTAACCTAATATAGGCACTTGTGTCGAGTTACGACACGTCGTGTGTCTAGAGACTCGCACAAACTTACAAGCACTCTACCACCTTGCCATTGAGGCCGATTTCAGATGATTTGAACGCGGTGACCGTATAAATCGTGAAACGCATAGTCTACGTGATATTAATGAATGAATCTTAAATTCTTGATAGGTTTGTTATCATGCAGTAAAACCTGGACCCCTTAAGTATCAGTTACCTACCTACAGATAAGCGACACTATATACAAAAACATTCAAAAATGAAATGGTATCTCAGCAGCTAATTCCTCAGACGATTTACGTAATCATGCTTGCTGATGGCCTTTTCTGTCCTCAAACTTTGGCCCTTAATCAGCAGCAGGTTATCATGCGTGCACTGTATCTAAATTTAAATGAAGTTGTTGACTTTATATGTACGCCAGGCCCCCTGCATTGAAGATTACGAAGTATCTCTATATGAATATTAGCTATGGCGACAGAAAATTTGCAATAGCTATGTTCTGCATGTACGATGCATACCCTTTCATTAGATGTCACGTATATACTGTAGATAGTTTGAGTCACACCATCACCTTTTATTTAAGCTATTATAATTATATGTAGAATATTGAGTTGGGGTGAGAAATGTAATTACTAAGTAGCTGTCAATGTTTTATGTATCGTAGTACGATTCAATAATGCATTAATTGGCATACTACGGAAGACGGGTTTCAGCAGCCTGATCGGGGCGTTTATAATACCGGTATTTATTTAATCCACTGGAAACAAGATAATTTTATAATGGAAAGTGCTATTAAAAATTTGTTTGTTTACAGTTATAATCCTAGGGTATTTATTTAACCCCGGTATTATAAACGCCTCGATCAGACTGCAGGGGGTCATGCTGGGAGCTATCTTAGAATTTTCAAATGTAAACATGGATTGGGCGCGCATGGCGGCCATGTTCCTCGTGAATACTTCGTAAACTAAATTTGTTTTTAACTTTTATGGTTACGGTTAAGATTATGGATTAGGTTATATTAAGGTGCCTAGATCTTAGGGCGGTTCCCATCCTACTTGAAAAGTCACGGTGAGGAGTTCTGCACTGCTGGGAAGATTGAGTCTGTGTGTCTTAACTTGACGAGACACCTAGGGGCAGGCTCCTTCACTTCAGAGAGAAGGGGAGTTGACTGACAGGGTGGATCTCCTGATTATAATAGATTCTGAACCACTTGGAGAATATAGCAAAGTCACACGATTAATTCGGAGGTGACCGGGACTAAACACGCACTGACTGCCAATCTCAGCGCGTTATCATGTCCCACCGTGTTCCCCTGCCAACGCTGTGTACACTACCATGTTTGCTGCAGTTTTGAACAGGCTCTGTTCTGGTGGAATCAACTTGGTATAGCCTGTATATAGGCTTAGCATGCTGAGCTGTCCCCCGGATTAGTCCGCCTATATATCTACTCGTATGTGGCCGTTATCACTTGGGTCCTGCCTACTACCGGAGTTTCCTTGTGCTCTTCTCTCTCCGAACTTCAAGCCAACAACAACTCTGTAAGTTAACCGAGTTCCGAAAAAACTTGTTACCGATAAATTTAATACTGCGTGCATATTCCTTTGCCCGTCACTACAATATAAGCATGCTCGATCATACTCATAGCATGCGTTGTAATTTAATGATTATAAACTGCGATGTGCCTAAAATAACATATTTCATCAAATAAAATATTTCTTGCCTATAGGTGTATATGATATATATGTGCCTATATGATAGGGTATGGTTAGGTTATACATATACAGTATATATCAACTAATAAAGCCATCTCATTATTGTTTTGTTTTACCTGATTCATCCAATTTGTTATAAGGCAAACTGAGTTTGCCCAGGGGTTGTTAAAACAGTTTCCTATGCCTACGTTCCTACCACTTTTAACCCATTGACGATCTTTTATCGATTCCGATACCTATTATATTGTATAGGACATCCAATATTTAGTTAGTATGTTAAATGAAGGAGTTGAATTTGATGTAGGGTATTTTTTGCAATGTTGGGAATTCCGATGAGACCTGGCACGCCTGCCTTAAAATTCAGGTTCACGAAAAAATTCATAACTTACGGTGAATCTAGTTCAAGTCTTAATTTCATAATGAATACCCAGAGAAAAGGAGCAATCTTATTAAGACGATTATGCTGATTAGGATCTTCTTCTGAGTTCACAATCTCAACGATTGATTGGCAGCAACTCCCTCATCCTCCAGCTCTCTCGGTCCCGCGCCTTCCTCTTACAGCTCTTTTTATGTTCGGCATAGGTTTATAATTAGCAAACCCAATTGAAGGCCTGGCTTACAGCTTTCATTTGATGTGTAACTTGACATATTATCTTTACATTGAAAACTCCGAGATCTGATGCCCCTAAAACCCGAAAAAAATTTCTACCTGTTTTTATAAACATTTTGACCGCATTTCGAAATTCCTCCTAGGCTATATTATAATAACCAAATAATTGCGGAGTGTCTGGGGTAGTCTGGAATGCTGTAAATAAGGGGAAGTGGTCTCATATTTGGTTCAGAAAGTTGCAGCAGAACAGCTGAGGCTCCCGGTACTGTATCTTAGGCGGCCATTCCACCGGCGATTTTACTTCATTTGTGATTTGAGTTTTTTGTTTGTTTTGCTTTAAGGAGACTATTATGTAGATATATGGCCGTGCCCAGGTTTTGATTTGGGGGGGGGGGGCAAATTTTTTTACTTGTTTTATTAATGAATTAATGGATAAATTCTTCAAACCATACAGGTTTACATACAAAAATTTATTTCGGAGGGGGGACCATGGACCAACCCCCTGGGCACGGCCATGTGTAGATACTTAACTTATCTAATATAAATTAAGTTATAATATGGTAGAGACTTATTAATGATGTCTGCTACCATATTATTACTTAATTTATAGTATAATTGATAAGTTAAGTATCTACAATTCTACATAGGCTAATAGTCGCCTTAACAGAGGCGTAAGTCTTAGAATGATGGCGGGGGCAAAACTAAGTAGACTTTATGACGTCATCAGGCAGGATAAGAAAAAATTGAAAATATAAGAGCAAAACAAAATACGGTAGTAGGGTTTTACGCATTTTAATAGTTGTAAAGTATAGCTGTACAAAGCTAAAATAGGAATGCTTTCATTCATATTGCTGCAAAGGGGACCATGAAGTATGAACCCGCGTCTTGCATTGCTCGAGGCTGAAAAGGAGCTGGGGGGCAAGTTGGACCGCCCCCCCCCAACTTTACGCCCCTGCTCCATAAAACAAAACAAACAAAAGATCTCAAATCACAAATGAAGTAAAATCGCCGGTGGAATTGCCGCCATACAAAGCCTAACAATACCGTACGTTTTCAGTAGCATTCTGAATTCATGTACAGGGACGGTTTCAGAAAAAGTTTTCGGGGGGGGGGGGGCAGAAAAATATTGCGTTTCTTTTACTTGAGTATTAAATTTTCTTAATTTCCTTCATAAGTCCAGTCTATTTAGTATAAAACTTTTTCTCTCGGGGGGGGGGGGGGGGGGGGGCGACCGCCCCCACCCCCAAGGATCCGCCCCTGCCTGTGCACCGTGCGGAGCATTGGTTTCCCTATACCTTTGTTTCCAAATTTCACAATTTGTACTGAGAGCCGCGGCTCCGAGATAAGCTAAACACTATTTTATGGAACTATTTGTGGATCGATTTTCATGTCCCGCACGGTCTGTCTGGTCTTTAATAGTATCTGAATTGACAAATAGAAGTGGAATCAGGGACGGATCCTTGGGGGGGCGGTCGCCCCCCCCCCCCCCCCCCCCGAGAAAAATAGCTTTATACTAGATAGAATGGACTTTTGAAGGAAGGAAATGAAGAGAAATTGTTACTCAAGTAAGGGAAACGCGATATTTTTCAGGTCACCCCCCCCCCCCCCCCGAAAACTTTTTCTGAAACCGTCCCTGAATGGAATTCCCAAAGCTTATCTTCTATTTGTCTTTTTTTATACCATCAAAATCCATTTTCCGTTAGTTTCGAAGAGCCAAATATAACTGCGTATAGGTACAAGTTTAGATTCAAATTTATTATTACTCGTATAAGGAAAAATGATGCCAGCAACTTTAGCAAGGTCTAGCAACAAAAGGCGCCAAGTGGGCGTGTACCTACCGTATCTGCAAGTCCCGACACATGGCCAGAGGCGTATACGATGCTTTTTAGTGTCAGTGTCAACTGTAGGCTGTCATTGTGCCAAACGTAAACGTGTCCTTGGCCATAGAGTGATGTGCTTTGTACAAGTGCGCGATTCGCATAAATTATCACATCTGATTTAATTTGCTGTCCAAACTGAGACCACTTTAACTGGTCAATGCGTGTTTCCCTGGACGCGCCAAGCAAGTACCTAAGGGCTTGCAGTCCAGCGGTTAAGACGTTAAGGTTAAGCGTAGGTCGTGGGTTCGAATCCCGCCAAGCCCAGTTTTCCTATATCCACTAATTTCGGTTGCCTAACTAACGTGGTCAATTCTGAGGAGTGGCGTGAATTTAAGATCAAAAAGAGAAAGGAGAAATGTCATCAAATTGTAAGGTTTAAAACATATTATTAACACGGATAAAATTCACTATCACTGTTTGCTTATTTACTTACCTACTGAATGAGTGACGATAATAAAATTATCCACATTCATAAAAAAAAAAAAATTACACCCATTTTCATCAAAGTACCGTATAGGCCCTAGGTAAAAAAAATATATTTTTTTAAAAAAAGTTTAAAACTGAACATTTTTATGGCACACAGGTCACAAGAGAAAAGAACCGGTCCGAGTTTACTCGAACATGTTTTACAATTTATAAAAATTAGTAGATAGAGAAAATGAGTAATTTCATGCTAAATAATTTTCCTATGGTTAAATTTCCGATATCTCGGAGGGGGGGGGGGGGGGTTGTCCACCTGACGTCACTGGAGGTGAGGTAAATTCTAGATAGGTCAGACCAACACATTACCACACGGCAATACTGGCAAGGCACGCAATGCATTTGAGCGTGAATTTTCTATCATTAAAAAAAAAAAAAAAAACATTTTTTTGTACAAAACCAAATACTTTTCTTGGAAAGCAACCTGTCCGGTTTCGTTACTCAATTTAACACCTAAAACATACCTGAAAGTAGAAATCATCGATAGAAAGATTTCGCAGAAAAATTATTTTTTAGTCATTTTTCATGAAAATTTAGTTATTTTTATTTTTTTACCCCCAGAAGCAAACTATCAAGGGGCAAGCGACCCCCCGCATTTTATCAACATTAATAGGTAACAACTACAATATATGTGAATTTAAAAGAAGTCGTTGGAACCGTTTTGGAGTTTTTTGAGAATACCCCCCCCCCCCCCACCCCCCCCAAATTGAGTTAGCCCCAAATAAAAAAAAGCCCCGAGGTATGATTTTTGTGAACCTACATGCCGAATTTCATCAAAATCGACTGAGTACTTTGCCCGGAAATCGACGCACAGACAGACAGAACGACAGACAGACATTTCGTAAAAACCTTTTTGTTGAAAAGTTTTTTTTTGTTTTTTTTTAACTAGGTATGACCCCTCCCCCCATCCACCATTGTTAGTGTGGTACACGCTGCACGTATGGCTATGTATAAATCCCATCAAAAGACCTGAAGGTTCCGAGCTGTACCGCACAATAAATTTATATTTTTCTGTGCAAGCCTGTAATTAAAACTGGTTTTTTTTTAATAAGCTATATAACATTAACATGGCGTCATAAAAATATTGAGTATGGGCATATTCTAAGTTTGGATGTTCATTGCGAAAACATCTTTATCTTGAATTTTATCAAGAAGTAATCGACCTTGCTACGATGTTGAAGGGTGTATTAATTACCCAATAAATCGTCGCTCATATAACCAGACTTATTACAAGACACAGAACAACCGTTTTATCTTAATTGATGATTGCTTTTGCTTGTTTATGGTTCAGGGTTGAACGATAAAATTAGTTCTATTTTTTTACCATCGGCTTAAATAGGAATAAAACATCATATGAATGGGCTATGGACTATGCGGCATTTGTATGATTTACCTAAAACAGAAACAGAAGACATAAGAAATTGTAATTTGTCTGCGCTTATTAGTCGGGTAAGATGGGTATCCTCAGCGCATGCAGCAAAAAGTTGTGACCTAGATTAAGTTTGGACGTTCTCGCTATAGGCCTGTGCTAAACACAGCCAAACCCCAAGGTCAAGTGTGCAGAACTTACGGCGCCAGAGTTCTATTGTCAACCCTACCTGCTGGATTGTTAATTTATTTTTCATTTGCCGCAATATTATTTTTATTTTATTTTTTTACACTCATATTTCTTTTGACCACCTTCGCCATTCCCGCCTACGACTTCACCGCTATCGGATTTAATTAGCTTTAGGCTTCATATATTATATTTTATTATCTTCCGTGCTGATAGCATTTTATATCGCCGCACAGAAATTAATTATTTTGCCTTTGGTAATCATATCAAGGACTAACCTCGCTCTTATAATACGGTAGGCTATTTTTAAATTTGTCAAGTCATGGTTGTGGGACTCGCAATCAAATTAGTTTTCTGTATACCGCCGAAGGTGGAAAAACGTAATTTGTTTTTGGCGCCATCTGGTGTTTGATCTCTTAGTACCTGCTGGTACTTTTGCGGCGAGCCTGCGTAGGCTAGCCTACACGCCATGCGATCTCGAGATCTGTCGTAGCTCATCACTGTTTTTCACTATTTTTGCATACAGTACCTACTGAGTATATATAGCCGACTGAAGCTATAGGTTATCCTATATAATCGAATGAGTTTATTGAATTTTTTTTATTTAAATAGTAGGCCTACAATTTTTTAAAAAAATTAAATAATGGTTTTAAGGTAGATACGTGCTCAAAATATGACTAACGGAAGCCCAATAGCTGCTGCTGTAGACCTACTGTATACAGAAAGTATCTTATAGCCTATGATACTCATAATTTGTATGAAGTCTCACAAAATGAAAAATAATAATCATAACTTAATAGCCTAGATACCACATTAATATCATATCAGCATCATTTTTTTTTAAACAGCAAACACTTATTTCAGCGTTAAAGGCGTAGGCACAGGCCTATCAATCACTAACGAAAATCTTGATTTATTGCCAAGGCTAAACAAATGAATTAATGGTCTGTGTATGCGCCAGCATGGGCTGTTACATATCAATTCCATTTCAATAAGGATTCCTCAATTTTAACAGTGATAAGTGTTCAGAAAATGCTTCGACCCTTTTAATTTCATTCCCGCTTCTGATTTAGATTCAGAATAAGAATTTTACGGAAGAATCAAGACCGGAGGTTTAGTTACGGTACTAAGTTACCGGTACAAATAAATATTTACTTACTAATTATCATTTTTAATTTTAATTGAAAAGCCGAATTTCTTGGGCTTAAAATATGGCTGATCCTCTTTCTCTATACATTGAACAGACCAATTTTGAATACGACTTTTTTAAATTTTCAGAAAACGTAGAAGATGGCAGCTATCGAGTTCAACCCTAAAAAGTTGGAGCTGAATCTGGTGAAGAAGAGTGCACCCAGACAGCCTGTCGGCGATGAAGTTTTGGTGCGAGTAGCTTACTCAGGCATTTGCGGAACCGATCTTCATATTGCAGAGGTATGGTCGTTTTCGGCCAAGTTGCTTTGAAACTGAAATTATGGAGCGACCATATGAATTAAAAGATATAAAACACAAGTTTTATTTCTTTCAATTCCTGATCACTGAGTCAGCAAGCTACTACCAACAAAAAGCCCAGTATGGGAACCAATTGATAAAATAGGTAGCCTACTTCCTTCTTAGTGGATGGATCAGTAGATGAAAAGTGAAGAATAGACACATTTGATGATAGTGGAATTGTTACTCGAGGGGTCAAGCGCCAACGGCCTTACCATGTTGATTCCATTAGAGCAGAGCATATTTCAAACTGCGGCAACTTGGTAGTGTGCACAGCGTTGGCAGGGGAACCTGGTGGGACATGATAACTCGCTCAGGCAGTATAAGTCGAGTCCTGGTCACCTCCGATTTAATCGTGTGACTTTACCATGTTCCCCAAGTGGTTCGGAATCCACTATATTCAGGAGGTCCACCCTGTTAGTCAACTCCCCTTTCCCCGAGGTGAAAGAGTCTGCCCTTAGGGTGCCTCAAGTTAACAAACAGACTCACTCCCCCCGCCAGGCTGACAGGGTTGCCTAAAGCAGAAATGCTGAAAGCAGGCGTTAGAAACAACAACAACTCGAGGGGTCAAGATGATTTAAGTAGGTATCAGTAGGTAGTAGATGCTGTATTCGAGGACTAATATTCAAGGGGGTGTGATGATATAAAAGATTTATAGGAACACAACACATTTTGTGATATTCGGTATGCAGTATGCTATTAATTATCACTATTCTAAAGTACTTGATTCTTTCAACAATTTTAAGTACTTCATTCTTTTCCGTTTTTCGATAATCTGCCTAAAATTTTAAAAAAAAAAATTCAATGTCTCATCCCATTATTTTATGTATTTTTTTGTTATGAACAGGGTGCTTTTCCCTGCAAGGAGTCAGACGTTGTTTTGGGGCACGAATTCAGCGGCGTAGCTACTGCTGTTGGTCCAGATGTCTTACATATCAAGGCTGGAGACAGAGTAGTTGTCGACCCAAACAGGTAGGTGTAAGAGGACTTATTTTTAGAAAACGACCAGAGAAAGGTACCTTGGCCAGCAGGCGCAGGTTTAAGGGGGGAGGGCCGGGGGTTGCACACCCCAGAATCCTGGAAAATGAAAGTTTTGCACCAAATTTCAGTGTTGCATTAATTTAATATAATAAAAGGCTCTTGTTTTTAATTATTATCCACAATCGGTCTTCTTTTTCCAGGTAAAAGGCCGTCTAGTGAAGGTATGAAGAGGAAAAATTATAGTTTTCAGTGTCGAAATCCCCCAGAATTTTTTTAAGCTGCACCTGGTTGCCAGCTATTATGGAAACTAAAGACATTTTACCGTGGTTGTGCAAACCCACGTAAAAAGAGCAGACTGACAAATTTGTGCAATGTACATATTACACAATAAATTAGACGTTATAGTATGTTCCGTAACCGGTTCGTCTTAAAAAATATTTTTGATATTTTTTCCGCAGTCCTTGTCACATTTGCCAATACTGCACAGCCGGAAACTACCACCTTTGCAACAAGGGAGGTATTAATAATACCGTTGGCATTTTCCGCGATGGAGGTTGGGCTGATTACACGATTGTCCCCGCGTCACAGACCTTCAAGCTCCCCAGTACCATCTCCCTCGAACAAGGTAATTTTTCTCAGTATGTTTAAATTAAAACAACCAATTAAGACGTACAGTATAAATATTTATATATATGTATATACCGTACGCATATCGTACACAGGATAAGATTAATTAACAGTGACAAATACCTGTATGTTACTTTTGGAGATAAAAGGTTAGGTTTTGCCGTATAATTCGATGTCACACGAATAAGTAATTTTTTCACATAATAAATCAAAGAAAAAAAGAAAAGAAAAATAAGCTACAAAAGAATAAAAAAATAAATTTGTATCTTCATAAATAAATAATGTGTTAATGTTAATGTGTAATTTGTGGTTTTTTGACCATTCATCAATAATACAATGTTTTAGTTTTTTAGGGTTAGCATGAAAACAAGACTTTATAGTCCTATTGTTCGCCTTTTGTTTATTTGCAATAAACTCGTTTTTCATTTTCATTTCTTCATTCATTCAACCTACGGTAGCGGAGTTAATTAAGGCTATAAAGCCCTCTCTTACTCTCAACTAGGTAGACCCGGGACCGTATGCTTTACATGGCCTCCGAAACTGTGGGACACAAACCAACAACCTTTCAGGTGAAAGTTAAGTCCGTGCAACGCTACTCTACATATCTCTCTTTCTTTCTTTTTCCGTGTCTTATCCCCCTACGGGGGGTCGGCGTTCCGGCATAGGCGCTACTACAGCCCTCTGTCTAGGGACAGATCGAGTCCATTTGGGGGAGGGGGTCAAACTAGAACAAACATATGTAGTATAGATTAAATTAGAGCATAATAAATTAACTTACAATGGATTTACTATTTTTTTTTTTTTGGGGGGGGGGGGCAGCTACCTCCGAGTTATTTTGTCCATATCTGCCTGGATCTTTCTTGGCAGCTGCCAGCCTGCCATTACTCTACATGTTCTGACATAATACTGAGAAATAATTTAAATTACTAAAATTGTTGCCCTGCTGCATGAGTAGTGTGTCAAATTGCTATAATGTTTTGGATCACCATTTCAGGTGCCCTCTGTGAACCATTGTCCTGCCTTGCTCACGGCTACGACAGGATAGCGCCTGTCCTTATTGGCACCACCATTTTAGTCCAAGGAGCTGGCATCATTGGCAACCTGTGGGCAGCTGCCCTCCATCTGCAGGGACACAAGCGAGTAACTGTCATTGAACTCTTGGAACCCAGAAGGAAGCTTTTCGAGAACTTAGGTAAGGACCCTCGAACAAACTCAGGTGTAGTTAAATTTCTTTATTTCTTACACCATTAAAATGATGTATATTTTCCCCACTTTGGCTCCTAATAAGTGCCAACGGATATTGCAGTCTTTCGTCGTGCACTGAAATGAAATGTCTTTATTTTAGGCGAGCTTTAGACTCGTAGGACTAGTGGGCTACTCTTCCAGCTAACCGATGCATTGGAAAAGGATATAACATAAACAAACAAAAGCATAGAACTTACCATAGGAAAACGTACGGTACACTTGGTGGACAATGGACAAAGGAACTTAGCTTATGTTCCCGTTATTTTGTTCTAGGAACGGGATACAAAATTGTCACTCCCTCAGAAGTCGCTGATGAAAAATTCGACCTCATCATCGACTGCACAGGAGCGGCTCCAGCCATCGAGAAGGCTGTAGACCTATTGGCGCCAGGTGGCAGGCTTTGCGTCTTTGGAGTTGCATCTCCCAAGGCTCGCGTCAGGTAAATAGACTTTATATCTCATATACGATACATATATACATATATGATACATATATATTATCGAACAGATTTATCGGAAATAATGCGAGCAAGGAGTATGGCGTAAGCGTCTCTCAGATGTTGGCTTATTAGGTGGTTGGGAATCGCAGAAAGCGGCGTAAGGAAGGTTGTATATCCCGACCAAAGACATTCGTTAGTCTTACTTCTTTTAATGTAGAAAAGACATATTCGTCACATTCAGGGTAAGAATCACTACATTTGTAGTATTATTGCACACTTAATGACAATGAATTCTGTATTTGTGTATTATGCAATAAATTGTCTTTTTTTTGTCTTTCCACCGTCTTTCCACCGACCTCGCATTGCAGAATGCAAATGACATTGACGGAAATGTTTGTTTTCCTCTATGCCATAGTTAAAATTGATCAATGATCATACAGTAAAATCACAAACAAACAAACTAAAATTAAAAAATGGCGTCATGGGATATGTTAAGTATAAACATTTTAATAGATTTCTATAAAAAGAAAAATTCCAATTTCCGTCAATGTTCAATAGGGGTTTGAAGAAACGGCTAAAGCTTTATTTCTCCAGCTTACAGACCTAACATTCTAAAAAAATTATATCGTTTGCTTGACCTTGAATAGTTAAGTTTTCATTAATAACAATAATAATAATTAATTTTAATTTTTGAATGTTTGTAAAATTTTCTCTTAATGGGCACTTCATAAGGCGCCCATTCCATTGACCGGCTAGGGCTATTTCCAAAAACAGTGACGTGGTAGCAGACATTCAAGACTTAGGTTGCGTTTCCACCGATCTCGCATTGCAGAATGCAAATGACATTGACGGAAATTAGAATTTTTCTTATTATAGAAATCTATTAAAATGTTTGTACTTAACATATCCCATGACGCCATTTTTTAATTTTAGTTTGTTTGTTTGTGATTTTACTGTATGATCATTGATCAATTTTAACGATGGCATGGAGGAAAATAAACATTTCCGTTGATTCTGCAATGCGAGGTCGGTGGAAACGCCACCTAAGTCTTGAATGTCTGCTACCACGTCACCGTTTTTGGAAATAGCCCTAGCCGGTCAATGGAATGGGCACCTAAGCGATGAACAGACAAGCTTCTCGGTTTTGAACTGTACCCAATTGTATTTTCCATCTCAAAAAAAAAAAAATAAAAATAAATAAATAAATAAATAAAAACAATTATTAATTTTAGAGAGAATTTAAACAAAAACTAGACTTGCGAAATGTTTTCGTAACGTGGTCGGGTAGTAGGTGCCTGAGCGCGAGGAATGGTATAGGAACTGTACAGCCTAGCAGAAAGCAAATTATATTGGCAGAAAAGGCGAAAAACCTGATTACCCAATAAAAAAATTAAATAAAAATATGGAAAATAAATTTAAAATTAAGGAGTTGAGAGGAGTGACAGCTATAATATTTTAAACATAATTTATACATAGGCCTAAATCTCCTTCAAAGATGGAAGAATTCAAAAAAATGTCGACGATACGCTGTAACTACAGCTCATTAGTTTTCTTTAAAATATACATACATTAGGTAATAATTTCACTTTTTTACAGTTTGTCCCCGTATGAGCTTTACAAGAAGGAAGCAACCATTCTCGGTGTAATGATCAACCCCTTCAGCTTTCCCAACGCTCTCGGCCTCATCGAAGCCATGGGTGACAAGTACCTCAACTACAATAAGCTAGGAGTCAAGACCTACACTCTTGCCGAGTACAAGGATGCTCTTGCTGCCCTAAAGACCGGATCCATTGCAAAGGCTGTTTTCAAAATCTCCGTTAATCATAAGCAGAGTTAAACATTGAAAGACAAAAAGCGAGGAATTGCTGTTGATTTTTCCGATTTGTTTTGATTACTTTTCCGGTAGTGTTTTATATATTAAGTCAATAAGTTTTGGTTAAAATAAAGAGAAGAATATTTTGTTAAAGAAATAGTGTGGTCTTTTTTTCAATGATGGCGTCGCACTGCTTCTGTGCATAAAAGGCTTCTTTTGCACCGACAGTGAATTGTAGCCTATAACAAGACCATGCCTCAGGACTACCATATCGTGTTCCTGATATTCTCCGAATTTTTCTCCAGAATGGAGAATTCCGGAGAATATACCAATCCAACATGGCCGCTATGCATGGAGCCTTAGGCACCCATTCCATTGACCGGCTAAGGCTATTTCCAAAAACGGTGACGTGGTAGCAGACATTCAAAACTTAGGTTGCGTTTCCACCGATCTCGCATTGCAGAATGCAAATGAAATTGACGGAAATTAGAATTTTTCTTTTTATAGAAATCTATTAAAATGTTTGTACTTAACATTTCCCATGACGCCATTTTTTAATTTTAGTTTGTTTGTTTGTGATTTTACTGTGTGATCATTGATCAATTTTAACTATGGCATAGAGGAAAATAAACATTTCCGTCAATTCTGCAATGCGAGGTCGATGGAAACGCCACCTAAGTCTTGAATGTCTGCTACCACGTCACCGTTTTTGGAAATAGCCCTAGCCGGTCAATGGAATGGGCACCTTATATAAAGACGTCACAACACTTCTTCCTGACAGTCAGGACAGTCTCCAAAGCAACTTGAAATACTCCAGAATTCGGAATATGGCAGTCCTGCATTGTCTCGTATAACCAATAAGCCGGACAGTAACCACAACTAAGGCGGGGATTCCAACAACTTCAATAGTGATAGTTAATGTAGTTTTGACGTGGTAGCAGACATTTTTAGTATGTCTTTAATGTCTGCTACCACGTCAAATCTACATTTACTATCACTATTGACGTTGGTGGAATCCCCGCCTTACGGTCCAAGAATCCCCGCCACTCGGTCCGTATATTGAATTGGCTACAGTGCTTAGTGGTTACCTATGATAGGGTCTTTTTATAAATGCAGCTTCTGTGCAAATTAAAATTGAGTATACTACAGTAGTAGAAGGCTGTGAATTGATTCTACAAATAAAAATAGGGACAATTTGTTAGGCGGGGATTCCACCAACCACCAAAATATTAAATGTAGTTTTGACGTGGTAGCAGACATTAAACACATACTAAAAATGTCTGCTACCACGTCAAAACTACATTTAATATCACTATTGACGTCGGTGGCATCCCCGCCCTATGAAAGAAAGCCAAATTACAAGTTAAATAATAACACTAGTGGTATGAAAGGTGAATAATAAATAAATAAATAACGTTGCATTTTTACGTTATATTCGCATGCAGTGTCTTGTAATTTCGAATCGCGATGAAACTTAAATACAAAGATACATAGTGGACTGAGAAATGCGTAAAGTGGCAGATTGATACACGAGACAGCGGAAAGATGAAGCAGAAAACGCGCATAAGCGAACAACAAATTAGCAAGGCGAAAAAATCAACAGTTCATGGCATTTAAAGAAAACGGTTGCAACTCGAAAAAACAGCAATTTGCCGGAGAATGATTTTTCTAAACACTCAATACTCAACACTATTGATATGTTGCATCTGTTCTCTAGCGGACACTAAGTTATTGCAACTACGAAAACAATCCTTTGTTCTACAGAAATTATAATTATTTTTCTATAAAATGGTAGGCCAACGAATAACTAGTTTTTTTGGAGTTACAACATTTTTTTTAAATGTGACAAGTTTAGCAGCTTAATAATTTTAGATTTGAAATGTAAACATAGACAGTGATAAATATTTCAGTAGCTATAGTAATGAGTACAGACAATTGATCATCTAAGGAGAACACATCATGGGTACAGGTAGAGTTTAAGGTATAAGCAGCGTTTTCTGCTGTAAATGAAGGAAAGTGAAGGAACTAGTCAAATAAAGTAGAGGACCCGTATCGGTAATTCAATGTTAAAAACTCATCAGGCAACCTTCAATATGAATACAATGTGATTTCCATCTTTCCACAGTCCCATGATCTTTACAAAGTAACAGGACTATCACAAATTTTGTTGTGAGCACTGTCTCGTGATTACATTAATTTCTACAAAGTATGCTATCTAACAATGCTCCTTTTTAAATTCTCAATGTATGCTTAACGGGAAATTATCAGTCAAAACTACAAAACAATTACGTAGGGTAATCGATAGGAAAACACGCTAAAAACTTGGACACAGTAGTAAAAAACAATAAAGCAGTACCTTTTATTTTATAAGGTTTAATGTAAACAATGGGTGGCTGGTGTTTATTGGCGAAAGTAATTCCACGGCCACGGCTACAAACATCTTTGAAGTTTGGAAGACTTCATGAAAAGTACTAACTTCCTCGAGAAGGAGACTTATTACAATAATAATATAATAAATTAATTATTCCCATAAAAGTCCAGCTACAATAATTATAATATGCTGCAGGGCTCAGCCCGTGTGCAGCTTAAAATTATTCTACAATATTAACCCTGCGGACGTCCTGTGGGCCTACTATGGCGATTGTTTTTAATCCTAACTTGGGATTAAAAATGTAAACATGATAAACTTACAATGGAAAGTGCTATTTAAAATTGTTTTGTTTACATTTTTAACCTCAGGAATAAATTAATACTACATCGCCACAGTATTCTATAAAATCAAGATAATGCCCTTTATCGTGTTTTTAGAGTAATAATATTTCCGGTCATAAAAAGAAAATTTACTGCAATAGCTTATATAGGTTTTATGAAGTCCAATTTCCAATAGGTTTGTGATTATGGGTCAAGATGTTAATTTTGTCAAAAAAGCCCAGATCAGTCTTTGTTTACAAAAAATTTGGAAAGAAACATCTTAATCGCAATAATTTAATTACTAATGTGCCGTTGGACCATTAATGAAAAATAATGTAACACCTTATTTATTTCTATACATGCATAAGCATTCATTTTTAAAATATAGGAAATTCTGTGTTTCGTTATTTTTAATTACTGGTCGCGGAGTACTAAGTATCACATAGTCTAGTATTCATACAGTACGCAATATACAGTATGTATAAACATCATGGATCGCGGTTTCAAATCAAAATGCAATAAGTAAAAAAAAAACTGCGTTGAACGTCACATTGGGAAATGAGTACTGGTGCCAATAGATAGCAGTAGAATCAGGGCAGATAGTCCGTGGTCGATGTGAAAGCGTACTTCCAAATGTTTTGACAATATCTGCAGTCGATACATTCAGTGGAGCTATACATCTTCTTTAGTTTCAATCTAACGATTGGTTTGCAGCAAATATTTCCATCTCCTTCTCCACTCCCCCCATGTAAACTTCTAAGATTGTACCATTTGTACCTAGGACGCTCCATGTCAACTTAATGCTGATATTAGCAGATGCTGACGTTGACGAAAAGTTTGGCCACTTTCAGACCGACCACGGCCCATCAGCCCAAGCATTCAACATGTGACTCCAGCCTTTAATTATTTAATTATAATAATTATGTACCTTTGATAATTGACAGTTAAGCATACTGAAAGAAAGTACCAAGATGCAATACAATATAGGCTATAAAAGCTAAGATAAAGTTTCGTAGACTCTAATTTACACACTAGATAACCCTTGGGACTAGCATTTTGGAAAACAGCTTTCACAACAACATGACCACATTTGTTTCAATACACTTACAACTATTTCAATATTCAGCAAGCAGTGAAATGCAGTATGCTACAACACCATTATTAACTAAAGAGGTTTGCTTTTAAGGAATTATCTGAGAGAAGCCCATAAATATAAACTAAAAATTATAATGGGAAATAGTCCGATTATTGTAAGAAAAAAAGTTCGGATGATATGGGCAACATTAACATACAATAGAATCACCGTAAAGATCGCTTCACACTACACATTTCAGAGTGTTGTGCTGGCTCACTAATAAAATGGACATGATAGAAGCTATGGAGAACAGAATCAGTGCGATTGAACGGTGGGTATACAGACGAGTGTTGCGCATACCCTGGAGAGATCGTGTCCCTAATGCTGAGGTCCTGGGGTGATTGGATACAGAACCTGAGTTGCTGCTGACGGTTGAGAAACGAAAACTAACATACTTCGGCCATGTGATGAGGAACGAAAAGTATAGCCTTAAGCATGTAATAAACTAAGGGCAAATAGAAGGACTGAGGGCCCCCGGCAGAGGATGAACATCCTGGTTGAAGAAATCAGAAAGTGGTTTGGCAAGAGCGCGACTTCCTTTTTCAGAGCAGCAGTCTCCAAGATAAATTTGCCATGATGAGTGCCAATCATCGCTAGGAGAGACATTTAAAGAAGAACCAATGAAAATAAATAGAAAAGGACATGGAGAGTAGTGGTACAGACTCAGACTTTCACCCGAAAGGCTGTTGGTTCGAGTCCCACACTTGCTGAATTTTCTGGCCATGCTTCGGAGGGCATGTAAAGCAGACGGTCCCGGGCCTTCCTAGAGTTGAGTGTAAGAGAGGGCTTTAGAGCCCTAACTCCGCTAGGTCGGCTTAGTAATAGAACAAAAAAGTCAACAACATTAAATTAAAAGCACGAAACGCGGCACAACCCAATGAGGGTTGATCCCCACTTTTGACCACTGCTCTATTTTAAATATTGTGGTCAGCAACATACCCCAGAAATGAAGGTAAGATTGGGGTTGCGTTGGCCTAGGTCCGGCGGAAAATTTTTCCTTTCAGGGTTTCGAGCCCCTGCCTTCTGTTAGTCAGTTCTCTACCAATTGGTCTTGTCCGGATCATCTGGGAACCTAATAAACAAACCGGCTATTTACTCTCTTCAGTAATATTATGGCCAAGTTATGATTTACATTTTTATCAGCTAATCGTAGGTCTGCAACTTTTTTTTAAAGAATAATCACATAAAAACCATTGAATGTATGCATGTGAATAACCTCTTCAGTCACCTCTACATTGGTAATACCTGTTTCCTTAGGCGGGGAATTCCACATACGTACATCGTCAATGAAAATTATGAAATTGAAGGACATTTCAATTTTACTCTATGCCATTGTTAAAATTGATCATGAAATTGTCAATTTTTGAAAAAACACGTGGAATGGCCACCATCAATGAAAAATTGAAATGTCCTTCAATTTCATAATTTGCATTGACGATGTACGTATGTGGGAATACCCGCCCTACGGCAGGTCTCCGATTGCATGCTGTGCTTAGAGACTCGTCCAGGAACGAGCATGCTACCGACTCAACTATGCTTCGTCCCATTTAATCGCAGACCGTTATTATTATTAGCCCATATTTTTAACATTTCAATAACAACTCAGCGTAAAGTTGCACAATCCTTAGACAGAAAAAGAATAGAATTATTTCCAATTAGGTTTACTCCTTTTTTTTTGAAAAATTATGAAGAATTTCGTATACATGCCTATTGGTGTCAGATGGGTTTACACCTGTTTTCCAGAAAGGAAAACAACCGAGGCTGGAAGTTCATAACACTAAAACTTGTTTTTTTACTTACTGTATATTAGTGTACTAATTGGGCACTACAATGGACATTTTTCGTATTGGAACCCATAGAGAAATGACGTCAAACCACAATTTTTTTGAATGGTTGGGGCCATGATTTAAATGGATGGGCACAGGCATTTTCTTATACGAAAGAGGTTCATTGAATCCTCCGTGTATTGCCTTCTTGTAAATTTAAGTCTACACTCTGACGCAGGTGCAAACCCATCTAATATTACTAGTTTTAGCATAAGAACATGATAATAATCAATAATACAGCAATATCTGGCTCATCATTATACGTATTTTAAGTGGAAGTGGTTTTCCTATAATAATCAGTGCGCAATTTTTATATTTTCATAGCAGTGCAATAACTAAGCAATTTGCCTTTTAACATTCAACCAACTTTAGAGGTAACCACATTAGACTAGGTACCGTAATTAATTTTTTGAGAAAACTGCTCGCAAAAATTTTCACTGAATACTTAAAGGTATATAAAATAATGTAGTTTTTTCTTCTGCCATTACACCAATCATACGGCCCCCTCTTAGTCAATTCAAGTTTTGATATTTTTCTGGTATGTAAATCAGGGGATCAACACTTCTGGGAAGAATCCTTCAAACAATTCTTCATCACTCACATAACAATACATTCTACCGTAAATGTGTTTGGGGTGATCGAACGATGATAGCACGTACCCTAGTATTGTACATTCAGCCAAAATTTCAATCCCTGAGGACAGAAAGGGTGAAAGCCAAAATTCGTGTCCACTTCAAATCATTCGAACATACAAAAAAGAACTTTCAAAGTTGTAAGAGAAGGGCCTTCCTACCTAAGTATAACGACCGTACTTCATATGGCTTACTATAAAAAATAAATAAAAATATGTGGTTCGGGCTACGTTGTATTAATAATGATACCAACCACAGTTTTGTTATTGTATTAAATATAATAAAGGCTACCCCTGCATTAAATATTGCTCTCGATTACAAATGTTTTTATAGATAAGGTTACAGATAAGGTTACAGTACAACTTAATCGCATTAAAGTGACCAATCACGGGCGGTCTCATCCAACAATACTGGCATAAGTAGGAGAAATGATGGAACATAATTCAAATGGTAGAAAAACCATTTTTAGTATTTTCTTCACTGGACTGTGAATCGTTTATGAGAGGTTGCTAGTTTAAGACATGTCAATATTAGTAGGCTATTCTTTGATTTGGAATATGTTTTTTAGGGAACCAAAACTTGGCAAAGCCTCACCTTTCTCATGATGCAGCTTCATCAAAATTGAAAAATTGAATACAACAGGTTTGTTGGACCATGTTTTTGAGTGAGTGGAGTCTGAACACCGTTAGCATAATCATTAAATGCAGCATGTTATATTGGAATGCCCTGAATTCGCCATAGCTAGGAACTAATTACTAGACCGCATCTTCCCCTTAATGACAGTCCTCCCTTTTAATTATGCCCACATAATTTCTAAAAATGACTCCTACCAAGCTATATATGACTTCATAAAAGAAATCCACATAGAGTTTTAACCCCACCTACCCACCATGGCTGTATGTGAACCCAGTGCAAAAAAAAAAAAAAAAAACATTAAATTCACTTTTACTACAATACCTAGTTTGTTGCAATTTTTTGTTAATATAAGTGATCCCCCTCTGGTGCACCCCTACCCCGGTCTACACAAGAAAGAAGAGAAGGGCCCTTCACCATTTTCAAGACTTCTCTTCTGGGTACACCCGAGTGTGAGTAAGTCCAACCAAAAGTATTCTACAGTCCACTGAAAGTCAAACACAGCTTTTTGTACATTTGTCTGGAAGTCCAGTTTCTGAAAGATAGCAGGAGAGGAGGGAAAATAGTCAGCGAGGGGAGAAGAAACCGGCCTGCCACAACGTGAGAGTGACTATTCGATGGAGGGCGCCAGGCCACAAGAATATCCTTTGAAACAAAAGTGAGGGAAGACCTCAGGTTCCCTGGCATGTCACCAGAAGACGCACAAGACCGGAGCAGCAGGAAAAGGAAGATTCGTGCCACCGATCCCGTGAGTGGGATAAGGCGCAGCTTAAAGAGAAGTAAGCAGCATTCGAAGCTCCGATCACTAGCAAGAAATTAACAGCCGTTAAGGCCCGGTACCTCTGCATGTGCAAATGGTTTACAGACTATGTAAAATATCGCTGCGGAAGTTTTCGCCATCGTGCATCAACGGCATCAACACATTGCCTGCAATGTGTCATGGCGGGAGGCGGCGAGTTTCTCCATTTGTACCCGTTTTTAGAGCGGGTAGAATTATCGCTAGGAAAGTCTCGGCAAGGAGTACTGCACGGAAGAACCTTGGATTGAAAGATGGCGGTGCGGTAAAGTATTCCTCATTGAGACTTTTGAAGAGATGTTGGAAGCGGGCCTCAGTCGAACCATAGAGTCAAACTGTTAAAAACCACTAGTTGGCCAAGTCTTCCATTGATTCCATTAAAAACCATAGTCCATCATTTGTCCTGACCACCATTAGACCGAAATAAGCTTGAAATTAAAATGCAAGCAGTTCGCGAAGTTTTTTTTATGAATAAACAATTTTTCTAGAGTCTGTTGATCGCTTATTAATCAGATTAGTAATTAGCATTAATTTACATATTTAACAATAAATTTCGTAACAAGCCTCTAACATAATTTCTCGATGTCTTAAAGCCTATCTCAAGTGCAAGGAAGTATGTTTACATAATCGTCTAATCTACATATTTTTGACATCATTCAAACATTATATACATGCAGTATACATTCAAAATGCACAAAATAAATTAAAGGGTATGAGATTTGTAGTGGCTGCTTTTATTTAGAGGGTAAATGTAGTAAAAGTAAAAGAGAAAATTCGCCCATTGTGAAAATCAAGACCATTTCTTTTTTCTTTCCAATAGGGTTCTAACTTTTGGAAACGTGTGCCGGTTTATAGGCTAAAACGATTCTACATGAAAATGTAGCAAACTTTCAAACGTACACTAGTATCCAAAGATTTTATAGTTTAATTTTAAAATTATAAAAAAGACACCGATTTTTAAACCAGCCCAAATGCACCGTTTTTTAAATTATGGCCGTCTTAGCCCCTATGCTTAGCATAGCTTGCGCCCATCGTTACTTCAGCGGAAGGAGGCCATCTATAGGAAAAACACGTCATTTTAAAAATGGCACGTAATTTGGCAGGTTCGAAAATCGGTGTCTTTTTTATAAATAAACTAGCTTATAAATCATTGGATATTAGTGGATATTTGAAAGTTTTCTGATTTTTAAGTTGAATCTATTCCAACAAAACAAATTGTTTTGTTTAGAACTCTTTTAATGCTAAATTGGTACAATAAATTGCTTCTCAATGTCACACAGTTCGAACTTATAGTACATAATTACTTGAATAATGCAATACAGTAGCAATCTGTATTTAATGCATTTAAAAATGCCGCCAAACGCTTTGTGAGATCAATTTGAACATTATCGCTAAAATAGGAAGACGAAAGAACGTACTGACTAGAAGTTGCTGGCTCTTTTTTTTAATATAAAATATGCCAGAACCAATGAGATATTCCTCAACAAGTAATAATCAGCTCAGTAAATGAAAAAGTTTTTGAATCTTGCCAACTAAGTACAACGCAGTCGGTACAGCCCTTTACGTCGAGCAGTCTTTAATCATTAATAAAATTATGGTTACATTTAAAACCCGTACTTTAAGTACTTTTTAATATTTTCTCCCTGCGAATTAATAAAATAACAAGGAGCCACCAACAAACAAACAAATAATGCCTAGGCCAAACACTACATAGGACCTAATTAATGATTAGGCATGTATCACAATAAAAATAAAAGTCTACGTAACTAATCAAGCCTAGGCTTATGTGCCAAATATCACCAAACAATATAATATATTATAAGCTAACTATACACAAGAGATCGTTGCACATAATATACAATAAGATTTTGAAGTCTAAATTCAAACTAATGTCATAGAAATACTACTGACTTTGAAAAATCAAACTGTTACTAAAATCTACAGTATAGGAAATTTTGTATATACGTCATTAAAGCTGAAAAATCCAACAATTTTTTACATGAGGTCAATGGGAAAAAGTTATCCAACATATAATTATATAACTATATGGGTAGCGAGGTATAACGTACGTATACGGTACGGGTCGTTACGGGTTGGAAGTCGTCTCAAAAGTAACTAGTACCCCCTACTGGAAAAAAGGCGACTAACCACAAAAGTTTATTTAGATTAAACATAAGGGGCTTAGTTAGTCCTGAATTTCAATTTGTGGTTCTAAAATCAATGCCTTAAACCAAACAAGTATAAAATGTAAATATTTTCACTAACCACTTAACTGGTAGTAATATGAAACAACATTAAACTCGCTTTACTTAAAAAGACATACCACGGCTTTAAAATAAGTTCATGGTCAATGCCGTATTTAAAAACACCAATGCTTCAGTACCGTAAATTATAAATTTGTTCATCACATTATGAGCTAAATCATAATTTAACATGGGAGCCATGGACTTAATTATGGATTAATGGAGAGATTTAAATTTATTTTGTAAAAAACGAATTTATGGCGAAATTAATTAATTCCTCTTTCGACAACCACAAAGATATGAAAGTGGTCAGATTAAAAATTCATACAAAAATGAAAGCTTTCCCGTTTTTTTCTTCTTCAAAAAGCAGTCTAATTACCCGGTTGATTTACTATTGTTCTATGAAATCTGCTTACCGCACCTGGTCAGGGTTCTTTGAAATAACAATATTTCGGGTATTAAAATGTAATTTACTACGAAAGCTTGTATTTTTTGTGAAATTTTCATCTGAACATTTTCATATGTTTGTGGCTGTCGAAGGAGGAGTGAATTCATTTCGTCAAATTGACTGGCTCATTCTATGTTCACATAATATTTAAAAAATACCCAGCTTAAGGGTCAATTACTTATGAGATAATATTATGTCAGATACCCTACAGCCGCATATTTTAGTAATTATACAACTATACCCATGGTAATATTAATTATTTTATTTGTTTAATATACGGTACAATATTAGTTTTTCAAACAAAGAAACGCAAGACCAACACTGCATTTTTATCTTACATACGCTAACTCATAACCTTCACTAAATTTGCGACGAGTATACATACGGATTATCTGGCAGAATATATAACAGAAACCCGCAAGAATTATTAGTTGATCAATACTGGTAAAGGACACAAAAAATATTTCATGAGTGAAGACAGTGGTTTAGTACGCGAAAGTTTGAAAGTAGAAATTGGTTAACCTTTAAGTTTTGGCTATTCACTTACCAGGAAAGTATAAATGAAACATAAAATATAAATAAATATACAAAATTTCCATTGGATTTTATGTTTATTTATTTACTTTTTTTTCCCATTTTTCCACAAGTAAGTGCACCCCATTTGAAAATTGAATTCTCTATTGGAAAAGTGCTCCGGTTTATTGACTCAAACGATCCTACATGAAAATGGAGATAAATTTCAAATTTACACTAATACACAAAAATTTACAATTTTTTTATTTAAAAAAAAAAAAAAAAAAAACAGAATGTCGAACCTGCCAAAACGCCCCGTTTCAGTAATGGCGTTTCCTCCAAATGGCCACCGTAGCTTACTAGCTTCTATGCTTAGCCCAGCTTCCGCCCATCCATTCCACAACGGAAGGCGGCCATTTGAAGAAGTTATACACGCGATTATAATATGGCGCGTTTTTGGCACACTTGAAAATCAGTGGATTTCTTATTTTTTTTATAAATAAACTATCCAACTTTTGATACAAGTGTAAATTTGAAAGTTTCTTCTCTTTTTAAGTAGAATATATTTCAACAATAAAACGTTTTTGCTTAGAATTATTCTTAAGCTTCGATTGATTTTTTGATTATTGTAGACCGATCGTACATTTTTGCGTTCACCCTATCGTACCACTGAATCACTCTCAAAATTGTTTAAAATTATGGGAAGGTTACATGGCGCCAGTTCAGATTATTTTTGACAGTTAGGTACTGGTTACTGCAACTCAGAAACAAGTTAATAATACGACAATGATTCAACTGGAAGCCCAAATATCTGGGTAAAGGAGTGCATGCACAGCAACAAACAAACTCTTTATCTCGGCTGAGAACAAGAAGTGGCTACAAGTATTTTTTTTATAACCTGTTTCAAATATGCTTTACATCAGACAGCTTATACCAATAGCGACGTAAATCCCACAATATTAAAACAAAGCAGAACTATTTTTAGGCACTTAATTCAAAAATGAGACTAGCCTACTTTGTTGTCAACGTTTATTGCTTCAACGCTCTATTTAACAAAAGCAAATATTCAACAACCTAGAACAGAACCTTCTTCATTTTAGAATTACATCGCTAGTAGTGCGCTGCTGTGTAATTGTACATGGACATATTGTAGGTTTTTTTACCCGTAAAATGAAAAAGCAGTTGATTTTAGATGGTGTAAGAAGGGCTACTTTGCACGGGCCTGGTAAGAGTGAGGGTCTGTAACTTTGAGAAAATAAAAAACACTCTACGGGCCTAGTATGCCGTTTAGTATTATTCCTGGGGTTAAAAATGTAAACAAACCAATTTTGAATAGCACTTTCCATTGTAAAATTATCTTGTTTACATTCTTAATCCCAGGTTAAGATTAACAATAATCGCCATAGTAGACCCGCAGGAGCTAAAAAAACATGAACATCATCACGTTACATTGCCAGAACAATAATGGGACATGCTGCCACAAACGAGTACTTGCATCGTTTCCACCTTGTAGAATTTCCAACCTGCCGTACATGTCGGGGAATCCACAGACCTCGTTTTGCCCCGTGAGCGTGACATTGACGTGGTAGCAGACATTAAAGACAGTCTAAAAATGTCTGCTACCACGTCAATGTCACGCTCACGGGGCAAAACGAGGTCTGTGGAATCCCCGCCTAATGAGACACATGAGCACATCCTCATGCAGTGCTCAGCCCTTTGCACACAATGATGGCGGACTTAACTATTGCAGTCCTATCTCAGCGGAACCGACGCGGCGAATTTACATCTTTGTGCACCACCGCATGTTCTCTTCATGAGAAACAGTTTCGGACATGAGTCCGACTCCTCACTCATACCAGGCTCGTGTAAAATGGCTATACAATGTTCAAGATACAATACTGTAGTAGGAATAATAAACTCTAACACAAGAGAAAGTTACATAAATTTTGAAAACATATAGTTACGTACACAACGTAAGACTTAACTGTTACCAAAGCGCCAGAGTGTATGGCCAGCTCTCCTGCAGTCAAAAACAACTAGGATCCCTCAAACCCGTTCTAAATACAGTAGATTTCAAAAATTTGTTCTAATTGTATAATGCTAACACACCCAAGAAAACTGAATTCTACAGGGAAAACAACAAATAGGCACCATAATAACAGGATTTAAAAAAAGAGTCACCTATCTTGAGCTGGGCCCACTGTAGTCTCGGCTTAGAAAAGATTTCCCGCCATAATTTGAACTGTACAACCCGCTGGACATGCCAAGCGCGGAACTTACCGGACTAGACATTCCTAACAAAGAACTAGTGGGAGTGTGGTACCCACCTGCAGTCGAGCTAAGATTAGGTCTGCTCATGGTCCTACGGCTAAGGCTCGCAGTAGGCGATGAACCTGAATACTGAGCCTGACTAGTAAAGCTTACGCCACTTTTGGCGCCAGGGTAACTGCTACAAACGACCGTACTGTTACGAAGATTCCCAGAACTTAGCGACCTCGCACCCAGCCCCATGTTGTAAGTCCCGGGAAGCGTGGTCATGCCCGAACACACAACTTTACTCTGGCTTAAAGGCGACAAAGACCTCCCGCTCCTACTCACCATTATTTGCTGCGATTCGGAGGGCAAAGGTGCAAAACTCATTTTGGTTTCGTACCCGCCAGGAATTTTGGGTTGGATGCGCTGTATTTTGGGCTTCAACGTGCCGGTTGGTGTTTCAATTGGCCCATACTGACTAACCCGGTTTTGAACATTAATTGGGCTACTGCTGCGGATTCCCAATTGTTGCTGAAGATTCCTCGGTACCATTGGTTGATGAATTTGTTGTTGCTGCTGTACAGACATCACCGGACTATTCATATGAATTTGCTGTTGTATACCCAGTCCAGGATTAGTTCCTATGTATTGCGGATTGCTGCTTTGTCCCCCAAATTGAGAATCAAACTGCCCCTGAGGTTGATTAGGATAGTTTTGTCTCATTTGGGGACCTCCGCCTAAAAAAGACCCCCTATTCTGTTGCATGTGCTGTTGTTGCTGTTGCTGCTGGTGGTGCTGATTTTGGACAACACCGTCTTTCGCGAGATTAGTCATCTGATTACTGATATTCGAAAGTGAATTACTCAAATTTTTAACAGGTGAAGTAAGACTAGAGAGGTTGAAGCTGGGAAAGAACGATTTTGTACCTTTAGTCGGCGAAGAGACAGTTTGTTTGCCATCTAATTGTCTTTCAAAAAATCCTGTTTTTTGAGGTGGTTGCTGTTGATGTTGAGGCTGTTGTTGAGGTCTAACCATGTGAGGCTGTTGACTCATAGAAAACTGTGACATTTGCGGGCTGTTATTCTGCGAGTGAGGTTGAAAATTTTGAGGAAATTGCTGGGGTGGTTGAGGTGGACGCTGCTGATGCTGAGGTGCCATTGGGCCATATTGTTGCGACGAAGGCCCAGAAAAAGGCGGATTCATAGGTGAGCTGCTTTGATGGGGCCCCGGGAATTGCTGATTAAAATTTTGAACAGGCTGAGGACCATAGCCAGTCTGCTGAGAATGAGGGTCTTGGTAGTTTTGGTGAAATCCAGGTTGTTGTGAATGTATATCATCAAAATGCGGTTGTTGCATACTAAAATTATCCTGTCGCGTAGGATGGAAATCTGGTCGGATTTGCTGTTGTTGCTGTGTGTTCGGAGGAACCGATCGGAACTGGCTGTCGTCATAACCTCGATGCCCAGACGGGTCATTATAGGAAGAGTCCATAGTGTGAGCGAAAGAATTATACTTATCAGGATATGGAGTTTCAGCAAGTGGTCCGCCGACGATTCCCCCCGGGTTGGTCTCGAACTCGGGGAAGATCTGCGTGAGAATGAAGTAGGCGATGTCGTAGTTGGTCCAGTAGGCTGTGTGCGAAGTCAACGCCGAAAGATAGCTGACGCCGAGGTTTGATTCCCTGAGAATGTAATCAAGTCGATATTCCAATCCTAGAACAAGTAATAAACCATATGACCTAGAAGTCAGAACAAAAAATAAGAAAATTCTAGAAGTCACCAGTACTAGTAGTTTACAGCAGAGGAATATTTGAAGCGATTTATTGGGAGGGCTACATCAAAGCTGGTAACGTAAATAATGTATGTTCTATATTGTAGTTTCGTAGATGCGTTTTTCCCCTTCTGGTTATGGTAAGGCAACCATTAAAGTTCGGGGACTATTAATACTTTTATATTCTCTACCAACTCAACTATTCCGGTCCACATATTTTTGAGCACATTAAAGCTGAGTTGCGTCACACGTAGGGTTACCAGCGGTCAGCGATTTTTCCGGGGTTTTCAAGAAAAATGCCCGGGGACGAATTTTTTCGGGGAATAGTCAGGGATTTTAAAGAAAAAGTGGAGGATCCAAAAAAATGTTACATATGGTTTTCATTAAAAAAAAAATTTTTAGAGTTTATAAACAGAAACAGGAGTAACAATTTGAATCGCATATGGATGAAAATCTAGACTCGTTTTGCAGCCTACCTCTGTTTAAAATTTGTTTACGGGGTTTTTTAAATTGACGATTGCCTATTTATGCTTACGTAATTACTTTTAATTTTAATTTTGAATATTTCTGTGTTGTAAATTGCTATGTTTTTATTGTAAATACCTTCGGTATTGGATCGATTTATTTCTGTTGTTGGCATTTAATAAATATTCTATTCTTCTATTCTAAAAGACTATTTTATGACAAAAAAATTTCACAAGATAGAATGACAGTTTCCAAAACATAAATTACACTTGATAAAACGCTATTTACTCTCAGTCCGGGATTGAAATTTGGAAAACCTGATAGCCATATGCGTCACAGCAAAAAAATCACGGTAAGTTGACTGAGCCATCCAGTGCAAGTGTTAGGCGAACAACAGCAAATGATATATGCGATGCTACCTTTCGTACATATCATTCGTAAGATGAAAGTCGAGTCGATCATGTATCACTTGCACAGTATGTCTCATGCAACTTAACCTGATTTTTCGGCTGTGACGTATGGCTCATCTCAGAGTAGTTTTACTATAGCACAGCGGGCAATATTATCTTCATTATTACTAGTATAATGATTGCATTACAAAAGCGGCCCATGCACATTGATAATACTTTTTGATATCGCGATAATATTGAACGTCTACAGTGTGATTAATGGATCGAGGTATTGCGTTTTGATGGATTTTCAGCATTCTTAAATAAAAAAATAAATATTGACTTTCTTTGTTCTATTACTAAGCCAACCTAGCGGAGTTGGGGCTATACCGCCCTCTCTTACGCTCAACTAGGATGACTCGGGACCGCCTACTTTACATGCCCTCCGAAGCATGGCCAGAAAATGTAGCAAGTGTGGGACTCGAACCAACAACCTTTCGGGTGAAAGTCGGAGTCTGTACCACATTCTTGATATTGTAAATTGTATTGTAAATATTACTGAATATATACGGTATGGACTAATTGGATGTGTGACAATGTACGTATCTCAGCTCCAGGCACCAAATTCTCTAGTAAGGCAGCCATTCACTTCATATTTGATTTTGTTTTGTTTTAAGGAGACTATTATGTAGATAATTAGACCGGCCGCCATACCAAGTTGAATCCAGTCCAGCGGACCAGAGCAGGTGCACAGTGCCGGTAGGGAAATATGGTAGGACTTGTCCTGGTCACCTCCGAACTAGATCGTGTGACTTCACTGTGTTTCCCAAGTGGTTCGGAATCCACTATAATCAGGAGGTCCACTGTCCTATGGGCTGGCGTAGGACAGTCAAGTCGGGGTCGCTCCATGGGCCCAAATATGAGGCCTATGTCGTTATTAACCCGACGAACACTACTACTACTATCTATGTAGATACTTGACTTATCTATTATAAATTAAGTTATAATACGGTAGAGACTTATTATAACTTAATTTATAATAGATAAGTTAAGTATCTACATAATAGTCTCCTTAAAACAAAACAAACGTCAATGACAAAATTCACAAAATCAAATATGAAGTAAATCCGCCGGTGGAATGGCCACCTAACGTCCTGGACTACGAAACCATGGGCTCGCTTGACTCTAACAGTCCATTGTTATTACAATCGTTTACCACCCGGGTGAAGTGAGTTCGAGCCCCCGGTTTATTTTTCGCGCCGAAATTGGGAACTGCGAAGCGGGACGAAGGCTTGCTGATGATAATAGACTTATTAGTCGTGTACGGGCCACCTACACTGTTATTTATTTCGAAGTGGACTGCAACACTTTAGAAAATAACTTAGTATAAAAGTTTATCCCACAATAAAAAAACCGGTTAAGGCTTATTGAATATGGAAAGTAGGTAGTTTTTATTTTACATTAAAAAAGATTATTCGCATCCAAACAATTCAATGAATGTATCCGAATAACCTCTGCAGTCGCCTCTGTAGGTAATACCTGTGTTGAGTTACGACAGGTCACCGATCCCATGATCTGTAGAGTACGAACAAGCTACCACTATGTCATTGAAGTCCTTAAGTTACTACCTTAAGTTACTACAAACACTATGATGCCACTTTTTTTCCCGGTAAAGTTGCTGCGACACACACCTTGCAGAATTTATTTACACTGACCTGCTTGCATGCTATCCAGCATAGAATTGTCTGTCGATCTTCTAGGCCCCTTCATTAGTCCCCAGATGGTCCAACTGCGGTCTGAAAAAACGGTATGACTCATCTACGCACTTATCTACCGAAATCTCCAATTTCGTACTCTCTCTGTCAGTTGGAACGAGACAAAAAGAATACAGAAAGCAGCTTGCTCGTGCAGCTGTAGCAGTTGCAAAGCTTCTAGATGACAGAGAACAGACTTCAATGAAAGTGCAGAAAATTTATAATGGACCACGTCAGTAATACTGATAATATTTATGTTGCAAAGATTTGGCCTGCATACAATGTTAATAAAATTTAAATTAATGACTGTATTATAGTCTGAATTTTAAAACCTAAACAATCCGGGGGTTCCCTTATTCTAAACCATAGTAAACATAGAAAGCTCTCTCTGTCTTAGTTTGTTTCAGATGATACTTAAATGCATAAGGTTACCACAAGAGAAAAATACTTAGTCTCAAAAATTAATTAAAATATTTATGAAATTAATGACAAATTTCTCAGCATTAAACGTCGACATCGAAATTCAGTGTGTACCGGGCCTAAGTGTTTCATATTTATAAAAAAAACACCTCATCATTTCCAACTGGATACCCCAGCTAAGATCTTTATCATTTAATCATACTGACGTGGTCTATAGAATTTTTTAGGCATGCATTTCTATCTCGATTCATATCATTCACAAAGCAACTCTTGTAGAAACTGCAAGAGTGTAAAGTAGTAGGTGATTAAAAATTAAATATGTCACTTTTAAGTGAAAATGTTATTACAATTATGCTCCCATATTTTATGACATACGTTTAAAATGGCAAATGTAATTAAATACAGACGAGTAAGACAGTAACTAGTAAAAATATAGGAAGAGTATTAAATACAATTAAAAAAATATATATACATATAATAGAGATAATGACTTTGAGATTTGAGAAAAGTATAGCAGCAGTGTGAAGCATATTGCCTCCAGTTAAATCATCGGCAGAAAATTTGCCAAATTTTTAGAATCTTGCCCACACATCTGAGACGATTGTCTAGTCAGCATTATTTCAATTTCATTACTATTTTATTGATTTAGAACAGTACAAGAGCCTGTAACCCAGTATGTAGAACTTCTGCATGTGTTTATTTTTTGAGCATTGGGAAACATGGTGGGACATGATATCGCGCATAGGCAGTATACGTCCTGGTCACCTCCGATTTAATCGTGTGGCTTTACCATGTTCCCCAAGTGGTTCGGAATCCACTATAATCAGGAGGTCCACCCTATCAGTCAACTCCCCTTTCCCCGAGGTGAAAGAGTCTGCCCTTAAGGTGCCTCAAGTTAACAAACAGACTCACTCCCCCCGCCAGGCTGACAGGGTTGCTTAAAGCAGAAATGCTGAAAACAGTCGTTGGAAACAACGTTTTTTGTGCATTAGTGCAAAAGTGTAGTTCCCAGGAATTTCAAGTTATTAAAGTTATTTCATAATGCTGATTGGACATAATATTGTGTACACTGACTTTGAATGGGAATCTTTCCAAATTTTTGAAAAACAAAATGGAGCAAGAGCTGATTAATGCACTTCGCGTTGGCAAAAATGTTCTCTGAACACCTGAAATATATTAACTATGATAATACACAATTTTGTCAAGTGAACTATACCTAAACTATAAAATTCGAGGAAGTATAGTAAACATAAGTCCTATTTCTGGAGTAGTTCATCGTCTGCTTCTTCCTTTCAGATTAACATATTTTATAGATTAACAATAGTTTCTATAAGTATACGCATTGCATTTTATCAAAGTTAATATATGTCAGGAAGTCGTCAAGAGCGATTTTCCCAATAAAGGGAACATGGAACGAGAAATTAATTAATTATCTTTCACGCCATATTGTTTTATAAACATTTGTAAAGATTCCCCTTAAAACGCAAGTAATTTTGATGAAAATTAGCTTTTTTTTAAAACATTTCTTCAGTCTTCCTCATAGTATACCTTCTAAGCCCCTTGGTGCTAACTGCTATTGACCATTGAGAGGGGAAACACTTTAGCCCCCCCCCCTTCTTTTCTTGTTTCTCCTGTATTTAAGTTTAAGCATCTATCTACTAATACAATATGTTTGTTTTTAAGGTTAGCATGAAAAGAAGACTTTATAGTCTTATTGTTCGCCATTTGTTTTGTTTTTATTCAATAAAGTCGTTTTCAATTCAATTCAATACCTATAAAAATTTGGACTTGGCGGGATTCAAACCCACGAACTATGCCATGGCGAAATTGTGTGAGAACGTTAATAAGTAGCTATTAAGCTGCAGTTTTTTCAACAGTTGCTTGACTTGCAATAGCCAAAACGTATTAGTCGGAAAGCAATAAACAAGTTTTTTAAAAAATAAACTGGTATAATACCAGCGACAGACGATTATGCAGTGCCATACAGAAATGTGGCAGCAAATTTTTAGAAAAGTGCAAAATTATCTTACCAACTAGTGCCAGTAGACTTACTAGTTTCTCTTTAAGGTGTTGCTTTTAAATATATCAAAATTACCCGGCGCTCTCATTCTGAATTGGGCCAATGAAATTAAGAGAAATTAGTGCTTAAAGAGCCAAGTCAAAAAAAAGCTATGGAGACAAAGCCTGCGTGAAATTTATAAGCGGCATTTCCAGAAATTCTTACCTCGGCCACCGGGGCTCATGGGAGGATTCCCTGAGCTGCTCTCATCCTTCAGTCCAGGCTGGGAAGGTTGCCCGGGAAGCTGATCGGGCGCTAGGAATTCCAGAGGCATTTCTCCATAATGCGTGTGGAACGTCGAATTGTACGGCTGGATAACTAGTGGAGCTATTCGGTGGTATTCCTTAACCAGCAACGGCTCGATTCTAAAACCGAAATAAAACTAATGAAGAAACTCGCAAGCTGAAATACAAATAACCGGTCCGAGTTTACTCGAACATGCTTTCCAATTTATCAAAATTAGTAGATAGAGAAAATTAGTAATTTCATGGTAAATAATTTTCCTATGGTTAAATTTCCACCTGACGTCACTGGAGGTGAGGTGAATTCTAGATAGGTCAGACCAACACATTACCACACAGCAATACTGGCAGGGCACGCAATGCATTTGAGCGTGAATTTTCTATCATTTTTTCAAAAAATAATGTTTTGTGCAAAACCAAATATTTTTTTGGGAAAGCAACCTATCCGGTTTCGTTACACAATTTAACACCTAAAACACACCTGAATGTATAAATCATCGATAGAAAGGTTTCGCAGAAAAATGATTTTTTAGTCATTTTTCATGAAAATTTAGTTATTTTAATTTTTTTACCCCCAGAAGCAAACTATCAAGGGGCAAGAGACCCCCCGCATTTTATCAACACTAATAACAACTGCAATATATGTTTAAAAGAAATCGTTGGAGCCGTTTTTGGGAAATAATTTTTTTAGGCGTTTTTTTTGGAGTTTTTGAGAATAAAACCCCCCAAATAATAAAAAATGGTCCCGAGGTATGATTTTTGTGAACCTACATGCCGAATTTCAACAAAATCGGCCGAGTAGTTTGCCCGGAAATCGACGCACAGACAGACAGACATTTCGTAAAAACCACTTTCTTGGGTTCCTGGGACCTGAAAACGTGTAAATCCGTTGAAATCTCGGAATCGAAAATTTCGACCGTCACAAAGCTTTCCTTATACTAAGTATAAATTGGAAAGCAATAAGTTCAAACAAAACAGGAAAAGGTAGGCAGTGTATATTATGTAAGATCCGCTTAGGTGGTCTCACATGCCTGCATGGGGTAATGTAACGTAATGTAATGTAATGTAATTTAAAAGTTTTACAAAAATACAGTGAGTTACAATTTTACTGTATATCCAGCGTTACCGTTTTAGATGTAGCTCACACTAAGTATCTTATAAAGGACTTGAATCGTGTAGTTCACGAAGCTCAGAAAATCGCAGACTCGTCCTTGTGTACCGGGCCTTTCATCAATTCTTACATAACTCGATGGGAGTCAGCGTAATTTGTCAGAGCCTAAGGGGACAATTCCACCGGCGATTTTTACTTCATTTGTGATTTGAGATTTTCTATTTGTTTTGTTTTAAGGAGACTGAAATTTGAAAAAGTTTAAAAGGGAGACACATGACGTTACCTTCTCTCTTCGATTAATGGACTGTAAAATGAGCATGCGCGATTCTTCATAATCTTCTGCTATCTGAATCAATTCAAACTCCGAAGTTTATTACATAATATTTTGTACACCGCCCACCATTTTCCTGCACGTAGAGGCGGGAAAATAACCCAATAAGTAAATATCTGTTGACGCGGTATAGTCTCTACGCGTCTAGCTCTGTAGGCAGAGCAACCAACCTATGCACTGCCCGAGTATATAGTCCACCCGATGTCTTAACGACGCAAACGCGCACGACACTGTCGCGACCACTTATCAGTTCGATCACTCATCCTATTGGATAGGACAAGCAAGAAGTAGAAAGATCAGTTATATACACTAACTGTCCGATCTTCGGCGCTGATGTGAGTTGAGTCCAACGGCCTCGCTGGATTTGAGTGTTTAAATATTCTGATGACCAACGACGCCAAAATGTCTTCGTCAGCAATTGAACCCTCTCCCACTGTTGACTAATAGATGAAGTAGCCACTCCTTCGGCTTCAGGCGGGGCGATCAGCGGCCTCCCAATGAGCAAGTGTCCCGCTGTCAGCACATCAACATTGTCTATGGGGGATGCGGCGTTAAAAGCTAACGGACGACTGTTCAACACTGCTTCTACACGTGTGAGAAACGTAGTAAAAGCTTCGAACGTCAAGATTTGATTAAGTAGCTGCCGATAGATAAGCCTCTTTGCAGATTTGACTCCGGATTCCGCCAACCCATTAAAATGTGGAGCCAAAGGCGCCGGAGTAAAATGCCAATGAACGGACAATGCTCCTGCAACCGTGTGTATTTCCTGTTGGTTTTGCCGCAAAAAATCCGAACACTCTCGTAAATATCGATCAGCACCCACGTAATTTTTCCCGTGATCGGAATACACGTCCGTAGGCAACCCTCTTCGAGATACGAATCTCTGAAACGCAGCTAGAAACGCAGGCGTTGTTAGTTCACTAACGGCTTCAATGTGAACAGCCTTGGAACTTAAGCACACGAAAATGCACATGTAGCTTTTCATCTTGACACTTCTCCGGAGCGTATTGCATCGAGTATCGAACCATCCAGCGAAATCAGTTGAGACTGCTTGAAACGGATGCGATTCTGACACCCTATCTGGGGGCAGATCTGCCATGAACGGATTGATTGGCCGAGAATCAAACCTATGGCAATTAATACAGCGATAAATGCGCTGCCTAATTAGAGAATGAGCACTCAGGATCCAAAATTTCCTCTGTATGAAGCTCTGAGTAGTGCGAGGTCCAGCATGAAGCAATAAACGGTGATAATAATCACAAATTAATCTTGATAAATGACACTGCTTAGTAAGCACTAAAGGATGCTTCACGGCTCGGGGAACCTTCGCGTGGCGTAAGCGCCCACCTACTCGTATAAGTCCTTCATCTTCAAAGGGTGAAAGCTTTAACAAGCGCTTGGCTTTGACATTAAGCTTGTCGGCTTTTTGGAACACCTTAACACAATGTTTTAATGAATGTTCTAACTCGCTGCATGTTAGCGGGCCATATTTACGTCCTTTCTTACGACTCGTCCCAAAACGTAGTACATACGCAAAAACGCGAAGCAAGCGCGGAAAGGATGAGAACTTTTCCATACAGTTGGCGATTGAACTCTCTTCTTCGGTGGACTGAACCGCGAGAGTTACTTTTTTCAGTTCTGGTATTTCCACTATATTCGCCATGGGTATTGCAGGCCACGAACTCTTCGGGTGACAAAGGTACGGTGGTCCCGCCCACCATAGGGGATGGTGAATGAGCTGTTGTGGAACAAGCCCTCTGGAACATGGATCAGCAGCATTCAGTTCCGAACACACATGTCTATACTCAGCAGAATATTTTCTAGAAATGTTCTGTATGTATACACATCGATTAGCAACGAAAACGTTTAGCGCACTTGGTACAGTTTTTATCCAGGCCAAGACAACTTGACTGTCTGTAAACAGCACTGGAGGGTTACTGGAGAACGCCGGCATGGCTTGAAGAACATGGTCCAGTAGCTGACACAGCAAATGCAGTCCCAGCAATTCTATACGTGGTATACTCTGAACGTTCTTCAATGGTGCTAACCTTGATTTTGACATCAAAAGATGACTCGTTGTTTGGTTACCCCGAGCTACTATAGCATAAATACATGCAGCATAGCCGTAACTAGATCCATCACAATAACCAGCTATAGATAAATTTGCATCGCTGACGTGCAAGCATCTGGGAATCTTGATCTGCGCCAGGCACTGAATTGAATCGAGAAATGCGTTCCACTTCTGCTGCATATCTGGTCCTAGTTCCTCGTCCCAGTCCAGGTTTTGAACCCAGAGCTACTGAATAATGCGCTTGGCGTAAAACACACAAGGTCCGAGAAACCCCAAAGGATCAAATATTCGGGCAAGATAACCTAGAATCGTACGTTTAGTAGCCTTTTCGACAAAGTTTTGAACTTTGAAACAAAATGAATCGGATTGTGGTACCCATAGGAGTCCGAGAATCTTGAATACCGGATCTCCTGAGTCAAAGCATAGCGGTTTCTCACGGTCAGCTGCTGACACGTCCGCTATTACCTCTGCATGGCTCGACGCCCACTTCCGGAGCTCGAAGCTCCCTCTGGCAAGCAGATTGATGAGCTGACTTCGCAGCTCTTTGGCCTGAGCGATGCTTGTAGCTCCACTGATTACGTCATCCATGAGAGTTTGCTCTTTCAGCGCCGCGGCTGCCAGCGGGAAATCCTTACCGTCTGTGTCGGCGAGATCCACCAGGCATGCCTGAGCTAGAAAACTACTGCTCTTGATTTCATACACGACCCTCATGTGTACCATCTCTTGGAGTGGCTCGTCGCGACGTTTTCTGTATAACGTATGCACGTGCTGGCATTCATCCTTTTCATACAGTATCTGTCTGTATAGCATTTTGCAATCGGCTATTAGCGCCACTTCTGGCACTCGAAAGTTCAGCAGAATTGCGGTGAGTGGAGGCTGCATCTTTGGTCCGGCCATAATAATATCGTTGAGACATAAATTAGTGGTACCTTTGTGAGACGCATTGAAAACCACCCTCACTTTCATTGTTGACGAGGTGTCTTTCAGGACGCAGAGTTGTGGTAACAAGTAATCAGCAGGATGCTCATCACTATTCATCGGCCTCAAATGTTCAAGAGAACAATACTCATTCATGAATGCATGATAGGCCGTATGTAGCGTAGGGTTACGTACTAATCTCTTTTCCAGATTGTAATAGTTGTGGATAGTTGACGTACGATTGAACAAAGAAGCTTTGTCATGGCCTGGCTTAAGAAGCATTGGCACAGTGTAACGTCCAGTTACCGCGTCTCTAGACTTTCTACTTTGAAAAGTATGTAGACACAGTTGTTCCTCGGGACTAAGAGGACTAGGATGCTCATAGATTTCCTCTACTTCGAAGAACCTAGATAAGGCGTCTTCGACTGTTGGGTTTTGAACCAGCAGCGAAACCTGAGTATGAGAGGATTGCGTGGCAACACTCGCTGGGACTGTTCCCAAAATAATCCAGCCTAACTTGGTTTTGCACGCCATGGGAGTGCCTTGCATATGGTTAGGCTGTGTGAAGTCGAGCAGCTCAGAGTAGGCTTGCACTCCGAGTAAAAAATCAATCGGCCCTTTCTTGTAGAAAGTAGAATCAGCCAATTGTATTTCTCTAAACTTTTCGGCTACTTCCGCTGAAATTTGTATAGAAGGCAGCTCGCTGCACACTTTCTGGAGTATGGAAGCTGTACATCTATATTTCACGTCGTAATCTACTGTAGATCGTAGCGTGACATCGGTTTGACCTAGCGTGACTGTACTTACATCACCGACGCCAGTCGGACCGTGAAGATCTGGCCTACGTTTCAGACCAAGCTTTTGGCAAAGCTCCAGGCTAATCAGATTGCATTCTGATGCGGGATCGAGAATACCTCTGGCAACGTGATACTTCCCGAAAATGTCTCGCAGCTGGGCGGTCACCGTCCCGAGAAGCACATACTTGCTAGTCTTTGCGTCGGAGCAAGCCATCACCTTCGCACCATCCTCTGTCGCAGAACTCTTGGAGACTGCGTCATGGATCCAAGTATGATGGAAACCCGAACATTGTCTACATCTGTAACTAGACCCGCAATTCTGTCCGGAATCAGAATTTGCATGACATTGTAAACAATTAATACAAGCTTTCGCAGCTCGAATCGCTTTTAACTTATCTTGTGGGGATAAATCTCTGAATGCAGAACAAGCGTAAATTGAATGCCGTTGGTGGCAGTAAACACAACTGTTTTTACAAGAAGCCTTTGTTACGAAAGTATGTTTCGGTTTTACCTCTTTCTCCTTATTAGGAGTTGTAGTGGTCGGAATGTCTGTCTTAATCTCTTCTATTCGCGCAAGCCTCTGCAAATGTAGTATTAACTCCTTTAAAGTAGGCAAGCTAGAGCCGTTGAACTCCATTTCGAAAGATTTTCGCCATGCTGGGTGGCAATTATGATAAATCATTTCGAACATTAAATAGTCTCCAAGGTCATTAGCCTTTAAATTATTAAGCCCTGCAGCTCCTGCGCGAACTAGCTCCAAAAACTTTACTACATCTTTGTTGACAGCTGCTGCCTGTTTATTGATGAGATTGACATAGTAATTGCCAAGCCTACGGCTATTAGCGTATCGGTCACATAGCGCTTGGTATGCTAACTTGTAATTAGCACTGCTGATTTCGTACTCAAAGATTAATGCCAGCGGCTCTTTTCTAACCAACGATTTTAAGTATGTGAATTTCTCGATGTCTGACTTGTGACTTGACTTGTGTATTATCTCGTTGTAAAGTTCAATAAATTCATTGAATTGCTCTACTTTCCCATCGAAAATTTCTATATTCACCTTCTGTATGTTTGTTGGTGCCTGAATTTGCAAGTTTGACTTACCGCTGTCGAGTGTCTTGTAACATTTTTGACCAATGTTGTCAATTTGGTCCAGTCTTCTTAAAGCACTTTGCACTTTGAATTTGTTAAAACTTGAACTTTTCGTGTCGTCGCATATGTCCGTTAGCTCATCAAAAAGTGAATCTTTCTGGGCAACCAATGATTGAAACACATCCGTGTCTGCCATTGTAATTTATTGTAATTGTAATTAACATACGGCTCGATTGGACCATGAAATTTGAAAAAGTTTAAAAGGGAGACACATGACGTTACCTTCTCTCTTCGATTAATGGACTGTAAAATGAGCATGCGCGATTCTTCATAATCTTCTGCTATCTGAATGGCGCGCAATTCAAACTCCGAAGTTTATTACATAATATTTTGTACAGAGACTATTATGTAGATAATTAACTTATCTATTATAAATTAAGTTATAATATGGTGGAGACTTATTAATGATGTCTGCTAACATATTATAACTTAATTTATAATAGATAAGTTAAGTATCCACATAATAGTCTCCTTAAAGAAAAACAAACAAAAAATCTCAAACCACAAATGAAGTAAATTCGCCGGTGGAATTGCCGCCTATGCAAAAAGTGATTGTAGTAGGTACAAAGCACCATAGAGCGCGATCATAAGTGTACCTTGAGTTCTATGTAGGAGAGATGGGACATTCGCTTTCCGCCAAAAATTTATTTTTAGGGCTACCCACCACTTCTATCACAAGCCATTGAAACCTCTGGACATGTGGCAGTTAATTGCTAGAAAAACCAGGAAGTGACAGTGGCAGGCGATTTTAACGCCAAGTCTCCAGAATGGGGCAATATATTGGTGCTTGATACTGCAAAATGTCGTATGTCCAAAAATGCGACTTACAACGACCAAAAAAAATGAATACACCTAGTAGCAAATTACACTTGTCAACAGCCAATAGGAAGGAAGCAATAAATAAATAAGACAAAAATGTAGGCTAATTTTTTTTTTTTTCCGAAAATTAAGCTTTTTTCACATGCGACAATCACTGTGATAAGTTAGCCGATTTTTTCGTGTAAAAAAAGTGGCCCCAGGTTATAAAAAATATTTTTAGCGCGCTCGAATGTCCTATCTCTACTATGTAGAACTCTAATCTAACAAGACCAACCTGTAGGCCACGGGATCCGTGGGGTGGAACACATTATAGAGGCGGTGGCAAAGTCGTGGCGGAAGAATTGCGTTTTTCTTGCCAGGAATTTGCGAATCCTTCCAACGTAGAGCAAGAAACACGGCTAGCGGCGAGCCCAAGCAGAAAAAATTCTGTATCTGTAGTTAAGAGTTAGTAAATGGTTAGTGTGTTAAAAGAATGTAAGCATCCTAATTATTAGAATGGAAAAGTTAGTCTCAAGTTACCCGTGTTAATTTCCCGATTAAAATATTTTGGAAGAGGTTAAAGCTTATTGTTGAACTCACATGCAGTGTCATACGCTTGGTTTTTATTCAAACGAAATACGGAATTACGTGAACAAATTTAAGACAGAGATTTCAATATTTGTTACATATTCATTTAAAACAAAACTAATTTATTTCCCAGAGCCGTATACTTATGAGTGGTACTTAAGCATAAACATGAAGTTAGGCGGACTACCCAACTACTACTATTCAAATATAAAGCTTATATTTATACTTTTCGTGTTTTTTTAGAGCAATAATTTTTCCGTCAATAAAATTTTAAAATGTAACTGTAACTACGAAAGTTTGTATTATTTCAGTTGTGGAATGAGGGAATACTTAATTTAGTAAATATGGCTAAGCCACTAATTTATTCAAAAATTTTGACATCTCTGCTTTAATGAGCTGTTATCTAGATTCTAAAGCCAGTAAAGTGAGGTTGAAGGCAAAATTTGAAGTCGTTAAATAAAGCAAACTTTTGTAACTTGCCTGAAACAACAGTCCTTGCTGGGAATTTTGAACAAGAGAGCCGGGCTTGAGTCCCATAATGATGTCGTAGAGAATCACGCAACCCAAACTATGGGCAATCACACTGATTTTTCCGCCCTTGTTCATGAAGTAGGGATTCCGTGCGCTAAACATTGAATACAGCCGGTTAAGTTCTTCACGTAGTCCGCGCTGAACCTAGAAAACATAAAACGAAATGCCAACTACTTGTACAATAGATATATAGTCTTTAAACAAATTCCCCACAACAACTAACGGGGAATTAACGTACAAACACTCGGTGTCATGACGGTCTACCTTGGGCGGCGTTTCCATTGACCTCGTTTTGCAGAATGCACATGACGTTGACGTGGTAATAGACATCATAATAAGTCTTTAATGTCTGCTACCACGTCAACGTCATGTCCATTCTGCAAAACGAGGTCAATGGGGATCTTTTCGAAGCCAATGACAAGGCCATACAGGTCGCTACGTTTATGAGCAACACGTTAAGTAAGTAAATCAAACGCATTAAGAACTAACCTCTCCTCCGTAGAGCGGGCTGGTGTAGTACATAATGTCCATAGCTGACGCGTTGAGCATTTGCCGAAGGGACTGGAGGGTGTTGGGCGTGATGGCGTCCACGAGCTCGCCGTCCAGCTGCAGATTGGACCGCCACTCCACTGGGAAGAACTCGGCACGGTGGTGCGGAAAGTTCACGAAATATTTCTGTTTTAGCCAGGAGACACAGTCCCGCAAGCTGCAACAGGGAAAACATCAACAATTACGCTTTCTTTCCCCTGATTTTTTTAGAAAAATTAAGATAATTAATTCGTATTTTTAATTATTATTTGTAATAACTGTTTTTTTTTTAATATTCTACATACATGGGAAACTACATGGGATCCTACATAAATAGATTTCACAATTATAAAATTAAACTAACAAAATAATTAGCGAGCAACACAAATTTCATATCGTCCCCTACACCTTTCTACTAGTACTATACCTGGAAGTATTCCTGATAATGCGACCTGTATCCATTTTCTGGCCAATCCCGTGAATAACGAAAACAAGATGATTAATTTCACAGTCGGGTCGGTCGTCTAAAGTAGCCTCCGTCTTATAGCCTCGAAACAATCGATATCCCGTAGCTAAAATGAAGATTAAAATTTTAAATGACAAAGGAATGTCCACTTGCGCGTCGTTCCGGGTAATATAATTAATTTAAAGGGCTTTTCATGGAGCCAGGCGGCCTACTTATAGTGGTCCCTAGGTCCCTTATCCAATGCCAACTACCCCATGGATTTCGGACAATATTTGTATTGTTTCCGTATGAATTTTTGGCCATTGGCAAACTGGTATACGTTCTCGATGTCAACCTACACCAGCTACAAGCAATAATGGACAATCTAAGACAAGCTTACCATTAACGCAATGAAACAGGCGAAGGCATGACTTAAAGAAGTACAGATACAAGTCGTCCGTCTGGGTAGACAATGCGAAATATATGAGTAAGAAACAAGGAACGGAGAAATTGAGAAACTAAAATTTCTCTTCGGTTAAAAATGCACACATTGCAAAGATGTAAATATAATAAAATTACTTAGACCCTATATACTGAGCTTCAGAAGCCACATGAAAAGGTGATAACCATGGTGCCCAGAGTAAAGAACTCTTAAGCCCCATCGTGGTTGGCACCATGGAAGAGGATAGTGGTGATATCAATTTGAAATTAATGATTTACTAGAGGATTCTACTTATAGTTGCTAAAATTGCTAAAAAAAACAATTACATTTGTGAAATCCCAATCGGCTGGTGACACTTCTCACAATTTTGGAAGGTTTGTTTTCACTGTAGAGGTAGACTTGGCCCGGCGAAAACCATTCCACAATAAACTCAGCAAATGTTTCCGTGTGGACCGGCGTTCCTTTAGCTTCATTGTCCACGTATTCCGTCTGTTTCCTACCTAAAAACAGATAAGACCATTTTATCAATCCCTAATATTAATTGTATCCTACCTAAAAACAGATGAAACCATTTTATCGATCCCTAATATTAATTGTATCACTTAGCCATTTGCATAGCTTCATATTGCAAATCTTCCTTGCAATGGCAGGAATTTGAATTATGTGCGCCCTGAGTTGCTAATATCTGTGGTCTCAGTGAAGAGCTGGGATTGCAAGGAGCCTACCAGAACGTGCTCGCATCTGATAGGAACTGCAGGTGTGTGTTTATTGAATAGCTACGATACAGTGATGAATGATCCCAATAATAAACCTATGCCTGCCGAAATAATAAACTCGAAAGGTTTTTTTAAATTAATCGGATACAAACAATTTAATGAATGTATCCGATTTTCCTTTTTCAGTCGCCTAACTAAGTAACTTAATGTATGTGTCTCTGTTCCCATGGTGTGTAGAGACTCGCACAACTACAAGCAAGCTACTACCTTGCCACCATAGACACAATAACAATAAATTACCGTTAAAAGTTCTTAAATTATTTATATATTTTTACCACACATAATGTCTCGACTTCATTTGCTTTCATGCTTCATAAGACACATTAAATAAACCTATTGAAAACCTAATAAGTGTAAATGGCATAAAAACACACTGTTTGCAAAGGCCACCAGAAAGGTCATAGTCGTAAGTCGTAATTTAACTACGAAGAGTCACGAATTTCATTATTAACATACCTTTGAACATTGACAGATGCTTCGCTTCCAAGGTGTTACTTTGTTCAAGTTCCAAGGGCTGCCAGCTCCCTTCGTAAAACCATGTACCTCTGGTTATTTGACATTCCTCTCCTATAATGGAAGGATAACCTTCATTATGCCGGCATATTTATTTTGAAAGTTCATTAATCACCAGGTTCTTATAGGCAAAATTTGTTTCAGCGAGAAGGTTAAGTAGATTCACTTTTTCAGTAATATTGATCAATTCTTTGCTTTTGTGCAAAGCTCTTTTTTGGGGGCTTTTTGGTAGACTACAATCAACAAGTCCAATTGCTTGATTTGGCTCTGATCCTTATGAGGAAGCTGACCGTTCGAATTCGCCACCCCTGCCTCAATTATCCCAAAAAAGATTGGTTTATATTTTTTATTTAATACGTGTTCGAACCCGGGATGTCGAAAAACGTATACCAAGTCGTCGCACCTCAAAGCGCATCTTAGGACCCACACTGGGGAGAAGCCTTATCAGTGTGGCTGGAAGGGCTGCAGCTGGAAGTTCGCGAGGTCCGATGTAATTTGCTCAAGTTATAACGATTTGGTGTCGTCATTACATAGTAGACTATCTCGATCAATTGACGAGACAAAATTATAACTTAAGTATTACATTATAAAAAAAAACATAAACCAACCTATTTTGGAGTGGTTGGTTGGCCAATGTCACCCACTTGCTATCTGATTATAATTAGTGTACATTTTTAGAAGGAAAATGAGGTCAATGCACTACTTTCCATTTTAACTTACCTGGCCAGTAAATAGAAGCACATTTCCAGGTATCAAAGTTGACGTCATAGAGGCCCCCTCTAACAACTATTTTATGCTGCGGATGATCATTGTAGCCGTAGCCAGCCTGCTGGCCCTGCTGTTGCCTACTTGGAAAACGGATAGAACCAAACTGACCAGTCATGCTACTCATTCCTCGGCTCCCAGAAGGGTCTGAATGAGAATCTGTAACACAAATGATGTATTTAAAATGTATCATACGGATGCTAGACAATGTTTTTCAACTACAGACAGGCCCTTGCCTCACATAACCCAATATTCATAAAAATTTTGCAACATGTACCTCTGTCTCTATTATTGTATAATTATAATAGGCTTATAAATGGGGACACTTGACACTACAAGGGTAAGCAAGATCCCTGTTGCCACAGAAAAGGGCTCTTTGAATAGTTGCAACCAGCTCACATCTCATCCATTGCAGACCCATATCTAAGGCCGCTGGAGTCCCAACTGTGCATGACTGATGCACCTATAATAGCCTCATTTCAGTAAAGGTGGGTCTACCAAGTAGGAGCATTGTACACTCCTTCATTATACGTTTTGCAGGAGGTTTTGATGTACCTACGTGTCACCTGAACTTGTCTAGAGCTTCTTTCTCGATACTTGCTCCCGAGTACAACAAGTTGTCATTAACAGTCTTGCTGCAGAGCATATACATAGGGGGCAAGCATATTGACACCTCTCTACAGACTGGTTGAATTCGACCCCAGGCATTAGACGATGTGAGTGCCCTCACCTCCTATTGTACAGCGCCCTTTCGGGTGGCTGTTTTTGTTACTCGCTACTTCATTGCGGTTTATGACACGATCGATCCTTAATGGTTGCATTTGTATGTTTTGTTTAGTCACTCAAACGCGAACTGTAGTACCGTACCCACATAATGTAAGCAGTAAACATAAGGTCTCAGATTTCTCTGCGGTGTCCTCTTCTGTTATTCCAACGTTAAAAACTAACCAATGAAATCTAATCTTACCTTGAAAGGCACTGTAACTTGAGTATTTGGATCCGTAATCATTTTTATTAAAGAACATTTCTCGGTATCTCATTTCAGTTCTGTATGAATCATATCCACTAAATTCTAGCCATCTCTTTTCCCCATCACTCTTGTAAAACCATCGCACTTCCTCTGGTGTTAGCTCGGCAACAACAGTGTCAATATTTTTGTGTTCCGGGGCATGGTAATCCCACTGCCCACTCATCATATCCCCCTGTGAATCGTACGTTTGTGAACTTGGGCCACACACACTATCTCCATACTCATTTTGCACAGAGACTCTGCCGAACTGCTGAGTAAGATAATCTTCGCTACCCATACCCCGACTGGGTGTACTTGAATAACTCATTTTGAACAATATATGAAAGGATTTCAACCTAAAACACACAAAAGATTATGTACTTTTAACACCCCCATCTTTATTTATAAAATTTTAGTAGGACGCCATTTTGTCGTCTGCTTATGACGTAAGTTGTTAGCAACATTTTATGATAACTATTTTTGATACTTAGCCTGTGAAAATAAAGTACATAGGTATTGTTGATATTTAAAGTATCGAAAGGCCCAAAATAATAATAATAAATATGGCTCTTCTCTTCGTTTTTTCACCCCTTGTATTTTGAAAATATTATCATGATAAATTTTATTACTAGGTTTGTGGTTTAGTCAAAAATATTTTGAAACTATTACTAACGATGTGGCCATTAATAATTACATTCGTTCGATCGTACGCAGCTATGATTACTCTGCCTGTAGCAGCTATAATTGGAGTTATTGGTTACAACATCGAAGATATATTGTCAGGTAAAGTAACATTATCATTGCGTTTTTATTTATACAATATATATTTTTTTTTTTTTTTTGGTCTTACCAAACCGTCCTCCGGGTGAAAAAATGGAACCCTTAGATTTTGACAATTGTAAACAATACCAACGACAGGGTACATTGCTTTAGGCTATTTTTTAGTGTTACATTTACTTATTGTTATCGTGTCTTAGGTTTTAGAACGCCTATTGTTTCATGTTAATGACTCAATACTGAAATATTCTATTCGTTGTCAATCTCCAGTCAAACCTCTAGCTAGCTCTAGGGTGGGGAGCTGGATAACGGATATCTACCCTACCCGCCTCCCATGCGGCAATGACTCATGGCATTGCACTAATGTAGTTTTTTGTGAGCAACTGTGAACAGTTAGATGATTTTCTTTCTGTAAAAGTCAGGTACTTACCCTACCCGTTGAAATAAGTGTTTCTTGTTGATTCTTCTCTTGTGGGTATTGGGGAATGGAAATCTAAAAATAAATTTACTGTTGTAGTAGTAGCGTGTGCAGAAATAGCACGAATGTTAATAAAAACATCCATCCACTTCCACTATCAAGTCATCCACTTCTCGAATATTCCACTTCGCACATCCTCTTGTAACTGTTTTTGCTTTCCAATTTTTTAAAAATTTCAACACGGATGAAGCCGATTTGATATCCCTTCAAATAGAATTATATTTGGATAGACCGTCTTGGATTATGCTCTTCCTTAACTCCGACCTCTGTAGCACCAACACACCATCGCCAATATTTCTAGTAGAATAAGTGTGAATTTCACAAAATGTAGTTATTCTTGAGCGTGAAGGCATATGCAGTATATTGCGGGCTCAAGTTCCGTCAATTTATTTCTTGATTCTCTACTATCAAATGTATTCAGGCTTAATTGTTGTAGACCATACAAATGATAAAATTCACTTATTTCACAGATAAGCATACGCCTACGATTGAAAGCATTAAAGATCAGCGCGTAAAGCGTCTACTGAGTGAATCTAAAGAAGTAGGATCAATTAGAGATAAAGACTTTGTCCCAAAGACGATTTTTGAAAAGTATCCGTAATCAATTTTAATGAATGGTCTTTCTTCCGTTGTGGCTGCAATCCTATCCGACAATGTAACTGTGGTAAGTTTTTTTTGGATTAAGGTTTAGTTTAGAAACATATCGCAAAATTTCGTATTGGGCACTTGGCTGTTTATCAATATAGTAGGCTACAGTAAAAAACCTGTATTTGAACTAACAAATCAAATGAAATCATTCTTATTGGAGTGGTCTAGGCTCTAGAGAGATCTGGACCCTCTACGGGTTGTCGTGTCTCGTAGTTTTTTTTAGCCTTCTGATTTTTCTAATCACTTACATCATATTTCTATAGTATAACCAAAGAACGTCTAATATAATACATCTGAAGAACCATTGGCGCTGGTGTCGCATGGACAATTTTTGAAAACCCAACTATCCGCCATATTTAGGTCTTCGCAGCAGGGGGTATTATGTACTTTATTTAAAAATTAAGAGACAATTCCTTTTTGTTGCCCTTATTATTGCCTATAATATAATTTTGCATTTGTTACATTTGAAATTTCATAGGGTACAGTTACTGTTTTGGATGATTTGAACTTATTTGATGCTATTGATTCTTTTTAATCCACATAATTATCAGCAATTTTTGGAAAACATATTTATCATAATAGTAAAGTTAGACAGCCTAAATATTTAATAAAGACAATTTTTTATTTAGTTTTAAAAATCTTGGGTTAGGTACCTGTTCTGTAGTTTACCCATTATATTATTCTGTTATATCCATTAATTATTGTACAGGATTAAATAATATAGTAATAAATTAATAATTCGGTAAATCGTTCATCCATCTTTATTTATTGTTTACGACCATACAACTCCAACTAATGGTTTTCCGGAATACGTGGTTCTAGAAAACCACAGACACCACATTCCTCCCCCTTGTAGAAAAAAAAATAATTGCAAACCTCCTAGGCATAGTAATAGACAAAGGACAGGGGAGCTCTGCGGGTGCCACAGTACACTAGCAACATACCATAAGAGAAGAAAAAAAAATCACTGCACTCGACAGGCCATGCACTCGTAACGCGCACTTTCATATATTCAAGCGCTGTGGAGCTCGGCGATTTCTGACAGGACGACGAGCCGCCACTGTTTCTGCAGCAGGCGAAGGTGCCTCCATCTGCATATTAGCCATCGAAGTTCGCCTTGGAGTGAGCGATTGCCTAGATGTACTCTGCTGCTCGCCAGAAGTAGAGCTTATAATAATGGAATCTCTCTGAGGAGTGAGCGGTGCTTGAATTACTGTAGTCAGCTGCTCGCCCGAAGTAGTATCCATAATACTTGAATCTCGCTGAGGAGTGGGCGGTGCTTGAATTGGAGTAGGACCAGGATTCGCGATAGGCTGCTTGTATGCTCTTTCTTCACGGAGAGGGATGTCCTGTCCCACCGGACGTATTTGACCTCCGTGTCGACGCCACAGCTCGTTTCCCACCTGCACCGTGTATTGTAATGCCCCATCCTTGCTGATGATGGTCCCAAAGACCCAACGCCGTAACGGCGTAGTGTAGTTACGTACCGCCACTTTTTCTCCAGGCTGGAAAACAGGATCTTGGAAAAGGGTGTCTCTCTGCTCTGAGATGGCCCGACCAATATTCGGGCGTAAGATAGTAAGAGGTGACGATATCTCTCGCCCCAAAAATAAACTTGCAGGACTGTGCCCTGTAAGCACGTGAGGAGCTCTGCGATATGCAAATAAAAATTCTTGTAAGTTGTCGTATAAATTGTTCTGATTCTGGAGACAGCGTAAAGCTTGTTTCATACTTCCAACATAACGTTCAGCCTGTCCATTGCTTGCTGGATAGTGTGGGGGCGACGTAAGATGCCGAATACCAAGTTTACGTAAAAATGCTTGGAACTCCGTTCCCACAAACGTCGACTGATTGTCCGAAACTAAGCAAATCGGGTGACCATATCGAGCAAACAATGTTCTTAAAACAGTAGTAGTAGTATTAGCTGTCATTGAAGACATCGGAAAAATCTCAGGCCATTTAGAATAAGAATCAACCACTATTAAAAAAATTTTGCCTGCATACGAAGCAAAATCTATATGTATTCTCTCCCACGGTTTTGCGGGGTACTCCCAGTAGTGCACCTTGGGGGTTTTTTGCTGCGTTTTGTATTCAGCGCAGTTGACACAATTGCGACACAAATTCTCTATGTCTTGGTCAATATTTTTCCAATACACGTATGAACGTGCTAACGCTTTCATTTTAACTACTCCCATATGACCCAAATGCAGTTCATGGAGTATTGTGCGTTGTAATTTTGCTGGTATAACCGCACGAATGCCTAGCAATATGCATCCTGCATGCAATGAATATTTGCCATCGTGAAATGACTCACCAGCACGTAGTTTTTCAAGAATAGGCATCAAGTCTGGATCTTCTCTGGTGGCCTTCGCCAGATCCACAGGCTTGATTGGCACAACCTGTAAATGATGGGTTTGGAATTCTTCAACATCATCCAGGTCAAACAAGGTCTCCGATGTAACAGGTAGGCGTGAAAGCATATCTGCATTGCCGTTATCATCACTCTTTCTGTATTTCACGTCGAACTGAAATTGTTGCAAGTACAGCGCGTAGTGTAGAAGTCGTGTAGCAGTAATAACTGGTAACTTCGCCTTAGGCCCAAAAATATGACACAAAGGCTTGTGATCTGAAACTAGACAGAATCGACGTCCCAACAGGTAACGGTAAAACTTGGAAACGCCCCATTTAATCGCCAGTGCTTCCTTACAGAGTTGGGCGTAGTTGCGTTCGCTGGGTGAAAGTATGCGAGAAGCAAACGCTATAGGCCTCTCTGAGCCATCACTGAAACGATGAGCGATCACCGCCCCAATTCCGACCGGGCTAGCATCCACAGACAAAATTACTGGAAGGTCCGGCCTGTAGTGCACAAGAACCTTCTCTGAAACTATCTCCTTTTGTAAAGCTTTCAAGCTTTGGTCGCACTGTTTAGTCCATGTGAATTTTGTATCGTGCTTTGTTAACTCGTATAAAGGCTTGGCTATCGTAGCTAAATTTGGTATAAAACGTGCATAAAAAGTTACCATTCCCATGAATGATTTTACCTCTTTGGCATTTTGAGGTTTTGGAGCATTAAGTATAGCCTGTATTTTTTCATCAGTCTTATGCAGGCCGTCCTTTGACATTTTGTAACCCAGGTATTGGACGGAAGATTTCAGGAATTCACATTTACTGTAATTTAGTCGCTGTCCATTTTCTTTCAATCTAGAAAACACTAATGCAAGGCGACTAAGTAGCTGTTCAGCTGTATCTCCTTGAACCAACATATCGTCATAAAATACGTAAATTCCTTCGATGTCTCGTAGAACACCTTCAATATAACGTTGCCAAATGGCTGGCGCCGCATTGACCCCAAACATCAGACGTGTCGGTTGATAAAGTCCCTTGTGTGTATTTAAGGTTAGAATCTTACCGGTGTCTGGTGTAACAGGTAGCGACAAGTAAGCAGTACGACAGTCCAGTTTGGCAAAATATTTACCATGCCCCAAAGTAGACATCAAATCTTCAATATCTGGCATTGGATGTTGAGGAACCTCAATGAGCTGATTGCATGTAACGCTGTAGTCAGCACAAAGACGTATGGACCCGTCTCCCTTAAGTACAGGAACCACTGGAGTCGCAAAGTCCGACCTTTCGACAGGGCGTAAAATTCCTTCTGCAACTAAACGGTCAATCTCGGCCGAAATTTTTGGCTTCAAAGCAAATGGTACTGGTCGCGCCTTTAAGTACTTAGGACTAGCGCCAGTTTTTAACTGTAATTCAGCACAAAAATTCTTTGCGATACCTGTGCCACTGCTAAAAATTTCCTTGTTCTCCGCTAACAATTTCTGTAGCTTCGCTTCGGCAGACGGCGTAATTGTAGCGGTTGCATGAAAAACAGGTGAAATTTGCAGACTTTGACACCACTCACGTCCCATGAGTGGAGGCAGGTTACCTGGCACTACAAAAAGTCGCAAGTTAGCCGTCGAGGCTTTATAAGTCACAGGCACTGTAACAACTCCTTTAGGTGTGATTATCGTACCACCATAACCCCGGAACTGAGTCTTTGTAGGTTGCAACGGAGCATTCAACTGTAAGTCTTTGTATAAATGTTCATTTAAAATAGTATGAGCACTTCCAGTATCCAATTCTAACGATACTGTTTTATTCCCTACTTGCAGTGGAACCATGTAAGGTTTATAAAAGTCATTACTCACGGATGTCACGGAATACAATGTATAAATGGGTAATGAACCTTCCACCGCGTGAACCGTTTTCTTTGAAAGGCAGACGGCTGCCACATGAGAGCCGCGTCCGCAATTTGTACATTTTAAGTTCTTTTTCTTGCAATCAGGAGCCTTGTGCGAGTCAACCATACCGCACCTGTAGCACACAATCTGTTTCCCCTTCGTAGTAGAGGTAGACTGCTTTGAAGTAGATTCCTTCTTGCCCTGAGTAACTTTATTCTTCTGAAAAGACTTGTTTTTTATTTTATTAACGGAACTAGAAGGTTGCACTAGCAATTCCCGTGTCCCTGACGACGCAGATTCAAGAGACACCGCCAGAGCATAAATCTTATCGAAATCAGCGTTATCTTCCTCAAGAACACGATCTAAAATGTGACGATCTCGTAAACCTGCCACAAAAACATCCCTGAGGACCTCTGATAACACGCTGGAAGCATACTTGCAAGGAACAGCTAAGTGGCGTAAAGATGCCGAATAAGCTGCCAATGATTCTCCCTCTTGCTGTCGGCGTTTATATAGTGTATGCCGAGAAGGTATGACTAAAGGTGTTGGTCGCAAATGACCTTGCAAAAGTTTAGTCACATCATCATACTGTGAGTTTGCAAGCGTTTTCGGATGTAGCAAATCCTTAGTAAGTCCATATAAATCAGTAGGCAAACTATGCATAAACAATTGCAGCATCGTGCTATCATCAGTAATGCTGTAAAGTTTAAAAGCTGCACTACATTTTTCAATGTGTAACGCAATGTCGTCACTTGCAATAAATTTATCAAGTTTTGGAAAACTCTTTCCCCCACCTGTAGCAGGTTGAGCAGGTGAACCTTGCCCTTGGGGTCTAGTTAAAGCCTTCAAAATATCCGACATCGTCTTCTGCATATTCAAATTGGCTTGCAAAACGTCTTTTAGATCTGTCATTGTGGCAAAGTAAAAGTACCACGTGCACTAGTAAGTAAGCAATAAGCAAAAACAATCGCAAAATAGTAAATATAGTAGGCTAATTACCGACTGCGCCACTGTTCTGTAGTTTACCCATTATATTATTCTGTTATATCCATTAATTATTGTACAGGATTAAATAATATAGTAATAAATTAATAATTCGGTAAATCGTTCATCCATCTTTATTTATTGTTTACGACCATACAACTCCAACTAATGGTTTTCCGGAATACGTGGTTCTAGAAAACCACAGACACCACAGTACCATTAGAAAACTATTGAAGTTAAAGGCCTAAATATGGCGGTTTTTCAATTGGTCCCTTGCTTCCGCAAGCAAATCATATGGAGGTGTAGGGGCTCGAGTACAACTTAACAATTCTAAAAGTACTTGTTATTTATTATTACAAAATAAATTTTGTAGTAACATAATAAATTATTAATTAATGATGCAAAAAAATATGTTCCCTTTGGTTATGTAAACGCAAACTATGTTTTCTTGAGACGCATGGATGATTCTTGGTTCAAGATTCTAAAAAAAAAAAAAGCAATTATATGAACTTTACTAGATACTAGGTGTAAAAACTGAACTTTTACTGTTGAACGATTGCTCTGCATGTTAGGACTAGGACAATTTTCACCATATCAGGTATGGCTACGAAAAGTGGAATCCAAAACAACTTGCTTGAATTGGTGGCTTCATTCGGATCCCATTTTCTATAGCTTAACCGAAGATGAGACTCGCCGTAATAGGCAATAAAAAGTTGCCCCGGTAGAACTCGAACCCTTGTGATAGGCGATTATTCTGCGACTGGCCACCTCATGCAAGGCTGTCTTGATTGCCGTGAACAGACAAGTGGTAGATAAGAATCTATAGCGTCACTTACAAAATATAAGATTTAATGAATATTTTGAGCCGTGACGGTAATTTTTAAATAAGTCTTCGGTAAACTAACTGCCAAACTGTTCCAATAGTTATGATTGAGTGTCGTAACTAGGACTACCTTGCTTATTTGAAGGCTCCTCGAAATTAATTCAGAGGCAACCTTTAACAAAAATTGGGAAAAACTGACCTGACACAACATAGACGTTCTTATCGGCCGAGCTTGATTGAGCTTCTTCAAAGATTCCGAATTTATAAATAACAATATGATTGTAGACTTCACCTGGCTTTAATATACTGTTCGGAAAATTTTTCTGCAAAAGAACATACAATTAAAATTTATATTTTGCCGAAAGAATGGCCAGTAGTTCGTCTTTATGAAATTATTTAATTCACCCCAAGTCTATATTTCTTTTGGGTTGTTTCAGATTTGAATGGCAATTACTTACATGATTGACGGCATCAGGGAAATTCTGAGTCTCCAAGCAGAAAGCATGGTGTGTATAATAATGAGTTCCTCCACGGCCGATCAACGGATCTGTGACCACTATGGTAAAAAGCACAAATCAGTGTGAATAAAGTAGTAATATTTTAAGGTACGATTTTTTTTCTGGACACTTAAATTAAAAATCTCCACTTTCAAGAAACGAGTAAATGATTTTGGGATTACTATCTTAAAAAAGTTTTGCTCCTGACGTTGTCCAATTTTTGAATTGTTTTTAATTGTTTGGTCCGAACTTGAACAGAAAACAACTCTTAAGCTCAGGCAGACGTACGGTAACCCCAACTGTTTTTTTTTTTTTTTTTTTTTTTCTAAATCTACCTTTATAGTGTGTAATTTAAAGCATACTGCGTTACTTGTTAAAGTATGTAGGGAGTTTCCCATTATCGGATGAAAAGTATCATTAAGAAATAATGCACGGCACCGCCAGCGCCATACATTGCGCCGTCAATTATTACTTACGGATACTTTTCAAGCGATGGAGCCTCAGTACCTACCACTAAGTTGGCTAGGCGGATCGCGTGATGTGTCGCGAGGAAAGTAGTTTGATGTATACAGTTGAACACCGGGTTGGTTGGCGTAAACCTCCAAGCTCCTACCGGTTGTTGGGTCAACAGCCCTGCAAGCACAACGTAGTAATAGTCGGTTAAACTGTAGCTCTGTAGGAAGAATCGGTATGGAGCCAGACATGATCAATGAACAATAACTGTTGAAAGATATTGAGTATCTAATATAAGAAGGCTCGTAAGAAATCGGCATCTTAAGCAACAAAACCATTTTTACACGAAGGTGCAGGTTATTTGCAAACTGCCCAATAACCCCCGATTTGTTATCGGTAGCTTCATTCTGTCTCACAGATGATAAGTAGCGACATTCTCTTGGACTTAACCTAACGAGGAACAATTTGGGGGTTCCGGTTCCAGATGCATACCAGCTCCTCTCGTTTCAAGACGCAGACCCAAGGAATGGCTCTAAAGAATGCGGTTGGTAACCCAACACTCATAATTGATTGTAAACCCTTTTTAATAGAGGTGGACCGTTCTTGGTTTTCTCGGGAATTTTCGTTCTCAGTTCACGCGATTAAAAAAGAATGGCTCTTAATATGCGTTCTTTTAAGAACCGGTTCATGGCTTCGGCTCAATCCCAACACTGGCAACAGGTTCACTGGTGGACGTTGATCGTTCCCTATGCAGTTCCTAAAACCAGTTCGCCAATGGTTAGCATTCGTGAAAGGGAATTTCTACGGGTTCCCCGTTCTTATATTTGAAAGTAGAGTATTTGATTCACAACAATCGTTATTTTTCAGAGGAGTAAAAACATATTTTACGTAAGTGGCGACCACTTCATATACCGGATATCTCCATTTTGCATTGCGTTCTTCAAGAGCCTAATATTTTTGTAGTCAGGAACCGGTTCAACCAGTTCAAGAGCCGTTCTTAAGAACTGGGAATTTTGACACTTCCAGCCTTACATACCCTGGGACTAGCTGTACACGCACACCAGTTGCCGTTCCGTCGCAATTGTGACGTTTATGAACACGATACGAGGAACAGGGGCAGACTGGTTGTCGAAAGAAAGAGGATAGTGGCCACAACACGTGGACCAGCACATCTTGGCTCCAAAATACTGAACAAGCTCCCCTTGGAGATGGTGAGCCTGCCTCATAAGGCATTAAAATCTAGGCTCAAAAATCTTTTAGTCTCAGTCTGTCCCTATTCTTTTAAAGAGTTCATGGAGACCGACCCAGGTAGTCTTACTTCCGAAACCACTCTTTAGGGCTGTTAGGAATTAAGTTGTTTGTTTTTTTTAGGTATTTCTATTTTATTTTTTGACAATTAGGGCACAAAATGTGCAGTTACATCTGGTGCCCTAATGATGACAACGTGAACAGTTCATTATTAATTTATTACGTATGTACTTGTAATTTGTTTTATGACGATGAATTACATGGTTGCAGGCAAAATGACACAAAATACACACGATTTACGATTTAACGACTCCAGTAAGAACGACACACCTCTACTTTTTAATGATGCCTACAATACTGCAATTACATTTACATACCTTGCCACAAATGCAATATCCTGTTTATCCGACCGGATAATACAGAGATTCTGATCATATCCACCACCCGGAATGAGCGGTATCAGATCACCAAGTTGTCTTGGAATGCGCAGATCCCACAATGTGCCTCCCACAGGAGCCAGCACCCCGGTTGGGATGCTTTCATCATCGGTTAGGGTATACCTATCCGCATTCACACTAAGAATATGCTTGGAAATGCCGTTCTTCCCAGCTTTTTTACCAGCGAGATTGAAGTAACTATGATTAGTCAAATTGATAGGAGTTGATTTCGTAGCAGAAGCAGTCATCTCCAATTTGATCTCGTTATCTGTAGTAACCGAATAAGTCACTGTATTGAGTACTGCTCCAGGATAGCCTTCTTCGCCGTCGCTGCTAAGATAGGTCATAACCACTTTCTTCCCTTGCACTTCACTGGCCCAGACCACCTTTAAAATAATTAAAAGTTCTGTATAATAAATAAACTCTGGTTACTTGTTGCCAGATTTATCAATAATAAAGACTTACCTTATCGTATCCTCGATTGCCTCCATGGAGATGGTTAGGAGCACGATTTGTTGTGACTTGATATTCTTTACCGTTTACGGTAAACTTTCCCTTTCCAATTCTATTGGCCACTCTTCCGACAACAGCTCCGAAATATGGATTATTTGAAGCCAAATATTCTGAAACATTAGTTTTGTTCAGCCTTAGATTTTTAGTTATCATCTCTATGACAGGCCCCACCAGAAGTCGGTAAAAGCCATTAGTGGGCAATGGCTAAAGTTAAGCGGTTTAATCATGATACCCCTAGCACGGAACTGGGCTAGGAAGTAGGAAGCAGAATTAAACACTTTTTTTAAGTTAGGTAACAATAAATTAAGGTTTTCACATGATGCACTACAATAGTAAGTTTTTTAAATATTTATTATTAGGTTGTGTGCTCAGTTTGACAGCGCATTGTTAATCTATCGGAAATACAATACAATACAAATTTTGGAGTCCCTGAACAGCCAGAGCCGGATCGACCGTGTCAAACAAAAATAGCCACCCGAGAGGGTTTTTTTTTATTATTATACGGCCACTTGGCTAAGCCAATATCAGGCCGAGGTACAGCACAAACTTAGTTACTCCTAAATCGAGACTACCAGCAGCCGGATCGAGGCGATTATAATACTGGGGTTAAATAAATACCCTAGGATTATAACTGTAGACAAACAAATTTTGAATAGCACTTTCCATTATAAAATTATCTTGTTTACCAGGGGATTAAATAAATACCGGTATTATAATCGCCTCGATCAGGCTGCTGAGAGAGTTTTGTATACGAAAAAAGGAGGAGGTACTTAAATAGTCCAGCTCCTGGAGTCGTACTCATCCAAATTACATAATGAGGCGTCAATAAGTCTGCTCTTAATGTATGTTCTGAAACAAGCTGGATCCAACTGACTTACTAAAAATGGTAGCTTATTGTAAAGCCGGTGTGCAAGTATCGGATAAGAATCCCTCGACTTGTTAAGGCGACGCCTAGGCATAGCAAACCCTTTCGCCGATCGCGTATTATAAGAGTGCACTGTACTCCGAGCTGGTAATCCAGGATTCATCTTTATGGCCATGAGACAATTAAAGACATACTGGCCATGAACAGTGAGGATTCTAGCGGTTTTAAAAAGGGGTCTGTAGTGAGCAAGATACGAACTTTTTGTGACAATTCGGATAGCTCGTTTTTGTAGTAAGAGTACCTTGCTTACTGCTGCATCCCTCAGTAGCAACAACAGCACGGACTGCCATCGCACTATTCTCTGCCGCAACACCATAGCTAACCTAATCAATGCGGGATGGGATGTTCGACTTCAATGGGTCCCAAGCCACGTCGGCCTCGATGGCAATGAAAAGGCAGATGAAATGGCAAAAAAAGGAGCAGAATCCGAGCAACCTGAGACCCACCAAACCCTCCAGGCGGCAAGGAATCAAATTGACACAATTGTCTCAAAACATTCAAAAAACATCCTCAAGAACCTAAGCACTGGAAAAGTATGGGAAAAGCTTGCGACTCCAGGCCACATCCCAGCTAACCTCGAGAGAAGTGAAGCAGTCGCCCGGTTCCGTCTCGAGACTGGCCACGACTACCTGCAGGCACACCTCTGCCGGTTCTTTCGTCGGGGTGACTCAGATGTGTGTCCCCATGGTCGCAAGTCACCTACACACCTGCTCCAGACTCAAGCATCTACCTGCTGATCTAACAAAGAGATACTGGGAGGCTCGGCGTCAAATGGCTCTACTGCCACAGACGGGCGTTGGCTAAACTAAACTAAACTTACTGCTGCAGAGAGCCCACATGCCAGTATACCATAATTTATATGGGTATGAAACAGACCATGGTAAGCCATCAAACGTGAAACGTGGCGTACCAATCTACAGAGGCGACTGGAGAGGTCATTACATTCATTAAATTGTTGGTAGGCCTACGCGGATAACCCTAAAAAACTAGTCTGCTCAAGAGTAATTTACCTTGAAAAGTGTCGTAACCAAGGACTACATCATCCACACTTCCTTTGACATCAGGATATTTTATCGACAAAATTGTAGCTCCATAATTCATGACTTGGACTTGGAACGTCCCGTTCTTGAATGTATATCGCAGAACATCTTCATTTTTTCCGCTGACAGGGTTGGTAAATGTCCCAAATACGTCCTTGCTGACAGTAACCATTGCGTCCGATTAGTAAGGACTTGTGAAGGTGAATGTCCACAGTGAGTGGTAACCCTATGGAGTGAGATAAGATAGTAACTTCCGAACCGCAACCATTCTAGATAAGTGATTTCAAGGACAGTTCCAATTTGTGGTTTCCTAGGTTCATTAAACTCGACAAATGAGTCGATGATGACACTTCCTTCCATTTATTTGCTGCTACCTTAGTATTATCGACAGTATCCGGCTTTTAGTGCCAGCCTCAGAAAGATATTGTAGGCTAAGAACAGCGAACAGACTACCACCGGCATTATCGGTGGGTAACATTATTGGATATTCCCCAAGAAACAGGCATTTTAGATATACATCAGCCTTTGCAACATTGTAAAAAGTTCATCCACGCCATATTAAATGATGAAGATATTCTTACAGTCTTCTTGAAAAGCCCCTCGTCCTTTTTCTTATCTTCTTTTAAAGTTTTTTTAATTAAATGATAGATGATAACGTGATGTAAGCAAAGCATACACAACAGAGTTGCCAACAAAGGAAATGTCCAAGGCCAAAGCATGTCTAGCAGTCTAGCCAACTTCACCCAAAGGCCCTAAAGAATTATTGGCTAAAAAATTGAAAACAAGTGAACACTGAACAACAGATTTATAAATTTTAAAAATAGCAAATTTCAATTTAGTACTGTATATATTTTGCTTAAAATTAGTTAGTTAAACTAAAAGGGTTGTTTGTACATCTAGAAGTAAAATAACTTGACCATGGGAAGTGTTCTTGCAGCTACCGCGCCTAATCCTCAATTTTTGGCACCAGAACCTCCTCCGCCACCACCCGGGCACAATGAAAAGAAACCAGAAATACCGCAACAACCCCTCACAGAAAATACGATACATCCCGGGGTCATGGAGGATCTTCATAAGAGAACAAAAGGTTTGTGACAGTATTCGCAATCGCTTCCTGAAACTATAACATTTTACTATAACCTTAGTTTCTTAAAAGTTGCATGGTCTCCAGTGGAATATTTGCATAATTGTTCATGGATCTGGATTGAGCTTAAAATTGTATATCTACTTTTCTAAGAGGCACTGGCGTATCCAGCCGCCCTCCCCCCGAAGTAAATTTTAGAAAAAGAAAAAATATATAATTTATACCGGGACTCGGTAGTAGGCCCGGTGCTCACGGACGATTGTACACACGCGGGTCACGGACGTTTTTGTCCTTATAGCAAATAGGTAGTTCGAAAACATCAGATGATTTCTAAGGCTGGCGTGAAGCTGACGGGCGATGTGTATGAAAGTGGACGGTGTTAAAGATTTTACTTTAAATCAGTACAGAGCTTATCGTTGCAGATGGCTTGAATCATGATGCTCTTTGGTCAAATATATATATATATGTGTTTTCCATTTATAATATCCTCCCCACCATAACACATGGTTTCCACAGTTGGGTGAGGAGTCCAATGACATAAATTTGTGGAATTGTATTGTAAAGTAAGGCGCTATTTGATGTGTAGCCACTGTAAATAGTATGTGGGGCTTTAAGGAAATTTTTATTACATAATATATTATATTATCTTTAGGAAATTACTACTTGAGCAACTTACTGAAATGCTGGTTTATTATGTATTGGATGCTGACCGAGGGGTTGGAAGTACTTTGGAACGATGTGAAGTAAAATTTATTTGTTTCAGATGTGTTCCCAACCAATTTTGAAGGTATTAAATTTATGGTGAATAAAGGACTTAGTAGCCACTTTCAAGTTTCACATTCGTTAACGTTAAGTTCTGTGTCACCGAGTGGTTACAGGTAAGATTCATTGTGAATAGGCGCCCATTCCATTGACCGGCTAGGGCTATTTCCAAAAACAGTGACGTGGTAGCAGACATTCAAGACTTAGTTTGCGTTTCCACCGATCTCGCATTGCAGAATGCAAATGACATTGACGGAAATTAGAATTTTTCTTTTTATAGAAATCTATTAAAATGTTTGTACTTAACATATCCCATGACGCCATTTTTTAATTTTAGTTTGTTTGTGATTTTACTGTATGATCATTGATCAATTTTAACTATGGCTTAGAGGAAAATAAACATTTCCGTCAATTCTGCAATGCGAGGTCGATGGAAACGCCACCTAAGTCTTGAATGTCTGCTACCACGTCACCGTTTTTGGAAATAGCCCTAGCCGGTCAATGGAATGGGCACCATAAATCATGAACTCTAATAATGCCTCTGTGTCTCTGTGCTTGCTATGCTCTCCATAACCTCTCGGTGGCTGTGGCGACTGCGGAACCAACAGGTTTGAAGCCTGCCAAATAAGTCTTAAGTGAGTCTGTCGAAACCACTAAAATTCTGCTATATCCATTGTCGGAATACATGAGTATGCTAGCCTCTTCTTCAAATGCATCTCAAAATATTCCCCACAGAATTCCGAAGTAAACTCGGAAAGTGGTTGACCTGCTTATTTGAGTTTTATTCTATTATTTAAGAAAGACTTACCACCTTAGTCAGGACATGTAGATTAGCGGCTACATTTTCTGGCCATGCTTCGGAGGGCATGTAAAGCAGGTGGTCCCGAGCTTTCCTAGTTGAGTGTTTGAGAGGGCTTTATAGCCCTTACTCCGCTAGGTTGGCATAGTAATTGAACAAAAAAAGTCTTTATTTATTTATTTTATTTTAATTTAAAGCATGATGCTACATAGCTGTTTCCACCGGCCAATTAAAAGGTTTTCATGTCATAAATTGAGGTAATAAAGATTTGAGGAGTAAACTTTCAAAACGTCAGAAATCCATGAAAATTAAAAATTGATTTTATCATCGATTTTCCATCTTGAAGATGAGTTGAATCAGGATTGCTAATCAAAACAAAAACAAAAAAATTTGACCCAGTCTTTTGAAGGGTTAGAATCTTATATTCCCATTATGATAAAGCCAAAATAATTATGTTTTTCGTGTTTCCTGAACATTTTACGAAAATGGATTTGTGCCGTTTTGAAAGTTTGCTCCTCATTTTTTACTTTGAGCACTAGGAGGTAGATTTATCACTCGGCACTATTCAATCTCAGGAATTTTCATACCCCAGTCAGGAACCTTTATTGCTAATCTGTGGATGTCGAATGGTGAAATGTACCTGCAGTCCTTGGTAACCTCGTTGCTCCTGATAGCAGGTTGGCTAACCAGAGACTCAACTACCCTACGCTTCATAACTAATGAAAATAAATACGTGTATTGTTAATGTTGAAGCCGATAGCATGCTGGATATTCGACATAGTGATTATGTCAGCATGGAAATTTATTTGTGTTGGTTAAAATTTTGTTCCTTTATGATACTCTACTTGGATGCTTGCCTTGCCTGTTGTGGGCTGTTGGGGCGGTGAGGCTTTGCAGCCAAGTTCAAGCCTGTGGTCTGGTATTATTTGGTTAGGCGGGGTTTCATACGTCAATCGTCAATGAAAAATGTGAAATTGAAGGTTTAGCAGACATTAAAGACATACTAAAAATTCTGCTGCCACGTCAAAACCACATTTCTCATTGACGATTGACTTATGTGGAAACCCCGCCTTAGAAGCCCTGAAGTCACATTTTTTTTTCTACAGGTTTGGCGCTACTTATGTCGGCACAAATCAAACTGGTCCCAACGAAGCTTTTCCCATTCTCTTGGGAGACATTGACCCTAGTGGGAACTTGAACGCTAATATTATCCATCAATTAGGAAGCCGGTTGAGGCTTAAATTTGCAGCTCAGGTAAACAATGTTATTTTGTCATTTTTATCAAGTGAAGTGCATGCCCATGAATAAAGAACTTTTTTAATATCACGTGACAACGAGATGTAATATTATTCTAAATTTTGATGTCGATCATCGACCAGCCACAATTATAGCACTTAAGTTGTAAAAAAAAAATCAACGGGCACTGAGCATGCTAGGTTGAAGGAATTCAAAAACTGACCAGTTGGTGTCTGTGACGTCAAAATGTAGAGGAACGTTTTCCTAATGGATGACATTTTTTATGCCTTCCGGTGCAATTGGATTTTGTTCAAAAAACCGATAGCGGGGGTATCCGAGCGTCGCTTAATAAACCCAACCAAACGTACACCCTCCTCAAATGCCTCTTTTATCGGAGATTGGCGATCATCATGGCAATTGTAGTTATTATGACTATACTAGGGAATTGTAATGGAGTGGCCTTCTGCATCCTCATGCCGTTGATCTTCATTGAGTTCCTTCGCCTTCGGGCCCAGTTTCCCAACCCTAGGACAATAGAGTACCATGCACAGAAAAGACTGAGTTTTTCGCTTATCCCTACTCAAAATATATATATTGTTTTTATATATACAATATAGTAGTAGTAGTAGGTTTTGGCAAAGTCCCAGGCCACGGTGAGGGCCCATAGGACACACTCGTACAACCCAATTGCGGTCGCGAAGCGCGCCACCTCCTTCGGGCGAAGCTGTTTCCCTGCCTGTAGTCCTCCCATAGCAAAACCGACCGAGGAAAGTCGTTCTCGCCAGACATATATGCAATATCGACTTCGATGGCCAGGTGATAACGTGCTTGCACTTCTGCGAGTCTTTACACGCCATGCGATCGGAGACTTGTCGTAGCTCAACACAGGGACTAACCTACAGCGGCGACTGAAGAGGTCAATCGGATACATTCATTAAATTGTTTGTATGCGATTAATCTTTTAAAAAATATATATATATACATATATTATTATTATAATTTTAATTTATTTTAGATCACCAAGAACCAGATGAGTGCAGCCCAATATCAAACCGATTATAAAGGAGATAAATATTCGGCGTCACTTACCATTGCTAATCCGGACATTGCAAACAACGCAGGTAATTCAGAAGCAGATACAAAGGATAATGTGCGTGATCAAACAAATACTACACGGGATATGCTGCAAGTCTGCCAGTCAAACTGAGCTGGACTTGTATAAATAACCATTAGTAACTAGTCGCAGCACCTGTAATTAATAATAGTTTAAGGGCTTCTTATGGACTTATACTTATATAGTGGTCCATTGAACATTGCCCTGCCCACGACCTCATGGATTTTTGGCCGGTGGCAAACTGCTAGACGTCCTCGATGTCAACCTACACCAGCTACAGGCGGTAACGGACAAGCTGAGACATGTTTACCATTGACACAATATAACAGGTGTAGCGTGACTAAGCCAAGTTCCGGTACGAGACAGCACCTGCCATAGTTCCATAAAAATGCTGGAAGCAAATTTCAGTTTATATTTGAATGTAGAGTTACTGCTCCATATGGTTTTCATTAATATGCCTTAAGTGCACATAAACTCCTCCAAAATACGAAAAATGACATTGGTTGATTAAATAATATCCACTCTCAGCGTGCTAATAGAGAAATCCTTACTTTTTCTACCTTTTTCTAAAATGGACTGTACACGGTCGGTTGGGCCAGTTAAGTTCGTCCGCGCTCAAATCTAAACGCTTTTGACGGTATATTTTGGTAAATTAAGTGATGAAGAAACAATGAATTTACTGATTTTGTTTTCAGGTTTGTTGGTCGGACAATATCTGCAGGCCATCACATCTAAAATTGCATTAGGTGCTGAATTCGTTTGTCAATTCAGTCCGCAAATTCCAGGAAAGCAAATGAGCTTTCTTTCATTGGCGGGTCGTTACAATGGTATGTCTTTTCACTGTGTATCCTTATTTTCTAATATTCTATGGAATTTTAAATGATTTTGTGGTTACGACAATGTAGGTCGTTGAACAAAAGTGCTGGTTAAGTTTTTACCAGCAGTTAGAGCTGATTGAGTTAGCCCAAAATAAAAAAAATGGTCCCGAGGTATGATTTTTTCTGAACCTACATGGAGAATTTCATTCAAATCGACCGAGTAGTTCGCCCGGAAATCGACAGACAGACAGCCATTTCGTAAAAACCACTTTTTTGGGTTCCTGGGACCTCAAAACGTGTAAATCCGTTGAAATCTCGGAATCGAAAATTTCGACCATCACAAAGCTTTCCTTATACTACGTATAAATTGGAAAGCAATAAACGCCTATTATTGATTGCTATTTTCTTTGAAAATTCATTTTACGTTTCACCACCATCAGCATTACTTACTTAGCTTGAGGCTAGGCGCCATCTAATCTATTTTACATCTTTGGCTGTGATTACCTGGCATATTACGATGTCTATGTTTCCTAGAGGTCTACGCAATATAGGAGAGATGTGACATACGTTCCTGCCAAAGATATTTTTTTAATTTCTTGTGTTCCTGCCACGTCATTGACCAGTTAGGATTCCCTGTTGTTGTTCTGTGCAAGGCGTCCTCGGATCGGCCAAAGAAGCCGTGAATAATATTCATAATAAGTGTTGTAGAGATACTCTGTAAGGGGCAAAATAGGCCAATAAAGCTTTAGTGCATACATACGATAAGCTACCAACGTACCCCAATTAAGAAAAAAACGGTTAGGTCTGCCTCATTGAAGGAAAATGCTTATGGTGAGAAACCCCTTAAGGCCACTCCGGAGAGATTTGACCTTGAACGTTGAGCGGGGAATACATAGAAATATAATAGAACTGGAGCGGCGGGAGCCATAATATGCCTTACGAGGCACCCGTTAACCATAAGCCAACTATAAGAGATAAGTCCCATCGCAAAAAATATCGGAAGTCTTACACACTGCAGCATAGCAAAGCGGATACCTGGACCCGGTCAAAAACTCTGTAGTTTAGTAGTTAGCTTGTGCAGGCTATTTCCCCGCCGAATTGCGTACTTATCTTGTGCCGGATGCACTATCAGCCATATTGATAACGGTCTCTAGCCACGGAATGGTTGAATATCAATTTTATAAACAAAGCCCCGCGTCGCGCACCTGTTCCGTATTTCACTTTTTATTATTTCAAATAATTGCAGTTTTACCTATTGCTGGCGCTTTACTGTCAAATTAAGTGTTCATATTTCAAGGCATATGCATTTAATTACAAAAGTTGGAGGTTTTTCTTCCCTGTGGGGCACGTAAAAATGTTCTAAGAGGTATGTTTTTAAATGCTTCATGCACCAATTTGAGACCTATAGTAATAGTAATTTTAGTTTAGCTTGATAGCGTAAGCATGTCTACGCGTATACGCGTATACTAGTCCCTCCTATCGATTATTACTATGTCCCTGCGGTTTAACACGTGTATTAGGAACCCCCTGCAATGTCATTTCCAGGCCAGTCACGTGACCCCCTCCGGTCTTCCTTCAAGATTATCATCCCTGCTAATACATGATTTTTATTTTATTTTAGCTGAGGATAACGCTTTTTCGGCTACAATAGGCAGCCACGCCTTGCATCTTTGCTACTACCAGAAAGCTTCAGAACAGCTCCAACTCGGTTGTGAATTGGAGACCAGTCTTAGAAATGGAGAATCCACTGCCAGCATTGGATATCAGATTGACCTTCCAAAAATCGATGTCGTCTTTAGGGGTGAGTTTAAATGTTGCATGACTGTGTTATTTGATATTACAGTGTTGCTCTGGTTTGCATGTCTGAACATCACAAAATAAATAAATCAAAATCGAAAAAGTTAAAATAGAATTGCATCAAAGACTCGGCGCCCAGTATTGGGTAAAATCACACCTCTATATATCGTATTTTATCTCTTAAGAGATGAGTGAGCCGTGGGTAGTCTTAGTCACTAAAAAAGATGGCGACATGTTTCTTCACTTTAAATTATTCAATTATAAAATCTAAATCCAAACATGTAGCCCGCAACTGTCTTCAATTCAAATTCTTTATGCACTTAAAAGTGTTAATAAAAACGAGGAAAACTTAATCGTATCCAATCCAAGCAGTAGCTAATTACGATGCCAAGTTGTGATAACATTGATTGCTCGTTTTGAATGTTATTTTTCGTGTGTACATTTTAACGATAAAACGAATGCAAAATAAACTTAAAAGTACGCCAACGATAAAGGTGTTACGAAAACTTCGCCATTCAACGGTGAAATAGGACACCATGGAAAGTGTTCAACCAGAATCCTGGAGGAGCCGCCTGCGTGGACGTCTGAGAATAAGGTGGGTGTTGACATGACTATAGGATTACATTGTAGTATTATATGGTATATATGACACTGACATTAAATTAACTTTGGTTGAAGAGGTAACCTCCTCGTTATAACCGAAATTAGAGGATATGGAAAAAACTGGGCTTGGCGGGATTCGAACCCACGATCTACGCCTAACCGGGGCATCGTCTTAACCGCTGGACCACAAGCCCCGACAAGCCCAGTAAATGCCAAATCCTCTACTTATGCTCTAATTGACATGATTCGTGTTGCTAGACAGGTTAGCACAACTACACAACTATCTAACCGAACAGGTCTGTGAGCTGACTTAATTGCATAAAGGCAATGCTTTATTCATTACATTGTAGTATTATATGGTATATATAACACTGAAATTAAATTAACTTTGGTTGAAGAGGTAACCTCCTCGTTATAACCGAAATTAGAGGATATGACTATAGGATGGTTTCCACAAAGACCGCAGCAGATGTGGATGATGAAGATGATGATTATATCGAACAGCTTTCATAATATGTGTGGGACAGTGCTACGTGGGTCATGACCCCCTACAAAAATTTGAAAAAGGCGGCAAAATGCCAATTTTTTTTTTTTTTTTAAACATGAAATATGAAAAGTGTTATTGTAATACATCTTTAAATGGTTTTGTACGTAGCCAACCAACCAGTATTGTCCTGAAAAATGAAATTAATTACTTAATTGAAATACTGTATTGTTTTTGTTGTCAGTTTATACCTCCTGGAGGCAGCATTTTGAGGGATGACCCTCCCCAAAATAAAAAGCTGTGTCCGCCACTGCACGTCTTTAGGGTGGTTCTGGAAAGTCCCGGTTAGAAACACTGCACGGTATTGATAGCGGTACGGTATTCCTCACGGATCCTTTCCAAGTTTTGGATGGACCGGTTCTTACTATTTTGCCTCTCAAAAACCAAAACCTCAAAAGTATTTACACACATACTTGTATGCCAGGTCTGGTTGGGGTTTAAAGTTAAAGATCAAGCGGTTTGTGAATAGGTCCCAGCAGCCCGATCATGGTGATTTGAGATTATTACGATAAAATACCGGGGTTTATTTTTTACCGCAGTAATAAGGTGTCACGTGACGGTGTTAAAATATGCGCGGGAAATTCAAATTAATAAATTATTGGAAAACAAGAAAATCGTTGCATTTTTTAATCGTTGAAGGAAACACTAATAAACATTAAAATGTACATGTAGAATTTTGAAATATAATAGGAATTTTAATTGATGTCTACATCAAAGGGAGAAAAAATTAAAACTTACCATATATATTATTTATGTAACTGCAAAGGCTTTCACGGCCGGAGTCAAATGAAGAAACAGTAGAATCCGGGCTGATGGGCCGTGGTCGACCACGTGGTCGAGCCCGGATTATACTGGTTATTCAAATATATTAATTTATCAATATGAATTTCCCGCGCATTTTGCACTCATTTGTTTAACACAATTGAATAAACCCCGGTATTATAATAATGCCAAATCACCATGATCGGGCTGCAACTGTTAAGTTAAGTCACTGTAAGTGAGTAGTTCTTATTGGGAACCTTCCATTTCAGGTACAGTGGATTCAAATTGGAGTGTAGGCGCAGTCATAGAGAAGAAATTGGCGCCATTGCCGTTCACCATGTCCATGTCCGGTGTTCTCAACCACAACACGCAGAACTTCCGGTTGGGCTTCGGTTTCGTCATTGGTTGAACGCCTGTTATTAAATTATTTATTATCAGATTTCGTAGCTTCGTCTAGTGATTTGTGTCAGGAATGGCTATTTTATTATTTTTACCTTTGTTAATTGAATGGAAGTAAAATATTTTTAATTTTGAAATTATCAATAGATTTGCTGTGTTGACTAAATATTAGTCAAATTTGCTCATTAACTGGGTTTATAAAAATAAAATCCGCTATCGCTTTAGATCATCAGGCTGTTGATCTGTCTTTTAATTTAAAGCTTTCTAAATTTAGCAATCCTACAAAATTTACTGGTTTAAGGGAGAGATTTTAAAATATTTTGGAAAACAGAAATTGCTGAGCATTTTTGGCGAAATTAATTAATTTCTCTCTCCACAGCCGCAAAGTTATGAATATGGCTGGATGAAAAATTCATAAAAAATGCAAGTTTTTGAAATTTTTCATTTTCTGTTCTGAAATATTATTACTTATGAAAAACCCGATAAAGTGCAGCAATAGGCTAGACTACTTTTGAAGAATGCTTGAATTATCTATGAATTTTTCATCATTAAAATATTTGTGGCAGTGGCAGCAGAATTTCTCATTGTAACGAAATGCCCAGATCAAAAATTCATAAAAAAATCAAGTGTTCTAAAAAACCGACCATTCACCTGGCTGATTTACTACTTCTTTATAAAATCTATTTATTCACTTAATAGGTTGTTTTAAATTAGTAATATTTCAGGGGAAGAAATGAAAATTTAGCGAGATAGCTTGTAGTTTTGTTTGAATTTTCCATCTGGCTATTTTTTTTATCATTGTGGGTGTGAAAGGAAGAATTATTAATTAATTTCGTAAATTGACGCGTGTATTCTTTCTTCATATTTTGAAATCTCTTCCTTAACATGTCTTGCTTGTACTATATATTGGATTACACACATAACGTAGCCATATAAAAAATTACAACTATTGAGTAGGTCTACATTATCTTTTAAAGTGTGATAAAAACTTGCACAATCTCTCTCACTGAGCTTTTGTGTTTCTTTTTTCATCCTACATACTTTTTTTTTCTCATGTTAATATCTTTAGTCTTGACTAAAATATAGGCTAGACGTAGCCTACGTCGAACTACTATTATATTTTCTACTTGCCCTTATTACTATTATTAATAAATTATTAATAAAAAATGACATACTTATCCTTAAGTTTACAAATCTGTGTTATTTTCAAAAATGCATCATTACTAATTATTTTTCTTATTGTTTCATTACACCTTTGGTTACTATTAAAAATATGTTTCTTTTTCTTTGTGTATTAAATGATCTCTCCTGGTAAATCTGTTTATTTACATAGAATGTAGTCTCTTTTTAAGATAAGTTTGGCGAGATTTATAAGGAGTAAACACGGAATGCCAGGTTTACCCTATGTTTATGTAACATCAGACAGACCCGCTCCCGCAATAGTCTGCTATTAACGGGCCTTACCTTAACGGGTGTTACCTGAAACGCAGATTCTTGTTGATTCTAGGATCATGAAATGTGGATACAGTGGTGCCTTATAGCTTATACGTGAGGTGGTCTTCTTCTCTATATTAACTATCGGTGGGAATTGCTGTCTGCTACTATACTTTGTTTTTCTCGGCTTAGTTTATAGAGCATAATTTAGATTACTTAAAAGACATTGAATATATTGTAGCATGAATTGTGGAAGATAGAGCCAGTACGCTTAGGTGGTAAGGAATGAAGTATACATACTTTATGAGGCATTAAATTGTTTATAATATTCTGTACAATATGAAAGAGAAAGTTTGAAGTACTATTATGTGCTAAATCGATTTCAGTTTCCACACAGTTGTGACAGCGTTCGCTGATCACTTAGGAAATTGTAGTCCTATATAATAGGCCTGTGCCAGGCTACCTCGGTAGTTAGGCCCCGGTGTGTATTTTCAAATTCTACTTTACAGTGAAAGTCTGAAGAAAAAAGAGTCGTTGGCACGGTTAAACGTATATAGGCTAGGCCTAGTCTAAGGGCCCCTTGGAATGAATTTCGGTTCGCCGTTAAGGCGCCCATTCCATTGACCGGCTAGGGCTATTTCCAAAAACAGTGACGTGGTAGCAGACATTCAAGACTTAGGTAGCGATTCCACCGATCTCGCATTGCAGAATGCAAATGACATTGACGGAAATTAGAATTTTTCTTTTTATAGAAATCTATTAAAATGTTTGTACTTAACATATCCCAGGACGCCATTTTTTAATTTTAGTTTGTTTGTGATTTTACTGTATGATCATTGATCAATTTTAACTATGGCATAGAGGAAAATAAACATTTCCGTCAATTCTGCAATGCGAGGTCGGTGGAAATGCCACCTAAGTCTTGAATGTCTGCTACCACGTCACCGTTTTTGGAAATAGCCCTAGCCGGTCAATGGAATGGGCACCTAATTGAATGGCGCCGAGTTAGAACACCATGGCTATCATTGGGTGTCGCAAGTCGCAACTCTGTTCCTAACTGTTAGATTTATCGAACTTCATTCGAGTGGGCCCTTACAAGAATAAAAGTTGAAAACAAGACATTGTTTTCATTGGTGCCCTAATTTGGGGTTTGAGCTGACATGTTCATCGAAATAATTCTTTAGGAAAAGGCGACTATTCCACCAACGTCGTTTTTTAAGGCGTCCATTCCACACACGTACATCGTCAATGAAAATTATGAAATTGAAGGACATTTCAATTTTACTCTATGCCATTGTTAAAATTGATCAATGATCAATTGATCATAGAGTAAAAATCACAAACAATGAAACAAAAAATCTAAAATTAAAAAATGGCGTCATGGGATATGACAAGTACAACTATTTTAATTGATTTCTCTAAAAAGAAAGCATTTCTGTATAAAAATTATAATAAGGTTTAAATAATAAGGCGACGAAGAAAACAAATACAATTTCAAGAAACAAATGCAAACAAATTTCAAAAATTTGGCGCATACGCTTCAATTGAAAATTGTCAATTTTTGAAAAAACATATGGAATGGCCCCCATCAATGAGAAATTGAAATGTCCTTCAATTTCATAATTTTCATTGACGTTGTACGTATATGGAATGGGCACCAAATGTGAATGTGCATGACGTGGTAGCAGACATCATTAATAAGCCTCTACCATATTTTAAAGAGACTATAATGTAGATACTTAACTTATCTATTATAAATTAAGTTATAATATGGTAGAGTCTTATTAATTATGTCTGCTACCACGTCATGCACATTCACATTGAAAAACGACGTCGGTGGAATAGCCGCCAAACGTCTGGTTACATAATTAGGAAAATGCGGTCACATTTGTCTTAACCATCAACTTGTGTGGTTTACTGCAACTTCACAAGTATGCACTCCCTGTAATCACACATATTCTAAGGCGGGGTTTCCACATACGTCAATGGTAAATATGGTTTTGACGTGGTAGCAGGCATTTTTAGTATGTCTTTAATGTCTTCTAAAACGTCAATACCACATTTACAATTGACCATTGACGTATGTGGAAACCCCGCCTAACACAAATTCGATCTTGGTGTGCATGTTAAAGAGGCAATTGGAGTGGGAAAAGCCTGGCAGGGATATGTAAAATCAAATATCACATGAGCTATCGATTGTAGAGCTGTCACAATATTACATTCCTTAGAAGAACGGCTCCTCAGCCTTTTGATTTATGATATCTGCCTGCTTCTAACACTAAATTCGCCAAAATATAGGACAGGGAAGGTGTCGCAAGGAAGGAGTTCACAAACTTTGCCATATCGGTTTTAGTGACGGTCATATATATGTATTATATCAAAATGTGTGGGATTATTTCTTCTAATGGATGCGACTTTTTGACAGTTCTAAAATGGATATTTTCTGTGAAATTTGATTTTGTTAAAAAAAAGGATTACCGTATTGGGGGCGTGCTGATTTCCCCTTAAAGTTCTTTGTTTACTTTGGTGCCCATCAATTTGTCATGTCATACGGCTTTTACAACGATCTCCGTGCAGCGTCTAGATGAGGTTGCCCTATCTAGGGCGTCGCCAGCTCTCGGGATCAGGGTAAGGGTTGGGGCTAATTTTATAATACTGGCTGGTTTTAGGCATGCGCACCTATATACCTATGATATACTGATGGTTTTTCGTGTGCGAAAATATTACGGATCCGATAAGCCCGAAATTTAATCATTTTTTTTATCTACCTAATTAATTAAGCAACTTACCTTAAAAATGTGGCTCATTTAAGTTGTAAAAGACTACTTCATGCATCATATAAAATAGCAGGGTATTTCTAATTTTTGGGTTCGTATTTTTTTTCATTGTATCTATTTTACGTGAAATTCTATTGTTAATAAATTATTATTATAATTTGGATTAAAAAGCTACGGTTTCAAACATTTATAGGCCTATATAGCCTATATTATGTGGTGCATGATTAAGCAGTCTTCTACAACATAAATATGACCCAATTCTTTAATAACTTGCTAAGTTAATTAAATAAAAAATAAGAAGTACGGTATTAAATTTTGGGCGGTCGATTTCCTTAAGGGATTATAATAAATTTTGCACCTCTAGGGAAGAAGGCAGTGGTAGAGTTGCATCTCCCTGCCCATAGCTGTCGACGCCCATGAGAGCTATAATAGTCAAACTTCAGTTGTATAAACAACATGAAAACGGCGCAAATTCTCATGAAGTGTCAAACCGACATATAGATCTCTACACCACTTGCAACCTAAAAAATAACTAATCTTCACGTCACATTGATTTCTTCATCTTCACTATCTTCATATGAGTCTCTACACTCAGATTGGTCAAAAGTAGACGAAGAATTGAAATGTTCATTCTCACCACCCTCGCTGAATACCTGTTTGCCCTCGTAGGCTGCGAAATCTTCACTGCTCTGCCCATAGCAGCCATCTTCGTCTGGTCTGGCTGAGTCTTCATTGTAATCCATTTTCGGCCGGTCAAGGTTAGCATCGCTGAGATCTGGATTGGGGTTGTTTTTGTTTGGCAGAGTTTGCTCTCTGGAGCCTCCGTTGGCGAGAAGTTCGCGCTCCTTGGAATTTCGCCATTTCATACGGCGGTTTTGAAACCAGATTTTCACCTGCAACAATTTTTTTTAAATTACTTCCTTTTGCAATAAGGTTTCATGGGCGTAGAATGCAGTTCGGGATTATTATTGTTATTTTCAAACGCCAAAGCTGTGGAGGGTTATATTGATATGTAGGCCTATTAGTGGTAATGGCGGATCCCCTGACCCCCCCCCCCCTAAATGAGTAAATTCATAAGATACCTAGTTTAAAAAAAAATTAATAAAACTCATAAAGCAACTTCTCAACAAAAAAATTACCTTTTAAACTTTCTAACAACTTTGACCCCTCCCCCCCCCCTAAATTTTCCGCTAGTCACCTTAATGCGAGCAGAAGCCGTTTTTCTCTACCATTGAACGTCTGATTGGAACATAATTGGAATCAGGGCCTTAGTACAAAAGTTCCTTCATGTCGACAATGGAACTCAGACCCAGACACTTTCTTCATCTAATCCAATTGAACACAAATGTAATTAAGAGACAATCAGTGGGGGAAATCTTACGGGTATAAAATTCAACATTTTCAAGAAATATAGATTGTATAACTATAAGATATAAAAATCCCTTACAAGAAATATTTATCCAAAATTATTGAACTTGATTTATAATTATTTCGGGCACTGCGAGGTTGTCGGGTCGAAGGAATTCAAAATTTGTTGCTAATCGGTGGCCAGATACCGGACCCTACATCGACATGTAGAAGAACAATTTTTCTATTAAATGTGACATTTTTTATAGCTCTGCAATCGGTACTTCCTGTGAAATCGGATTTTGCTTTTTTAAAAAATGGACAGTAGAGTTGTCTCTTAGGGCTGTTCCAACTTCCAGAAAACTTTCTTCCGAGCAAATGGGACCCCTAGAAACAGCTTGGCCCTAATCTACAATACATACATATTTCTTGAAAGTTTTTGGTGAGTTCATTTCTATTACTAACTGTTGGTGCAAGTTTCCCTTTTAAAGTTTGCCCTCAGAAAGTTTTCTTAAAGTTTGTGGGAATGGTCTTTAAGGGTTATCTAATAGTGTCCAACCATAGGTATAAACTTGTCAAAAGTAAAATCTGTAGATTATATTCTAAAAGTAATTTAACATGGTGGTGGACTCCGATATCGGCTGGATTTCACTTTCTGTAGCCTTACCTGCATATGCCGGGAGGGGACCTAATAGAAGGTGAGTTAGTGGGAGTGGATAGAACAATTATAACTTGGGGGGATCAAAGATTTGCTGCGACAAGTATAAGCACGTCATTCTCCTGTTTGAAACAGACGTTTCAATTTTCACACCAGAAACAATTTGGCTTGGCATTGGGGGTCACTTTGAACTGTAGCTGGACAGTGCTGTTGCGGGAACCGCAAGTCAGTGCTGTAGCCTGTAGGTGAGGGTCTCCCTTGGTGATGACAATTAGAGTGGCGCACACCCTATGTTGGCTACATAATTAAATACCGCCGCTGTACGCTGCACATGACAGCCTTTCCTCTCCGCCCCCCCCCCCTCCCACTGCCGGTCACCACCTCCCAATCCGACCCCTGTATTATTCCATCGTCTTTTGCAATGTTTCCAGCACACTCGACTGCGCCCCCCAAAAGTGGACTGTTTACAAAATCTGCCCCATTAACTCTTTTAACCCTCTTATGCTATAAGGAAGACACGGGCAAATTTACGGGAGAGGGGGGGGGGGTCGAAATCTTTTCATGGCGTCACCCCCCCCCCCCCTTGATTAACACCATAAAAACCTATAATAGGTATAGTAATAGTAGTGTGCCCATGCTAGAGACCATAAAGTATTAAAAATATACCAGAAACGAGTCCCCCGGGGATTTAAAAAATATAAATGTAGTCCTATATAACTTTTAGGTATAGAATAGAATAGAAAAAAATTTTATTACATCACACAGCCGTAGCCCTTATGTGTATAAATATTACATAGTATAAAGAGAAAAAACAACAACAACAAAAATTCCTACTGTTTATAGCCTATTGTAACTTCTTATTAAATAATTTAAATTTATAAAAAAAAACCTACCTAACTACCAAAGAACAACGTAATATATAAATATATCCTAACTACCATTCTTACAATATAATTTGGTTACAAGTTCCTCCGAATAATTCCAAGCTTTGCATAAATGGATCTAAGGTGTCATGATCATTTAGTAAATGAGTGAGCCTGTTTATTGGAGAATTTATGGCTACGTCAATCCTGTTTTGCGGCTGGTAAAATAAGTTTAAATTTCTTGTTGGAAACTGGGGTACAATAAAAAGGTTTTACAGACAAATGGTATTAATAAAAGTGGATACTCGGGGGGGGGGGGGGGGGGGGGTTAATTTTATTGATATACAATTGTAGGCCTAGTCAATAGGTTTGAAATAAAAGGACTTTAAATGTTTTTCGACAGGCTGGGCCCATCAAATTTAAAATTTCCTCGTAATTCTACTGTAGGTAGGTGCTTCCGGTGGAGCAGTACAATCCGGGATGATGGGCCGTGGTTGATCTGTAAGCGTTTCCTTGGAAAATTCACAGGTCTCCTTAGTTTTGCCCCCGCCATCATTCTAAAACTTTACGCCTCTGGAACCATCAGATTTTCGTCTATTAGAAGTAGCCTAAATAACCGAATTATCCTACCATATAGTACACAAACTCGAATTTTAGTTAATGCTCCTCAAATGGGGCAATGCATTATTTCGCCTGCCCACTGCCTATAGAGCACTAGTATTAGCCTACCTTAACTCTCGAATTTGTACAAAATTTATTAATAAGAGATTTTGCTGAGGAAAATTGGACATTTTAACAGTATAAGTTCATTCTTCTCCCCTCAAATATAAGGTGTTCAGCAGCCCCAGTTCATATAGACATTAAAAATATCGTTCGATCATCTTTCAAAACTAATTTCGTAATTCTCACAAACAGATGTCGCCACCTCGTTCGCACCACATATTGAAAAGTGTCGACATAATCGTAGCCTTCTTCACACCTTCTTCTTAAAACTCAGTCAGCAATGGCGTCATATGTGCAATATCATAAAATAAAAATTTTTACTCAGCACTAAAGTGGTCGGGGCTTTGTATGGTTTTCATATGGGGCGGTTAGTTATTTTATAGTTCCAAAGTCACCTCCTCTAGATTTTCCCACCGACTGTTATATGATTTTCCTTATAATCTCGTGTGCAATAATGATATTGGGGTGGTTATTGTTTTTTAGATAGAGGTTTCTTCGAGAGTTTCTATATATTTAACGAAGTCATATGGCCACGTATTCCAAAAAAGATGTTTATAATCGAACTGTTCTGAGAAACAAGTCTACAGTGGCATGGGAAATTAATTACTTTGAACCGGTGCCTCCTGTAGCCTGATCGAGGCGATTATAATACCGGTATTTATTTAATCTCCTGGTAATAAAAATGTAAACAAGATAATTTTATAATGGAAAGTGCTATTCAAAATTTGTTTGTTTACAGTTATAGGGTATTTATTTAACCCCGGTATTATAAACGCCTCGATCAGACTGCAGCAGCCCTATTATGGCGATTTGGGATTAAAGTAACACCGGGGTTTATTCAATTGTTTAAACAAATGAGTGCAAAATGCACGAGAAATTCAAATTGATAAATTAATCCTCGGCTATATTTTTGGTGAGTTTTCAATTTTTTCTCCCTTAGATGCAAACACAGTAACTTAATTAAAATTCTTATTATATTTCAAAATTTTACCTGTGGGTCTACTATTGCAATTAGTATTAGGAATAAGTTTTTTGGGTGAAAAATGTAAACAAAACAATTTTGAATAGCACTTTCCATTATACAATTATTATGTTTAAATTTTTAATCCCAGAATGAAATTAAAAATAATTGCCGAAGTAGACCTGCAGGTGTGTTGTAACTTAAAGGTGTCAAATAGAGTAACAAAACCGAGCAGGTTACTTTCCTAAACAAAGATTTGGTTTTGAACAAAAAAATTATTTTTTGAAGAAATAAGAAGATATTTTATGCCCCAACACATAGGTAGCGTAGCATACCCTGCCAATTAACTGTTTTTTATCGTATTATATTAGTCTGCCCATTCTTGACTATGCAATTGCCCCAACGATCAATTTAGTTATTTTTGGGAAACTCGAAATTTAAACCTATGACAATTATTTACCAAGGAACTATTACATTACTTATCCTAATTTATAAATAGGATAGCATGTACGGGTTCACTTGCACCCATGGCCGTAGCCAAGGGCGGGTTCATGGGGGTTCAACCCCCCCCCCCCCCCCGAAATGAAATGGCTTCATACTAGATAGAATCGGATTTTGAGAGGAAAAATAAAAACCACTATGTAATACCCAATTAAATTTCTAAGCCCCCCCCCCCCGAAAAAAAAATCCTGGCTACGGTCTTGCTTGTACCAGGCCCGTACCCAAGGGGGGGGGGGGCTAAATTTGATAAAAAATAATAAATAATGTAACAGTTTTAGCTAAAACTACTAAAATCATAATAATAATATAAATGCGTGTATTTATCAAAAAAATATTACAAATTTTACTGAAGCGGTGCCACAAAGCCAAAAAGGCGCGTTGGGATCACCACAGTCACTGCGGATGTACCTATCATTTATAAAAAAAAATTGTTCTTGCCCCCCCCCCCCCAAAAAAAAATCCTGGGTACGGACCTGACTCGTACCGGTTCTTTAATATAGATATACTAGGTTACTAAATTATGTGAATTTACTGTAAGTTCCATCGAATTTGGACTCAAATCTGTTGATGGTACAAATGTAATATATTTTTTATTATTATTAGACTATAAATATGACTGATGATATCATAGCGCAACAACCAGGCCCGTACCCAGGATTTTATTTGTGGGAGGGGGGGGCAAGAACAAAAATATTTATAAATGATACATCGGTAGTAATTTTACTAGTTTTAGCTAATACTCTTACATTATTTATTATTATTTCATCAAATTTTGGGGAGGAGGAGCATGGCCCCCTTGGAGTTGGGTACGGGCCTGGTAACAACTAACATTTATAGCTTACGGTACATAAGGCATAGAAAGGAAATGGTAGCAGAATGAACAAAATACAATCATAAGAAATAATCAAAAACTCGCAAGAAGGTACAATTAAATTTTCAGGCGGGTAATCCGCGCCTAATGGTTCAATTTAGTACAGAATGCAGATTCAACTTTCAAGATCGTTGGAATAGAAATACCCCCATATTCATAAACGGAAAGGAGAAAAGTTGTGGAAATTTCAGCGAATAATATTTTGGGTTGATTTTATCTGATATTAACTTAATAAGGGTAATATAAAGAAAATGGAATGAAAATTCCAAAAAGCATGAAAAACAGACGCTAAAGAAAAGTAGTTAATCACAACTTGTAGAATTATTATTAGAAAACGATCATGTGCAGACTCCATGTTTTATTCAAATTCGTTTATTAATCCTTAGATGGGAGACTTGTTAATAACGTTAGAAGAGGGTAGATAGGTTTTGTTAGAAATGAATGGAGGTTTATGGGATAACGTTTCCTAGAGATTTTTGAAAGCGACTGAGAAACAGGGAGCTTCCTAGAATGGGTCATACGACAATTCAGTGCAGACGGGTTACAAATGTTTCGGAAAAGCTTTGAATCCTATAAACTATCAAGTAACTGAAAGATTATGCATTGGCTACACAATGACTAATAAGACCGCGGGTATCGCAACCAAAGAACAACTACTAGGTACCTGTTAAGTTATTGTATTATAGCCTATTTGACATCATTCCAATTAATTGATCTTGCATGCTGACGGCTGACGGGGGGGTGTAATTGGTGTAATATAAAAATAGAACAAACATATGGAGTATCGATTAAATTGGAGCGTGCTAAATTATCTTACAACATATTCACTAAATTTTTTAGGGGGTGTAGCTGCTTCACTGATGAATTGACAAATTAGTTAACTGTCACTTTTCCAGTTGGGATAACCAATAATAATAAATAATAACATGACGTAGTGTAAGAACTCAGCCTTTCACCCAGAAGGTTGTTGGTTCGAGTCCCACGCTTGCTACGTTTTTTGGTCATGTAAAGAAAGCTGTCCCGAGCCTGATAGTGGAAAGTAAGAGAGGCCTCTCTCATAAGCATTCCTCTTTGAGCTGGTTCAAACGTTTTGCAGAAGAAACAAACTAATGATACATAAATAAATAAATAAGGACTTTTTATTGTTTCTATTACTAAGCCAACCTAGCGGAGTTAGAGCTATAAAGCCCTCTCTTACACTCAACTAGGAAGGCCCGGGACCGCCTGCATTACATGCCCTCCGAAGCATGGCCAGAAAATGTATATACAGCATATAACCTTAGTAATATTAATAATATTACATATTATACCTCCTTTAGCTCCCAACTCAATTATCCTCCTGTAATCGTTATATTGTAGTAGTAGTAGTATCTCATATTATTATAAATGAGAAGTCACTCCCCTCTAAAGTTCAACCTACGGTGTTTAGGGGAGGCCCATTGCAATAATAAAATGTATTTAAAAATGTCCACTGCTACGGTAATGTTGTGGGTTGTAGCCTATGCAATGTAAGTTACTGCTAGTTGTTATTACATTTTTCTTTCTTCTTTCTTTATTTTTTCAGTTAGCTCTGCACCCTAAAGTTTATTCAAATTAACTATTTTATTTATTTTATTCAATTTTACAGGTACACAAAATGTTGGTAACATCCTGTTATGATAATAGTGTGGGATGTAGCCTATGCAATGTACCGCAAGAAATCATTAGTATTATTGTTGACAATTTTATTTCCCTCCGCTGCTGCGGGCTGCGGCGCAGAATGATTGAATGAATGATAAACGAATGTATGATAAACGAACTTTAGCCCCGAAGTACACCTTTAAAAAAAATATAAAAAAATTGACTTTTTTGTTCTATTACTAAGCCAACCTAGCGGAGTTAGGGCTATAAGCCCTCTCTTACACTCAACTAGGAAAGCCCGGGACCGCCTGCTTTACATGTCCTCCGCAGCAAGCCAGAAAATATAGCAAGTGTGGGACTTTTACTCTTTTACTTTTTACTTGAAGCAAAGCCATCTTCTCCAGAAGCATTTGCTCCAAATTTGTGAAATAGAAGGTTTTACTTCTTAGCTTCTTAGCTTATGTTTTTATTAATTCCACGCATTGTATGGCCAACTCGGATTCTGTCAGTTCTAGCCCAGTATAAGGTTTATCCAACATTTCTCGAACGAGCCATAAGAAAATTTCAAACTGCTTTTTCAGCTAAAAGCTGCGATGAAGTGGCGGCTATGAAACGTCCTCAGCAGTGTGTTTTACGGCATCGTAATAACATTATTAGAGCTCTAAGAAAAGGATTTATATCCATGAATATCAGCCATTACCTCTGTTTTATTGGACCATATAATTCATCCTCAAGTCGACGACAGGCCCTGACTCCAGGCTCTACCCCGCTCTTTTTTATCTAATGATATAAACATTATGTTTAAACATTAAAACTTACAGTTCGCGGTATTTTTGCTTTCCAATTTATACGTAGTATAAGGAAAGCTTTGTGACGGTCGAAATTTTCGATTCCGAGATTTCAACGGATTTACATGTTTTAAGGTCCCAGGAACCCAAAAAATTGGTTTTTACGAAATGTCTGTCTGTCTGTTCGTTGATTTCCGGGCAAACTACTCGGTCGATTTTGATGAAATTCGGCATGTAGGTTCACAAAAATCATACCTCGGGACTATTTTTTTTTATTTGGGGTTAACTCGATTTGGGGGGTTTTTATTTTCAAAAAACGTCTAAAAACATTATTTCCCAAAAACGGCTCCAACGATTTCTTTTAAATTCACATATATTATAGTTGTTGTTAATGTTGATAAAATGCGGGGGGTCGCTTGCCTCTTGATAGTTTCCTTCTGGGGGTAAAAAAATAAAAATGACTAAATTTTAATGAAAAATGACTAAAAAAATAATTTGTCTGCGACACCTTTCTATCGATGATTTCTACCTTCAGGTATGTTTTAGGTGTTAAATTGAGTGACGAAACCGGACAGGTTGCTTTCCCAAAAATGTATTTGTTTTTGTACAAAAAAATGTTTTTTTGAAAAAATGAAAATTCACGCTCAAATGCATTGCGTGCCCTGACAGTATTGCTGTGTGGCAATGTGTTGGTCTGACCTATCTAGAATTCACCTCACCACCAGTGACGAGTGACGTCAGGTGGACAGGTCAGGTCAGGTGCTTTGGCCGGTAGGATTATTATATAGCGGCTTCGGTGGCAAGGTGGTAGCGTAGAATGGAGTAGAAAACCGTGTATTTCTCAACAAAAATGAACATGTGAACCTGAAATAACAACCGGTGCCCCCTCAAGCCGAAGCGTGGGAGGGTAGCACTTACGACTTACACTTACAAACCTAATATAAGTTCGTGCTTGTACTTATGCGAGTAACTATACACCCTGCGGTCGGACCGTCAGAGACGTGTCGTAACTCGACACAAGTACCTATTAGACATTAGTCACTAAGTCATTAAATTGTTTGTAGGCTACACGATTTAGCCTTTTTATATAGACAAAAAAAATATTGCTATTCCATTCCATTGCAGGTACTCTTCTTATCTTATTTAGTATAAACACTCCCCCAATTGTTTACACTTTACAGTATAGTTAATACTTTCGCGTTTTGTAAATAGTGATGGTTACTAGGCACTTTTTAGCGCCCCCCCCCCTAAGTGCAGTTTATTTATTTGTCTCCCCTAATATTTCAAACATTAAGATAAAAATAAATCACTTAATTTGGCATTTGCACCGCACCAACTTTTAGAAACTTTTTCGCGCCAATTTTGTTCGTATAGCCAACTTCCGAATGATTTTTGATATAAAGGCTTTAGTAAATAATTTTATAGAAAGAGAGAGTGTGCGTCGGTCAATACTTTCTGCATTATAGTTATTTTAATTAACCATTTACCAATGCATTTTCCTAATACTTTCCATAGTACCAAATTCTTGCCCCCCCCCCCCCCAAGAATTTTTAGAACTCGGCGTCCCTGCTGGATAGATTGAATAGTGCAATACCTAGATAACAACGATTTTTAATGAATTGCCAATAGGCCTACATCTTAAAAAATTAACGAAAAGAGGAGAAATAGGAACTAAACTAAAAAACAGGGCTTAAAATACTACAACACTTTACAATTCAAATTCATTATTATTTTATATTTTATATTATTGGGCTGCATGTTGCAACCCCCCCCCCCCCTTAATGAAAAGTTTAGAATTAAATAAATCTAGTACGGTAACATGAATATATGACTTCATGTGTAAATTACTAATTATATACTGCTGTTAAAATCGTAAAACCCCATTATTTCGGGCAGCAATATTAATAAGCTTGTAAAATCTATACTTTACTGCTGTTAAATTGCGAAAAGCCGAAGTAGAAGAAGAGAAGAAAAAAGACTAATTTTAATTGCATAATTTAATTGTAACTTATTCTTTATATTATTAAATTATTATTATTATTATAACACATAACAAGTACGGCAGACGCCTTAATGAATCAGTTTTACCAGAGATATTTAACAAATTGCCACTTAAACTAAAAGAATTGAACAAAATATAGGGAAAATAAAAAAAGATATAAAAAAATACTTAATTTCAAATACAGACTATTAGCCGTTTTACTATTCATATAATTGCATATACAGTATATATGTTTATATTATATATATATATAAATTTTATTATATACATAACAATATCATCCTTCAGAGTTCAGAGGGATCTCATTCATTGCCAGAAGGCTAGAGTGAGTACTCTATAATAGTTTATTATTATGTCCGGGGTTACTGGTCAAGGAAAAAAGTGAAAAGTGAAAGTGATTACTTTTGAACATTGTAGTATTGAGCCACCAATAGAAGCATTTACCTGAATTCTTCGTTGTGACCCATGACCCTAAGTCCAAACTGTAGTCAATGTGCTAATAAAAAACCACCCCATAACTCAGTTAACTTTTCACCCCCCGCCCTACTCAAATCGTTGAAATCCTCGAATAAAACTTCAGATAAAGCCTTCACGATGAATTCAGATTAAAACATTGATTTTCAAAGTAGAAATAAAACATACGAGAAACTTCTCCAGATATAAAAGGGAAAGAGCCCTTCCTTTACAGTTCTGGAAATCGAGGGTGGAAAAGAGACCGAAGTATATTCTTTCCGGAGCAATAATATGTTGGAGTGAGATAGCTGCATATTGCTTGGAAACCAATGAAATGAAGACCTCATGTTTTAACCACGCCCACTGTTCTTTTCCAGTAAGAAAAACTTGGAAAATCTCCCGCGGGTTGCGGGGGATTCTATGAAATCGCTTTTATCCTGTTGTCGAAAGCTTTGTATCTATAATCTAATCGTTAAGCTAAGAGGGCTGGAAGCATTGGGATTAATTGTTGACTCTTTTCAAAGATTCTGACTTGGTATCTCTCAACTTAGGCCCGGTCCCGTCATCGCTTGAAAAGACTTGGTAACAGTGCCGGATTAACCCCCGTGGGGGCCCTCGGCATAAGATATGTGGGGGCCGTGCGTGCAAACTCCTTCAAAAGTCATAAATGCTCTTGGTGCTCTCCTCTCATTTCCCGCCAATTTCAAAATTTCGCTTGGAAATTTGTTTTCAACTTCAAATTTTTATTTAAAAAAAAATTTAGGCATTTTTGGGAGGGCTGTGCCCCAAGTGCCCATGGGTCCAGCACTGCTTGGTAAGGAGTACTGGACGGCACTGCAATCTACCAATGCGTGCACTGTTCCATCACAATACTTTTCAAACGATGAAGGGAACTGCTCTTAGTGCCTGAAGCTATACTGCTGCTTCAATAATTTGCGGACACATTTCCTGCAGTATTGGCTTCTTTGCACGCTAGCGTTCTCAGTTATATAGGAACACTAAGAAGACAGATACTGTTTTAAGTATTTAAGCCAAATTATGGGAATCACACGGAATAAGAGGCAACTGATAAATGAAGACACATTGCTACAGAATATTTCTATAACGCATAACATTAAGGGCAAACCGGAGTCGCCGATATTCCAGAACAATGAAAAAGATGCTGAATGGAAAGAAGAATTTTTTTCTCCTAATTTTGATGCATGATGCATGATAGTATGTTGCAAGGCCGTAGGCAAGGGGGGGGCTTATTGGGCTGCAGCCCCCCCGAAATTTTTGAAAAAAAAATTCTTTCCTCCGGGGGAAACCCCCGGGCCCCCCTGTAGCAACATAAATATGCATTCCTTTGTAAGCTATGCTGCTGTAAAACCCCACTGTTTAGCACTTATAGGTGGATTTTTTCCCCCGGGGGAGACCCCCGAACCCCCCTCTTTGGGTTAAATGCAATATGATTTCTATGAGTAAGCATTCCTTTGTAAGCTTGGTAAAATCTATCCATTACTGCTGTTAAAATGCGTAAAACCACACTATTTTGTGAATGTATACTCCTTGTCCAGGGAATACTGGGTTAGAAAAAGAAAGAAGAAAGATACTAGTAGCTAAGGCGGCTATTCCACTTGTCAGTTTTTCTTCAATTTTGATAATGTCACTGACGGAAATATCATCAATGTTGCATTTATATTTTTACACCTCATTCCACTTGTGTTCAATAATTGATTTTTTTATCATTTTTTTTCAAATTTTGTAAGCTTGGCCGCTGTTTTTCTTTTAATTTTATAATCTATTTACAAGAAATTTTATGATTTAAATTATGAAATAATTCGTTCGTTCTCAAGAAATTAATTACAATTATTTATCATCTCCAGGCGACGCCATTGTTTAATTTGAGTTTGTTATTGTTTGCATAGCTTGATCTTTCTATGATCATTGATCAATCTTAACATGCGGAAGTTAAAATGGACAATGACATAGATTAAAATAAAAATTTCATCAATTATTGACGGAATATTGACAAGTGGACAAGTCGCCTAAACGATCTGTTTATCCCCCATTAGCAAGAACATTAGGGCACCCTGGGGCATCTGTCGATCTAGCCATCTTTTCTCTACACCTATATACCAAGTAAAATTTCCTTTCGTGCACCTATATGGCATTTCCCCCACCCCTTGTTCCTTAAACTGGTCAGTAATAAAGGCGTGGTGCGGCGCCTTGGAGGCCGCAATGCGAGTATAAGTCGGGGGCGAATGGACCAGAAGGCACGGAGGACGTATAGGGAGGCCACCCCTTCCCCATTCCCCCAATATCCAATTTCTGGAATTGATGGTTGACGATACCCCCTCCCTCCTCCCTCGGCTGCCTGTCGGGGTTTAACAGATTGAAAACTTGTGATTTTTTTTCGAGTAGACAGGTGCGGAGTCAGATTTTTATCCGCAGGAAAATACCTCTTGTTTCTCTTTTGATTTTGATTTATGAAAAAAGGAATTTGTATTTTTTGGTTTATATTGATTTGCGCTTTTTAGGGGGATTTGATCTACCAATTGAGACGGCGACCAATGTCCGACTTTCGGAAAATGTCTTATAGTTATAGTGTAATGTTATATACAGTACATTATGTACTAGTATTACCCTACCTTTCTTAGCTGAACACTGTGTTTATTCCATTTATTTAAGAGTTCCACACGTCATCCTATCATGGTCGGGTAGTATCTAAATTTAAACTCTGACCTTCTGTAGATATAGTCCGATTTTGATTTGCCTTGACACAAAACTTATCATATATAAATGTCTTGATCAAGCTTGTTAACCACTTTTTAACCATTTCATCTCTAGATGGCGGCCGGTTAAAAACTTATTAAAAAAAAAATCATATCTTAGTTAATATTGGTCGCAGAGGGATGGAATAAGATGTGACGGGAAGCCTGAATTGTTTTCAAATATAATGGTAGGCTAATTGCAACTTTTTACGTCAAATCAACGATTTCACGACGGCGTCATATTAATTACGCTCTTTCCTATATTGTAGGATGCATTATTATCAACAAATTGGGTAACTACATAGTACAGTAAAATTTTTGGCGCTTGTGGTTCCATATACTGTATATTCAATAAAGTAATTTGTCCCATACCCTGTTGGCGAATTTGAGAACTACTATTTTATACCACATTATAGGGGTAAGATTATTACTTATTTCTATTTCTTTATCTTACACTGTGCAGTTACAAAATATTTGAATTAATTCAATGAAGTATTTTGCCTTAATGCTGATACAACTAAGTAGTAATATTTGAAAACGGAGTGCGAAACAGCTCAATAAATGTGGAATACCCTTCCCAGAAAGCATACTCGCCATAGAGATCATGCAAAATTTTCAAATCAGGATGCTTGGAAAAGGGAGAGAAATTTATACTAAAATGGCGTTGAAAAATTCAAATCTACTTTGAAAGTTAGATGGGAAGTGTGCGGGCTGTTTGGCATTTGAAAAAACCCTGAGGGGGGGGGGGGGGGGAGTTGGGGGTGGATTCTCAATTTCGCTACCTATCATACACACAAGTTTCCACCAAAAACGACTGGATTGGCAAATAAAATATTTTGTTCAGCTACTTCATTTATGCCGGTTTTATTGTATTGACTAGTATACTGAGCTGATAACGCTGGAAGGATGAGTTAGAAACTGACCTCCGCAAGTTAGGTGTCCGTACTCCGTAGATGCGGTGAGCGTCGTACAAACCCGAAACGACTGGAAGAGCAGGCCAATTCTCATCAAAGGCTGTAGAGTCAGAAGAAGAAGAAGAAGAGTATACTGAGACACGCGTATGTTATTAGTTAAAGTTAAGCTTAAACTTACCTGTGCCAACTTTCTCCGCTATTTTCTTCCTATCTTGATTTGAAATGTAGTAAATTTACTTCTGTATCTGGAACCTATTTATTTTGCAAATTTGTCTAGTCACCTGTGAGTCTTTGAAGTCAAGTTTCTCCGCTAGTTTCTTCTGTCTTGCTTAAAAATGCAGGTACTTCAGTACTTCTGTATCTGGAACTTATTTATTTAGCAAATTTGTCAACTAACCGGTGAGTCTTAGAGACCATGTATCTCCGCTAGTTTCTTCTTATCTTGCTTCGAAATATACTTCTGTATCTGGAACTTAGGTATTTTGCAAATTTATCAACTCACCTGTGAGTCTTTGAGGCCAAGTTTCTCAGCTAATTTCTTCCTATCTGGCTTTGAAATGTACTTCTGTATCTGGAACCTTTTCTCCAAGCCTTTGCGCTGGAGGTCGGAGAACACGGCCCTCCGCATCATCCCTCTTCGCGGTTTTCCCCTGGAGCTGTTGGCCCAAGGGAAAGTGCCCGGCAAAGGAAACACAGTCGTAGGCCCGCTACCGTTTGGCACTGAAAATGAACAAACACTTGCCTAAAATATAATTACAAAGGCTTCGGAGTCACGTGACGAAGCAGTAGAATCCGGGGTGATAGTAGTAGTTTGGAAGTACGCTTTCACGGCCTATCATCCCGGATTCTACTGCTCCGTCACTTACCTGAAATATCAGATACTAACTTGTTGAGAATTTTAAGAGACAATGGCACAACCCCACCCAGTCGTGTAGGTACATATAAAATATTTTGGGGAGTCAAGACCAGATTGCCTCTATCAAGGGGCAGAAGTTATTGGAGATTAGAAATAAAATACAGTAAGTCTTAGCACTGAACTACTTGTATAAAATCCGACCCATATCAGTCCTAAACATTAAATCAAATATTAACACCTATAACTGTGAGGCACAAACTATACTTGATCTTGGTCCTAGAATTTAACGATTTTCCTGTCACTTCCATTGTGGTCCACGGACAAAAAAGGTAGGGAACCCCTGCTCTATAGTGTAAGTTGTGCGTCCCAGCAGCCATAGCAAGTGATGTCAATTTAACTTATAAAGGCGGCAATTCCACCGGCGAATTTACTTTATTTGTCATTTGAGATTTTTTGTTTGTTTTGTATTAAGGAGACTATTATGTAGACACTTAACTTATCTATTATAAATTAAGTTATACAGGTAATATGGTAGCAGACATCATTAATAATATTACAACTATATATACAGTATATAGATAAGTATCTACATAATAGTCTCCTTAAAAAAAAAAAAAAAAAAAAAAAAAAAAAAAAAAAAAAACTCAAATCACAAACAAATGAAGTAAATTCGCCGGTGGAATTGCCGCCTACACGGGATAAAAATGTAAACAAACCAATTTTATAATAGCACTTAGCGTTCTAAAAATATTTTGTTTACATTTTTATCCTCGTTAAAAGGTTAACTTGGTACCACGTGCATTACTTTGCTTTACCTACTTAATCCAATGTCAGGTCTTGGCATCTCTACCATTCGCTGACGAGCCTCCCAGTAAAAACGCATGTGGCTTCTGTCGTGGGCAATCCTGCGGCTACCGCTACATTAAAATAATCAATTTTACACCTAGTACAAAATTAGATACCTGTGACTTATGTAGTGGGCTATTATTATTATTTATTTGTAGCTCGCTGACGTAGGCCTTAGCCCATTGAACAGCGCAAACAAGTACCCTGGGGTAATTAATAATATTTTATTTTTAATAATCTAAGTAAATATATATAATACCGTAGTCTTAGTTTAGTGCTACCCTCGCACGCCCATGGCATGAGGGGGCACTACTTTATATATGTACCGAGAAAAAATGTAAAGAAATTACACGGATTTATTATTATTATTATTACATATTCTATGGTGCTTTCGCACATACGGTTTTATACATATATTAATTGGAACTTTCTTCCCATGTCCAAGGAAGTGATCTCGCGAAGCGAGCTACTCCTAATAGAGGCACTTCCTTAAAAGAGTCAGGACTATGGAATACGAAGCATTCAAGATGCTTATATCTCAGTCCTGCGAAAGAGGGGAATTCACAAAGTATGTGCTCTGCCGTCTAGTGGGCTACTAAATGCCGTTCTTACCTGAAAGATATGGGTGTCTACATGCTAATAAGGTATGCAGATGAGGGCTGAGTAAGGCAGCGGCGGGTCGAGCGATGGGCTTAGCAATGCCCCCGTTATACAAGGGGTAATGCACTCCATTTTGTACAATCACATCTGAAAAAAGAAAATTGCATGTTACGATACATCTGTCTTCTAAGGGTGATTGAGATAAAGCGTAATTTCCATGTTTATACGACAACCCATAATAACACAGAGCGGTTGATGATACAGTCAAAATTGATTTATACAGTAATTAAGTTTCTACTAATAAATATTGCTGTTAGGGAGATTCATCTACCTATTGAGATGGCGACCAATGTTTCGACTTTCGGAAAATTTCTTCACAACTTTTCATTTCATGCAAGCACTTAGCCAGGATTTTATTTCGGGAGGGGCTAACTACCAGGGGGTTGGGGGGTATGGATTTTGGATGGATGGATTTTTTACATTTCGGGAGGGGCTTCAGCTCCCAAAGCCCCCACCCTGGCTTCGTGCCTGATTTCATGACCCCCTGAGCCTAAAACCACCCTCCGTTCAAAATGTTATACAGATATATACAATATGTATATACTGTACAATAGTATATGTACAATGTATGTATATCGAACTTCCGTAAATAAGTATTATTCGATTTTGATGAAACTTGGCACAATAATTGATCATACAAATGTCTTGATCGAGTTTGTTAACCAGCTAGATCCACTGTTTAGTTACATCAAGATAGCGGTCGATTGAAACCTTATATAATTCTCTCAGTTAATATTGGTCGCAGAGGAATAAATAAAAATCGGACTGAAAGTCCGTATTATTATCTACGATAAAGGTAATCAACACTTTTTACGACAAATCAACCATTTGAAGATGGCATCCAGTCAAAGTGAAAATAATTTGATAAATAAAAGTTCATTGTGGTTCGAAATTTGGAACACAAGAGTGTTTTGTGTGTTGATGTTGTGGTCGGGAATATAATAAAGTGTTTTTATTTTTTATTACATACATAGCGTAGGTAGCGTAGAGGAAAAGCAGGGTCTGGGGAATCACCCTACTCCTGATCGGCCAGAGCCGAAAATAAATAAATAAGGACTTTTAATTGTTTATATTACTAAGCCAACCTAGCGGAGTTAGGGCTATAAAGCCCTCTCTTACACTCAGCTAGGAAGGCCCGGAACCGCCTGCTTTACATGCCCTCCGAAGCATGGCCAGAAAATGTAGCCAGTATGGGACTCGAACCAACAACCTTTCGGGTGAAAGTCTGAGTCCGTACCACTACGCTACATGTCCTGACATGAAAGGGATTTTTTTAACGATAAGGCTGTTACTAGCTAATTTCTCAACAGTATAATATTATAATATAATAATATTTTCTAATGTTTATAAACTGTACGTGTTTAAGCGTAACTTATTCAGTATATACCAAAACCAGCTAAAAATGTCAAAAGCAGAACGCAGGTGGTTTTGAATAATGCATTTCCGGGGCAATGATGCAAATTCATATATGAGGTATGTGCGTATGACATCGCCATGAATGCAGGGTCATGCGAATATGGGGAAAACTCATTAACTATAAATATATTATATTTTTTGCTTTGTCAAAAATTGCAATTTATCGCTCAAACTGACGTTATTATTTGTACGGTACAATTATTCTTGTAATCGCATTTCATATACTATACATGGATGCACTTTATTATCCATTCCATATTTTTCATTATTAGGGTTTAATTGATATTTTAACTGACACCCTCGACTTCTGTCAGGATTTGTTCTCCTTTTTTATTTTTACGTCTCAGTTTCCAATAAATTATTAGATCATTAATTAATATAGTGTCCCCCACTTAGTGCATTATACTTCGGAGAACATGTAAAGCAGGCCAGGCCCGTACCCAAATTTGATAAAAAATAATAAGTAATGTAAGAGTTTTAGATAAAACTACTAAATTCACTACGGATGTACCTATCATTTATAAAAATGTTTGTTCTTGCCCCCCCCCCCTCAAAATTAAATCCTGGGTACGGGCCTGAAGCAGGCAATCCGCAACTGATTATTTATAGTGAATAATGCCGCCAGTGTGTCAAAAGTGAGAACGGTGAAGTTGTAAGTTAAAATTTCCAGAACCTATTTATTGGGGATTCTAGCTTAGACTTTTTAATTAAAATAATATTTTATACAAACCTAATTATGAGTAGGCAATAGTATTGTACAATAACATGTCCAACTGTAGTTTTTTAGAAACCCAAATTGCTTAGGCGGTTATTCCACCAACGTCAATAGTGATAGTAAATGTAGAATTGACGTGGTAGCAGACATTAAAGACAGTCTAAAAATGTCTGCTACCACGTCAATACTACATGTAATATCACTATTGACGTTGGTTGAATAAGCGCCGTAAGTAATTGGCTGCAGATTTTTGGAACTCTTCTTTTTCAAGCAAAGCATTATATCACATACTCAAAACAGCCAATTCATTTTGTTGAGTCCAAGGGCGGATTTTGCCTCCAATTTAGGGGGGGGGGGGCTCAGCGGTCAGGTTCAGTGGAATATGACATTAAAAAACATAATTATTTTTAATTCCACTGTAAACCCATTGTTATCTAGTGTAAGTTAATTTATTTTGGGTGGGGGGGTCCGGACCCTCTAACCCTCCCCCCTAAAATCCGCCCTTGGTTGGGTCCATCACAAGGAATGATAAAAAAGTCAACGCAACTTTTTTTTAGGCTACACTGCTAAACAACCGTAACTCCTAGGCCCACCGTGTTCGGGGTGTTCGGGGGAGGGGGGGAATGCGCTTTTTGCTGTCAATAGTTAATTAATACCTACTTCTTATACCAATATTTTGTAAATAAATAAATGAAAATGAGTACTAAGGAGAACTCTCAAACATTTTGGCACCCAGTATTTCTGCCCAGTCAACATTGTCCGTTTGTCTGGCGTGGTTTCTGCCATGCCCCTCCTGGACTTTCAAAACCCGGCGCCCCTAGTAACTACTCTAGGTGGCACCCGTCAAATCTGCACTTTTTTGAAGTAGGTTGTTTGTTTAAAAGCCCACTTAAAGAAGAGGTGACGAAGGAAAGATCTAAATTACCATTCTTTCAAAAATATCGTCAAAATATTTGTATCAGCAGCTATATGTAATGGAGACTCGGAAAAAACAATGGGCTATGACTGAACTTCACGGGATAAATAATTTTTCTGTGTAAACCCGATTTCCCGCAAATGTACAAATGAAAGAGACATCAAACCATGAAATAACGAGTTAATAACCATGTAATAATCCGGCTCTAAAAAAAATGGAAACATAAAAACCATTTCGATGGTGAAAACAAGCACCCTTCAAGAGTGGTTTACTCAGCAATTGGGCGAGTCAACATTGTTAATTGCAATGCGATAGTGTGTGTGTGTGTGGATATTTTCTCTTCACTTAGTAGGGGTGGCTCGCAACTCACTGGGGGCTATTTAGCTTTCAACCCCAATCTGTTTGTCGTTTTCCCCTGATTTAATTGAAAGGCTTTGATTGTTACAAATGGGTCTACAGGCTGGAAAAAAATTAATGCTCTGCAGAACTTCTGTGTTGTGTACATTGGCGCCAACTTGGCAAAAATTAAACTATTTTAGCCAAGGGGTCATTTAGAAAAAATTAAATTATTCGTGACTTCGTAGTGCTTTCGGCAAGAGCTGTCATCTGGCATCTACAGAGGGAAACCCACTAGCACAGTTTTGAGACTTGCTCAACACGAGAAGAAGTTATGCAGAAAGCGCTCAGGGTTTTGTACTAACACCAGTGGGTTTCTTAGACAAAGCTAATTTTTTAACGATTATTTGGGTTTTACTAATTCATGTTATAGCAGTTATAACAAGTTTTGCTAAAACACAAAGTTTTAGTTTTTGTTTGTTTATTAAGAGGACATTTGACTCGTATCTGGACTTGTCATGCTTTCGTCTGTTTCATTGCATCAATGGTAAGCTTATCTCAGCTTGTCCATTTTCGCTTACAGCCGGTGTAGGTTGACATCGAGGACGTATACCAGTTTGCCAATGGCCAAAAGTTCCTATGGAAACGATATAAATAATGTCCAAAATCAATCGTCGTTGGCATTGGTCAAGGGACTATAATATAATATAATATAATGTAACTGCAAAGGCTTTCACGGCCGGAGTCAAATGAAGAACCAGTAGAATCCGGGCTGATGGGCCGTGGTCGAAATGAAAGTGAACTTCCAAACGTTTCGTCAACATCTGCGGCCGTCATTTTCAGTGGTACACACCGGCTGATGTTAATGGGTCTCTCTGATCCTTGGCTGATCTTATCATGCTTTGGAGCTGTTGCGTAGGCTTGAACACTGTTTTGATGTTATGGCGTTCGAAAAGTTTCCCAATGCGATCCGTAACTTTCTTTACGTAGGGCAAACACACCATTCCTATTGGTTGGGGTCTGTCTGCAGTCGCAGTGCTCAGTCTAGGATGGATGATTTCTTGAGGCATATAACCGTTAGCTTGTAATGCTCTATCCAGGTGTTTGAGTTCTGATCGTAGTTGCTGGGGCTCACAAATCCGATTAGCACGGTGGATGAGAGTTTTCAGCATCGCACGCTTCTGGCTTGGATATGGTTGGAACTCTTGCTCAGGTATCTATCCGTATGCGTCGATTAGGGGAAATGGAAATTCCCCAGAGGAACATGTTGTGTTGAGAGCGAGGATTTTCTCGCTCTCAACACATCAACAACAACAACATCCAGGTAAAAAGGTCAGTGTGCAGCCCCCTACCCAGTCACTCGCTACGGAGCCACCGACGTACAACCTTCGAAGTCTACGCAGCGCCACTGAAGATGTCGACCGCAGATGTTGACGAAAAAGTCCTTCAGGACATTATATAATTAAGGGGTTATACGAACCACTACAATCTGGCGGCTACTTCAGCCATTGTTAATTTTGTTGTGAGCCCAGACTGTGATTGTATGGCCGCTTATGAAGATGTAAATAATATTTTATTCCAATGTTCCCGTTTTGACAAGGAACGCCAAATTAGCCAGTTAGAACCCCGGTGTTATAATCGCCTCGATCAGCAGCCTAATCGAGGCGATTATAATACCGGTATTTATTTAATCCCCTGGTAATAAAAATGTAAACAAGATAATTTTATAATGGAAAGTGCTATTCAAAATTTGTTTGTTTACAGTTATAATCCTAGGGTATTTATTTAACCCCGGTATTATAGTCGCCTCGATGAGGCTGCAGGCTGCTGCAGTCTGATCGAGGCGTTTATATAATACCGGGGTTAAATAAATACCCTAGAATTATAACTGTAAACAAACAAATTTTGAATAGCACTTTCCATTATAAAATTATCTTGTTTACCAGTGGATTAAATAAATACCGGTATTATAAAAGCCCCGATCAGGCTGCTGGTCTAGAGCATATTACTCGAAGCGAGTCCAACAAAGAGTCAAGTTGGAAAATGCGCCAAAATTCACGATAATAAACGATATAATAATGCAAAAGACGGGCAGGGGTTCGGCTGGGTGGGCTTGCCGTAGGGAGCAGCCCCCCACCCCCCCCCCCCAACTGTGTTCAAAGCAAGGTGTCGGGCACAGCTCCTGTCGCCTGGGGCTTTCATTTCACACCCACCACTGTCTCGTTCAACACCCTACTTCGCCATTCCTTGCTCCAACTATACTATATACTATGGGCTCTGTTACTTTATCCTTTACCCTTTATTTTGCTGCAGGGCATGTTCTGGCCGACAGCATATCCTATAGGCTAGTTACTTTAAGTTTTGTTACAAATTTATTTATAGCCATGATTACACATCACATAATACGTATTCTTATTAGCTTTGTAAAACGTACTGTCACTCATGACTCATTGTGGATAAAAATAACCGATGCGAGCAATGGCGGATACACGGGGGTGTTACTTGGGTCAAGAGTAAATTCATAAGATCCCTAGTAAAAAAAAAATGGAATAAAACACAACTTTCAACAAAAAAATTACCTTTTAATCTTACAAACAACTTGTGACCCCCCCCCCCCTAAATTTTCTGCTCGATCCGCCCTTGTGTCTGAGTTTCTGAAAGCATGTTCGAGTAAAAGCAGCTTTCCTATTTATCAATTTTATCAATAGTATAGATACCGAGATATGAATTTGAATAATTCCATAGTATAAATCATTGTCCTAGGGTTTAATTTCGGTAGCATCGACATTCCCTATCCCAACGCATTGAGTTGATTGATGGAAAGCAGGCACGTAACTATGATTTAATTACGGGGAGGTAGTAGTAGTAGTAGTAGTAGTGGTGTTCGTCAGGTTAATAACGACTTAGGCCTCATATTTGGGCCCATAGAGCGACCCCTACTTGACTGTCCTACGCCAGCCCATAGGACAGTGGACCTGATTATAGTGGATTCTGAACCACTTGGGAAACACAGTGAAGTCACACGATTAGTTCGGAGGTGACCAGGACAAGTCCTACCATGTTTCCCTACCGGCACTGTGCACACTACCAAGCATCTTTGATCCTGCTCTGGTCGGCTGGATTCAACTTGATATGGCGGCCGGTTAATTACGGGGAGGACTATGGTATGCAGTGAAATGTGGCACGTCACTGGAGAGTTCAATTCTAGCTAGTGTTAACTCAACGCCCCCCCTCCCCCGAAACTTTTTGACCTAAAATGGGAAGATTGCATTGTCTAAGACGGGGAGACCATATTACGTTACAGCACAGTAATAATGGCAGGGTATGCAATGTATTGGGTCATAAATTATCCATAATTTCCCCAAGAAATAATTTTTTTGTTTGGGAAAGCAGCCTTGTGCGCACCAAACCACGCACCATAGGGCTTGTACACTTTCCTGATAACCCTAGTAATCCGACAAACCAACTCATGTCCAGATGTCCTTCAGTTTTAATTAAATCGTTCTTAACACTTCGTGTGCACAGGATGTACTGTATATGTAAATAAAATTCCGGAAAGCTCCATCTCGACATCGCATCCGTGGTCGTCCCACTCTTCTTCCTTGGAGCACCTTGTGTAAGGCTGCTCTTGTAGCCCTATATTGTCTGGCATTCATTCTATACGTATCCTAGCCACCTGATGCGGGCTCTCTTGATTTCGGCTACTATCGTAGGTTCTCGGTATACATCACGTAGAGCTCGTCATTTCTACGCCACTCTATGAACAGTATTAGTGAATATTTTGTAATACTTCAGGCTTCTTTCTGTACTGTTCTCTCATTTTCTACTTACGACAGCGCCTTTTCTGTGTAAATTCTAAAAGATATATACACTTTCTGTGGTGCATCCCAGAATTTAATATATTGGAATAAACTGCGGGAAATGCTGTGACTTTGGGAATGAAGACAGCAGGGGAGCCCCGGCCGAAGGGTCGGTGGCGTCAGCTGTTGGTCCACTTAACTCGCTCTGGACAATTGTCGTCCTCGCCCCCCTCCCTACCCACTCTGAAACTATCCATACGGCAGCAGCTTACATCACAACTCGACTTTTCCCCCAATTTTTCTTTCTAGATTGGAAAACTTGATTGGTACATCGACCCGAACCTCTTGTGTTCAGCAAGAGCAAGAGCTATATTGTCATTTGAAGAATTCTGGCTAATTTTATGTTGTTTGGTCACAATTAACACCCATTTTTTAACATTTGCATTAAAACCAATATCCAGGAGGGATCTTGCCCCTATTGCTGAGGTTCTGAGGTGAATAGATGCAGAAGCCGAGTTGCTGCTGACGGTTACGAGGAACGAACAATATCCCTTTCTGCATGTAATAATCCAGGGGAAGATAGAAGGACTGAGAGCTCCCGGTAGAAGAACATCCTGGTTGAAGAACCTGAGGAGGCAGTGGTTTGGCAAGCAGCAGCGGTCTCCATGGTCCGCCGGGGTAGGGGGTAGGCGCCCCCCCAAAAAAAAATTTGGTAAATCTATTGTAAATTAATTTATTACGCTCTAATTTAATCGATCCTACATGTTTTTCCTATTTTGACCCACAACTAACCCCCCCCCCCCCCCAAAAAAAAAGAATTGGGCTGGATCCGTCCCTGGTTGTAGGTTGACATTAAGGGCATGTTCCAGTTCCAACTGCCAAAATTCATGCGGAAACGAGACCAATCGTGTCCAAAAAACCAATTGGGTTGTTATCACGGCAAAAATACAAGAAGGCCAATCCGTAAAAAAAAAAAAATTATAATAATAGAGGCTATCTTGTAGGACTAAGTAATAGGCTATAATATACTGGGTGTAGAATAATATCTTCACATAAAAAAACTAATAGGCTACTGGAAAACACAATATAAAACGCCTTTAGCAGGCCAAGAGGGACGAAAGGTTTGAAAATTATAAAATAGCTACAAATAAGTGATGGTGATAACGGGACCCCATGCCGATGACGAGGTCCATTAGTTAAGGTAAACGAATGATGTTTTGATCTGAAGGCTTTGTTCGCAGCAAAAGGACGTTTTGAGGCTTCAAAGGGTTACAGCGCGGCGACAGGAGGTTCCGGGCTTCAACACCATTAATCAATCAGCAAATGAGATCGAAATTGAACCTTTTTTTGCTTATGTTTGAACGTAGCATTAATGTCAACAGAAAATACAATGAATAACGAATTCGAAGACAGTCTGGGATGTGTGTACTAAATGTCTTCTTCAGGGTTGTGACTAAAAGTACCTACTGTATCACGCATGCAATTTTCCATAACACCTATGTTTCACATATTGTAGTCGTTATTAATGTAAACAAACCCCAATAGGTCGCTTGTCCCTTACTAGTTTCGTTCGGGGGGCAATAGAATAAAAATGACTCTATTTTCATCAATACGACCATCCACCCATCATGATTCACAATTTGCATACACGTATTACTATAATTTACTATACTAGATATGTTTGCCTTGTTAGAGAGAGGCGCCCTTTTTGAAGCCTTGCCCCATGCTGATTGCTGAAACATTTCACACTGAACACGGTCGGAATGTTTGTTATGCCTGGGTGTATTATCAGTGGCGAAGCCAAGGGGGGGGGGGGGTCAGCGGGGTCAAGATCCCCCCAAAAGTTAGCAAAATAACAATTTTTTTAGATATTTATCTAAAATGTATCTAAAAAAATTCGCCCATTTTACAGTTTTGTTAATAAAGTTATCGACTGCAAAATCAAAATTTCAGGCCTATCTTTTAAAAAACAATCCGAGGGGGAGGGAGCGCCAAATGAAACACCACCCCAACCTATCGTAAGCGGGCAAACTTTATGAAAACTGGACCCCCCAAAAAGAAAAAATTCTGGCTACGCCACTGTATATTATGACTGATTCACAAACTTGGATAAGTCGAGCTAACCCCGGATACAATGTCAATTATAAGCATGTATCCGCTTGTCCATTGTCCCTTTTAGATCGGTGTCGGTTGACCGTTAACCATTTTGCTAAATGCATGCGGAAACAAAGGGCTAGTTGGACTTACATGGCCTGCTGTGTTAATAGGCATTAGAGGCATGGGTCTCATAGTCATTGAACAATCAGGGGAAAGGTGTCCATGCTCCTAATAACTATTAACACAACAGGCAATGTAAGACTGACAAACCCTTTGTGAAATTGGCAATACAAGTTTCCGGGCCACTACAAGTCCACGGAAAGTCTTTCAATGCGCTTCAAATAATAACGGGCATAATTATTATCTTAGCGTGAAAGCTCATTGTTGCCATGCCATCAACCCTATGGACAAAACACCAAGCACCTGCCCCTTAACTTGATTTTTGTGGAAAAAGGTAAACCGAAATTAGTGACGTGAGTGGGTCTGAAAATGATATCATGATCATGTTTGCGATGTGATGTGGTACAAAGGGGCCTTACAAATGAATGCAGCCATATGACAGAAGGGTAATCCATCTTGCAGCATTCGATATGGGGTCTGATTATAAAAAGAATTGGATCACCCCCCGTATGACGCGTATTGCTACTTTTTGCTGGCGCAAACAGCCTCCTGTATTTTGCAGAGTCATTTTCATAGACACGACTCAAAACGCCCTTGCTAAAAGTGGGTGGCCTGATGTTGGCTAGAAATCTGCACGTTTTCAGTACCTTCTGCAAAAAGCCAAAATTATACGTTACCAGTAAAAGAACTTTCTATTAATTATTGTAAAATATTATTTAAATTTGCCGGCACTTATATTCTAGATTTTAAATCCGAGTACCCCCACTACGTGTTTTTGTATAAAGTCAATTTTCATTGGAAATATCGATCAAAAATATCCATTAAATTAGCAGAAATGCTTCTCTACATTTCAATCTTGATCTAGAATAACCGAAATCATGATCTATTTTTAGAATAGTTATATTAATAGTTATTATAGTTGTACTAGTATAAGGTATATCAATAGAAGTGATTAATAAATAAGTAATTTCTCTTGATTTCATGTGTTCAGACAAACCTATTGGTTTTTTATCTGTACTGATAATCGCATCGACAGATGGTAGAACCTAACTCCAAACATCCAGAAAAAAAATAGCGCCCGGAGCCCAACTACCGTGCCCTGTATGGCGGTGCCTCAATAGCCGGGGGTCACAAGATGCCGCGCGAACTTGTGTAGGTGGGGACTGGTGGAAGACCCGACTTGCGAATGTGGACAACAACAAGACGACGGCCACCTTTTGGTTTGCCCGAGACAAGGAGAAGCTGTGCCCCAAACAGATCTTTTAGGCGCCAACGACAATGCCATCCAGACCGCAACACTTTGGATCAACTCAAGGCTGTAGCCAGGATTTTTTTTTTTTTTTTGGGGGGGGGGGTTTAGAAATTTCATAGTGGTTTTTATTTTTCCTCTCAAAATCCGATTCTATCTGGTATCAAGCCATTTCATTTCGGGGGGGGGGGGGGGGGTTGAACCCCCATGAACCCCCCTTGGCTACGGCCTTGGATCAACTTGTCCCAGGCCCAGACACGTAAAGTAAGTAACCATATTTGCACTGATTTTATTTTCCATCGATTGATGACAATGACAACAAAAAACATGCATGTGACAAGTGGCCTTCAGCTATGGAACTCCATCCTCAGGACTGCCACACCAATCGTTTTGTTTATAAATCAAAATTATTCAATGTGGTCAATCTGTGTTAGAAAGTGGTAAGTACGTTTATCATTGCATACGTAAAATTTCTTAGATGTGTATTTTTTTAGATTTGTATTGATATTTTTGACATTTTTTAAAAATTTTATTTATGAGATATTTGATGATCACACTTATAAGGCTTTTCTCCCTCTGATTTCCTCTTGCAATCCGAACCCCCTTTAACGCCAGGCAGGCACGGACGATTCGAACGCTGGCGGCCCGCTGCAGCAAATGGCTGGTTCCTCCCGTGACAAATTTCTCAGTGAGTCACCGGCATGTGAATTGGCCGTTTGTACCAACCCTTAGGCGGGGTTTCCACCGACCTCTCATTGCAGAATACAAATGGCATTGACGTGGTAGCAGATATCATTAATAAGTCTTGAATGTCTGCTACCACGTCAATGTCATTTGCATTCTGCAATGATAGGTCGGTGGAAACCCCGCCTTAAGGCGATCGATCCTACAGCTTGGAACTCCAATGTCAACAAATTTTGTTTACAAAGACCTTCCCCATTGTTCCACAGAGAATATAAGCTCGGTACTATAAAAATATAATAAAATTGTAATTTTTTTAACGATATTTCACTTTATTTCGGCAGCCGCGTCTGTCCAGAGTGGTACTGGTAGTATACAGTGGCGGCCCAAGGTGCAAGGTGCCCTTTCGGCTTAGACCTTTAACTATCATCCACACAAATTCCGAATACTATATGTAAGCCTTAGACTAAATGGCAGCAAATCGGCTTAAGGCCAAGTTTATATTTATACTGTTTTTCCAAAGTTTGGCGTGACTGGTGCACTAGTATACGGCTGCCACTTGTAGTATATCCAGAGTATATAGACTATAGATGACAGTCAACAGCTTGTAAATATTATATGCCTGTCATCTGTATGTAACTATACAGTTGTAGTAGTATGTTTGGACACAGTCCCAGGCCACGGTGTGGGCCCATAGGACAATGGACCTCCTGATTATAGTGGATTCCGAACCTCTTGGGAAACACAGTGAAGTCACACGATTAGTTCGGAGGTGACCTGGACAAGTCCTACCATGTTTCCCTACCGGCACTGTGCATACGACCAAGTTATCTGCAGCTTTGAACCTGCTCTGGTCCGCTGTATTGAACTTGGTATGGCTGCCGGCATGTAACTATATAAGTACTATAGTATAAAGTGTTACATAAAAGACATATTTCATTACATTGTAGCTTACAGTATTGTGCATAAGAAAGTCAAATTTATGTACGGTACCTGGTTTTGGACGATTAATACGATGATCTGTACCGAGTATTGCACTAACACTAAATTTTAACGTCGGCTTAAAATGTTCCCCACTACCGCGCGAGCAATCCTCTGTCCTAGCAGGTGGCGAAGGCGACGGGCCCCCGTCGGAGGACCTCTTTGTCATTTTCAAGTCTACCACTTCCTCCTTGTCAGCACCCGCAGCCCTGCAGTGGCCGCAGTGTGGCCCCGAACAAACATGTCTGCCATTGCAAAAATTACAATCTAACCCAGAGCAGTTATGCGGATGAGCCGGAAACTGGCCCCCGTAGTAAGGCGCGGATTTCAAACTTTTACAGCAGTCTAAATTGCACAAATTTGGATTATGATGTCCCGAATACATTGAATTTCTATGCAACAAACTATTATTAAAAAATATCTGATTTTCACGTCGGATAAAATGGTTGAATATCTCCATGCGGTTTAACGCGTTGTAACCATCGCCTGGAAATTGGAGTTTCCCTACAACTTCTTCGAGTTTTCGGTTTCCGGTAACGTCTTCAGCTTGAACTTCGTCCATGTTTTTCGGACTCTCCGAGCCTTCTGAACCGTAATTTGAACGCCATTTCGTGTCGTCGTCATCATCCGAAGTCTCATTCTCTCCTCGTTCCTTTTTGATTTGAATCATTAAATTTTTCTGACCAGATAGTTTTCCAATAATTTTTGTATTGAGTAAATTTTCCATGGAAAAGGTTGAAGTCAGTGTGGTTTCTTTAATTTCTTGACTTTGGGCAATTTTCGGGTCATTGTTTAGTGGTAAAGTTTCGAGCATTTTTCAGTAGAATTTTTATTTATTTTCATTCAATACGGTGATATCTATTTTTCACATCACAGCTATCACTTATTAGTAGGTTCCTTATCACATTAGTGCATAACGTAAATTAATTATATCACAATAGTTCGTTAAGACCGAGGTGTATTGTTAGCGACTGTATTAAATAACACTTTAGAGATAAATGTATTATCCCCGCAATGATGCTAAAATACATGGTTTGGTAAATGGGGCAAGCCACGCCTCTTACCCTTTCCATGAGACACCCCCCTATTTTATAAGCATTGGGGTAAAACGTGATATCTCTCTATTTATAGCGTACCGTCATTTCATTGAGAGCGATGTAACCTATTTTCTCTCATCCTGGGCTGTAATGCCGTGGTCAAAACTAAAAATAAAATTTTTAAATCCTTAATAACTAGCTAGGTTGCTTATATTAATCTGCTCTAGATCTTAAAGCCCTTCTCCCTAATCCATAATCCCCTAATCTGGCTTGGGTTGATCACAGGGAAAATCTCAGTGTTTATCAAAGGGAATTTGTGATTTTTGGAATATTGCTTAGTAGTCGTGCTGCAATATTTTATGCAGTCTCTTCTTACTTTTACATTGATTTTATAGTTAGGCTAGGCCTAAACGGGGTTAGATAGAAGGGATACCATGAGAACCATTGTATCGTGAAAATTTTGATTCTGATCAGTTTTAAAAATCTTTACCATACTATAGCCTACTATAAAGGGTATAATACAATACAACTTGTACTATAAAATTATACCTTATTTTTTAATATTTTTTTCCTTTTTTAATAACGTAATTCCGTAATTTTGTAATACCCTATTAAGATATGTATGCCTGACACCAGCTAGTACCTATAATAAAAATTACTCAAAATCCACCCCCGAGCTCGAGAGCTGGCGATGCCTTTTGACAAAGTTCAATGACCTGCGTGGCTAAACCATTAGCGTAAATTCCCAAAATTTCTGGGGGGGGGGGGCAAGACCTTGACACCTTGAAATCTATAAATGGGCCCAATTTAGTGAGGTTTTACGCATATTATACCCTGGAGAAAGGGGAGCTCTGAAGTATTGGGGTTTTAAGCACTTTGAGTAATATATTGTGTGTGAAAGTGTATAAGGTACTAGTTACTAGTAACTAGTATATGAGGAGGCTGTTTACAAACATGGCCAACTCCAAGTTGTAGAATTTTTCAGGAGAGCGGATTTACTGTAGAAAATTGCATTAAGTTTATAGCTAATCCTAGACTTCTCAGTGCTTCTGTGCGCAATCTGGCTGATTTTGTTACTATATGTTACAACGTGCAGGTGGACATTAAAAGTTTCTGCAAGGTCGGATCAAAACCCCATTTTCTGAAAAAATGGAGTTGGCCACGTTTGTAACCAAGCTCCTCATATAAGGTCAATATGTTGATTTTTTTCTTGTAAAGTAAGCATACTAAGAATTAATTTCCCTTTCATAATTGTGGATACTATGCCTTTAGTCTCCATAACGTCTTTGTCACCAGAAATCCTGGGGGGGGGGGCTACGGATGTACATAACCGGCTCACCTGATAATTGAAGATCCGTGGTAAGAACATGTCGCCGTTAAAGTAAATTAAGTAATTTAAATTAATTACCGAATATCTTTCCACTCTGCTCATGCTACTGAGCCTCCGATAAGTAGGCAATAGTCGACTATACTAGAATAGTCTACCTAGTGCCACTGAAGATGTCGACCGAAGCAGTTGAAGAAACATTTGGAAGTTCACTTTGAAACGGACGGCCCATTAGCCCAGATTGTTCTGGTCCCATCGTCAACCAAGGCACACAATAATCACTGCTGAAATATTGGACATATCATGTTCTTCCGCACGGGCAATTAATTTACCCACAGCAGGGGTAAGCTAAATTTCTTATTTTCCCCGCAATGAATAATTCTATAAAGATCCTATGGTTTTGTTTATTTGGCATGACACTCTGACGCTTCTTACAATATTGATTTTCCTGCTTATGAGGGAAAATAGTCTTGAAAGGTTGTCCACAGAATAAGAATTTATTATCCGCGTTCTTGAGTTCCTTCACTGATATTGTGTTATCATTATACGCTTGAGCTCGGTTCGAGTCTTAATGAGGGGGATAGCTAAAAACTAAATCCAATGGTTAACAGCACTTTTTAAGTAGAACCTTACAGATTATAGCCATTATTAACAACGAGTACCAGTTCATTTTGAACTGTTCATCATTAGTAGGCTATAACAGGTATCATAAATGATTGTCATGAGAATTTATTTTAGGCTGCAACGGTTTTCCTTATCCTGAAGAATTGGATTTATCGATAGAAAAATTCCAGGCTAATATGTGCAATGCGCTAATATAGGTGTTACTACAATGCGTTAGGGGTATGGATATTTGTATTGCTTTTCAAATATATATTATATCTTAAACAAGCAATACATGGATGACATAGTTAGTTATTTGTTGGGGTTTGTTACTCTATGTACCACCTAAATCAAACCAGAAGTTAAGAAGAATCGATGGCAACGTTTTCGCCAATATTGCTGCATTGAGGATTTCCTCTAAGCCTATTTAAGGTACCGTATGTGACATTTTTGATGGCTCGAAAATCATCTTGTGAAACTGATCTTGAGGTTTCTGATTTCCAAATGGTTTAAAAGCAAAGGATGTCCCGGTTTCTTTTATGAAATTAATTAAATCTTCCTCATACAGCCGGAATAATAACAAAATTGTTAAATTAATCAAAAATATTAATGCTTTCTAAAAAATCAGATTAATTTACCCGACCGACAAACCCGCCTAATTTACAATAGGACTATTATATGGTTATAAAATCTATTTAATGTACTTCGTCGTATTTTTCAAAAAAAGAAGCCTATCGATAATGCAATTTTACTGTGAAAGCTCGTGTTTTTTATGAAATTGTTATAAGACCATTTTAATATTATCTTTACCGCTGTGGCACGAGTAATTACCTAATTTAGTCAAAAATACTAAGGCTGTTTCTGTGCACACACAAAATATTTAGACATTTTTGCCTTAATAGAACGCACCTTATGGTATGGCAAACTGTAATTATTAATCAACAGTATAAACATAAGATGATTCACTAATTTATTTAATTAATTAATTAATTTAGTCAAAATCAAAGACACTGACCCTGCATTTTTTACAAAATGTTTCGGTATCTCTGACATAATAGACCGTACCTTATAGTATATATATAGTACCTTATATATGGCAAGCATGGGCAAAAACTGTAAACTTATCAGCAGTAGAAACTGTGTTTGCAATTTACATATACAGCGAGCGAACTTACGTTTTCATATTTTGCGGCCTTGTGGAGCCGGAGCAACTGTAACTGTAAATTGCTAATATTTTATGAACTAAACCTAAATTAAAAATTAGGTATACCTACAGGTCTACTGTAAAAAGCGTGGCGCTTTAGCCTTTAGGCCCAGCTACGACCCTGCTATAATTCTTCCACAGTTTTCTGCATGCCCTCTTTCTCTCCCTACTAAATAATTGATGTGAATTTATTAAGAAAACTAATTAAACCGTACCCCTTGAGACCAATTCGAGGGTAAATTCCAATTTTTCCTCTTTTTATACAAATAAAAAATCACTTCCAATTTTTTTCCATTTCATTTAAAACTCCCTCTGATTTTTTCCTCAATTATATTTCTTTCATATTTTCATATTTTCGCGCTTTCCCCATTCTTTTCTTTCCCCTTCATGAATGGGCATGACAAGGAAATTAGTCTCTAACTAATCTTACTTTGTGTTCTTATTTTCGCGTTTTACCCCTAAGTGCTTCTCAAGTGGCTGCCAGGATTTTGTTGAAGGGTATAAAAATATAATAAAGTGGATGTCCTTACAGCTTTTTAGCCCTTTTCTATTCACAGTTTTCTTACTTCAGCTGTTAGGTATACCTTCCTTATGTATTGCAGCATATAGCTTTCAAGCGTGATAATATGCGTTCCGTATTGTATTGTTCCGTGTTGTATGTTTATTGCAATGTTTTTTTTTTTTTTTTTTTTATTAATTTTTAGGCGCGGGACTCTTTGGAGTATTTGCGCTTGTCGGTGTGTGTGTGTGTGCGAAGGTGTTGCCTTATTATTGGTTTCTGTTGGTAGTTTTGGTTTATAATGTGTCTGTCTACAGGTGTGGCATGACTCCGTTCTTATTAAGGCGGAGATTACACCTACCTGCAAGTGCAAAATACAAATACGGTGATGCGGTAGCAGACATTCAAGACTTAGGCGGGGATTCCACCGACCTCGCATTGCAGAATGCAAATGACATTGACGGAAATTTGAATTTTTCTTTTTATAGTAATCTATTAAAATGTTTGTATTTAACATATCCCATGACGCCATTTTTTAATTTTAGTTTTTTTGTGATTTTACTCTATGATCATTGATCAATTTTAACTATGGCATAGAGGAAAATAAACATTTCCGTCAATTCTGCAATGCGAGGTCGGTGGAAACCCCGCCTAAGACTTGAATGTCTGCTACCACGTCACCGTATTTGTATTTTGCACTTGCAGGTCGGAGGAATCCCCGCCTAAGAAAGCTTAACGTAGCCGCGACCGTCCCATGCTTGTCCCCAATTAAGCTTGGTAGGGTGTGTGGCTTAAGAAAAGAAAGTCTGCCACTCAGCGTATATATGGGGCATTCGGTAATTATGTGTTTTTTTATTAGAATGCTATTTCTATTATTTCCGCATTCAGAAAGGATTCTCGTACTCCTGGAAGGCAGAAGCAGTTGGCAAAAGATGTTGTTGTTTGTTGTTTCGAACGCCTACTTTTAGCATTTCTGCTTTTTAAGGAACCCTGTCAACCTGGCGGGGGGAGTGAGTATGTTTGTCAACTTGAGGCACCCTAAGGACAGACTCTTTCACCTTTTGGGAAAGGGGAGTTGACTGAGAGGGTGGACCTCCCGGTTATATAGTGGATTCTGAACCGCTTGGGGAACATGGTAAAGTCACACGATTAATGCGGAGGTGACCAGGACTCGACACGCACGTAGACTGACTGGTATAGTCTCAAGTCTCAGCGCGTTGTCATGTCCCATCATGTTCCCCTGCCAACGCAGTGCACACTACCAAGTTTGCCGCAGTTTGAAACATGCTCTTCTCTTATGGATACAACATGGTAAGGCCCATTGGCAGTTGGCAAAAGATGGGAACCGTTACATAGGACACCCTACCCCAGCAACCAGCCGCGGGAAGTGGCGGTGACCACCTTCAGGATGGCCGAATTTTTTTGCAAAAACCATCTGCACGAAATCGACAGCCCAATGTGTTTCCTGTGCTTACTGGAGGAAGGCACTGCAGAGTGCAGACAGACCACTTGGCCCACTGTCCTGCTCTTCACAAAATCAACCATAATGACGAACTCTTCGAGTTACGGATGTAGGTATTGTGAGGGACGGCATCTAATGGCTGAGCAGCCAAGTATGGGCGTTATCGCTGACTGAAGTAAGAAGTATGTAAGTTTATCTGTATGTAAGTTGTATGTTTATCTGTAAGTATTAGTACTAGAAAATAACATGTTGTATTTAACTGAAAATCTATTAAATAAGTACATTATATGCAAAATTTCACCACCGCTCTAATATTAATTATTAATGATTATATTAAAGATCAATTAGTCTCTCTTTGGAGAGGTAACGAGATAATCTAGCTATGGTGAGAAGGGGAGAACTCAAACTCTAAAGTTTAAGCTACTGTACGTAACTAAACTCTCCCTTCTCCCCCCTCCCCCCCTCACGTTCAACCGTCAGCAAACCAAAGAACTTGATTCCATTGATATTGTTTTTCACTTTACCCCCAGCACCTCTATTATTTGTTTCTGGGTATATTTTTTAAATACTTCTATTGTACAGTAGATAATGTAAAAAAAAAAAACATTCCTTAAATGAGCAAAAATACACCTACATTTCGATATACTGTACATGACTTGTGGCCTCCAGTAAGACCAATTGGCCGCAGTTCTTCAACTCCTTCCCTGGAACTGGAACTACTGTATAAATCGTTTTTCGTACAAATCAAATTCAATAATTATGTCCAATCTGTGTTTTATTTTTATTTTGTATTATTATTACTTTTTTTTAAATATTATTCGTATGCAAACAATTCAACGAATTTACTGGAATAACCTCTTCAGTCGCCTCTGTAGGTAATACCTGTGTTGAGTTACGACAGGTCACCGATCGCATGATGTGTAGAGACTCGCACATGTACGAACAAGCTACCTCTGTGCCATTGAAGACCTTAAAAAGAGGTAGACATCATTTATCACAATGATTAGTAAAATTTCATCTGTTTGCCCTAATTTCTGACAACTCTGCGATTGTAATTTCATGAGGTATTCAATTGTTACACATACAGGGCTTTTCCCCCTCCGATTGTTTCCTAATATTCGGCAGTCAGCATAATTTTTTTTTATATTAACTTTTAGGCGCGGGGGTATAATATGCTATTATTGTACAGTATACATAACATGTACTATTATCGTATTATAAGTATGGGCATGTTGGCAATATTGCATGTGTAATCCACAGTGGCAGCAAGGGGAAACCCCCAACTCTTTGTTGAAAAATCCTTTTTTCCGACTCATCGATCACTGTACAAATCTATTTCACTGTTCGATTGCAGAGCAGTCTGCGATTTTTTGATAAATGAAAGTTATACATGTTTTTGAAGTTACAAAGCTGAGCCACCCCGAGGGCCAAATGCTCATTTTTCAACTCAATTATCAATTGTAAAAAATGAACAAATGAACGAACAAGCAATTCATTTCAATTGAAAATTGTCCAACCAGAATAGGTTAATTAATCATTATAGGATTTTGTATTTGAATTATTAGTAAAATAATTTTTCCCTTCGGGTGCGAGTAAACAAAATATACAGTACATAATAAAATGTTACATTATATAAAGTCTGTTCGTGCGTATTGATGGTTCTTACATTAATTTTGTAATATGAATACTGCACATGCTAATAAGAGTATCTTTGAGACTGGCAACTACAATACAATACAGAACATCATACTACAGTATTATTTTTGTTTCCCACTGTACTTCGATTTCACGGGAAAATTCTACCGATTGCATTCATGTAGGGAAGAAAAATAAAAGATTTTTGTGATGCAAAGTGGTATTCTAAACTTTTCTTCTTCACAATTTTATCACAGGTTATAAGTTAACTTGGAACATCATGCTGCGGCTGCAGATGTAATAAAAACGTTGTGAGAAACTGGGAAAATTGAATTGGGAATTGTATTATAGGTAGGCAGGGTAGGCCAGGCCCGGATTTAGGAATAGGCAGAGTAAGCAGCTGCCTAGGGGCCCCCACAAAATAAAAAAAAATAAACGAATTTAAAAAGTAAAAAATAAGTAAATTTCTTTAGATATTTTGAAAGAGCTGAACGGTGAACCTATCATTTTATTGACACATTTATTGGCCCTAAAATTAGGCGCAATTCTATTTAAAATTCAATGAAATGAAATGAAAAAACGACTTTATTGCGAACAAAAGGCGAACAATAAGACTATAAATAAAGTCATGTTTTCATGCTGACCTTAATGTAAGGACAAGTATATTACATGCTCTTATTTTTATTGTTCACTCTTTTCCTAATAATATCCTACTATACTCTACATCTGCAGTGTAGCAGTGAGGGAAAACCATTGGAGCTGCTTCTTTTGGGAGGGCCCCCACTATGCCTAGAGGCCTCCGAAGCCTAAATCCGGCCCTGGGGTGCGCTACTGCAATTCTATTGTATTTCGTGTAAATTCACTGTTTTAAGGGTGAACAGCCCGTAGAAAAGTGGCAGCCCGAAATTTATTACTTTTTATATTTAATTAAATTAACTAAACTTGCTATTAAAGATTTGGCTCATCAAAGTTGTAGAAGACTACTTCATTCATCATATTAAAAGATATTTTTAATTTTCGAGATTTTAGTTTTTTCAGAAACATGCAAATATTTTATAAACAATAACTTTTCACGTATTAAAAAAAAAAAAAAAATACAATTTCGAAAACTAAAAATACCTTATTATATGATGCATGAAGTAGTCTTCAACAACTTTGATGAGCCAAATCTTTTATAACATGCTTAGTTAATTAAATAAAAAATAAAAAGTATTAAATTTCGGGCTGCCAATTTCCTACGGGCTGTACACTCTTAAAGGATGTTTGATTTGCAGTTAATATGCATAACCCATGTCAAAGGCGTAAACTAAAATCAGAAAAGTTTGTTTACATTTTTCTGATGGCTTCCTTCGTTTGGAGTTCTTCATTGTTTTCGGAATCTAAAACAGGCTACGTTTATACTTAATATATAAACCATCACATAAAAATTCAGCGATCCTGGAGCTTTGGCAGAAAGTAACCCCATCATTGTGGCACGAGTCCGAGAAATTTTCAGATGGTAATGGGTTCCATATCATCATTGGTATCGAGACGACTAAATTAATTAATTCCTCCATTCACAGCCGCAAAGATAAGAAAATAATGTTATGAAAAATTCATTAAAAATTCAAACTTTTGTAGCAAATTTGCTTTTGCACCTGAATTATGATTACGCTAGTAAAACACGCTGAAGTGTGTAAAACTGATTTGATAGAATAGTCTTAAATTAGACCGGTACACAATACGTCGTCTGTTTTTTTAGAAAAGCTGTATTTTTTAAGTTTTTTTCATAAACCATTTTCTTATCTTTGCAGCTGTGAAGAGACGAACTAATTAACGCAGTCTGATTTATTTATAAAGTATATCGAAATTTCTGCATTTAATTCAGACAGTTTATTAAAAGCCCATCCATGCATCCAATAAAAATATAATTACAATGGGAGGACAATTTCGAGAATGAGACCCATGCTCCATACATTGTTACATGGATTGGAAGTAAGCTACTACCATTGGTTTTGCCCTTAGATATTTATCTATGCAAAAATAATATGAAACCCCCCCTTGCCGGAGAAGCATGCAAGAGTTGCAATGCATTCATGTGGGTAACACCGGTTCCTAAGCAAACATTGATCTTAATTCATATGGGGCTGATTTGCATTATATTGTGTTATTCAGGTTTGATTGACGTGACACAAACAATTTGTTTGTTTTCAATAATTGGTTGAAATTTTTAACTCGAGAAGGGCTGAAAGGTCAGTGACGCTTTTTTTATTGCCGTAAATAAGTTATTTCGTCTTGAAATTACCGGATTTTTGTGGGAAGGTTAGTCTACTACTTATAGTCGTATACCCTATCTTCTTCTTCATCGAATCGAGGGATCCAGCGGAAAATTTAGGGAGGGGGGTCACAAGGTTTTTGTAATTTTAAAAGGTAATTTTTTGGCTGAAAAGTTGAGTTTTACCGTATTCAATTTTTTTTTTAATACATCTTTTGAATTTACTCATTTAGGGGGTCCTGACCCCCCCCCCCCTCCTCTCCCTTGGATCCGCCATTGCTTCGTATGCTTCTTATATCGAAGATTGGCGATCATTATCGTAGTCACATAGATACCGTAGAGGAAATACCCAATTAAAATTTTCATTTATACTTTGTGAAGGAATCTGCTGAACAAAGAAAAAAATTGCTACAACTTCTTTTTGGAAGTATAATATGCAGAACTCTTAGTTAGGTGCGGTATGCTATAGCTGTCAGGACATGTAGAGTAGTGGCGCGGCACGGACTCCGACTTTCCCTCAAAAGGTTGTTGGTTCGAGTCCATTGGCGTAAACAGGGGCTAAGCCCCCCCCCCCAGGATTTCTGATGACAAAGACGTTATTGAGGCTAAAGGCATAGTATCCACAATAATGAAAGGGAAATTAATTCTTAGTATGCTTCTTTTACATGAAAAAAATAAATCAACATATTGAGTATTGACCCAGTAGGTACCTGCACCAAAAATATATTACTCAATTAGCTTATAACCTCAACACTTCAGAGCTATTTTTCCCAAATTTTTCTCCGGTGGAGACCCCCGGGCCCCACTCAGGGATAGGTTTATTCGTCTGTGAAAACTCAACTGTACTGCTTGCAAAATGCGTAAAACCTCCCTAATTTGGGCTTATTTTTTTTCCTCCGGGGGAGACCCCCGGGCCCTTCTTTCTCCAGGACAGGCTATTCGTAAAACCTCACTAATTTATCAATTTTTCTCCAGGGGGGGGGGACCTCGGGCTCCCCTTCCTCCAGGGTAAAACACGCTTGAAACCTCACTAATTTGGGCCCATTTATCGATTTTTTTTTTCTCCAGGTGATCAAGGTCTTGGGGTCCTAAAGCCCCCCCCCCCAGAAATTTTGCGAATTTACGCCAATGTTCGAGTCCCGTACTTCTTACATTTTCTGGCCATGCTTCGGAGGGCATCTAAAGCCGGCCCCGGGTCTTCCTTGTGGATTGTAGAAGAGGGCTTTGTAGCCCTAGAACACCGCTATGTTTGCTTAGTAATAGAACAAGCGATCGGAGACGTCTCGTAACTCGACACAGGTACCTATTATATTAGGTGACTTAGTGAGGCGTTGATGAGGTTAATCGGATACATCAATTAAATTGTTGGCATGCGATTTAACCTTTTATTAAAAAAAAAATAGTCATTATTTATTTATTTGAGTTATTCCTTTTTGCTGTACTTCATATTGGATGTTAAAGAAATTAAAAAAATATATATGGTATGTTTATGATAGGTCAACAATGGTTCGAAGCCATCTCTCTCCCTTTTATCGAAAATACTCGTACTCAAACGATCACCAGCGGCTACCAAAAAAAGGCCATTGATCATGATTTTAATATAAGAAATCGCGAATAATAGCAGGGTGATAATGACTTTAGCGTGTATTTTGAATTTCAATCAAAAGTAAGAAAAAAAATACGCTCCCTGTAAGCTCAACATGCACACGAAAAATCAACTAACCATGTAAAAAAATACAATAAAAACAGCATTTTTTATATTTTGGGGATTTTTTTTAAATATATTATTTAGGGATTTCTGCAATGCTGGAAAGGGTGGTGGGCGTTATGGGGCAACGTTAGACAATGGTTTGTGGGTATCTTTGGATCGTTTTGGGGGCAGAATTTTGGGTTATTACCCAATAATTTACAACCCTACGATTCTTTTCAAACGGTGATATGATTGATTAACCTTGTATGTTGCTTAGTCGTTTTTTTTATGCCTTCCTTTTTTGTTTAATGAACTATTTTCCCCCATATTTCTGAATTTCATTGCAAATGACATTTTTTTTTCTCACTTTTTTGGCAACATAAAAACGTCATTATTGAGTCATATATGGGTTTAATGGTCTTGTGATGTGCATGCTGTCGGCTTTAGGCGCCCATTCCACCGACCGGCTAGGGCTATTTACAAAAACAGTGACGTGGTAGCAGACATTCAAGACTTAAGCGGGGTTTCCACCGACCTCGCATTGCAGAATTGACGAAAATGTTTATTTTCCTCTATATATACCATAGTTAAAATTGATCAATGATCATACAGTATAATCACAAACAAACAAACTAAAATTAAAAAATGGCGTCATATGTGAAGTACAAACATTTTATTAGATTTCTATAAAATGAAAAATTCTAATTTCCGTCAATGTCATTTGCATTCTGCAATGCGAGGTCGGTGGAAACACCATCTAAGTCTTGAATGTCTGCTACCACGTCACCGTTTTTGTAAATAGCCCTAGCCGGTCGGTGGAATGGGCGCCTTAGAAATGTTCTAACTATTATAACTCTAGTTCAACAAAACGTATTGCCAGATTTACTGCGTCAATATTGTATTTCTTAGGGGGAAGTAATAACGCAAAAATCCACAGTAAATAAATTATTATTATGACCGGTTTCGGATACAATCCATCATCAGATACCTATATACCTTGATAGATATCAAATTGAATCAGAAACCGGTCATAAAATTAATTTTTATTTACTGTGGATCATTTTTGCGATATTACCTACTTCTCACTCAAAAGCACGCACGGTTTCACTCGTACAGGTTCTTTACTATCTTTTTATTGAAAAGGAAGTGATGTTATAAGGAACCACACCGCGTGTAAATTCTGTCTTAGCTAGCTTGGTTTCTATCCAGGATGTCGCACGTTGAGTACTAACTCTAGGGCAGGTTTTTTCTAATTATTATCAATTACGGTACCTGTGTTAACTTAATTGATTAATAGGAAAGCAAGTAGTACGGGTTCACGCGTACCGGTTTTTTTACTATGTTTTTATTGAAAAGGAAGGCAACTTGGCTACTATCCAGGATGTCTCACGTTGAGTACTAGTCTCACGTTAAGTACTAGGACAATTTTTTTCTAATTATTATTATCAATTACGGTACCTGTGTTAACTTAATTGATTAATAGGAAAGCAAGTAGTACGGGTTCACTCGTACCGGTTTTTTACTATGTTTTTATTGAAAAGGAAGGCATTTAAGGAGCCTACCTTTTAGACTCTGCCTTCACATGGTTACTATTTCCTGGATGTCTCACGTTTAGCTCATTTAACCCCTCTAAAAAGCTTCTCTCATGGACCGGTGCATTTAAATAAGCATTGCATGCTTAAAAACTTCAATAAAATTTCGACATCTAGTTTGTGAGCGACCCTTCGCTCTTCAAAGTCAGCCATGCACGTAAGTGTACGCTCCTGAATAAACAAATTAAAACAACATAAATATCATGGCGATTGTTGAGCGAGCGCATCCTATTTAGGGTTGAAATATACATTTACACTTGAGCAAATATCCTTAACGAAATATGCATTGGGATATGTTATAAATCTTCGTTTCGAAATAATTCATGAATGCGTAATTTTGGGTTTAGACGATCCGTTATAAATGCCTCTAATTACTGTAGAATAAATACAATGCTGACAGTTCTTTTGTGCGAATAGACGATACAACGTAAAGAAATTAATTTAGTGAAAGTTTTTTTTCAACATTAGCAGAATGGAATATTAGTATCATATCAAATTAGGAGGATATGCTACGTAGAAAATTGGCACCCAAAAATTAAATACTTTTCATTTTTTATTTCATTAACTCAGCAAGTTATTAAAAATTGGCGCATTTAATTTGTTGAAGACAACTTCGTGCATCACACAGGATAATCGGGTATTTTTACTTTTCGGTTTTGTAGTTTTTCCAAAAATCCCAGATTACGTGGAATTTTAGACCCCTCTGGTTTTTATGAAAGGACTAAGGTACGGTACCAAAAATTTAATATTTCCTATTATATGATGCATAAAGTAGTCTTCTCCAACTTCCATGAGCCAAATCTATAATAACTTGCTTTTTTAATTAAATAAATAATAAAAAGTCAATAAAAACAACAAATTTTGGGGTTATAATTTTCTATGTAGCATGCCCTCTTAATCCGAAATGGGTGGGATATGCCAAAATTTATGTACTCTTGCTCGCCACTCTTTTGTAGAAGTTACCGTATTCAAAAGTTGAAGAAGTGAAAATTGGCTAGCCTATTAACATTTGGCTCGGAAATTTTCAATTTGGTACTAATTGACCAGCAATTAAAGTGACAGAAACGTTTTTTTTTTTTTAATATAAGGATACGTTCGTACACTTTTTTTGCATTCAAATAATCCCTGTGTTTCATTCCCTTAAATTATACATTAATACAGTATGGTATTTTATTTTGCAGGTCTATAATAGGGTTCCCTCATCTTTTGGTATCTATGTCAAAGTATTCAATTTGAAATAGAAAGTAAATAAATCAGCAAAATTTCCGTTTATTTTTAAATTAACCTATTTACATTTTATGTTTACCTTAACATTTTGACTGAGTTTCCCATGTGTAAAGGACGAATTTTTTGTTTATTTATTTATTTATTTACTTTTCTGTTTTCTCTGAATTTTTCCACTTTACCACAGATGGAAGCGACTACCCCTTATAGGGCAGCAGGCCTTTAAAACCCATAAGGTATTGAGCAGACCATGGCTTAGAAGGGTTGATAAAAAATACCGCAGTCTATAAAACAGCCTCATGAACCCAATGTGGCGAAAACAAACAATGAGACAACACACAAGAAATTGCCATAAAACCCCACAAATATTTTCTCGTTCACAAAGGAATCTTCAAATCGTTTTTATGGCATCCAAACGATTCGGTTAAAAATAACATTGGTACAATAATTTTTATAAATATTTCATTCCGGGATTAACGCCGTCGGTTTTTGTATAAAAAACACTGGGAAGGCCCACCCAGGTGTAACAACAAATAGTTTAAATAGGGGTGCAAAAATGGCGTACCCAATAGGGTGGATGCCCTCTCACGAGGGTTACTAGGCCTACTACATAATATTTTATTTACGTAAGCCTTGCCCGAAGTTTACAAAAACATTTGAAGATAGTTTTTGATTAAGTTTGGGTCTTAATCTGCCTATTCATACTGAGAATTTGAACATTTTCGATTGGAATTTTACTTTGCTTTAGGGGTCTTTAATGACCCTAATTGAGAAGCTTGCAATAACAGGGGGTGCTCCGTGCTCGTAATAAATTCTGCGTTCAACTATAGACCTTTGTTCGTCGCTGTTGGTCGTTTTCACGAATGATCGAACAAGCCACGTCCTACTTACTAATAAGGGAGGGTTACAGAAAGTAGGCCTACACATATCCAAGACAAAACCTTGGAATCTACAGCAATATCTGATTGAAGAGTCTTATTAAGCACCTTATCTTAATCTATCCTTAATACCTTATCCGTGAAGATAATTAGAGCAAATCAAATACCATTTATTCCATTCTTCAAGACCAGTAATTACAGGTTTACATAAATTGTATCACTAAATAAAAAATTAAATTAAATTCAAAATGTATGAGAAACTAATCAGTCCAACTACGAAGGTGTGTAGGTGTATGTTATACGCATACCTACGTACCTATATATACTGTAGGTATTTTTGCTTTCCAATTTATACGTAGTATAAGGAAAGCTTTGTGATGGTCGAAATTTCCGATTCCGAGATTTCAACGGAATTACACGTTTTGAGGTCCCAGGAACCCAAAAAAGTGATTTTTACGAAATGCCTGTCTGTCTGTCTGTGCGTCGATTTCCGGGCAAACTACTCGGTCGATTTTGATGAAATTCGGCATGTAGGTTGACAAAAATCATACCTCAAGAATTCTATTTTTATTTTGGGCTAACTCAATTTGGGGGGGTTTTATTCTCAAAAAACTCCAAAAAAACGTCTAAAAAAATAATTTCTCAAAAGCGGCTCCAACGATTTCTTTTAAATTCACATATACTGTAGTCGTTATTAATGTTGACAAAATGCGGGGGGTCGCTTGCCCCTTGATAGTTTGCTTCTGGGGGTAAAAAAATAAAAATGTCTAATTCTTAATGAAAAATGACTAAAAAATAATCTTTCTGCGAAATTATTACCCGTGTTGGGTTACGACACGTCTCCAATCGCATGACGTGTAAAGACTCGCACAATTACAAGCACCTGGCCATCGAAGTCAAAGTCGAAATAAATAAGTTTATTTTAAGGTTAATCACGTACAAACAATTTAATGAATGTATCCGATTAATCTCTTGAATCACCTCACTAAAAGTAATCTAGTAGGTTCTTGTATCAAGGTACGACACGTCTCCGATCGTAAGGGTGTAGGGACTCGCACAAGTACAAGTACTTTACCACCCTGCCACAGAAGTCGCTGGTTGGCTGGTTTTGGGAAAGCTGACATTTTATTTGACTTTCATATTCTCTTCATGGCAGAGGAAAGATCAGAGTGGAAGAGCCGGAGCAAAATGCTGCAAGCCAACCCATGAGGGTTGTTCACCAGAAGAAGAAGAAGAATTCTCTTCATATCTTTCATATTTTTGTGGTTGTGGAACAGAATGTGGATTTAATTAATTTCATCAAGAATATACGGCTATTTCTTGCTTACAATTTTTTTTCGATTCTTTCCCTTAACGTATCTGACAGTTAAAAAGTAACAAAGGAAACTCTAGACAGTAGTCACTATACAAATAGACCACTACTCAGCCTCGGCATTAGTAGAGAAATATTTGCACGCGTGTGTTTGTTTAGGAGAATGGCAAAATCGGGCCCTTGCATTTGACAATATGTGCCGCGGATTAAATATCTTGTTAATGCTTGTAAAATGACTCATCCCCTAACTGAAATTACGACCCTCTTTCCCTAATACATCTAATTTTTGACACACTGATGATTTGTGGCTGCCCGCACGCGGGGCTATGGACAAGTCTTGTTTAAAATAAGGTGATGTATAGGAATAATAATTTAGGTATATAACTAAATTAAAATATGAAATCATGCTGTTTGGGCCTACCATGCAGTTTAGAGAATACCTTATCCTATGGTTCAAAGTGTAAACAATGTAATTTTAGAATCTAAAATTGTCCTGTTTACATTTTTAACACCTGCGGTTAATTTATTGTTAAATGGCATAATGCGCCCACCTAATAATAACTTATTAAAAATGGAAAGAAAACCATTAAGGAATACGGTACCACTTTGTGTTCTAAAAAACATTTTTTACATCCTTGTAACCCCGCAGAATACGTTTTCTTTAAACGACATAGTGGCAGCCTGATCGAGGCGATTATAATACCGGGGTGAAATAAATACCCTAGGATTATAACTGTAAACAAACAAATTTTGAACAGCACTTTCCATTATAAAATTATCTTGTTTACATTTTTAATACCAGGGGATTAAATAAATACCGGCATTATAATCGCCTCGATCAGGCTGCAGGCCCACTGAACGATAAAATAATATTTTATATAAGTACTACTATAGTCTATTATCAATATAGCCCGCTTAAATAATGACTATAGGTAAAAATTTAAGTTAGGCTATTTTAAATTAGGGAATCAGGCTGTAATTTAGGCTATTCCTATCCCGTTTCGAATATGTCCCGTCACCCGTTTATAAAATAAGATTAATTAGCCTGGAAATATTCTAAAGCACAAACTAATACTTACTTATTGCGCCGTAAAGTGGTACGTACCATTGTCCATGTTAACGCTCGTTAACTTGCAGTGTATATTGGCAAATCACGCCTGCAGCCTGATCGAGGCGATTATAATACCGGTATTTATTAAATACCATACCACGTGATGGGATTAATTCAATTGTTTAAAATAAAAGACAAGCAAATTTCAGATTTTTGTAATTTTTGATGTTGGTAATCGTCGCAGTGCTAAGCGTGGAAAATTCAAATTTAAACAATTGAACATCTTCAGCTATATTTTTGGTGGGTTTCTTCATTTTTTCTGCCTTAAATTTAGACAAAATATTTATAATCTTTAATATATTACTTCAAAATATTAAAACTTGTGTATTTCTAGGGCGATGTGTGTTTATATTGCTTTCCAATTTATACATAGTATAAGGAAAGCTTTGTGGCGGTCGAAATTTTCGATTCCGAGATTTCAACGGATTTACACGTTTTGGGGTCCCAGGAACCCAAAAAAGTGTTTTTTACGAAATGTCTGTCTGTCGGTCTGTCTGTTCGTCGATTTCCGGGCAAACTACTCGGTGGATTTGAGTGAAATTTGGCATGTAGGTTCACAAAAATCATGCTTCGGGACCATTTTTTTTATGTTGGGCTAACTCAATTTGGGGGGGTTTTATTCTCAAAAAACTCCAAAAAAACGTCTAAAAAAAATTATTTCTCAAAAACGGCTTCAACGATTTCTTTTAAATTCGCATATATTCTAGTCGTTCTTAATGTTGATAAAATGCGGGGGGTCGCTTACCCCTTGATTGCTATTTGTATTTGCTACGGCAGCGTCGCGTCAGTTCAGTTGTTTAGCATAGCCAACATCACAATTTAAAAATTCTGAAATTTGCTTGTCTTTTATTTTAAACAATTGAATTAATCCCATCACGTGGTGTAGTATTTAATAAATACCGGTATTATCATCGCCTCGATCAAGCTGCAGATGATCTGTGCAGTAAGAATATAAAAGGGAAAAAGCTAAAGAAAAGTAAATACTTGGAACAATGATTCATCTCCTAATAGAAATTAGAACCCTCTTTCACAAATTTATCTAATTTTGACACACAGATGACTTCTAGGTTTCCATTATTGTGAAAACCGATTATGGCGGCATATGATATTGACACATAATATTGTTATTTCTCCAAGAGCTTGCCAATATTTAGCTGCTGATAATTGATGTGGGCCATGTTGTCTGAGTATAGAATTACAACCTACATCATACAATACAATAATGTATTGCTTTCCTATTTATACGTAGGCCCTAGTATAAGGAAATCGTAAATAAATAAATAACAACTTTTTTTTTGTTCTATTACTAAGCCAGCCTAGCGGAGTTAGGGCTATAAAGCCCTCTCTTACACTCAACTAGGAAGACCCGGGACCGCCTGCTTTACATGCCCTCCAAAGCATGTAGCCAGTGTGGGACTCGAACCAACAAACCTTTCGGGTGAAAGTCAGAGTCCGTACCAGCACTACCCTACATGTCTTGAATCTTATAGTGATGATCGTAATTTTCGATTTCGGGAATTCAGTGAATTTACACGTTTTGAGGTCTAAAAAGGAACCTAACAAAGTGGTTTTTACGAAATGTCTGTCTGTCATCTGTTGGTGTGTAGGATCGTCGATTTGCGGGCAAACTACCCTGGGAATTTTGAAGAAATTTGACATGTAGCTTCACAAAAAAAAGTTCACAAAACTCATACCGCAGGACAGTTTTTTTACTTTAGGCTAACTCGAGTTGGGGGGGGGGGGGGGTGAAACCCTCAAAAAACTCAAGAAACTCAAGAAATCGGCTAAAAACGTTTCTCTCTTTAAATTCACACATTGGCTACATTGTAGTACCTATAACTACCTATCTAGTTATTAATGTAAACGAAACGCAATAGGTCGCTTGTCCCATATTTTACAATATTACATTCTGTAAAGACTTTGGGGTAGGCAGTAAAGGCATACAGAGCAATTCCCAGGGAATCCCAGGCGACTTCAGACTAATCAAATAGACCTTAAGAGGACATGCTACGTAGAAAATGAGCACCCCAAAATTTGTTGTTTTTATGGACTTTTTATTTTTTATTTAATTAACAAAGCAAGTCATTAAAGTTTTGGCTCATGGAAGTTGTAGAAGACTACTTCGTGCATCATATAATCGAGTATTTTTACTTTTCGGCTTTGTAGTTCTTCCAAAAATCCCAGAATACGCATATTTTTAGTCCGTTCTGGTATTTATGAAAGAACTAAGGTACCAAAAATTTAATATATTTCCTATTACATGATGCATGAAGCAGTCTTCTACAACTTCCACGAGCCAAATTTTTAATGACTTGCTTTGTTAATTAAATAAAAACAACAAATTTTGGGGTGCTCATTTTCTGCGTAGCATGTCCTCTTAACAGGTAAGGTTATGTGGTAGCGCGTATACCCGGGTATAGTACGCTAACCATAGGTTATGAGCAGGCACTTTTATCTTTTCTTCTTCTGTCTTTTAATTTTGAAGTGAATAATTCATTTAATAAATTCCACTGGATAATTGTATTGTCTGAGAAACATTAACTGCTAATGAGTAGAGAAACCGGTAACCTGTCAGCATAGAGCAATAATTAATCATTGAACTCACTCCTTGGGATTGCAGCAAAAACTGCAGTTGAGGTTACATTCAAAGCTGTCGTAAGCAGACAAGCAAGGGTATTGGCAAAGCAGAGTGCAATTACACATTCGAGTGATTCCAGTGAAAAGATCTGTCGCTAGTGTCATTAATCAGGCCACACTCTACTTACTTATTGCCGCTATGTCAGAAGAGGGCAGGTAGGCATTTAAGCAGGGAACGAATACGTAAAAACGATACGGTAACCCTATTCATAAATGATAATCATTTGTCTATGAAACTTCTTAATGTTTTTTTCTTTCGAATTTATATCCAGCTACAACGCTAATTATTGATTAAACACAGGGACAGATCCGGCCCACTTGGGGGGGGGGGGGATAGTTGTGGGTCAAAATAGAAAAGCATTGATTAAATTAGAACGTAATAAATTAAACTATAACAGACTTTGGTGGCAAGGTGGTAGCGTGCTTGTATACTTGTACGAGTCTAACATATGCGACTGGCGACGTGTCGTAACTCAACACGCTTACTAACCTACAGAGGCAACTGAAGAGGTCGGGTACATTACTTAAATTGTTTGCATGTGATTAACCTATTTTTTATTAAAAAATAAAATAAAAACATTCACACATAAAACTTACTAAATGTTTAGGGGTATTGATGCAGTACTGTATAAGTCCAGGCAGTCTATCAAGGATTTATTTTGGAGTTGAAATTTCGCCAAAATGTGTATTTATAATTTGAATTTTATTGCGGGAAATGATCTTAATTTATATGGTAGGCTACTTCTCTAACTTATTTATGCCCATAGCTGGTGATACGCTAAACTTTAGATTTCTTAGCACTTCTTGTCATGTAACTTACGAAGTGTTTTTTCCTCCCCGGGCGCCACGTCTCTAAAGGCGCGAGCATAAAACAAATTAAACATTTAAAAATAAAAATAACAAAATATACAGTAATAATTTGAATTTTTTTTGGCATGCAACTGCACAAAGACTAGCTTAAAGTTTTTGACAATTTCTCTATCGTTGCCACATGTGAGAGGTCTTTCTTTAAATGAAAATTAATTTAAATAAACTATTTATTTTAATGGCAATTTCTCAAGAGAGCTCTCTTTTGTCCTTTAAGCGAATAAGGCGACCACTTAAAGCCCGCGCTTTTGTAGAAAGTATTTGGCGCCTATTTTTTCAAACATTTCTCGCTCACTAAAAATGCAGGATTTAAACATTTTTATTTTTTGCCGGCAACCCTACATTTTCCTGTCTATTGCCTAAATAATGTTCCCCCGGGGGGAACTCTTGGACCCCCTGTTTTGAGCAATTTCATTAAGTCTGAGTCTGTGAATTGTATATTTGGCCGCTGTCAAAATATATAAAGTAAAGTAAAATTAAAGTAAATGTATTTCAAAAATTTTCCTTCGTAATACATTAATAAACATGTGTTAGGCTTATTTACGTTAGGCTAGGCCCGTGATGGGCCCCTAAACAGTTTGCAATACAAATAATATTTAAATACACTAGTTACAATATATATATATATGTATAGTATATTATAAAAAAATATATAAAAAAAAATATATAAATGTTTAAATCATGTAAAAATCAAAGAAAAAAAAATACTAAGAAGCAGAAAGAAAAAATAATAATAATGGTAGGTTTGTATAACATAAGTAAGTAGGTAGCTTAAATTAAATTAACAGCTTGAGCAAAAACTGAGGCTGTCATTCGGCTAATCGGGTGAAAAAAAAGTTTTTTTATGGTGCGATCGAAAAGTTTAATATTGTTTAGTTGTTTAATTGATTCTGTAAGACTGTTGTATGGGGAAATGGATCTATATATGTGTGATGTTTGAAATAGGGATGTTTTTGGGGCAAAAGTTCTGAGATTGCGGCCCACTCCAAGTCTTGTGTTTAGTCCATGTTGTATGTATAGTCTGTCTGGCCGTCTAACGTCATGCTGCATTTGTATCTGTATAGTAGTAGTTGTCTTGTGTAAAGTAGTGTCAATGGATGAACCTGGAAGTCATTATATAGTTGGAGGGATCAGATGGAGCAGATGCTGCTGCTGTCGAAAAAACATTTCCCCGAGGGAGACCCCCCTTACCCCCCTTGTTTGCAGTTATATTCGTCGTTTATAAAGCTATATGCAAAATGTATGTAGAAATTAAATACGACAGCTATACTAATTACTTCATCTATTTGTATTAAATTATCTACTGTTGAATTGAAAATTTTAAACCATGCAAGCAATAGCGTCCCGAAATTTTTATCTTGCCAATTCATAATTTCAATACTCCTTATACTCCGCGGGGCTTATGACATATTCAAAGCTATATGTAAAATGTATGTAGAAATTAAATACGACGGCTATACTAATTACTTCATCTATTTGTATTAAATTATCTACTGTTGAATTGAAAATTTTAAACCAAGCAATCGAAATTTTTATCTTGCCAATTCATAATTTCAATACTCCTTATACTCCGCGGGGCTTATGACATATTCAAAGCTATATGTAAAATGTATGTAGAAATTAAATACGACGGCTATACTAATTACTTTATCTATTTGTATTAAATTATCTACTGTTGAATTGAAAATTTTAAACCAAGCAATCGAAATTTTTATCTTGCCAATTCATAATTTCAATACTCCTTATACTCCGCGGGGCTTATGACATATTCAAAGCTATATGTAAAATGTATGTAGAAATTAAATACGACGGCTATACTAATTACTTCATCTATTTGTATTAAATTATCTACTGTTGAATTGAAAATTTTAAACGAAGCAATCGAAATTTTTATCTTGCCAATTCATAATTTCAATACTCCTTATACTCCGCGGGCCTTATGACATATCCAAAGCTATATGTAAAATGTATGTAGAAATTAAATACTTACTTCATCTATTTGTATTAAATTAAATACTTACTTCATCTATTTGTATTAAATTATCTACTGTTGAATTTAAAATTTTAAACCAAGCAATAGCGTCTCGAAATTTTTATCTTGCCAATTCATAATTTCAATACTCCTTATACTCCGCGGGGCTTATGACATATTCAAAGCTTGGGCCCCTTGCCTTAGTACGGTTCTAATCCTATAGATTCATGACCCCTGGACAATTAGTAACACATGATTTTGACGTAAGAACCGCTTTAAGCGCAAATCAGAAAGGTTGTCGGGGGTGGGGACACGTGGCCGTCCCCTAATATACGCCGCCCCATTTTCAATATATTTGTGTCTGTCACATGCACTCTTTAGTGCGGTTGCCATCTCAGCCATATCACTTTAACTTTTACGAATGTCCGAGGGTTGAATATAAAAGAGAAGCCCAATGAAAAGTTGTAACCTTATTTTTGTGAAACTCTCTAGTTAAGGCCCCAGCAGCGGACATCGCCACTATCATTTTTTGTTTTCCTATTTATGCGTGAATACTTTTTGAAGAAGAGAGGCAGCTCATTTGAAAAGTAGAAGAGCGAAATGGTTAGGGCATTTATTAAGACACGAAAATCTGGTCTGCGACTTATAATCTATGGAGTCATACAGTATACCGCAGTCTACACTTTCGTAGTCTATGGTGACTTTTTCCCTGCTTATTGATGATGTATTTGGTTTGCAAGCTTCAGGTTCAGGCATTGACGTAACTAAGGGAGGAGGCAAACCACCCCCAGGTACTTGTCCCCCCTCCAGGATTTTTGAGAAAATAAAACAATTTAATTGATTGGAAAAACTTAATAAATAAACAAATAATTCAAATTGTTGCAGGGAATAACATTATTTAAAGAACCGGTCCGAGTTTACTCGAACATGCTTTCCAATTTATCGATTAGTAGAGGGAGAAAATGATTATTTTCATGGTAAATAATTTTCCTATGGTTACATTTCGGATATCACGGGGGGGGGGGTCCACCACCTGAAGGTGACTTAAATTCTAGATAGGTCAGGCCTACACATTACCACACAGCAATAATGGCAGGTCACGCAATGCATTTGAGCGTGAATTTGCTTTCATTTTTTCAAAAAAACAAAATTTTTTTGCACAAAACCCAATAGTTTTTTGGAAACCAAACTATCCGGTTTCATTACTCAATTTAACACCTAAAACATGCTTGAAGTTAGAAATCATCAATAGAAAGGTTTCGCAGAAAAATTATTTTTTAGTCATTTTTCATTAAAATTTAATCATTTTTATTTTTTTACCCCCAGAAGCAAACTATCAACGGGCAAGCGACCCCCCGCATTTTATCAACATTAACAACAACTATAATATATGTGAATTTAAAAGAAATCGGTGGAGCCGTTTTGAGAAATAATTTTTTTAGACGTTTTTTTGAAGTTTTTTGAAAATAAAAACCCCCCAAATTGAGTTAGCCCGAAATAAAAAAAATTGTCCCGAGGTATGATTTTTGTGAACCTACATGCCAAATTTCATCAAAATCGACCGAGTAGTTTGCCCGGAAATTGACGGACAGACAGACAGACAGACAGACATTTCGTAAAAACCACTTTTTTGGGTTCCTGGTACCTCAAAACGTGTAAATCCGTTGAAATCTCGGAATCGAAAATTTCGACCGTCACAAAGCTTTTCTTATACTACGTATAAATTGGAAAGCAAAAAATCCCTTTCGGCTTTGACCGATCAGGTGTAGGGAGATTCCGCAGACCCTGCTTTTTCTCTACGCTACCTACGCTATGTATGTAATAAAAAATAAAAAATACTTCATTATTTTCCCGACCACAACATCAACACACAAAACACTTTTTGTTTCCAAATAATGACGACTATGAACTTTTACTTATTAAATTATGTTTACTTTGACTGGACGTCATCTTGAAATCGTTGATTTGTCGTAAAACGTTTTGATCACCGTTATCGTAGATAATAATACGGGCGTTCTGTCAAATTTTAATTCATTCCTCTGCGACCAATATTAACTGAGATATGAATTATATAAGGCTTCAATCGGCCGCCATCTTGTAACTAAATAGTGGGCCTAGCTGGTTAACGAACTCGATCAAGACATTTATATATGATAAATTTTTGTGTCAAGTTTCATCAAAATCGGTTAATATCTACGGAAGTTAGAGTGTTTCCTAAAATCAATATACTGTACATACATACGAACATACCATAAATACATACATATTATATACATATAGCATTTTGAACGGAGGGTGGTTTTAGGCTCAGGGGGTCATGAAATGAAAAATTGTGAAGAAATGTTCCGAAAGTCGAACATTGGTCGCCATCTCAATAGGTACCTTAGGGGAATCTCCCTACCGGTAAAAACAGTAGTGCAAAAATTCGACAATTTTAATGTATTAGGTTGGCAATTTCGAAGTTTCGAACTGTTCTTTTGTCAATGTATATGTTTGAATCTGCACTGCAAGCATTGGTATTAATAATGTTTAAAAAAAAAATTGAGGATCTAAACCTCCATCCACCTCCCCCCCCCCCCCCTATTGATTTTGACAACTAGAGACACGCAACACATGGTGTTATAAGACCCTCCCCCCGCGTCCCCGCAATGGTATTTTGGCAATTTACGCCAATGGGTTCAGGAGGAAAATATAATATAAAATTATATATGTAACTTAATATAGTGTAAAATCATATACAGTAATGGCAATAAAGACTTGGGTGGTCTGTTTGGACAATGGAGCCTTATTCTACTCTACAGCCACAAATTAAAAAAAAAAATGAACAAAAATCCATGAAAAATAAGTTGAGCATGGCAAAAAGGATTTGAGAACTGAACGGGGCCAATTATAAAATAAACTTTGAGCCAAAAGCGATTTATCGCCTGAATGAACCCCAGCATCAAAATATTATCCTTATTCGATATTAATATTGTATCTATTGTTGCTCATCTAAACAGTCGCAACATATCTTACACACGGTAGCCCACTTTTTATTATGTAAATTTGCCAAACAAAAGGATTTTAGTCACGGAGATAAACGTTTTGAAATGTTTTAAAATGGGACGGGTAAAGATCGGCGTTGTCGCGCGGTGGGGAAATACAATGAAACACGTCACATACTGAGCATTGTTATTAGGACATGTAGAGTAGTGGTACAGACTCCGACTTTCACCCGAATGGTTGTTGGTTCGAGTCCCACACTTGCTACTTTTTCGGGCCATGCTTCGGAGGGCATGTAAAGCAGGAGGTCCCGGGCTTTTCTAGTTTAGTGTAAGAATCTCCACTAGGTTGGATTAGGCGCTTATTCCAACTACGTCAATAGTCAATAGTGAATGTGGTATTGACATGGTAGCTGACATTTTTAGACTGTCTTTAATGTCTGCTACCACGTCAATTCCACATTTACTATTGACGTAGGTGGAATATGCGCCTTAGTAATAGAACAAAAAGTCAATATTTATTTATTTATTTATTAGGGTGAGTTTTCACTGCGTTTATTAAATTGGGACATAAATAAATAATGACTTTTTGTGTTGCAATTCAGAATATACTCGGTTGAATATAATTACTAAGGTTTTCACTGCCGAAATTACGTGATGGCTACAAGAAGGGAATGTCGCCGATGTGGACTGGAAGAGGAAACAGCTGAACACCTCTGCTAAGGCGGGGATTCCACCAACGTCAATAGTGATAGTAAATGTATAGTTTCGACGTGGTAGCAGACATTAAAGACATACTAAAAATGTCTGCTACCACGTCAAAACTACATTTACTATCACTATTGTCGTTGGTGGAATCCCCGCCAAAGGTATAGTGCTCTCTGGAGGGAGGGACTCGTGTCACATTGGCTACACGCTCTACATGCAAAAATGACAGTGGCGGCTCGCCATTGGAGGCAACTGAGACAATGCATCACCTAATTTTCCAAATAATTCGACTGAAAAAGTGTATTTTGAATTAGGAAATGTAGACTAATCAAAATCTAGAAGGGACAATTACAACTTAAAGAACCGGTCCGAGTTCACTCGAACATGCTTTCCAATTTATCAAAATTATTAGATAGAGAAAATTAGTAATTTTATGGCAAATATTTTTCCTATGGTTAAATTTCCGATATCTCGGGGGGGGGGGGGGGGGTTGTCCACCTGACGTCACTGGAAGTGAGGTAAATTCTCGATAGGTCAAACAAACACATTAATTACCACGCAGCAATAATGGCAGGGCATGCAATGCATTTGAGCGCGAATTTTCTATCATTTTTTTCAAAAAATAATTTTTTGGGCAAAACCAAATATTTTTTGGGGAAAGCAACCTATCCGGTTTCGTTACTCAATTTAACACCTAAAACATGCTTGAAGGTAGAAATCATCGATAGAAAGGTTTCGCATTTTTTAGTCATTTTTTCATTAAAATTTAGTTATTTTTATTTTTTTACCCCCAGAAGCAAACTATCAAGGGGCAAGCGACCCCCCGCATTTTGTCAACATTAATAACGAATACAATCTACGAGAATTTAAAAGAAATCGTTGGAGCCGTTTTTGAGAAATAATTTTTTTAGACGTTTTTTTGGAGTTTTTTGAAAATAAAACCCCCCCAAATTGAGTTAGCCCAAAAAAAAAAATTGTCCCGAGGTATGATTTTTGTGAACCTACATGCCAAATTTCACTCATCCACTGAGTAGTTTGCCCGGAAATCGACGAACAGACAGACCGACAGACCGACCGACAGACAGACATTTTGTAAAAACCACTTTTTTGGGTTCCTGGGACCTCAAAACGTGTAAATCCGTTGAAATCTCGGAATCGAACATTTCGACCATCACAAAGCTTTCCTTATACTACGTATAAATTGGAAAGCAAAAAGAACCATGAGCTAAATTAGCTCCTAAAACTAGCTATAACGATGTAGAGGCACCATTTCCGACTGCCAAGATACGTACTCAAGACATTCGCTACACCCAGCTCAATGATGAACCGATGAAACACCCGCCAGACACTGCCTCCATATGCAATATCTCAGGAATGGTGGCCCTTAGAAGAAAAAAAAAGATAGTTACCTCCGTTATAGAGAATTTAAAGATCTGCAATCTCCTCAAACTTTTATTTTTATATGCTGTGCCTCACCAATTTATATCCCCACGAGCCGCCACTGAAAGAAGACAGAACAATTTCAGCGCGACCATTGTTTTTCACTACTAAAAAATCAAAACAGATTTCATTTGAGCCGGTTAAGCAACGTAGGGGCGGTGATTGTGGTGGATTTGCCACGGTGTCTTTTTTGGAATGGTAATAAAAATAGAGACCCATATAAATGTCGGGTGGTGGTGATGTGATGGTCACTTGCGCTCGAATGAAAGATTTAAACTAAGCTAATTGCTTTCCCATTTATACGTTAGAATAATATATAATATACTGTAATATATTGTATGTAATAATATAAAAATAAAGTAAATGGATTTCAAAAATTATTGTTCCTTTGTAGGCCTAATACATTAATAAACATAGGGGGGCCATTAGGCTAGGCCCCTAAACAGTTTGCAATACAAACAATATTTAAATACACTAATAATTATATCATTGTTAAATCATGTAAAAGTCACAGAAAAAAAGTATTAGTAATAAGGAGGAATGAAAAAAAATAATAATAATGGTAGGTTAGTATTTTAAGTAGGTACTAGAGATAGCATTAATCAAATTAACATCTGGAGCAAAAACTGAGGCTGTCATTCGGCTGATTGGGTGAAAATGTATATATATAATACCAAAAATAATATACAGTATTTTAACAGTTCAACGGCGTATGGCATTACATAATTGGTGGTAAGGGGACCCCAAAGGATTAACCCGTGCTGGGGCCCCCTATTAACAATTACAATATAAGGAAAGCCTTCTGTTAGCCAATATTATTGATTTCAAGATTCCAATGGACAAGCACGTAGCCAGGATTTTATTTCGGGGCTAACCAGGGGGTTGGGGGGGGGGGAGGCATGGAATACCCCCAGTAAAACGGCGGGTCAAGTCTTCCGTAATCTGCGGAAGTATCTTGCACTATCAAATCTACTGTATATACACTGGATCGAGCGAGAACAAATGTAAATAAATTAAAAAATAATTTTTCCCCCTTTTTTTTACATTTCGGGAGGGGCTTCAGCCCCCAAAGCCTCCTCCCTGGCTACGTGCCTGCCAATGGATTTAAACGTTTTGAAGTCCCAGAAACTCAATAAAGTGGTTTTAACGAAATGTCTGCCTGTAACTCAATTTCGGGCCAAACTACTTGATAGAATTTGACGAAATTCATCTTGTCCGTCTCAAAAATATTTAGAGTTAGATTTTTCAATTTTTTGATAACTTCATTTTGGGCGTTTATGTACACTCAAAAAACCCAAGAAAATCTAATTAAAAAAATTAACAAAAAAAAAATGTTTTCTCAAAAACGTAAAATCCATAGGCAGCCAATATTTAACCACGGGACAATAATTTACCATGGAACTAATATGGTACCTATACTAATTGATAAGTAGGAAAGCAGTATGAGTGAATGTTCGAGTTTCCCTCATAGAGTGGCGGAGCGTGCATGTAAGGTGGGCAATGCCGCATTACACTGAACAAATCCTTAAAATGTATTAAGAGCTTCGTTGAAATCTATAGGAAGCCGCGAGCACATAAGATTGTTTGAGCATGATGTTATCGTCACGTTAGAATTCAAATGTTCTCTTTTTTGTTTTCAAATTTTTACTTTTTAAGAAAATAGAACATACTACTAATAAAATGATGCGTGTTTTTTGTTTGTTTTCAAATTTGTACTTTTTAAAGAAGATTTAAGAAGAACATGATGCTATATAAAATGATGCGTGTTTTTTTTTAGACTGAAATAAATATTTGCAAGCATTACACTCGCAGTTATCCCACGCTCCGCCTCATAGACTTTCCATCCACTAGTTCAGCCCCCCCCCCCACTCCAAAAATTTCTAGATCCGCTAGTGTACTACGTTTACAGTACACTTAACATTACAGTAACCTACGGAGCTATACAGTGTAACCAAAAACAGCTGAATTTGAATATCAGAATAACGAGCTTAGAACACATCACAGCCTGTTTGAAAGCTGACAAAATGAAAAAAAAAGAGGAAATACGGATTTGGTGCGTACGATTGAATGGAAATTGTAAATATTAACTGTGATGTCTGGCGGTACTCCCACCCACTTCTCGCCCAGCTGTTGCCTCCGTCATCATCATGAGGGGGGTTCTTTCTTTTCATATTGATGGCTTGAGATTTTTTGTTTGGTTATTGAAAAGCCTGATGTTTCATGTTTGCTCGAATTACTTTATTAAACCGGGTCCCTTATTGCTTTCCACTTTATACGTAGTATAAGGAAAGCTTTGTGATGGTCGAAATTTTCGATTCCGAGATTTCAACGGATTTACACGTTTTCAGGTCCCAGAAACCCGAAAAGGTGGTTTTTACGAAATGTCTGTCTGTCTGTCGGTCTGTCTGTCTGTTCGTTGATTTCCGGGCAAACTACTCGGTCGATTTTGATGAAATTTGACATGTTGGTTCACAAAAATCATACCTCGGGACCATTTTTTTATTTTGGGCCAATTCAATTTGGGGAAGTTTTATTCTCAAAAATTTCCAAAAAAACGTCTAAAAAAAATTATTTCCCAAAAACGGCTCCAACGATTTCTTTTAAATTCACATACGTTGTAGTCGTTATTAATATTGACAAAATGCGGGGGGTCGCTTGCCCCTTGACAGTTTGCTTCTGGGGGTAAAAAAATAAAAATAACTGAATCTTAATGAAAAATGACTAAAAAATAATTTTTCTGCGAAACCTTTCTATCGATGATTTCTACCTTCATGCATGATTTAGGTGTTAAATTGAGTAACGAAACCGGTCAGGTTGCTTTCCCAAAAAAATATTGTGGTTTTGCACAAAAAATGATGAAAATTCGCGCTCATATGCATTGCGTGCCCTGCCATTTATGCTGTGTGGTAATTAATGTGTTGGTCTGACCTATATCTAGAATTTATCTCACTTCCAGTGACGTTAGGTGGACAACCCCCCCCCCCCCCCCCCCCCCCGAGATATCGGAAATTGAACCACTGGAAAATTATTTACCATGAAATTACTCATATTCTCTATCTACTATGTTCATAAATTGGAAAGCATGTTCGAGTAAACTTGGACGGGTTCTTTTTTCCGCGAAGTGAACCAGCTCCACAGCGCTGTTAGGTGGATGTTAAGAAATGACACCCATTGACAATGACAGCCCCAAGTCTGTACATATTTAGATGCATTTTACATATCTTAAAGCCTGAGGTATGGGGGACATTTAAACAAAACGGGGACACCCACACCTATAACACGAGGCAACGGGGAGACCTTGTAAGGCCAGCGCCACGCACAGCCAAGTGGGAGCGACTGGATCCTATAATACAAGGTTTCGCCTACCTTAGGAAACTCCCGATTGAACTGAGAGCGGCGAGAAATGCTACTAATTTCCCTAAATTGCTTAGAAACTATCTCTTAGAGATAGCTTTCTCCACTACAATAACAATGACAGAACTACCTGATTTTGCCAATTTTACTTACTTGTCAATTGCTTGTTGATTACTTGTATAATTTTACAGAAATATATATCTGTATTAATTAATTTATTAATTTATTTATTCTTCTTCTTCTTCCGGCTCTACAGCCCTTGGTGGGCTTTGGCCTGCTCGACAACACTCCTCCATTCTTCTCGGTTTTGCACAACGCTCCACCATCTGGAGACTCCCAACTCGCGAAGGTCATTCTCTAACTCGTCCTTCCAGCGGTTTCTTGGCCGTCCTGGCAGTCGTCTTCCCGTCATGCTTGCTTTTTTTTATTTTGATTTTATTTATTTATTGCAATAGACCAAGCCTTAGAGGCGGAGTTGGATATAAAATATTTTCATGCCTATAATTTAATAAATAATAATTACCTGGTGTCAAAAGTAATTTTATATAACTGCTGAAACGAGTCATTAAAGTGCGTTCTAAAGACAATTTTGGACAATGCTTATAATATGAAAATCGGAACTATGACCCCCCCAAATTCATTGTACAATTGAGGATCCTTCTGGGAAAGGGTACCTAACCCTTCTACTAACAGATTACCTACCAGAAATGCAGCACGCAAACGATCAGTCAAAGCGTTTTAAAAATGAGAGCAAAATTAATTTCAGTATCTCAAACCGTAGCGTTGCCGTCTCGAACCGTCAGAAGCTCAGCTATTTTGGGGACAGTACATTACATGAGCGCTTAAAAGCATAGAAACTAGAATAACACAGAAAGAGTCTGCTATAATTATTCTAACTTTCTGCTTAACACCCTTCAGGCCTTCACCCCAGTTGTGTCATATTGCCGACTTTTATTAGGAAAATTTTAATCAAAATGGGCTAAATTCGGGTCCGATTTCAATTAGATTTGATCTCATAAGCGACTGTTGTAGCCGCTGAGGCATTCACATAAGCCAAATGAGCCCATCCTCTTCCGCTTGAGCAGTATGACATCTGCTCTAAATTGAAATTAAATATGGTTTTGATTATTGAAAATGCCTTCCCACTATAAAAGTTTTTGCATTTAGTTTTGAGTTTGTAGTGGCCTGGGCACCCTAAAATAATGTATGGACCTGTTGTACTCCTATATTAATATTAGCTTGATTCTAGTATTTTAGAGTTTTCCGTACGCCCCATAGGAAATTGGCTGGCCGAAATTGAATTTCTCCTTGCAGACACCTACATTTTTACATAACATTTTTTCTAATAGCTTGGGAGGAGTCCTCCAATCATTTGAGTTAAAATAATTATAACATACCGTAAACCGGGGCGAAGCGAAGCAGTAATTATTAATTTGTTTCAAATGCATTAGCCTACGTCATACTTCATATTACTAGTATATTTGTAAGCTCTTTTTGTGTACTAAAAATCTGCAAGACGTTGCAGCCCAAAACCCCCCGTCCTCGACTCGTATCTGCACTTGGCTAAGTCATGCTTTCGCCTGTTTGATTGCGTCAATGGTAAGCTAGTCTCAGCTTGTCCATTATCGCTTGTCGCCGGTGTAGGTTGACATCGAGAACGTAAACCGTACCAGTTTGCCAATGGTCAAAAATGCATACGGAAACAATACAAATAATGTCCGAAATCCCCATGGGGTCGTTGGCATTGGACAAAAGACCTATGGGCCACTACGGGTCCATAAAAAGTCCTTCAATAAGTACATGCTATACAATTAACCCCCCGCCCCCTAAAAAACGCGTTTCCTCATTCGTTCATATATGTATTTGTTAGAACTACCCCTCGGCGTATGTTGCGGAAAAATTAAACAATTACAATTTTTAAACCTCCATTACAAGAGTAATTTAAAAATCGTAACATTACTCAAAAAAATTGAGAGGGGGAGAAATGGCATACATCAGTGCATCGGTAGCTGACAGCTGAAAGCATGATGAAAAACCAATGCATAAAGTATATCATCAGATCTACAGCTTTGAAGTCAGCAAACTCTGCTGCTGACACATGCCCTCTGGCGGCTATTCTTGCAATTAAAGTTTATCACTAGAATCCGCGGTCCCGGATTGAAACTCGGTTTTCACCCCCAAGGCATCAAACCACCTTCTGTTTTTGATGCTGCTGTCTTAGTTAAGATATTGCTCATTGTTTGTTTCATTGGATTATCATATTGAATTGATATTTTATTGGGGTTTGAGGGATACTGTATGCAATAAGCTATAGCTGATTTAAGGATATTTTTTAGGAAATCAGCAGCCCTGGTACCAAAGCAATAGAATATCTTATCCCAAACTATGTGTCTTCTTCTTTAAATGCCTCTTCTCTCGAAGGGTGGCGATCATCATGGAAATTTGGGCCTTAGAGACTGCTGTTGAGATGAGGCATTGAAAAGACTATCGACTGCTGCTCTGAAAAGGGAAGTCGTGCTCTTGCCTCATTTTTTCAACTAGAATTTTATTATTTTGCCGGGAGCCTTCAGTCTTTCTGCCCCCCTTGGATTATTATGCAGAAGGTGATACTTTCCGTTCCTCATCACATGGCCGAAGTAAGTTAGTTTCTGTTTCTTGACCGTCAGCAGTAACTCCGTTTCTTTATCCATTCGCTTCAGGACGTTAGTATTAGGGACGCGAATATGTGTAAATTATTCTAAATAAACCATTATGAATTTTTAAAATTAACTTACGGGAATAAATGCGGATATGAATTAAATGACAATATGTTATTCAACATGGATTATTTACTCTTCATTGTTGCATATTATGTTAGAAGAAGGGGGGGGGGGATTTTTTTTCGGGTATTTCACATGGAAAATTATTTGTATAAACGTGCAGATCAGTGTTAAAATGATTTTGATACTCCCCCAGTTAAGTTATTATTTTGCACTGGTACTAAATAAAGAAATGATTACATTTTTATCACTGCATACCTATATCTAGAGAAGACTCGTATATCTGTACTTACTTGGTTAAGTCATGCTTTCGCCTGTAGGTTTCATTGCGTCAAAGATAAGCTTGTCTCCGTTTGTCCATTATCATCGCTTGCAGCCGGTGTAGATTGGCCTCGAGAACGTATACCAGTTTGCATATGGCCAAAAAATGATAAGGAAACAATACTAATAATAATGTCCAAAATCCATGCATCGGGCAAGGGATCTAAATAGGCCTGGGTCCATAAAAAGTCATTAAAAAAATACCTAGAGAAAATTGGGCTGTTTGACACTCAATTCAAGCCTCTCCTTTATTAACCATAGTTTTCTTAGACTTCTCAGTACAAATTGTATTTACAGGCTAGTAGGTATATTGTCACCGTACCTATTTCAACTATTTTTTGCTTTCCAATTTATACGTAGTATACCTAAGTAATGCTATGTGATGGTCGAAATTTTTGATTCCCCGTTTTCAACGGACTTACACGTTTTGAGGTCCCAGGAACCCAAAAAAGGGGTTTTTACGAAATGTCTGTCTGTCTTTTCATCAATTTCCGGGCAAAATACTCAGTCGATTTTGATGAAATTTGGCATGTAGGTTTACACAAATAATACCTCGAGACCGTTTTTTTTTATTTTGGGCTTACTCAATTTGGGGTGGTTTTATTCTCAAAAAACTCCAAAAAAACATCTAAAAAAAATTATTTCTCAAAAACGGCTCCAACGATTTCTTTTAAATTCACATACAGTATATTGTAGTCGTTATTAATGTTAACAAAATACGGGGGGTCGCTTGCCCCTTGATAGTTTGCTTCGGGGGGTAAAAAAAAAAATAACTAAATTTTAATGAAAAATGACTAAAAAATAATTTTTCTGCGAAACCTTTCTATCGATGATTTCCACCTTCAGGCATGTTTTAGGTGTTAAATTGAGTAACGAAACGGTCAGGTTGCTTTCCCAAAAAACTATTTGGTTTTGTGCAAAAAAAATGTTTTTGAAAAAATGAAAGCAAATTCACGGTCAAATGCATTGCGTGCCCTGCCATTATTGCTTTGTGGTAATGTAATGTTCGTAATGTCTGACCTATCTAGAATTTACTTCACCTCCAGTGACGTCAGGTGGACAACACAACCCCCCCCCCCCCCCAGATATACGAAATTTAACAATAAGAAAATTATTTACCACGTATTGACTCATTTTCTCTATCTACTAATTGATAAATTGGAAAGCATGTTCGAGTAAACTCGGACCGGTTCTTTACTCTTCGCAAGCCCGTTTCTTAGTGGGATCTAAAAAACACTAAGTAAAAAGCCTGACGGTTTAGTTGAAGTGAAGAAAATATTAATTGAAAACAAAAGAAGCCATGTTTTATACCCCCTTCATCAGCCAACAGCATGAAAAATTCAAAAAAAAGAAAGATGGAATCTTAAGGGGATTTTGTGAAGTATGATCTAATCAGAAGCAAATAACGGAAGTGAGGATAAGGAATGCTTTGCTTAGCTTCAGGAGAGGGGGTTGAAGAAAAGACGCGGAAAAAATATAAGAGAATTAAAAACCCGACAAATTTTAATTTTATGTAAGGGAAAATGATGGTCGTCTTTATTCAAAAAGGGTACAAACAACTCTGAATTGAGAAAAATACTTTTTTACGGAACACAGGGCTGTTCAAAGTAGAAATTGGTATGTTTAAGAGTATACAGCCCGTAGGAAATTGGCAGCCCGAAATTTAATACTTTTTATTTTTTATATAATAATTAACTAAGAATGTTATTAAAGATTTGGCTCATCAAAGTTGTAGAAGACTAACTACTTCATGCATCATATTATAAGATATTTTTAATTTTCGAAATTGTAGTTTTTCCATACACATGCAAATATTTTATAAACAATAACTTTTCACGTATACCTAATCGACTTTATAAAAAAACTACAATTTCGAAAACTAAAAATACCATATTATATGATGCATGAAGTAGTCTCCTACAACTTTGATGGAATGATGAGTCAAATTTTTAATAACATGCATAGTTAATTAAATAAAAAGTATTAAATTTCGGGTTGCCACTTTCCAATGGGCTGTACAGTCTTAAGGCTGTTTAAATATGGTCCATATAAATAAACGATTCTTATCCTTTAATAAAGATTTGCTTTTTTTGTCATGTCAATAGACCTACCTGTAAGAGAAGTGTTAATGTGTACATGTATTGGCACATTAACAGGGGCCCAACACGCCCACAATAGGGGGGGGGGGAGGGGGTACATTGCCCCCTAGAAATCAACTGCCATAAACTTCTCGTGTTTTTCCTTACCCTCGATATGTAAATATGCGGAAAACACCACTATTTCGCACCAATTTTTTAAAACATTTTTCCTCGGGAGAGACCTTTTGGTGTGATTTGAATAAATCTTCGTCTGTAAATTCAAATTTTACTTCTATCAAAATGCGTATGCCCCCTCTATTTCGGGCCTACTTAATCAAAATATTTCCCCCGGGAGAGCTCCCCCTCTTTGCAGTTATATGAATTTCCACTTTTCACTTCTGATCTCGCAACCCTCGGGGTGGCCCTGGCAAAAGGAATGTTTTACTCTTTTTGGTTTTTTATAAATAAATAATAATGTGATTTAGGCTTACCTTTATTCTCAAGGACCATTATTCATGAAAACCCCTGTAAAGGGCTTTTACTTTAAATTCGCCGCTTTGCTGTTTTTTTTAGCTGTTTCTGTTAGTATCAGTGGTAAGTATTTGGGCACGTTAAATACCCGTGCGCCTCTTGCCTACGCTGTGAAAGTAGAAAGTATTAGTATAGGCATTAGAGTCAACCCCAAAGGTATTAAAATCTTAGGTACCGCGAGTTCATTTAATACCGTATTTTATTACTACCGATTATTAGAAAAAAATAGAGTGACACTTAGTTTCCGATACAGCGCAACTTGTCTGAATTGGATCTGCGGGCCTACTATGGCGGTAACTTTTAATCTTAACCTGGCATTAAAAATGTAAACAAGATCATTTTAGAATTGAAAGTGCTGTTCAAAATTGTTTTGTTTACATTTTTAACCCCCCAAGAATAAGTTAATACTAAACGGCATAATAGGCCCTCTGGCGTAATTTTCTTATTAATTGATAAGAAGACTGGGCTCGGTTGTCAGTCGCTACGGCAGTAGAATTCGTCTTACTGGCCTCACGATAAAATAATAGAAGAAGCCCACTTCCATCAAATAAATTACTTCGGGCAACCTAGCCCAGTCTACATGTCGATTTATAATTTATAAATACTCCATAAGGAGGATGTTTAACCGTAATAAGTACTGAGCCATTGCCAAGAAAAAACTTCTAAAATGGAAAGTTGTAAATCAGATATTCCTTTTTAGCACTAACGTGTCAGTAGCAATAAGGTCTGTGTAATAATTGAACCCCTCCCTGACTTATTCTTTCATTTTATGATATTTAAAATTGAGAAAAGTATTAAGTGTCAATTAGATTCAATGGCGTCTGCGGATGACTTACTGTAGCTCCTGAAATCTCATTCAAATGAAAAGTTACATTTTTTGTTTATTCGAGCAGAACTGTGTATCGTAGGTACCGTTTAAAAATTGTCTGCTTTCGCCGTATCATAAGTTCATTATTATTATAAGTTAAGAATTATAATTGGCATAATAAATAATTGTAAATATTAAAATTATATGTTAGTGTTTTTAACTGATGTTGATTACAAGAGACAAAACGCCAGCACGGGTGTGTGACCTTGGAATGAAGTCACTACCAATACAACAGTCAACTGAAAACTATTGTTTTTCCCATATTTTTCCCCTACTATTTGAAGAAAAAAAAATTTCTAGGGTTATAAAAATTAATAAATCTACTAATACATTTAATTAATTTTTTAAAATTGTCAAGCCGCCTATGATCAGCAGTGGTATATTTTCTATGACAGACTACTTTCGTATATTGTCAATAGACCTTATATAATATTATTAACGATAGCCTGCATTATTATATTGAAAAGTTAATATAAATAATTAGGCCAATGTATAATAAAGTTATTGTATTAAAGAATCATCATAATCATTACGATAATTACAATGAGTATTTTTTTTTAATCACAATTCACCTAATATACAATACGCCAGATGAATTGAGCATTATATTATTTTACTTAAACAATATGGTATATTATTAATTCATTTGTATGCCTTATATTGCATAAAACATGCAACAAATATAACAATGAACATGGAAACTAATAATAATTAAATAATAATAATTAAATAATATCTATTAAAAGGTATCCGAAACTAATCAATTCAACGGGAATGTGAAGTTTTGCTACAAAAGCAAAATATTTTTATTTATTAATTAAACTCTAAATTTATTTATATTAAACGACGGCCATGAAATGAGGGTACCTATACGCCGATGTCAGTTAAACTGATGTAACTGATGATACTTTTAAAGTAATTGAAATCATGGCAGATCATACAATGTCATAAATCTACGCATTTCTTGGGCCAGACTATCATACAAGTGTTGAATTAACAGGCCTACTTGGTATAATAAACTTGTAAAAATTGTCATTCTAAGTTTCAACACTAATCAAATATCTTTTATAAACATTTGTAGGCATAGTTTGTTTTTTGTATTTTATCTACAGGGCATGATTCCATTTAAAGTAGTCTACCATCATGTCAAACAGTCATAACATAACATATACAGTAAGTTTCTAACAATAAAAATATCTTAAAATTATATTACTCTAATACTCGTGTTTCGTGTTTGGGCAGTATATGCTATGATGTTGTATTACTAGAGACTAGATGGCATATACCTTGTAGCACGGATTAATTAACCATCTTGCCATTTGAAAGGTCTCAATATACAGTACAAGTTGTTCCCCACATGTTCCTAGGTGACTAAAAAATTGCACAGTACTTATTCTATAAAAATATTGCATATAAAAAGCCTAGGCTTACAAAAATAGTTAGGTACCAGTCCTATTTAATAAAATAAGCCGGTTATTATGGTATTGTAACTTTTTGAGCGCCCAGTCTCATATAAATTTTAAGGCAACCAGCCCTTCAGTCTTATATAGCATAATGCATTAATATTACGAATCCTATACAATTATCCTTACAAATGGACTACCTCGAAGTTTTTTAAGCTTTTCTGTGTTCGCTCCCTTTTTATTCTTCGGGCTTGTCTCCACAGCATGGCTATTAGACTCCCAGTGGCGATTACTAGAGGAACGTAGAAAATAACGACTTGCGAAATTACGAAAAGGGTGATCAGTGCGTGGATTTCCCATAGGAGAGTTGCGGGGAATTCGTCGATGGTCTGAAATTTAAAATAATTGTGTATGAAATGTAAAAGCCTTCAAAAGAAAAAGAAACGCCCTGGCATGACAAGCAAGGCTCTAGGCCTGAGGACTAGTAGAAAACCCTCTCTGTTCATGCCCGTCACCCGCGTTTTTCCACTAGCGATGAAGATAAGGTACGGCCATTAGGGTTGAAGGGTGGAAAAGCCTACTGTTAATAAGTAATGGAAAAAAGATAATTATATAGCAAGTGCTATGCAAAGGGGTTTTGCTGCATTTTGAACCCCAAGAATATAGGTTGATACTCGCCATAGTAGGCCTGGAATACGCCCAAAATTACTCATGTCTTGCTTGAACACTTCAGATTTAATTAAATCTACTTAACACTTGTCCTGTAAAATTACGCTAATGTTCGCACGGACCCAGCAGTACTACCGAAATATTATTAAAACAAAAACGCTGCTGAGAAAGGCCTATTTTCGCCGAAATTCGGCAAAATTGGGCGCACCCCTTCACGTTTCCACCCCCCAAAGTCGAACCCCACATCACATCAAGTATAGCATGGCCAGAAAGAGGAAGTATAGACGAAGACATGGGTATAATTTAACCAGCTCAACTTACTACCCTGCTAAAATCTGTATGTGGTGCGCCTAAAGAAGTTCATCTTGAGCCAGTTCGCAGTGTATGTAGAGACTCGCACAGGTCTGAGCAAGGCACCGACTGTATACCATCTGAGACCTACTGTACTTTTTTGAACTTTTTTAGTAACTTTTTTTTTTTTTAAGGCTAATCGCATACAAACAATTCAATGAATGTATCCGATTGACCTCTTCAGTCGCCTCACTAAGTTACCTAATATAATAAGTACTTGTGTCGAGTTACGACACGTCTCCGATCGCATGGCGTATAGAGACTCGCACAAGTACAAGCACGCTACCACCTGGCCATCGAAGTCCAACCATGTCTCTTTTACTCTTTTAGCGAAAAGTAGCCCGCTCTTTACGAAGAAGAAATTATCTTTGGTGATCGACTGAACTTATAGTACCACTCAATTTTATCGACTTCGATGGTAAGGTGGTAGCGTGCTTGCACTTGCGCGAGTCTCTACAAGCCATGCGATCGGAGACGTGTCGTAACTCAACACTAGTACTAACCGACTGAAGAGGTCAATCGGATATTTTCATTAAATTGTATGCAAGCGATTAACCTTTAAAAAAAAAAACATGTTTTAACTATACGATAGGTTCCATTACAAGACAGTTTCCTAGCAGCGTGAAAGTTAGTTTGACTTGGAATTTAGCTATTAGGCTAGATATTGTATCATGACCATGCGTCGACATATCTTGACTACAGGGATTTAGGGTCCAATAGGGGGGGGGGGAGGAAAAGTTTGAAGTATACCTAATTTATACCATTAAAAAAAATTTCAAATGACGCCCCTGGGCTGCTCGACAGGCCTAGTACCTGTCTTACGCATTGCCATAGCGATGGTGTTAATAAGAACGAGGTCTTAGAGGAGACGTTACTCACCATTTCAGCCCAGGAAACGGGTAGAATCATTTTATCTTCATATACATGACTCAGTGTTCCTCCATTTAAGTTTCGAACCATTACGTTCATCTGTGCGCTTGTTCGCCCGGCGATGAAGAATCCCAAGTCCTATTTAAAAATATAATTAGGTTATTTCAATTTAGCCGCAATAAACAAAGAAAGGTACCGCCGAGAGGTTTGAATAATTTATGCATCTTTCGCATATTATTATAAACAATGGATGAAAAATATTGTGATTAAAAACGTTAAGGGCTGATTTCTTGTTTCGTTACGTTACGTTATTATACGTAGTACTCAAAAATTAACTGTGGCGAATGCAGCATTCGAGTAATTCGACTAACTGTTCAACAAACTCCTATAAGGCGCGGATTCCACCAACGTCAATAGTGATATTAAATGTTTTTTGACGTGGTAGCAGACATTTTTAGTATGGCTAAAACTGTCTAAAAATGTCTGCTACCACGTCAAAAAAACATTTAATATCACTATTGACGTTGGTGGAATCAGCGCTTAACTGTTCTACTTATACCTTAAGTGGCTATTTATTCGACTTGTCAATATTTGTGCATCAATGATTGATGAGATTTTTGTTTTAAGGAGACTATTATGTAGTAACTCAACTTATCTTTTAATCTATTATAAATTAAGTTATAATATGGTAGATACTTAATATTGATGGAAAAATGACGGAATATTGACAAGTGGAATGGACGCCTTATTCAAAAATAATATTTTTAATAATATTATAAACTGGTTTTAGCCATGAAACAGTTTTTATTTTAAATTCAGTGCTACAATCCGTGCCACAGTATGAAATGAATAATAAAGTAAACTTGTGAACTGTGTAAATTCTCCTTTCCGCGGTCTTGGTAAAACTAAATAACTTATAGGCTAAAATAAATTTATTCTATAAGATTTAGCCACTAAATCATTATTCACCTTTTGAATATTTAAGTATGAGCTATGAAGTTCTTCCGTTGGTTTCAACCCATCAACATATCTGTGTAGAATAGGATCGCCATGCAGGAAATGTGGTTTTGACGCTAAGATAGGTGCACCTATAAACATATCATAAACAAAACATAAACAATGCACTATATAGGTAGCTGCAATAAATCTATAATTATATCTAGGCCTCTATGTGCCTTTTAAAAAAATTGGGTTGATAAAATGTCCATTTTCAGTAATAAAATACTTCTCACTATACAGGGCTACAGGCAATGTAGGCTATGTGTATATTTAGGCGGCTATTCCACTATTTCAAATTTGATTTGAGATTTTTTGTTTGTTTTGTTTTAAGGAGACTATTATGTAGATACTTAACTTATCTATTATAACTTAATTTATAATAGATAAGTTAAGTATCTTCTTGAAACAAATCAAACAAAAATCTCTAATCAAATTTGAAGTAGTAGAATAGCCGCCTTAACACTGGAAATTTTACCCGCTTCAAAAGTTGGATTATAGTCGTTGCTAATGATCACAATTTCGCTTCTATGGGATACCCTTCTGCGCCCATTGGTTTGTTGTTCCTACTCTTTTTACGATTCAACAAACTCATTCCGCCAGGCTGATCGAGTTGCTTAAAGTAGAAAATTTTAAAGCTGAAAGCCAGCGTTGGAAAACAAAAAAAAAAAACAACTTAACGTTACGGTTGCCCACAAGGGGCCTCTAGTTTAGCTTGCCTTTAGTTATTGGAGAAGAGTAAGATATACGCTCTTTCTGCTTTCTTTCTTTCTTGTTGTACGTGATGGTTGCTATTCAAAAGTGATAAATTAGTAACTAAAATGGTTGCCCTTCATAGTAAAGTTTCACATCTATCATGTGTCTTTACGCCTCACCCTGTTAGTATGGGATTCTTTTTGTTACGTTTCCTTACCAAAGGCGCACGCTGACACATTTAAGACTCCGTCAGGCAGACAAGTCTCCGAGCAAAAACACCGGTTTACTCCGGTAAAGTTCAAAAAGTTCTCTGGAAGTTCATAACGGTTCGTGTAAATTCCTCTGGAGAACTCTGCTCTTTTAAAGTGGAATGGTACTCTGCGACACGCGTCTTTGGTGTATACGTAGATGCTCTTGGTGGTTTGAAGCGGAGGCATTAACATACTGCTCAGCCCATCGAGTCTGTAAGAAGATATAATGGACTGGAGTCAGGAGTCTCTCTCTCTCTCTCTTCCTTCCCCCAGTATTCCATGAACAAGGAGCATATTAGCCTATATCAGGGACGGATTCAGCCCATTTTGGGGGGGGGGGGGGGTAGTTGTGGGTAAAAATCGGAAAAACATGTAGTATCAATTAAATCAGAGCGTAATAAATTAATTTACAATAGATTTACCAAATTTTGGAGGGGGCAGCTACCCCTACTCTCCCCCCTGTATCCGTCCTTGGCCTATATAGTACACAAGTTAAATAATACGTTACTAATATTTACCAATACAGTTATTGTGCAGCAATATAAAAAGGCCATATGTTAGTGGCAAACTCAAAATTTTCCACGGGGGGGGGGGGGCACAAGAAGTGCATTGGGGAAGGTCAGCAATATTGAAAGGCCATTATATAGTATAGTGGCAAACTCATTCGCAACTGAGAAACTTAATATTTTATTTTATTTTTCCAAATTCACTTCCCCCCCCCCCTGCGGGCCCCTACATGGGAAGTAAGCTTCCGATGATTTTACACCTGATTGAATAGTTGCCTAAGTTGTTTCTCGGTTCTCCCATGCATCTATAATACCGTACGATAACAATAAGTAGCCTATTTGACCGAAAATTAGAGGATATAGAAAAACTGGACTTGGTGGGATTCGAGCCCACGATTTACGCCTAACCGGGGCGTCGTCTTAACCGCTGGACTAGCCTATCTGACTTTTGAATAAAGGTTGTTTCTTTCATAGCCTATATTGAATATTGAGTACATTGTAGGCTTATTAATGATCATTATTATTATGATTTATACCTGTTGCATTCAGTGCCAGAGTATTGTTTCAGTGCCTTCTCTCCATCAACCCTGGAGGCGATTCCTTTCTTCGAGATATCATTTTCCCCCGTATAAATCGTGTAAATTGTTGTCTGGGTCTCATTTTTCTACAACAAAATTAACATGCCAATTCATCTATATAGAATTATGTACAGGGTACATGGCTTGACGACAGAAATAGCATAATTCATATCTTCACATAAACACATTAACTCCCGTATACATTTTTATTTATTATAGGCCTATAGGTACTATTGTAAATTCACTAGAGGAATCACATACAAACAATTTAATGAATGTATCCGATTGACCTCTTCAGTTGCCTCTGTAGGTGGCTGAGTTACGACATGTCCCCGATTGCTTGCTGTGCAAATATGATTCGATTTGAGAAAATTTTTCTCATCGCAAAAATGATGGAGCTCTAAGGAGGCTATTCCGCAGTTGTAATTCCGTCATTTGTGCATCAATAATTGATGCGGTTTTTGTTTTGAGGAGACTATTATGTAGGTAGCCTACTTAACATATCTATTATAAATTCAGTTATAATATGGTAGAAATTTATTATTGATGCATAAATGATGGAATACTGACAAGTGGAATAGCCGCCTAAATGAAGTGAAGAGCGTTTCGTAGTTACGCTAGCAGTAGCAACCAGACTCTCTAGTTCAACGTATTCCCGTTAGAATGCACTGTCCTCTTGTTTTTTCGTTAATACAGAATGTGTTTCGTTGTTGCTTTATCGGCCTAGGCTACACTATAATAGTTAGTTAAATGGTTCAGTCAGCCCATAAATGTAATTTTCTTGACCCTACGCGTGGAAATATGAGTATATCGCGGTTTAGTCTTGAGTGCGTTATTTGCAAACCTTAATAAATCATGTGATTCGGAACAATGATTGTCAAAAGTGGTTTCACTCATTATCTGACTACGAGTTACAAAATCATCAATTTTTGGCGGTCCCTTTGACACGGCTTTCGGGCCATGCCATCCTTCGGGACCTTAGACCTTAATTAAATTTGTAATTTGTAAATCTAGAGCAGCGTTTCCACTTGTGAGTTGCGATGTATGATGTATCACATTTCCCTTAGCAGCAGCCAGCAACTCAAAATTTCCCTCTTTTCCCTCGCTCGCCCAATTCGCTAATATTCCTCTATTTTCTAAATTTCTGGGGGAGGGGGGGGGGAAGTCTGTCTAGCAAATTATAAGACTTTTTTATTATTTAAATTTTTTTTAATGAGTATGAAATACGTTACATACATTAAACTATTCAAGTTCAGTAAAACCAAAAAAAATAAAAAAAGTAAACTTTTGTTTCTGGAACGCCCAGCGACCTAGTGGGCTAGTCGTCTCATTCTACTATATATATGTATGACGGCCAAATTGCTGAACCTGTTTTGAATGGTGGTACCAGACGCGGATTTGGGTATTTTTCTCGGAGGATGCGGGAGAATTTTGCCTAAAATTGGAACCTATACATTCATCTTTCAAGTAGGGTATAAGTGACCAATACACATGTTATACCTTAGAGGCAGGGGGCCCGGGGGTCTCCCCCGGAGAAAAAAATGATAATTAATAGACCCAAATTAGTGAGGTTTTACGCATATTATACACTGGAGGAAAGGGGGTCCGGGGGTCTCCCCGGAGAAAAAATTGATAAATGGTCTCAAATCAGTGAGGTTTTTGCGCATGTTATACCCTGGAGAAAAGGAGGCCCGGGGGTCTCCCCCGGAGGAAAAAAAAAGTATAAATAGGCCCAAATTCGTGAGGTTTTACGCATTTTGCAAGCAGTACAGTTGACACTATACCGACAAATAAACCTATCACTGCGGGTGGCCCGGGGGTCTCCCCCGGAGAAAATGTCTGAAAAAATAGGTCTGAAGTATTGGGGTTTTAAGCTTTTTGAGTAATATTTTTTTTTGTGAAAGTACTTGGTCAATATGTTTATTTTTATTTTTGTTAAGTCTTTCAGGTGAAATAAGCACACCAAGAATTAATTTCCCTTTCGTTATTGTGGATACTACGCCTTTAGCCTCCATTTGTCACCAGAAATCCAGAAATCCAGGGGAGGACCCCCCTATTTACGCCAATGATTTTCCCTCGCTCTTTCAACGAGTTTTCCTCAAATTGATGTAACCTCAATACAGTAGATTCCGTTTATTAAGACTTATTAAGAGGTATATTGTATACTATACGTCTTGTATGAGTTGTATGACATCCATGTTTGTCAATTCCCTTCGATGTCATTATAACCGGATTTTACTGTATATTTAAAACTCCATTCTATCTAGTGTACGCTGCAAATATTTCGGGGGGAGGACCCAAAACAGGTGCCTGTGCCTTTACCTCGCGTTGTCGTGTAGTTGTGCTGCCAAAACTAGTCAAATCATCATATCATAAATAAAGCACTGATGTACTCCTGTTTTTTAAATTTCCACTAAGCCATCAGTCGTGGCATCAGAGTTGTGAATTCATAACATTCGCGCTAAAATTTGAAACCGTTATTTATTCATATTTATCAAATTTTATGTGTTTTATTATATATTGTAACATTTTCCATTTTCAGCTTGTTTATTTCAGTCATTGATTTTTCCACCAGTTTTCCCTGGAATTTCCCTCAATATCTCTCTTATTTCTTCAAATTTCCGTCAAAGTGGAAACGCCGATCTAGAGGTGTGCCGTTCTCGGTTTTCTCGCGAACTTGCAAATTGCAATGCGTTCTCACTTCTCAGTTCTCAACTTCTCAGTTGAAGTGATTCAAAAAGAACGGTTCTTATTATGCGTTCTTTTAATAGCCGGTTTGCCGGTGCGGTGGTGTCCGGTTCATGGCTTCGGCTCAATCTTTATCTCACTCAAGTCCCACTCCCAACACTGGCAATTGGTTCAATCCGTTCACTAATCAGTAATCACTAGCAGTCGTTGATCATTCCCTTATTATGCGTTCTTTTAAGAGCCAGTTCATGGCTTCGGCTCAATCTTTATCTCACTCAAGTCCCACTCCCAACACTGGCAATTGGTTCAATCCGTTCACTAATCAGTAATCACTAGCAGTCGTTGATCATTCCCTTATTATGCGTTCTTTTAAGAGCCAGTTCATGGCTTCGGCTCAATCCCAACACTGGCAACTGGTTCACTAATCACTGGTTGATCATTCCCCATACAGTTGTTATACAATAATACAAAACTAGTTCGCCAATGATTAGCGACTTGCGTTCGTGAAAGGAGCCAATATTTCCTTAACTAAGCTTTTGTAAAAATAAATAACAAATATTATTGTGAACACGTGCTGCTATATTTTTCAGTGGAGTAAGAACTTATTTTACGTAAGTTTTTGTAGTCGGGAACCGGTTCATCTAGTTCATGGCTCATGTAAGAACAACACACCTCTAGTAAATACCTCAATGGCCAATGCTCAATCAGTCAATCTCATAATTCTCTTATTTCTCTTTCTTTAATCTCTTGTCACAATTTATTTCACAGTTATCACTTAGGTGCCCATTCCATTGTCCGGCTAGGGCTATTTCCAAAACGGTGACGTGGTAGCAGACACTCAAGACTTAGGTGGCGTTTCCACCGGCCTCGCATTGCAGAATTGACGGAAATGTTTATTTTCCTCTATGCCATAGTTAAAATTGATCAATGATCATACAATAAAATCACAAACAAACAAACTAAAATTAAAAAATTGGCTTCATGGGATACGTTAATTACAAACATTTTAATAGATTTCTATAAAAAGAAAAACAAACATTTCCGTCAATGTCACTTGCAATCTGCAATGCGAGGTCGGTGGAGACGCTACCTAAGTCTTGAGTGTCTGCTACCACGTCACCGTTTTGGAAATAGCCCTAGCCGGTCAATGGAATGGGCGCCTAAGCAGTATCAGTTATCTCATCTCACATAGTCATACTACAGTACAGAGTCGTGGACTCGTATTCTCGTAGTCGTAGGCCGCAGCAGCTGCTGGTACTTGCACTAGACTACTGCATGTTAGTGATGTGTTACTCGGTTTCGTTTACTCCGCAGGTGGGAATAGATTCCTATTTCCTACGGAGTACGGACTGAATCCGATTACGATGTCTTGTCAGCGGACGTAATTCCACTATAGTCAGGCTCAGACCTGCTCCAATTCATATTCCATTAAATCCAGCCCAGACTTAGTCAGAGCTAACAGAATCAGCGAATCGCACCATCTCATGCACCACATGGGCGCTGAGCCGACTAGCCGAACCTGTAGACTCGATGCACCGGATGCAGCTCCGGTATCGTAAGATGGACACCGCGTGCATTTAGATGTGTAAATGCTGATGGGACTAATTATTTTAACGAATTCATAACGACCATTCACGCTGCAGCATTTTCTTTAAAAATTGCTAACGTCTTGTGCTCTGTCATTGTTTTCCCTCTTGCTCCGGCGAGTTGTTTAATTCTTTCCTCGAAGGGTTGTCCTCGGTCTGCCGGTGGGTCTTCTACCTTGTAGCCTTACTTCCGCCAACCCAGTGAAAGGAACATGCTGATGAACTGCAGAATGTGGTCATTGCGGTGCATATCTTCTACATGCCAAATGATGCCACAAAGGAGCACAATTGGCAAGAAGCTCCCCAAGGATCGATATAGTTAGATAGATACTAAGTAACACGGCCGTGCCCAGGGGGTGGTCCAAGGGGTCCGGACCCCCTCCGAAATAAAAGGGCTGTACACTGAGTAGACTGGACTTTCATTAATAACATGCGTAAAAAAAACATTTGGACCCCCTCCGAAACAATAACCTGGGCACGGCCTTGCTAAGTAATATGAGATATGTCACTTACCCCAACGAGTAGGCCAATTTTCTCATGGGGTAGGCTGGTTTCCTGAAATTTGGAGGCTTTGTATGCCATTGACATGAGATTGTCTTGGTAGCCCCATATGAAATCACCGGCCGTAACTTTTACGAAAGGTTCTCCGAGCTTATCCAAGGCCGCCGAGAAAAGCTTTCGGGTCAGCCAGTAGGAATCTTTCATTTTATCAAGGGCTCCCTAAAAATAAAAATAAAATAAAAATAAGCCTCGTCGAGAAATACTACGATCTTATAGAGAAATGAAATGAAATAATATATTAGGCCATTATAACCACATACAGTACAATATAGATATAGAGATACAGTATGTGCTCGGCACCGTCAAAACTACGGTTAGATCTACCATATACATATACATAACATAAAAACATCAAGTCTAGACTATAAAATTTTGGCTATTTACGAGTCAATATTTTTTTGAAACAATGAGAGAAAAGTCCATATCATCACATTGGGTTTATTTGTGGTATAAAAGATTATCCTAAGTACGTACGTATGTAGTGAAATGTCGCACGTCTGGAAAGTTCAATTCTATTTAGTGTAAAGTCAACCAATTTCGGGGTAGGGGGGGGGGGATTTTAGCGGGGATGCAGGGGAGACTCTCTCACACTATTCCATTAATAATAATAATCGTCTTTAATGAGAAAAACAAAACAGTGTTCGCAGTGAATATTATGCCTTTTACCACTCAACCCTAGTTGCTAGATAAAGTTAGAGTTATATTGTAGGAGTGTACGGATATTCACTCCCGCCAAAATGTTTTTTGAATTTCATGCGCCACCTGCTAAATCTTTTCAGTGACACAGGTAGCACTTGAAATTAAAAAAATATATTATGAAAGCATTTCTTACGAAAAGTGTCTAATCTCTCCCATATGAAGCTCTTCTTCTGGCTGCTTGTGTAATCATCTGACTGAACAGAAGGCTGTATCAACTCACCATGTATGGAAGGTTGGGCATAACCAATTCATCGTTTAAGGTGCCGTTTGACAGTTCAGGCGCGAAAAAGGACGTTTTTCGTTCTTGGTAGGTGACCGTCCCATTAGGATTAAACATGATGTTCACCCGAGATGTGTAAACCCTGTAAAATTAAATTAATTATCGCTTACAACTCAATCCAAACATCAAAGAATCAATACGATTGAACCCGTAGGCGACAAGTGTTCCTATATTTTATCAATTAATATAGAGGTACCTAAGGTTCGATTTCCTAGCCTGAAGCACTGGATAAATCGATGGATCAATTGCATAGCCTAAAATTGGCAGACCAATTTACCAATATATAATATATTGTAATACTGCACAATAATAATGGCATATTATTATACAATGTGTTACGGTACTTGTTGTTTCAAACGCCTGCTTTCAGCATTTCTGCTTTTAACCAACCCTGTCACCCTGGTGGGGGGAGTGAGTCTGTTAACTTGAGGCACCCCAAGGGCAGACTTTTTCACCTCGGGGGAAAGGGGAGTTGACTGACAGGGACCAGGGTGGACCTCCTGCATGATTATAGTGGATTCCGAACCACTTGGGGCACATGGTAAAGTCACACAATTAAATCGGAGGTGACCCGGACTCGACACGCACGTAGATTGATTGTTATAGTGTCAGCGCGTTATCATGTCCTACCATGTTCCCCTGTCAACGCTGTGCACACTACCAAGTTTGCCGCAGTTTGAAACATGCTCTGCTCTCATGGATTCAACATGGCAAGGCCGTTAGCTATATTACGGTACGAATTATCCATAATTTCTTCAAAAAATTACTTTCTATTCAAAAGGAATATGGCAAAATCTTGCTTTGGCGGCCGCATTAGACCTGTTTGCTATTTATCACCAAAAGGATACCCATAGGTAGAAAAGCATAAATAACATATAAAGGTGCTCATAAGAGAAAAATATTTGGTCATTTTTCATGAAAAATTGGAAGCGACCTAGTGAATTTTATTTACATTAATAATTTAAAAAACTGTTTTAGCCGTTTCAGATTTTGAGTTAGCCGAAAATTAGATGAATATAGACTGTAGTCCCGAGATATGTTGTTTGTAATCCCATTTCATAAAAATCAACTGAGTAGTTTGGTTGCAAATCCATGCACCACCAAACATTGCGTAAAAATCACTTTTTTCCCCTACTGGGACCTCAAACCGTCTAAATCCGTTGAAATCTCGAAATCGAAAATCACAAAGCACGTATTTTGGTATTTTGGAAAGCAGTATAATTATAATGACTTTAAAATGAATAAAGTTGGTTCTAGGACCGTTCGGTGGCAGTACCTACCATCTATAGCATTGTCAATAAAGGCTGTTATTTAGACGGGTTTCCATATACGTCAATGGTCAATGAGAAATATGAAACTGACGTTTTAGCAGACATTAAAGACATACTAAAAATGTCTGCTACCACGTCAATTTCATATTTCTCATTGACCATTGACGTATGTGGAAACCCCGCCTTAAGAAAGCGATAGTAACATGATAATTGACAGTTCGCTTAGCGAACGCTTTACTGACTTTGAACGCCTCCCCCTCCCCTTAGTTTGACATTATTAGAAAGTTAAAATTGATAATTATTGTACCAGTAGAGACAAATGACATATTAATTAAGTTATATTACTGTATATCTAAATAATGATAATTTTAGAAGTCAAGTTCAGGGGCATACAGTATGTCATCGTTACTGAACGGGAAGACCATTACTTTATTATAACAGGCTATAATAAAATTTTTATCAATGCATCAGACATAGGTCAACCGATTTATGCAACAACGGGGCCAATGGCGTATGTGCGGGCACTACGGTAAGAACTTACTATAATACGGGCCGGCCGCCATACCAAGTTGAATCCAGCGGACCAGAGCAGGTTCAGAGATGCAGATAACTTGGTCGTGTGCACAGTGCCGGTAGGGAAACATGGTAGGACTTGTCCTAGTCACCTCCGAACTAATCGTGTGACTTCACTGTGTTTCCCAAGTGGTTCGGAATCCACTATAATCAGGAGGTCCACTGTCCTATGGGCCCACACCGTGGCCTGGGACTGTGTCCAACCATTTCTACTACTACTATAATACGGTACTAATTTATCGGTGTACCTTTTAATTCCTGCTGATGTCTTCTTTATAATATTAGGTACATATTTGCTACTTTAAAATTCTTGTAGCTAATGTACAGTGTCTCTGCTTTATACGACGTAATAAAAAAGGATGGCCGAAGAATTTAATACTGCAGTTTATCCACGGGTTTCTATATGTTTCATTATAAATAAATAAATAATGACTTTATATTTTTGGCTGAGACTACCCAAGCAGAGTTAGAGCCATAAGTCCTTCCCTTACACTCAACTATAGAGGTCATCAACAAACGCAGTAACCAGTAGTACAATTTACAGTACATTTTTACCGTTTTTTTTTTTATGGGCGTCGGCGATGGGGAGCCATTCAATCCGGTTCATTCTTAAATAGTTCTTTTACTCGTTTTTAAAAAAGTATGTAAAGATAATATGTTGTTGGGCTGATGCATGTTTCTAGAATTGAAAGTAGATTGAAAGGTCTGACTTTGGAATTTGGGAGGTAATTTAGGAGGACTGTTCGCTGTGCTGAGTATGATGGGCATTCCAATATGATATGCTGTAGGGTTTCAGTTGACCCCGGAAAAGTGTCGCACATGCCCTACCTATCTTCCACAAGTACCTCTTCGTGACCCCTTGGCCACTTTTCAGTCTTGTAATGTTCGTATAAAATTTTTTAGTGAGTGGTGACTGGTAACCTTTAAACCATGGAGACAACGATACTTTTGGGAAGATCTCCTTATACTGGGCCCCAGCTGGGTAAGTGGAGAATAGTCCCTGCCACTTCGCCGACAGTGTCTGTCTTATGTGTAAACCCATGTCGGACGGGGGACATACCGGGTCCTGCATGTCAATGCACCTATGACGGGTAGCTTCCATGGCCAAAGCGTCTGCTATTTCGTTTTTATCGAATTACTACTACCTTAAAAGTTGAAATTGAAGACCGTAAGCACTCTCTCACTCAGCACACACTAGCATAAATCCTAGCCTGTATTAAATTTTATATTGTATGCTTACCTTTGCTTTTGTGAGACTAGGCTACAATGAGTGTTCTATATAAATTATGAGCTTTGCACAATAGGTACGAATGTAGGATTTATTATTTAAAAAAAAAAACTTACGTGTAAGAGTACGGACCAATTTCTTCAACACGCAACTTTTCATCCAAACCAGCTTCGTAATTCTCCTTATTTGTGTAGTTAAAAAGGTAGATTTTCAATGTGGTTGTTGCAGGCTCGTTTTCCCAGACTTCGAAAAGTCTACTTCCGTTTCTAAGGACAAAGCTGCTGGACACGGCGTTGATGTAGAGGTCTGTGTGCCAGGCGATGTAGCTCAATACTAAACTTATTACTAGGCAAATAGCACTTGCCCATCGACCTGAAAATAAGAAGAGTCCTTGGTCAGCCTATATGCCTAGAAGCAAGAGCAGAGTGCTTGCAAATCAGATGGAATAGCATGTAAGATAGATGAGCAGAGAGCTTGTTCTTGCCAAAGAGGTGGTGCGACCATCGTGCACTGGGAGATGCGGCTTAGTGGGGTTAGCTGAGGTTCCGGGCCTATGTATTCTTGGAAATACTGCAGTCCAAGCAATTTGAAAGCTGTCAAAACGGGCGGAACACTTAACATAGAAGACAAAATATAGTCCGTTTTATATGAGTGCAACTTCTGATATGGCTGGGACTGGTTGTATGAATAAAAGTAAGGCGGATGGATACAGAATCCGATTTCCTGCGGACGGTTAAGTAATGGAAATAACATGCTTCGGCCATGTGAGGAGGAACGAAAAGTATCGCGTTATGCATGTAATAATCCAAGGGAAGATAGAAAGACTGAGAACTCCCGGCAGAAGAAGAAAATCTTGGTTGAACACCCTGAGGCAGTGAGGCAAGAGCACGACTTCCCTTTTCAGAGCAGCAGTCTCCATAGTCCAAATTGCCACGATGATCACCAATCTTCGATGGATGAGGTATTTAAAAAAAAAAAAAGAAGAAATACCTCTTCTATCGACTGCCGCTCTGAAAAGCACGATACTTACTTACAACACTGAAAAGGGAAGTCGTGCTCATGCCAACCACTGCCAAGGGTTTTTCAGCAATGAAGTTCTTCTTCTGCCGCGGGAGTCCTCAGCCCTTCTATCTCTCCTTTGATTATCATACACAGAAGCCCAGCGGTGACCAACCTATGGAAATATCAATATGGGGGTACAAGTCCGTCACCAGCTGCCCCCCCCCCATCCCCAATTATTTTGTGCGTTCACTGGCAGGTGAGATTTCGTGGACTGTACCTTTGGCTAATAAGTTGCCCACAGGCCCCATATTATTTTCTGGCTGCTGTTTTGATGAGGAAATTGCAGAACTTAGGCCAAAGTTTGAAGTTGATCCTAGACCTATAGTTGATCTGAATAAGTATTCCACCATAAATTAATTACCAAGGCACTCTTTTCCCTCTTCTCTTTCTCCCAATTTTGTTTACATGCTTATTTGTCTTCGAAATTTATAAGGGTTTCAACCAGGGGAGTAGCTATAGGGGGGGAGCCTCCTCCCCCAATAATTTGGTTTTTGGCGAAAGTTGGTAATTTGCTTTTGCTCAGTTGGCAAAAACAGAGTTCCATACAAAGAAAAAAACTAAATAAAGTTGGCTTAAAATAAGGATTCCTTGTACTAGTTTTTTATTCTTATGTAACTATAACTTGCCAACTCGGTTTGTCAAACTTAGAAAAAGGTGCGAGAAATTCAAATTTTAATTGACACAATATCCAACTCATACAGCTACGTGAACTGTAAAAATAAACAAGGGCTTTGTTGGCAGACGACAAACACATGGACAATCTTCTGCAGTCAGCATCTATTGTCTATCGTCACCATCAGAAATGGAAGAGCGTTTAGTCAGTTAAAAATGGTAAAAAGCGATCTCAGAACGACAATGACAGATGCACGCTTGGGAAATCTTATGTTTATGAAATGCGAAAAAGGATTTGCTTTAGAACTAAATTTGGGCAACATAGATAAGTTGTCGGCTGATTTAAAAAAAAAAAAAAAAAAAAAAACGGCATGTACAATCCAGTGGCGGGTCTCTATACAGGGGGCATGTTAACTAATTAACACATTAGAAAAAAAAGACACGACTATCCTGAAGTACCTGCAATGCTGAAAAGCGGTGCAAGGGTAGTTCGGGGGAGAAAAAAAAGTAGTATTGGGCGTTTTGGGGGACAATTGCACCAACTTTTGAAACGTAGGACAGCTCCTGCAATTTTGGGACTGTCCCACTCAATGTGAGACGGTTAGTCACCTTAATGGAGGCGATACTTTTCGTTCCTCATCACAACTAAATTATCTTTCTCAATTTTTATGATTTCCATCAAAAGCTAGCCGCGATGGGAACATTGACAAATTGTCCAGTTTGGAAATGAATTGGATGACCCCGCCATGGAGAGGTCTCTGCGAGTCTGGCGTTATCCGCTCCTATTGATGGACAGGAGGGTTAGGGTCAAATGCAGCACCGGAAGAAGGCTAACCCGTCTGCCATAAAATTTCCCATCCATACAAATCTCGCGTGTTTATTGTTTTGATTGTGGAGACATTGGGGGTTTCCCCGGATATATCTTCAAGCTAGCACGTAGGCATGTGGGCTAGTCTGAGTTCTATTCCTGACGTAAATAAAGTCACTGATATGATAATAAATAAATAAATAAATAAATAAATAATGACTTTAATATAGCTGATTGAACTTAGAGTTCTATATATGGGACATTCGAGCGCGTCAAAAATAATTTTTTTTTAATTTTTAGGGCCACCTGCTACGTTTATTCAATGGCTGGTTATAGCGAGGCTTGGCGAGTGGCCCCAGAAATTCAAAATTATTTTTCTGGCGGCAAGCGAATGTCCCATTCCACCTATATGGAACTCTAGTTGAACTATATAGCTCATCACTCCTGCTATATACAATAGGGACAGAAGGTCGAGGCAGCCGACATAAAATAAAAAAAACTTTCGTGGGATCCACCGTACCCTGTTATGGGTACCTTACATTCACTACTTGGATAAACCCCCAAATAGAGCACAAGAGCGGATTTTGCCTCCAATTTAGGGGGGGGGGGTCAGCGGGCAGGTTCAGTGGATTATAACATTAAAAAACATCATTATTTTTAATTCCCACTGTAAACCCATTGTTATCTAGTGTAAGTTAATTTATTTTGGGGGGTCCGGAGCCTCTGACCCCCCCCCTAAAATCCGCCCTTGAAGAGCAGTGGTCAAGAAATAGGGTCCTCTTGCTCTTCCAGTCCAATGGATTGCCGTGTCATGGCGTTTTTACATCTCCTCATGGAGGTAGTGCAGAGGTTCTCAAACTTTTATTTGCCGCAGACCCTCTTAATACTATAGTTTCGCGGACCACAAGCCTTCTTAGCCTAACCCCCTCACCTATCGGAAAATCAACAATAGGTCCGGAAATAACAAAAATTGATTGTCGGCTTTACTAACTTTGAAAAATTACTGACGAAGCAAAAATAAAAATAAAAAAATGATGTAATTCTATCTAGTACTAAAAATGGTACGCCGACTGCGCCACGGACCCCCTTGCAGGTTCTCGTGGGCCCGCGGAGGTCCACGGACGACACTTTGACATCTGAGCCTCTGAGGTAGTGTATCGGAGGATCCTCAACCCGCTTCCTCGACGTCTTGCATGACTAGGTACCTGCAATTCCTGGGTTCAGTGGTCACTGCTGTGAATCCGGATTGATATGCCGTGGTCGTTCTGAAAGCGTGATTCTAAACGTTTCGTCAACATCTGCGGTCGACATCTTCAGTGGAACTGCGTAGACTTCTAAGATTGTACCTCGGACGCTCACCAGCAACTGTTTGGGCAGGGGGGTGTCAGAACTCCTCCCGGATTCTACTGATGCGTCACGTAACTTTGGCCGTGAAAGCCTTTGCAATTATATTGCTCACTGCTGTATTCTATGGCTGTACGCGATGCAACACGGGATGTCTTATAGGGAGAAATCAGTTTGTTAATCTACTACTGTACTATATAGGTACTATATAGTATATGTTCACTAGCTGTATAGTATTGTTCACCAGAAGTTACTTTAACGTCTCGGACAATAATGTCCGATAATGAAGAACCAGTAGATGGGCCGTGGTCGAATTGAAAGTGAACTTCCAAACGTTTCGTCAACATCTGCGGTCGACATCTTCAGTGGCGCTGCGTAGACTTTAAGCGAGTAGCTCCGTAGCGAGTGAGCCACCGAGGTACAACCTTCGAAGTCTACGCAGCGCCACTGAAGATGTCGGCCGCAGATGTTGACGAAACGTTTGGAAGTTCACTTTTAATTCGACCACGGCCCATCTGCCCGGATTCTACTGGTTCTTCATTTGACTCCGGCCGTGAAAGCCTTTGCAGTTACAATGTCCGATAATGCAGGCAAATTTTCTTCTTAGAATATACGACATGCTCTTTCCAAGGGGTTATTGACAGAAAATCTATAGGATCTCCTCTGGGACCGGCGTTATCTCCGTAGCCAATTAACTAGCCTTCAGTTTTGCCAACAAAAAAATGTTTGCGACACTGCCAAGTGCCAATAAACTGCTGAGATAAGCAATCATAATGAATGAGAAGAAGTCACTATTGTGACAAGATATCGGATGTTGTGGCGTGGTCAGTTGCTACGCAACATTTTATTTCGCAATGTTTATATGTATGTACTACAAATATTTCAGACGTACGGTATACAGCCTATCCATGGGCTTCCCCGTATGCAATTACAATTTTTGTTTTTGAAGGCCTCGCAAAAAATGAAGTGATGTACACTACATCTCATGATTGATATGAAAATGTCAAGTTGTCTATCAAGAGTTTGTTTGTCTGATAATTAAAACAGTAAATACTACGACAGTGTACGACTGTACGAGTTGATTACTAAACAACAGCCTTAGCCTAGATTCCGCGTTCGAGGAACTTCGAATTAAGGCCGATAAACCTTCAGGCAAAATAACTACTGTTGAGACCTGTCAACTATGATCGGGCTTTTTCTATCAGAAATTGCCTTCACTACTTAAATCGAATGAGCCTCATTACATACTAATACGTATTGCTAGCCCATATTAACAAGTCTGGTTCATACCTTGCTAAACCAGAAATCATGCATTATTTAACCAATGCATTGTTTAACACGTAGGTATAGTTACCTAGCCTTGCTGGTGAAACTTTATATTTAAATTTATTGCTTTCCAATTTATACGTAGACTAGTATAAGGAAAGCTTTGTGATGGTCCAAATTTTCGATTCCGAGATTTCAACGGATTTACACGTTTTGAGGTCCCAGGAACCCAAAAAAGTGGTTTTTACGAAATGTCTGTCTGTTTGTCTGTCGCTTTGTCTGTCTGTGCGTCGATTTCCGGGCAAACTACTCGGTCGATTTTGATGAAATTTAGCATGTAGGTTCACAAAAATCATACCTCGAGTCAAATTTTTTTATTTAGGGCTTTCTCAATTTGGGGGGGTTTTATTTTCAAAAAACTCCAAAAAAACGTCTAAAAAAATTATTTATCCAAAACGGCTCCAACGATTTCTTGGGGTAAAAAAATAAAAATTACTAAATTTTAATGAAAAATGTCTAAAAAATAATTTTTCTGTGAAACCTTTCCATCGATTATTTCTACCTTCAGGCATGTTTTAGGTGTTAAATTGAGTAACGAAACCGGACAGATTGCTTTCCCATAAAGTTATTTGGTTTTGTGCAAAAAAAATGTTTAAAAAAAAATGATAGAAAATTCACGGTCAAATGCAATGCGTGCCCTGTTATTATTGCTGTGTGGTAATTTGTTGGTCTGACCTATCTAGAATTTACCTCACCTCCAGTGACGTCAGGTGGACCCCCCCCCCCCCCCCCCGAGATACCCGAAATTTAACTGTTGGAAAATTATTTACCATGAAATTACTCATTTTCTCTAGCTACTACTTGATAAATTGGAAAGCATGTTCGAGTAAACTCGGACCGGTTATTTTCATTGAATAGCAGTTTCCACTTTTCAAAGTTCCCCTGCCCCCATCCCCCCATACATATCATCTTGACCAGACCTTATTAAAAACGCATTTAATTAAAAATATTCATGTGTCTTCATATTATTCTTTAAATTCCTGGTCTATCGAATATTAATTGGCGATCGTCATGGCAATTAAGACCTTGGAGACATCTGCTCTGAAAAGGGAAGTCGAGCTCTTGCCAAAGCCACTGCCTCAGGTTTTTCAACCAGGATGTTCTTCGGCAGAGAGCCCTCAGTCCTTCTTTCTTGTCCTTATATCCTTGCTGAAAATCCTGAGGCAGTGGTTCTGCAAGAGCACGACTTCCCTTTTCAGAGCAGCAGTCGATAGAAGTGTTTCTTCTTCTTCTTTAAATGCCTCATCTATCGAAGATTGTCGATTAACATGGCAATTTGGACCTTGGAGACTGCTGCTCTAAAAAGGGAAGTCGAGCTCTTGCCAAAGCCACTGCCTAAGGTTTTTCAAACAGGATGTTCTTCTTCTCAGTCCTTCTACCATCCCTTGGATTATGACATGCAGAAGGCGATACTATTCGTTCCTCATCACATGTCCGAAGTACGTTAGTTTCCGTTCCTTAACCGTATATAGTGTATATTGTATATATATATATATGTATTGTATATTATATTGCTTTATATAATTGCAAGCCCTTACACTATTATGTGGTATATGGGCTTACAATAATTGCTGTTCGACTTCTGGCGCGTCAGACGATATATATAGGCTATAAGAAATCTCCACACTATCTGATCGCATGGGCATGTCTCATAATGGCAATGCCATGTCTAGACAGTGAAACTAATCACTACTGACCCTAAAAGGTCACTATAAAAATAAAATTATGTTACGTGGTGCCCCAGCTAGTAAAGGTTAGTCCCCCATTTTTGTGTAAACAACATCCAGGCCTAATTGTCTTATGCAATAACGTAGACAGATTGATACAAAAGAATTCTTTGTCGGCTTGTTTGTAGGTACCGTTTAGCCTTTTGGCCTAATCAAGTCAATGAAAACAGCCTTTTTGCCTAAATGTTAAATCTGCGTAGCCTAATAATAAAATTACTTTGAAATACGATCATATAGAATACATACTGTACATGGATGTGTAGGCTTTTAATAAAGCGTGTGCCCAGTGCGATAACTTGCACAGCACACAGACTTGACTTGAGTTTATAATATGAGTCTCAAAATGTAATTATTTTTTTTAATTTTTATGTAGGCCTACACCATTTTATACTATACACGTAGGTACCTACTTGAGGTTCCCGAAATTTGGGGATTTAATAGAAAATGAGACACATATTGTCGTCAAGTAGATACATATGCATAAAATCAAGGTCGAACCCAGGAATTCTGAGAGGTGTGGGGGGGGGGGATATCAGTCGATAGTATGCAATGATCATACGAAAATTAAAAATGGGGGGGGGGGCGGAGGTTCGATGGCAACAACAAAGATTCATATAGGCCTACATATCTTAACTGCAAACAGTGCAACAATATATTTTTGCGTGGGTTTTTGGAGATATAACCCCATGAATGAAGTCATCAAAAAATGAAAATAATGCCCCTGCGGACAATAAATTTGTTATTTGACATGTCGTATTTTTGCATCGAATTCTAACTTTTTTGGGGTAAGACATTTAAAAGCTATAGGGGGTGTTGGAAAATCGGTTTCCTCATTTCTTGTAATGGGTGCCTCGTAAAAAATGTTTCCCCCAAGCTAAAGCAGAAATGACACCAATGGTGTATGTACAGTACCAGCAGTACCGCATTTTTAGCTTTAACATTATTTTCAAATAGGTATGTTAGATGGCCCAATGTTCCCTTGCACCGTGCTAAGCACTGGTTTGCCTATACCTTGGTTCAAGATTTCAGATTTTGTATGGCAGCTGCGACTCATGGATAAGCTAAGCACTATTTTATTGAACCATTTCTGAACCAATTTTCTACTGTGTTTAATGGATTTTGTCACCTTTGAGTGTGGCAGCACATCCAGAAGTTAGCTCCTATGCACCACCGTGGCCGGCCAATGCTCCAATATTTTCTATTAGTCCCTAATCCAATTAAAAGTCAGAAATACTCACCACAAAATTTTCTTTCTTTATCAGGTCTCACTACTTGCATAAACGGACATTCGCTACCGGTAAAACTTTCATTCATGGAAATATTGCCTTTCTCAGTTGTTGGAAGCTCCAGCCCGCCTTCCACACTCTGAATATTTGTCTTGAAAAAGGACCTTAATTTATCTGCCATTCGTATAAAAAAGGTTTATTTATAAAAACAACGAAAATAACATTTACTGGGAAACCTACTAGTCAGACGTAACGTACAACACTGAGTTCGCGACAAGAATTATCTTGTTCTTTTGGAAACCCTACTAGCTGTGTCTTGATGATGGCCTATCAGCATGCTGCTGCTGATGACCTAAGTGAACTTATCATCTTTATATTTTAAATTGTGTATGAGGTCTTCTTATAAAACATGGTTGTTTTTTTAGAATATAAATTACGAAAATACAAGCTGCAATTAGGTACGGTACGGTACTAAGAAATTCCCAAATGGTCAACCTACAGTTAGGCTACATATACGATCATTTGTCTACGTAAGGTTATTCCTCTTCTTCTTCTTCTTCAGCCAACGCCCGTCCATGGCTGAGAGTATAGGCCATTTTACGCCGTACCCTAGTAGAGCTAAGCCATTCCCTTTTTTGGGGGCATGGATAAGCCGGTTGGTATTACTACTCCCTCCATGTACGTAGAAGCGGCCATAATGCACTGCCTCGCACAAGCTGGCTTTATAAGAGTGGGAGAAATATCGGGCCGTGAAACCCGGCGGGCCGATATCGACTTCCACATTCGTCCACAAACCCGTAGACATGGCACCGAAAATTTTATTCTAATAAAGGGAAGGTTGCTGTTCAACCAGTTGCCGGACCACATTAAGAGATTGCATTCGGAGGCTAGGGAGTTCAGGCGAATATTACACACATACCTGGTGGAGGGTGTGTTTTATTAGCTTTCCAATTTATCAATTAGTAGGGAGAGAAAATGATTAATTTCATGGTTAATAATTTTCCTATGGTTAAATTTCGGATATCACGGGGGGGGGGGGGGGGGTCGTCAGACATGGCACCGAAAATATTATTATAATAAAGAGGAGGTTGCTGTTCAACCAGTTACCGGACCACATTAAGAGATTGCATTCGGAGGCTAGGGAGTTCAGGCGAATATTACACACCTACCTGGTGGAGGGTGTGTTTTATTAGCTTGATGAGTTTCTGGGGAATGCGTAAAATAATTTGGCCGATTGTACAATATGGGCTAATTTATTTCGTTTTGTAAATTATACTTTTATTGTTGTTATTTAGTTATTTAAGTTAAATATTAGATTTTTTTAGTTTAGTTATAATTGTATTGTTTTCAATATAATTATTCATTCATTCATTCATTCATTCGCGCAACTAAATAGGTTACCGTACGATTTCAACCTACTATAGGTTATTTGTAAAACGTACTCGTCAAAAAGAGAAAAAAAAAATTATTATTATTAAATGGAACCTACATTTTTAAATACATTTGCAGCTGCCTCAGCTACTTCTCAATGTCCATAACCAGTGCGTAGAGTATTACGTTTGTAAAGAACCGGTCCGAGGTTACTCGAACATGCTTTCCAATTTATCAATTAGTAGGGAGAGAAAATGATTAATTTCATGGTTAATAATTTTCCTATGGTTAAATTTCAGATATCACGGGGGGGGGGGGGTCCACCTGACGTCACTGGAGGTAAAGTAAATTCTAGATAGGACAGACAGACCAACACATTACCACACAGCAGTAATGGCAGGGCACGCAATGCCTTCGAGCGTGAATTTGCTTTATTTTTTTCAAAAACATTTTTTTTGCACAAAACCAAATAGTTTTTGGGAAAGGAAACTGTCCGGTTTCGTTACTCAATTTAACACCTAAAATATGCCTGAAGGTAGAAATCATCGATAGAAAGGTTTCGCAGAAAAATTATTTTTTAGTCATTTTTCATTAAAATTATGTTATTTTTATTTTTTTATACCTAGAAGCATACTATCAAGGGGTCAGCGACCCTTATTTATCAACATTATAATAACGACTAGAATATATGTGAATTTAAAAGAAATCGTTGGAGCCGTTTTTGAGAAATAATTTTTTTAGACGTTTTTTTGGAGTTTTTTGAAAATAAAACCCCCTTTAATTGAGTTAGCCCAAAATAATAAAAAAATTAACCCGAGGTATGATTTTTGTGAACCAACGTGCTAAATTTCATCCAAATCCACCGAGTAGTTTGCCCGGAAATCAACGAACAGACAGACAGAGCGACAGACAGACAGACATTTCGTCCAACTCAAAACTTTATGAAAAACAGGAATAAAGGCATAAAATATAAGACACTCAGTTGAATTGATAGCTTATATAATATAACATTATAAATTATTATATCGGTAGTCTACTATCTACTTACAAACGGCCCTAATACAATGATACAATCAGTTATACCTATCGATAGCTAAAAAATTTAATTTGCTTATGTGCGTCAATAACTATTGTATTCAACAATAATAATCAACTATACCTATTTAACAAACCAGTTCATTAAAATTGTACGTTACAGCAATATTGGTTAAACCTAGGCTAAATATAAAAAAACAGGCTTGGCCTAAATAAGACAGGACTAAATTATCAATATACAGTAATACCCCGGACTTACGCGGTAGGTGGGTCCGAGCGATTGCCGTGTAAGTCGAATTCGCGTAAGTCGAGGTTCAACTCTGCATATAATTACAGTACATATAAATTATGTTTAATCGGGACCTGAGTTTAAAGAAAACAATAATTTAGAAGAAAAATATTGAATAAAGTGTAAGATAATAAAACAATTTACATTGTTATGAATAAAGTAACCTAAACCGAAGTTATTTTGTTGTCGAAGGCTTCATATATTCTAACAATGTTGCCTGTCGAGTTACGTTTTTCTTATTCTCACGCAAAATTTCTTCGTAGCATACCAGTAATGAAAAACCGCGTATCTCCGAATTCGGTAGGTAGCGTAAGTCGGGGTATTACTGTAACGTCAAATATAGGGCATTTACACTAGGGCTTAAGGACTTATAGTAGACATATTGCATATAATACTCTGGTAGTTCATTTTGGCATTGATATTGCAAGTAGTTTAGATCAGGTTCTACACCGCTACTGTATTTAGTTAATATAAAATACTTGAAGGTGTATATTTGCGGCCGCAAAAATTTATTTTTTACCGAATGCAGTTGTAGTTAACAGCCTCATTGCACTTAATAAATAATCATATAAATTATAATTAATAATAATAATCATCATAATCAAGCAAAAGTAAAAATAAATAGGAAATAATGCTAGGGACATCAACCATTCTACACAAAAGCCCGCCAATTTCAACACTCCTGCGGATTTCGCTGAGGCGCTTATTCCACCGACGTCAATAGTTCACTATTGACGTGTTTGACGTGGTAGCAGACATTAAAGACAGTGCAAAAATGTCCACGTCAATATCAGCAATATTTTTACTATTGACGTCGGTGGAATAAGCGCCTGAGACTCAAGTTTAATACAACCGGCTGTTTTCGGTTGCAGTTCATTTTGAAAAATTCATATTGTTCATGACCTTCCACGGGGTTTAGGATAAGCGGGTATTCCACTGGTCAATTTTCCCGTCAAATGTGATTAAAACGAGTCTGCTACCATATTATAACTTAATTTAATGAGACTATTATGTAGATATTTAACTTATCTATTATAAATTAAGTTACAATATGGTAGCAGAATCTTTTTAATCACATTTGACGGGAAAATTGACAAGTCGAAAACCCGCCTAATGAAAAAGTGACCAGCTGTGAAACCTCATCAGGCTGCTCTTTATTGAGGAGCAGAACGGCACAAGTCAGATTCACACTAAACATCTAGCACACTATGATGACAGTCCATGATATGTTTTCAAGACAAATATATTTCTTGTCGGTAATCATTCTACAGTACATCTACAACAAACCGACGCACAATACAGGTTCGTGTCTTACAGCTGGCTATAAGTTCTATATATAACAGAGATCGGACATTCGCTTCCCGCCAAAAAAATACATTTTTTTAAATTTCTGGGGCCACTTACCATTGAAGAAACATCCCAGGTGGCCCTAGGGTTCTAAAAATAGTTTAGTAGGGCCCGAATGCCCATCTCCCTTACATAAAACTCCAACCTCTGACACAAGAAAATAGATTAAATTTACTATAAGCTCGTATAAGGTAAACATAAGCAGCTGATGGTCATAACGACCCGAAAATCGTAACTGTAACATTTCTGACAGATTAATTTGATCCAAGAGACCGCAATACGGTACAAAAGATAATGACTGTGAAGCACAATAGGTATCTTGTAAAGGGTGAATAGCAATTTAGGGTTGTTATAATTCCATGAAACTGGGATGAAGTTTGCAAATCAGAGCTCAGTGTACAGAACCACGAAGGTAAGTTCTTTGTCTGAACGACTATAGAAGCATCAAGTTCCGGTAGCCCGATCATGGCGATTTGGGATTCTTATAATACTGGGGTTTATTTTTAATACCGTCCCGCAGTAGTAAGGTCTCACGTGACGGTGTTAAAATATGTGCGGGAAATTCAAATTAATAAATTATTAGAATACAAGAAAGAATGGTTTAATAATTGAAGGAAATATTAATAAGCATTAAAATGTACAGGTACAATTTTGAAATATAATAAGAATTTTTATTACCGTAATGTGTCTTACTGTAATTGAAAACTCACCATAATTATTAATTTATCAATTTAATTTCCCGCGCATTTTGCACTCATTTGTTTAAAACAATTGAATAAATCTCGGTATTATAATAATCCCAAGTCGCCATGATTGGGCTGATCATGGGGAGATCTTTCAGAGGGCTCCTTGAGGTGGTGATCCCTAGTAAACCTGATGGCTGGGATGGACTTCGGTAACAAAGACCCGCCCACCCTGAAGCAAAAAGTGGTCCCAGGGTGCGAAGAAAAGAAAAGTTCTTTGTCTTACAGTACACAGTCCATGAAAAAAGCTAATTATCAGCGCGTCAAATGGTAAGCCGATCATTCCTCTACCTGTTTTCTCCTGCCCTTCAGGGCGTCGACATCGGTAATTGAAGTATGATATCTGATTTCAGTTTTAACGCTTAGCCAACATGTCTGGTCACAACGGCACAGTGTAATTTTCACAACACAGAATTAAGTTAAGATACTTACTTACTTATTATCCAACGCCCACTCTGCACTCTTGAGCTATTTGTGACGCGCTGACCAGTAAAGGTCGACTTAAGTAAGTAGTGGTTCATAGCTAAGCTAAGATGTTTACTACGAGAACATGGCTTCATGAACTTTTCTCTCAATGCATTACACGCTGCGTTGCCATAATAACATCGCCAACTTAAGAGAGTCCTGGGTGGTAGAACTGGTTATAAGGGCATATACTACACGATCACAATAAGGTTATGTAGGGACAGTCACTAGGTTCGCTGGCGACAATAAGATATCCAATTAATTAAAAATGGCCGCCGTTCGCATGTGAAAACTAAGCTCTTAGCATCTAATTAATTCTTTTAATATTTTTATAATATTTTTACTATGCCTGGACCTTATTTCGCTTCATATAATTTAATATGTATATTCTCCATGATTTATAGAAAAATATCACTTTAAAATAATACATAAATAAAATAATTTTAAAATATTATTGAGGCGTATGGAAAAAATCAACGCTTTGATATCATTGCAACTGGTGCTGCCATCTACAAAATGACGTCACAAAAAACCTCATACACCCATATAGGATTCAAAATGGCGGATGACAATACCCGTGTCCTTACATTTAGAAAACTTACAGAAGTGGAACACCGAGTTTATTTGATTTTTATACGTGTTCCGAATGTCTTTCTATCGAGGTCGGGTAGTACATTACTTTTAGAATTAATTATCATTCTAAGAAGCTATAGTCTGGTTGTACCGTAATTTAGTATAAAAATCATCATCACATGTTAACAATAAGCAATATGATTCAGTCGAATACGTAGGAGCATGAGAATGCATAATGCTGAGAAAGAGTTACAAAAAATTGGAGATAGCCACGTGACTATTATTATTTTAAGGACTTTTTACGTACATAGACCTAACTGTACGAGGCGCATTGAATCTTGCCCTGCCAACGACCACACCGGGTTTTCGGACACTATTGCTATTGTTTCCGCATGGATTTTTAGCCATTGCCAAACTGGCTCACTCCTCAATGTCAACCCACACCGACTACTACAAGTGACAATAGACAAGCTGAGATAAGCTTACCACTAACAGGCGTCAGCTTCACTTAAGAGCCAACCGGAGTCGCCCATATTCCATTTTCTGTTCAAACTTCAATTTCTCATGAAATATGGAACGCAAAACAATGAAAAAATACAGAGTCGCAAGAAGAATTTTTTCTCCTAATTTTGATGTATAGTAGGCCTAACCCCAATTCGCCACAGTTGATGAACTCCTTCAACTTGAACTCCTGAGTGACTGTTATTTTTTGCGTATCAAGTTCACTAACTATAGCCGATCGGTATTGATGATTGCAACATACTATGTATCAAAATTAGGAGAAAAAATTCTTCTTGCGACTCAGCATTTTTTCATTGTTCTACGCTAGATATTTTTCATGAGAAATTGTAGTTTGCACAGAAATGGAATATAGGCGACTCCGGTTTGCCCTTAACCAAATATGGAAACAAGTCAGCCAAGTGACTAAGTAAGTATCAATTTCATTCAGACATATAGTGTATAAAAAGATTTAATTGCATGTATGTTTCCGAATAACTTCTACAGTTGCCTCAGTAGGTAATACCTGTATTGAGTTATGACAGGGCTCCGTTCACAGGGCGTATAGCCACCAACTATCCCATCGAAGGCTACTGTTGGAACTTTTGTATTTCGTGGGATAGTGTACAATCCCAGGCAAAAAGTCGTTGTTTTAAGTACAATGCACTCCGCACGAATTCACAAAATCAATAGTGTAGCTAATTGTATTCAAATACTTTCATTTTAGAAATAATTCAAAAATATGGCTTTAATACAATTGTTTGCGCTAAGGATCCCAGTGCAGTAAAATAGAAAATGCCAAGCTCTTCAGTCAAATAGCAAATTCTAGCCTATTTTGAGGACTTGGATGCCATGTGGCCCATCATCGGACACCCCACTACGCGTTCTTTGTGCAAAGTCGCATTTCTCTTGAACTATCAATCGCAGAGCAATAAATCAGAGTAGAAGTAGAAGAATTTTATTAAGTAAATAAATAGTAACGGCATTTAACATTCGCAGGCTCTCACTCCATCAACTACCAATAATAATATTCTTAGTATTATTGTATATAAAGGACAGGTCCCACCAACGCTTGAGAAGTATCTGTATGGAATGCGTTACGGCACAGTGTTCCTTACAAGGACTTTTCAAAGGAAGATGGGAGCGGCCATACAGTACCAAAAAAACTTATCTAATAATTTACAAAGAAGATTAGGAGCAGTCAGTCCGGCATTTCTATTGACACGATAGGAAGAACAGTCTTCGGGAACTGACATCTCCTCGCTTTGTCCGTTTTTTCTTCAGTCACTTCCGGTCGGCCCGGTTCCTGCGATGAATAGGCTATGTTGGCGTACTCTTGCAGGATCGGACAGAGGCTCAGAAGAAAGTGGCAGAAGTCTTTCCGAATACCGAACCACCCTGAAATTGTAAATTACCGTAAAGTATTGGGGAATGGATGAGGGCTTGATAGATTATGCGAAACTAAATATTTGCGTAACAAGAAAAAGGCGTCATTGAGAGAAGGATGGGCATCTGCATATTACAGGCTCTCACTGCAAAAGATCGAAGAAAAGTGGTTGGTAATGCAAAATAACAAGAATTAAATTGAGTTCTAACTTTTGGAAATGTGTTCCGGTTTATTGGCATTGCATTGCCATTATTACTGTGTTATGATGTGTTGGTCTGGCCTTTCTAGATTACTTTACCTCATCTTCAGTGACGTCAGGTGGACAACCCTTCCCCCCCCCCTCCCGAGATATCCGAAATTTAACCATAGGAAAATTGAAAATTATTTACCATTAAATTACTCCTTTTCTCTATCTATTAATTGATAAATTGGAAAGTATGTTCGAGTAAACTCGGTCGGTTCTTTAAGTAGAATCCATTTTAGCATTAAAAAGTTTTGTTTAGAACTCAATTGAGTAAACTTTAATCTTTAATCTTTATACCTAAACCTGGAAAGGCGAACTACGCCCAGGCCAGGTCATACAGGCCGATATGTCTCAGTTCTTTTCTATTAAAAGCTCTAGAGAAAATCCTGGATAAACATATCCGGGAAAAAATACGCACTAACGCTGGTTTGCATAGTTCTCAGTATGCGTACCGCCCTGGCAGATCCTCTGAGACTGCATTGCATCAACTGGTGAGCAGACTGGAGGAAAGCCTGGACAATGGGGAGATTGCACTGGCAGCGTTTTTGGACATTGAGGCGGCTTTCTCCAACGCGGGACATGACTCCATGGTAAGGGCGTTGGAGAGAGTTGGCGTAAATGCAACTGTGTGTAGATGGATCAGATCCATGCTTAGCAATAGGAAGATTCTAGCATCCCTATCTGATGAGAAGGTGATGGTAAGGGCCACCAGGGGTACGGCACAGGGGGGGGGGGGGGGGTTATCTCGCCCCTGTTGTGGAACCTTGTGGTGGACAAAATCATCACCAGACTCAATGAGGTGGGAGTGTACGCACAAGGATATGCGGATGATTTGGCCATTGTGATTAGGGGTAAGTCCATGACGGTCATAACCGAGCTAATGCAAATGGCTTTTTCTGAAGTAGAAAAGTGGTGCAAGGCTGAAAATCTGAGCATCAACCCATCCAAAATCTCGATGGTACCATTTACTCGAAAGAAGAATCTTGATGGGGGAAAGCTGCCTAAGCTTTTCAATCAAGTTGTAAAACTGGGGACGGAGGTTAAGTATCTAGGGGTTAACCTAGACAAAGGACTTACCTGGAATCCCCATATTACAAAAACTATTAACCGAGCTAAACAATTAATTTATGTTTGCAGACGGGCAATAGGCACAACGTGGGGAATCAGGCCCAAAATGGCAATGTGGATTTACACAATGGTCATTAGGCCGGTGATTACCTATGGAAGTGTAGTTTGGTGGACCAAGACTACACAGGTCACAGTGACAACCAAGTTGAATGGGCTCCAGAGGCTGGCCTGCCTCTGTATCACAGGAGCAATGTCAACTTCACCAGGGGATGTCCTGAATACTTTATTGAACCTGCCAACCCTGGGAGTCTTCATTGAAGCACAGGCCAGGATGGGCGCCTATAGATTGGAGCTGGAAGGCTGCTGGAGAAGCAAAAGGTCAGGCCACTCCAATATTACCAAAAGCATATCGGAAGACACGCTTTTAATGCCGTCAGACCGAATGACACCCCTGCTCTCATTCAGCAAACCATTTAACACTAGAATTCCAGCTAGAAAAGAATGGAATGCTGAAGAACATCAAACAGGGGACAATGACCTAGTCTGGTATACAGATGGGTCGAAAATGGAAAATGGGGCTGGAGGAGGAGTCTATGGGGAAACTGTAGACAAATCCATAGTCCTAAGCCTCGGCAAATATGCTACAGTCTTTCAGGCTGAGGTAGGGGCCATTATAAAATGCCTAGAGGAGTGTATGGAAATGGAAAGCAAGGGCAAAACCATTATTATCTATACAGACTCGCAGGCAGCGATTAAGGCTGTGGAGGCTATAAAGATCACATCAAAAATGGTGTGGCACTGCATCAACCTCCTAATAAAGGTGTGTCGGGAAAACTCAGTCTCGCTGATTTGGGTCCCGGCTCACTCGAACTTTGATGGGAATGAAAGAGCCGACGAGCTGGCTCGAAAAGGTGCAGAAACGCCATTCATTGGTGCAGAACCTAAGTATGGGGTGGCTTATTGCCAGGCCCGTACTTCTGTACAAAAATGGGTGCAGAGAAAAACTGCAGAGGAATGGAAGAAAGTCCCGGAAAGCAGATTTGCTAAGAAGGTTATTCCGGGTCCTAGTAAAAAGCTCACCGATCAGCTTCTCTCTTTAAGTAGAGAGCAAGCTAGAAGGGTGGTTGGCACGCTTACGGGCCACGGCCACTTCAACAAACACATGCATAGGGTTGGCGTGAAAAACGACAGTAGATGCAGACTGTGTGAAGTTGAAGAAGAAACAGCTGAACACATTCTCTTTGAATGTGAAGCGCTGGGAAAACCCCGATACCAAACTCTTGGCCACCCTAGGTCTGAAGAGGAAACCATCCGATCTAATCCCATCACAAAAACACTAGAATTTATCAAAAAGACTGGTGTTATAAGATGGGCGTAGACGGCAAACGTGGAAGCAAAAGACCTTCTAGGTCGACGCTTATAGGAACTCAAACGAGTAGGCCCCACGAAGGTAAAAAAAAAAAAAAAAAAAAAAAAAACTTTAATCTTTGAATGTCTGGAAAATACTAAGCAAAAATAATAATAATGCCTCACTGATGATTCTTAAAATTCCGTACTATGATATTGCTATGCCATGGTTTCATTATCATAAGCCATTTTATTTTTTTGCAGCTATTCAGAGGAAGCTGGCCGTAGTTATCGGCCACACTTGCTGCCCGATACCGGGGTTAATATAATACCCAGGTATTAAAAATGTAAACAAGATAATTTTACAAAGGAAAGTGAATGCTATTCAAAATTTTTTGTTTACAGTTTTAACCCCAGGAGTAAGTTAATACCAATCGCCATAATCGGCCACACCTGAATCACCCCGAAATCGGTTAGTTTATACATATTTTTTTTTAAATTTATTTCGTACGTTATAAAGATTTGGACTATTCAAGTAGTAGAAAAATATGTCATACATATGCCTAGTGAGTCATTATCAAAAACATTGACGATTTCGTGTCCAGTGTATATTAGACCATCTAGTGGCGCTTTGTAGTTGGTTGCGGGAATGAGATTGGCCAGACTTTGTTACCATACTCTTAAACTAAAAAAAAATAATATTCATATGTGTAAAATAACCATTTTTTAAGTATTTGGGACATTTTTAAAGTTGGAAAGTGGGCTCAAAATGTGTGTCCACACCAAAAATAATATACTTCATGATTTTTTCTCGCCTAAACTAAAAGACTGATCACTTTGGCGGTAGTGTAATATATTGCAACAACTATCCATCTTACATTTTGTGATGTCTTAAGAGGCCTGCATCCAGTCTTGAGCTGTTAACACGAAGTTTTTGGATTGTCTGTGACATAACACCTGATTGCTACGTCATGAGTGCAACGTTAAGAAATAACTTAGAAAGGCGCGTGAAAACGTATCACTAGAGCTATGTTCGCATCGTTGTTATCTACCTATAGACGTTTCTGCAAGTGTTTTAAAAATTTTATAGGGGTTACTAAAAAAATGCGTTTGCGTATTTTTATTCGATCTCATGAGAGCAACATAAGGTTCACCTATAAAAATTATGAATTGTTTGTTGGAACATAATTATTTTTAACAATGAAGCCATTCAGCTTAACTTCACAGCTAACCTAGCCCTATCAGGCTATTAATACCGGAGAATTTTTTTAGTTTTCTCGGTTTTCTCATGAGTGCAACGAGTCATGAGTGCTACAAAGCCACTCGTGGCACTCATGATCGAGCGTTGCACTCATTATGGGCAATGGTAATAAGATTTTGGAAAGTACATTTTCTTTTATAAATATGACAATGAGTAGTGCAGAAAGATCAAGAAAATGCCGAATGAATAGAAAATTGAACCCAGAGCGAGAATTACTACACAAGACAAAGCATGAAATGAGGAATGATAGAAGGAAGAAGGTAGAAGATTTGACAAAACTTGAACAGAAAAAACCAAGAATTTGTCAGCCTTCACCACCCCATCAAGGTGTCAGAAAACTAGCAGACAATCGAGCAGTTACTGGCGACAAGCTACAAACCGGAACTCACCTACTTGAAAAAGGTTCCGTTATGCTGCATTGCTGCGGTTGCAAGAGAAACTGTCGAAGACGATGAGGGAGAGAAGGTGGTTGTGTTCTTGAGGGTGTGCTAGAATAACATTCCGCTTGGACGATAATGATATAGCATAGGGCCTACATCAAATTCGATGATATTATTGAAATACCTACTTCCCTCTCTTAATATTCAGAACAAGGGGAAAAGAATTTTTTTTAAGTTTCAATGCGACTTAAATTTCTTCGAAAAATAGAAATTTCGAAAAGATACCATTGTTTCTATTTCTTCTAGTCAGTCAAATCTCCACCAGTCATGAGTGCAACTAAATAATCATGAGTGCAACGGACCTGTTTTAAATATTTTTCCAAACTTTCTTATGACTTTTCTTAGAGGAAGTTTCAATAAATTGCGATTATTTGTAAGGTCTCATACGTTTTTGATGTGTCTTTAACTTTTCCCTTACGTTTAAAAATATTTTTCAGAATTGAAGACCTTCTCATTACAAGCAATTGTGACATTCATGACTTCGATTTAGTAGAAAATTGAGCAACTTACAGATATTGAGACATTTAGCAGAAGGGCAGGGGAATAGGACACATGGCAAAACCAATTGGGTTGAAAAATGCTTAAGGAAAGTTTTACGAAGGACGCAAAATATTTGAAGTTGTCTCGTTGCACTCATGACAAATTTCGGTAACTCCTAATCTTCAAACACGTTTAAAACTGTTATTGTTGAAAATGAAGACAAACCACGTCAGTTATAGGTAGAAAGAATATAATAGGACCCAAAAAAAATATTAACGGACAATTTTGAGTTGATAAAATAATTAAAAGTAAACAATTCAGATTTTTCAATGTTTTTGATAATGACTCTAGTACGATTTTACTCATGTTTAGTTTTGGTGCAGTTATTTTCTGGGGGTAGACATTTTATCAAAATTATTAAAAAAGTACTCACAGCGATTGCCTCCTTTAGCTCCGAATGACATAATAATCAACGTGATGTAGCTGAGAAACAAAGGGGAGACAACACCACAATAGCTTAGGTCGATGTCGTCATCGAGTTTATTGGCCAGTAATACCTAAAAGAAAAATGTAATCTAGACTACATTGCACATTAATAAAATACTACTAGTATCTAGAATGTTTGTCTCTATTACTACATTAAGTTCAAACTCAGTTAGCCATTTTCAACTGGGGTTAACGACCAGTAGTCGACATAGTAGACGCTTCGTCAAAATAAAATAAACATAAAACAATAAATTAGTCGAACTTGAAATTGAATTGAACTTTGGGGGGAGTGACTTACCATTTTAAATCATTTATAATAATATATGGTACAATGACGATTACTGAATTGTTACAGGAGGATAAGTGATTTGAGAGCTAAAGGAGGAATAATATGTAATATTATTAATATTGTCATGAATTGTAATTTTACATAATACTTATGAGTCTACTTCTTAAGGTTTGAGATTTATTTGCTCAAACGTCACCGTTTTTTCCAGAAGTAATTACAAAAAAGCATACCAATTTAAAGGTCTCCAAAAGCGCTTTCATTTAATATGTAACGTCACATAGGTTTACATTGGAAAATTCCGAGGTAACATCTATGACTAACCAAAAACTGTCATTTCCGGCCCTTAAAAAAACATTCATTTTGAAGTTCCGAAGGTAACACAGCGGAGTTAGGTTAAAACGCCCTCTCTCTAAACAATTAATGCCTTCCAACACTTAGCCATAAATATAGCAAAATTAATGTGAGCACAGATCCAGCAACCTTTTAGAAGAAAGGATACTTCTTTTGAATGACAAAATGCATTATTAATTTTGAGGATGAAGTATGCATATTTAATTCAACACTAGACATATTTAATTCAACTCTAGACATATTGAATTAAACTCTAGACAGTGCCCCTGTGTGACAATTTAGCCTTCTCACACCTCACCCCTTCCCATTTGCCCAGATTTCTGACCATTCAGCCCTTTCTCCGGTTCTAGTCTCGTCTTCTGTACCTATTCTTTAGTCTTTCGGTGAACTTCCTAATGCAATAATTATTCCACGTACCTGGAAGACCAGTATGGGGAGAACGAGTGCCGTATAGCACAGTGCAGTGTGGAAGGAAGTGCGGCGCTGCTGCGGGTTGACCTGCGCGGTCGTCAGGAGAATCCCGGCGAAGATGATTGAGTAGACGACGCCGACGAGGCTGAGGCACATTATGATCCACAGGGGCACGAACACCACCTCCCACGACCAGTTTATGAACCGGTCTAACCGCAGGGCCAGGAAGATGAACTGGAGGATGTTCACAGAACAAAACAACTCGAGCTGAAACAGACGCAGAAATGGTCATGTTGAACAAAAATAACGCAGCTGTGGTGATAGTCCTTAACAAAAGCAAAAGGGAAGAATAGGAACGCATAGTGTAGGTAAAATCAGTGCAGCAGAAATAATTTGATTCCAGATCTTTACCTTGTCTTTAAGGATTAATCACATTGACGTTTACGTCGCCTGTGTCCCATTGAAGGGTCGGCGGCACGGCAGCGACGTTTTCAGACAACTGTGTTCTAAGAATATCTTTCCCGTTTAGGGCGAGAGTCCTCAGGTCGTGTCGTGTCGTGTCAGGTTGGGGGCGATATCCTGGGGCTGCCATGTTTTGAATTCGCTTTAGTAAGGATGTTCCGTCTCTCCTCGGAAACTGCCCCCAGCAGCCGAGTGTCTCCCATATTCAGAGTGATATCTGCAGTCTTCAACTCCATCCTAATGTCTTCATTTCGACAGCCATCTTGCAGGGTGAGCACACGCCATCTTCGTAGCATTTGCCCATCACTATCGCTCTTATTAAATAACATTTGAGAAATAATTCGGATTTGCCGATATCCCACAACATTCGCCCTGTAATGCCTGGGATTCTAGCCCCATCAAACCTAAACCTTCTGCTTCTTAACCAGCGGGTGAGACCAGTTCCTTTGCCCAAGTCAAATCTACACCAATACCGCGCCAGTTTATCCAGTGTTATAAAGTGAAATACTTACCTCAAAAGAGCGATCGTGTTTGACAGCCCATACACAAATTGCTATGGATACGACAGATATAAAAATTAGTGGGATAAAAACAAGTATCCAAAGGTGACGACCGCTTTCTAACTTGTCACACACCAGTAGATCGAACATCAGAAGAATTAAATGAAGTGCCAAACTTATTAGCATGGCTTTGTAATGCACGTAGGCTTCCCCTTCCAATCTAAAAAAAAACAGTAAAATATCGATTTTTAAATTTTGTATTGTATTATTATTAAGTGGGACAGACAAACGAGCAGTGTAGTGCAGATAACAACTTTCAGATTCAGTGGGCCGATTATGGCGATTGGGGTTGAAACTGTAAACAAACAAATTTTGTGTAGCACTATCTATTGTAAACTTATCTTGTTTCCATTTTTAATACTAAGGTATTATATTAACCCCGGTATTATAATCGTCATGATCGGGCCGCTGGAAGAGTTGTTAAACGGTTGTAGCCAAACTGATGTTCACAGGGTGCAGATGAGATGGTATCTCCCATTATTGCGGCACAGACTGTATGGTGAGTCAGTCCAATGGCCAAAGCTTTTTATCATCCAATTCAGCTTGGCACCCCGCACAGTAGGGACGTATAACAGGTGAGCTGGCTGACGGTTTCACAGTTGCAACACTAAGTACTAACATGAAATTTGCCAGTTGGACTACTTTAAGTTCCATCCGCATGTATTAAAACGCATTCTAAATGTTTGACTCGATCCTTACAATGTTCCCCGTTCATAACTATAGTAGAGTAATTTACATTTTTTGTGGCTATGAAAAATACAGGATATTGCACAGTATAACATATTATCCGAAATATGGCATCAAGAAAAAACTGAATCCGGATTCAGTTTTCTCTTGGTACTCTATTTTGGATCTAATGCCCCAAGGAGGTTGCGACTTCAACGAAAAGTCAATTTAGTGTTGAAATCGATGAGCTTGTATTTTTCGCATATTTTATTATTTTAAATTTTATGCATGCTATTTAGGGCGACTGTTAATTTTCTCAATGGAAAAGCAACACACAAAAGCTTTATCATTTCAATTAATAAGTTAACAAAAAGGCTTACCTAAAGTGAGGACATCTCCACCACACATAACTGCCAACCGTAGCACCGGCTATCACCATAAATTTCCAAAACCAAATTGGTGCAAATACAGTCCAGTAACTCCATTCTATTACATTGTCTAATCTTAAGGCAAACAGTGCGGTGAAAATCATCAAACAAGTGTGCACCAGGAACTTGCTGAAATCAGACGGATTTAATTAATCTCACATTTTAAATGTTTAGATTAAGGTTGTTTTGACAGTTTACAACTTGAGAATGTTAACAAGGAGACGACAATTAAAAATATCGTATTAAAAGTGGCCTAACTAACACCAGGGGAGTAGCTATGGGGGGGGGGGGGGGGGAGCCTCTTCCTCCATTAATTTGGTTTTTGGCGAAAGTTGGTAATTTGCCTTTGCTCAGTTGGCAAAGACAGAGTTCCATACAAAGAACAAAAATAAATAAAGTTGGCTTAAAATAAGATTGTACTAATGTTTTAATCTTATGTAACCAACTTGCCAACTCTGTGTGTCAAACTTAGAAAAGGGCACGAGAAATTCACATTTTAATTGACCCAAGTATGCAACTGATACAGCTACGTGAACTGTAAAAATAAACAAGGGCTTTGTTGGCACACGACAATCACATGGACAATCTTCTGCACTCAGCATCTATTGTCTATCGTCACCATCAGAAATGTAAGAGCGTTTAGCCAGTTAAAAATTGTAAAAAGCGATCTCAGAACGACAATGACAGATTCACGCTTGGGAAATCTTATGGTTATGAAATGCGAAAAAGAACTTGCTTCAGAACTAAATTTGGGCAACATAGTTAAGTTATACGGCGTGTTTTTAATCGGGACTACGAATGACCTCGAATAATACTCAAAATAGTTAAACATAGCGCGCTCTGTCCTCTATCTCGAAAATGGTTCAAGATATAAAAATTGTTGAAACAAAAAGTGTAGCAAATTTAATTGTTTACAATTTTTATAATAACTACAAATAGCATAAAACCCATAGGAAACGAGATATTTTCAATAAATGAGCAAAAAACGGAATTTTTGACCTCGGAAAATCTCTAGACGGGGACACCCTACCATCGGTAGGGTTTGAGATAAGTTTTAGGGCACCCAAATAAAGATTTTAGCTTGTTATCTCTCATTTAAAAGAACGGCGTGTAAAATCCAGTAGCGGGTCTCTAGAGGGAGGGCATAAACATAGACCTTACATGAATATGTCTTCCATCCTTAAATTATAAATTTTACTACTGTAAAAATCGTAATAAGCAATATGAATAAGTATTTAAGCATTCCTTTGTAAGCGTAAAAAAAAAATAAACTTTACCGCTGTTAAAATGCGAAAAACCCCACTATTTACCACTTAAATCCGTCCTGGACCCACCCTAGGTTGAAACATGAATTTGCCCACCTAATAATATTGTAATTTAATACAACGCCTACCTAATCATCCAGTGATTATTTTGGTAGGTCTATTTTAAGTTTTTTGAGTTGGCAAAATAGACACACCTCCCCTCCCCCCCCCAAAAAAAAATCATGCCTTGGCAAAATATAATGGAAATTAAAATAAATTTCGTAATTCTACATATAAGGGCTCATATAGTTTCATTACCTACCGTCAAATACAAGTCAGCTGCGCAATTTATACAATACAATAATTTTTATATTTCCATAAAAAAGTTAAGTGACATTAACAATATGCTGCAGATAGACTGTAAAAAAACGAAACTGCCCCCCTCTCCCACAACTTATTATTCCCCATAATTCAGAAGCTTATAAAAGGTAAAATTAATATAGTTTGCCTTAGACCTGCCAGCATTTGCTTAAGAGGTACCCGCCATAGGTTTAGAAATATAAGTAATATGATCAATATGGGATATGCCCATTGGGTTTCGGATTCGAGGTGTGGAGCAGGATTAATTTTTGTTTAGATTGCATGCTTTGTTCTTGTTGTTTTTCTTGTTCTGATGTTTTTTTGTAACAAAATTGTATTTGATGACTACTACATACATATAAATTATTTATAAATGTCGAACAGGGGACTGACTCTCCGGGGCTGATTATAACATGTCTAATTAATTACTCTAAATATCCTCGGTTAGGTAGCTTTTTATTACTACCGTATGACATTACACAAAGCATTATCCTATTCTAAACTAGAATAATATTTAAGTTGACTCAGAGTGTTATGTAACACTACAGATGGTTGCTTTCAAATAAAAAAGTCTTCCAGGGCCTACAGGCTACGTCCAACTTGGCCCAAGCTATTTTTTAGTCTTCTACAGAAGCAACCCTCAACATAACGAAAGGTCTTACCTTGGGTTAAAATCTTGGAATATTGTTTGTAGATTCATTGCGAACGACTCCTGTTAGCGGGCAGTATGTTGTCTTTCAGGTTGTATATTATTTCTGATTCTGAACCCCATGTTTAAAACAATAAAAAAATATCCCTTAATTTGGAAATCATAATTTTGTTTTTGTTATTGTAAACATTCACCATCTTGGTAATACTTCTTTTTATCATTGGCATTGGTGGTTGGTGAGCGCTATTCAAGTACACCTTGTGTGAAAAATTTTGCGTAAGTTAAACATAGTAATAAATAAGATCGGAAATGGCGCCAAAGTAAAGTTTAAATGTTCTTTTGTTCATATTTATGATTTTTATAATATTGCTTGGATTGGATATTTCGTAGTGTGCAAATTCGCTTTGAATGTAAATTTAGAAGAATTGTCGGCTTGACGTTTTGATCAATAATGTCATACTACTCATATCCTGTTCCTGTGGAACTTGCATGTTGATTTATCATTAGACTCGTGATGTATTGTAAATAGTCGGAGTCGCTCCTGGTTTGAAAATGAGTTAGTTAGTATAAACAAACGTAGATTTCCTTTTGCGCTAAATGAAGTTTAGAAAATTTATGTTTTCACTGACTCTGCACTAATGAAACTGGCCTAAAAGTCATACTTATAGGATAATAGGCTTAAGCTACACTGTCTACTCAGACAGAACGGAACGGCGATCTCGGTACCTATCTTTGATTCAATGTTAAAATGATTAAATGCTCGTTCATGGAGTGTAGCAATTTCCATATTACTACATTCGGTAAAAGTCTAAAAGACAATAATTTCTTCAATAATTGAGCTCTATCGGGCTTTTGGGGTTTTGGTTTGGCCAGGACAAATGATCGGCTTAACGCAAAATAAGATGCTGTGTGCTGTTGGTAATAACCAATAAATTCTCCAGTATTTTAAAAAATACAAAATATCTTTCCAACGTAAAAAGGTACATGCCTGTGTACAGTTTTTACAAAATATTTATTCTTCTTATATCATAAATATTTTAAAATGTTATTTATGCTTATATTTCAGTTATTTTGATTCTTCAAAACACATAAATCTCTGATAAAATTGATTAATTGAAGGAACTCATTCCTCAATAGTTCAAATCATTATTGTGTAGCTATAGTTTTAAATTAGAAGAAAAACTCATAAAATAATTAGGGTGACTCCCACAGAACGAAACAGTAGAGCCGCGTTCATTGGTGGGATTGTTTTCAAGAGGAATGGCTGAATTTCTTATAGGAACGGCTGCAAGTATTGGAAACACTGCTTAGATTTTGCCGAAAACATTTGCATGTTTCGCTTACGATGAAATAACAGTGTAATTAATTGTAAATTTAAACAAGACCCATTTTAAGTTCTGGCTGGCAAGCGTTCGCGGCCATGATTTTGCGAAGAATAAAGTGTTTTTTAATTTTAAATCAAGCATTTTAAAGTATTTTAATCATTATTTAATGCATATTTAAGCGATACTTGTGGTTTCTCTCATAGCATGTGATAATAAACTCCATAAGCGGTAAGTGTTATGATACATTTGGAGAGGCCAGTGCAAACTGTTGATTTTCAGATGCTACAAAACAGCTCTCATGACCATATTATTTCAAATGTAACGCAATTTCGTCTCACATGGTTGGATTCTCTCTTTATTTGGGTACGGCTGGTCAGCTATAGCATGTAAGCGTTTAATTGCTTATTTTGGTCTTAAATGCAAATGTGTATGTTGTTTTTAGTCGTAATGGTATTTACTAACCCAGCCAACCGATAGATGGAACTCCCTCTATGCGTCGCTTTTTTTTACGAAGTTACAAACTTAACTCCTTTGATACACATATATATTCTTCAGAGCCAGCTGATAAGGATTAATTTAGAATTCAGTGTAAATGGCGATTATAAGGTCTTAAACCCTTAGAGTCAATTTCAGCTGATTTATGTCGCTGACTTGTCCCAGACGCTCGCCCCCCCCCCCCCCCCCCCCCCGATCTAGAAATCTTTTGTAATGCAGAGAAAAATTAAATAATTAAATAACTTAGTCAAGCATTTCTTTACTTGAGGTCGCTTTTATATATAATTTTAGTAATACTTTTAGAAAATGTTATTTTAATTTTCCCTAAGACGAAATATTAAAAAGTGAATGTTCAAAATACTACTGAAAGTTCTGTTGTGCGTTCTGCAATAAACTTTTTTTTGCACCAACCCATTTGTTCCCTATACAGGCGTTCTTGTGTACCAGGCCTTAAAATCTTTACTGTACTTCATGCATCAAAAAATATTAGTCTAGGCAGACATGATATATTGTAGTATTATATGGTATATATATAACACTGACATTAAATTAACTTTGGTTGAAGAGGTAACCTCCTCGTTATAACTGAAATTAGAGGATGGAAAAAACTGGGCTTGGCGGGATTCGAACCCACGATAGCATAAGTAGAGGATTTGGCGATTACTGGACTTGTCGGGGCTTGTGGTCCAGCGGTTAAGACGACGCACCGGTTAGGCGTAGATCGTGGTTTTGGATCCTGCCAAGCCCAGTTTTTTCCATATCCTCTAATTTCGATTAGGCAGACATGGTTTCAAATACTAGTTCCTCGTCTGATCCCTCCGATCCCTTTTTAATGAAATGAAATTGCCATTTGTTCAATAGATTGATTGTCCCGAGCTGGGGATTTCTTGTTTTGAACTGATATTTTGAACCTACATTTTCATAGATTTGCGCAGGGATGCGTGCCTATTTACTTTTGGGAAAATATTCCGCCTCCGATGCTGTTTATCAATTATTGCCCGCATTGCTGTAAATGAGAAGAGCAGTTCGTATCCATGAAATAAATCTGTTAATTTTTTTATTGCCACGATAAACTTTTTATCAGTTACTCTTGATAACAGTGTGAGCCATGATAAACCCGTGGTATATGTTAATTAGGGAAGACCGTTGGTAAATAGCACATTGTGACTGATGAGATCTCCCTGCCATGTGTCGTATTTTCATTTTTCAATGGTATGGGGATAAAACCTACTGGTGTAAAGAAGCAAATGTAGGTGAGGATGTCAATGCCAGGTCGAAGGAGTTCCAAAACTATGGCCAATTGGTGTTAGTGACACATACTGTATCAAAATGTAGAGTAACATCTCTACACACCATGCGATCGGAGACGTGAGAGATTGAAGAGAGTAATTGAATGCGTTCCTTAAATTGTTCGTGTGCGATTTAAAAAATAACAAAACTTTATAACGTTTCATTCATGACTACGATATTTTTTCTGTGAATTTGAAAAAAATGGGCGAGTGTTTGTCTGTCTAGTCTAGTCTAGTCCGGAGGGAAACTTCTCTTTTCTGCTCAAATCCGGATTTGTACAAAACCTCCCCTCACATCAAAAATACTTTTACAATTAATGTTATTATTTTTGCTTTCATATTTAACGTATTAGTAGTGTAAGGAAAGCCTTGTGATGGTGGATTTACACGTTTAAGTGGTCCCAGGAACCCAAAACAGTAGCTTTTACGAAATGAAAATTTTTCGAAATATTTTACGTGAAAAGTTGTTGTTTATAAATTACTATCATGTTTATGAAAAAAAATAGAATTTCGAAAATGTAAAAATACCTTATTATGCATCAAGTAGACTTCTGCAACTTAAATGAGCCAAATCTTTAATAACTTGCTTAGTTAATTAAATAGAAAATATTAAATTTCGGGCTGCCAATTTCCTACAGTATGTACACTCTTAAGGTGTGAGCTAGCTAATCACGCAAGCGTTAGGCGTTTGCGATATAACATAACAAAATAGTGCAAGAGATAAAATGCAACGCTGAGAGTTGATCTCATTAGCATTGGTCTGTCACTTGTAGGGTAGGGACAGCGCCGGATATGAACTGGGCGGAAACCATTGATGTCAGCCACATTATTATCAAACTGGCATACTCGTTGGATGGCTCTACCAGAGTTCTATATTAAAGAGATGGGCCATTCGCTACAAAAATAAATGTCATATAATACAAAATATTCGTTGAGCTATCGAAAACATCAGGACAAACAGGAGACATTTTTCAGAGCATTTTGATATGAGATATGAACCTCTTTGTAACAGGGAGCGGCGACAATTATAGAATTTGATGGAGGAAGGGCTTCAAGAATTGTTGTTGAGGGGCATTTAATTTAAAGGATGTTTTTGCCGGCTCTCCTGGCAATTCGACTAAAAAAAAACACGTAGTGGGATACTCCGATTCGCTCTTAACAAGATCCGTAGTATATTATCTAGCGATTCTAGGTTGCGTAGGGCAAAATTGCAATTCGGTGCAATTAACACTGAACCGGGCCGTTCTTGAGCTTGTAATATAGATAAGCAACTGTTTGATGGTGCCACTGCGTGTCAAATGCCAAAGTAACTGGTGGACCGTATAAAAATATACTCGGCCGTTACAACATCATGAACGGCCCCTCCCTGCAGTTTGTTGTTCCATGCATAGTATCTCACAGCTCACTACATCTTACTGACTCATCCTCCTACGTTTTTAAGTCTAGTTTGTTTATCAACGACATTTAATTTGGTGTTCCATCTGCATATCAAATTTATCGTTGTTTTTCATCCTTTGAGGTGACGAGAGGGAGGTACGAGTAGAGCTAATAGCTGCCCTCGACATTATTATTCGCTCCATTGCTATCGGAGGCCGAAATCGCTGAAACCTAAGACATGCTTTTGATGGCAAGGATGGCAAAGGAGATAACAAAGGTGTTTTCAGGTTGTAGGGTTCCAACATAAAAATGAAAGAACCGGTCCGAGTTCACTCGAACATGCTTTCCAATTTATCAAAATTATTAAATAGAGAAAATTAGTAATTTTATGGCAAATATTTTTCCTATGGTTAAATTTCCGATATCTCGGGGGGGGGGGGGGGGGGGGGGGTTGTCCACCTGACGTCACTGGAAGTGAGGTAAATTCTCGATAGGTCAAACAAACACATTAATTACCACACAGCAATAATGGCAGGGCATGCAATGCATTTGAGCGCGAATTTTCTATCATTTTTTTCAAAAAATAATTTTTTGGGCAAAACCAAATATTTTTTTGGGAAAGCAACCTATCCGGTTTCGTTACTCAATTTAACACCTAAAACATGCTTGAAGGTAGAAATCATCGATAGAAAGGTTTCGCATTTGTTAGTCATTTTTTCATTAAAATTTAGTTATTTTTATTTTTTTACCCCCAGAAGCAAACTATCAAGGGGCAAGCGACCCCCCGCATTTTGTCAATATTAATAACGACTACAATCTACGAGAATTTAAAAGAAATCGTTGGAGCCATTTTTGAGAAATAATTTTTTTAGACGTTTTTTTGGAGTTTTTTTGAAAATAAAACCCCCCCAAATTGAGTTAGCCCAAAAAAAAAAAAAAAAAATGGTCCCGAGGTATGATTTTTGTGAACCTACATGCCAAATTTCACTCAAATCCACTGAGTAGTTTGCCCGGAAATCGACGAACAGACAGACAGACCGACAGACAGACATTTTGTAAAAACCACTTTTTTGGGTTCCTGGGACCTCTAAACGTGTAAATCCGTTGAAATCTCGGAATCGAAAATTTCGACCATCACAAAGCTTTCCTTATACTACGTATAAATTGGAAAGCAAATATCTGCAAATGAAAAACAAATGAACAATTCAATGAGCAGGACTGTCATCAGAATACAGGACCAAAGCTCTGCGTACTTGACTTTGGGTCCCTTACGGCTTACTCGAGGTTCGATGTCTTCACGTAATTAGTATTTGCTGGTTACAAACACCTCCCGAGTTAGGGCCCTCAACATCTTTTCACAAAGTAGCATACTAGTACAAAACGGGGACTTAGCTGTCATCTGAGACTATGAAATAAGTATTGGCGTTAGTGGGTCCGCGCGGGTACCCTGTTCTTGTAGACTTAACCACAAAAGGCTATCTAACTATAGATTGAAATTTATGGGAATAATGAGCTTCGAGTTATGCATTTTGGTGTCTCTCAAACCAGAAGCAACATGGCCTGAGGCTTATTTTTAACCTGTGAATTCTACAATAGGGTCTCGTACTGTAAATGACACTAGGGTTCAAGGTCACGTGGTACACGTCAAAAATAAGTCTTGACATGTGTATCTTACAGATTAACAATGTTTCAGTGTTGAGCTAATCCATTGTCTTTCATCATCCGAATGTAGTTTTAATAATTTAAAATGATGAATTCAAGGGAATCGTTGCAATATGTTGGCAAAATGTGACAAATTTGATTACAAGAGGTTATGGAACGAAAAAAAAATGCACTCCAAATTTTGACTTTTATTTTTCATACACCATCAGTTCCAGATTTAGTCTATGCCAATACAGAAACCATAAGACAATTATTTACCATGGAACTATTCATATTATCTATCTCGAGGACTATACCTATGCTTCGGAGGGCATGTAAAGCAGGCGGTCCCGGGCTTTTCTAGTTGAGTGTAAGAGAGGGCTTTATAGCCATAACTTCGCTAGGTTGGCTTAGTAATAGAAACAATAAAAAGTCCTTATTTATTTTTATATTTTTATTTTACTAATTGATAAATCAGAAAGTATGAACGGGTTCACACGTACCGGTTCTTTTGATATGGGGCGATCACTTGCATTAATTTCGATCATTTTTCCAACTCCTTCCTCTGGACATCATCACCAACCGTTTTTTGCACAAACTTAGTTGAAGAACTATTGTGGTTAACCAGTGTTATAGGCGTTACAGAGTCAGGACATGTAGAATAGTGGTACAGACTCCGACTTTCACCCGAATGGTTGTTGGTTCGAGTCCCACACTTTCTACATTTTCTGGCCATGCTTCGGAGAGCATGTAAAGCAGGCGGTCCCGGGCTTTCCTAGTTGAGTGTAAGAGAGGGCTTAGAGCCAGGATCTTGAGGGGGTTTAGAAGCGGTAGGTCTTTTTACATGTAACTGCGAGCTACCCATGCACTCTTCTTCGTGCGATCGCAGTGAAGGAGGATGTGCTCGGGGTCCTCCGTTCCTTCATTGCAGAATCTGCATGCTCTAGACTCTCTGACACCTACAGTGTTGCTCATAATAATAGGGATACAGTGAATTTTCCTAAAATCTCCAAAATGGCAAGAGTTTTGGCCTTGATTGTTAGCAGTAAATAACATGGCAAGATGTTTGATATGTTGTGTAAATTTCATCCCAATTGCCAAGAACGTGATTCTCAAAAATACGTCGGTCATAATAATAGGGACATTACCTTTACTTCTTCAATAAAATGCAGATAAATTAACAAATTACAATTTAATCATCAATACTTGGTAGATTGTCCCTTGTTATGAAGAACAGCATTGCATCTTGAGTTCATTGAAGTGACCAAATTCTGGCAAACAGACACAGGGATGTTGCAACACACTTTTTTAACTTCTTGCCAAAGGTGGTCTTTGTTCTTGATTATATCTTTAGCAATACTCTTCTTAAGTTCATTCCATAAGTTTTCTATCGGATTCAAGTCCGGTGATTGTGCTGGCCACTCCATAACAGATATTTTTCCCCCGCGAACCAGTTCTTCACCAACTTCGATGAATGTTTTGGGTCATTATCTTGTTGGAATTGCCACAGCAATGGCATGTTTTCTTCTGCATAAGGAAGCATTTCATTTTCTAATATGTCCCGATAGATTTCCTTAGTCATAATGTCCCTGATGGGGTGAATAGGACCAACTCCGTTGAACGAGAAACAACCCCATACCATTATGTTTCCTCCACCGAACTTAACAGTCTTCCTGGTGTACTTGGGATTGAATGCGGCGTTAGTTGGCCGTCTCACGAACTGCTGGCCATCAGACCCAAAGAGATTTATCTTGGTTTCATCGCTCCATAGGACATTCCTCCAATTGACCCGATGGCGGTGTGTATGAGCAAACCCGAAGCGATCCTTTATGTTCATTTTGGGCAACAATGGCACCTTCCTGGGAATCCTGGATAACAGTTCAAAAAGACGTCGTTGAATTGTACCGGGGCTGATTGACGCACCAACACGTTTCTTTAGCATTTTTGAGGAGGCGAATGTGTCGCGCTTGGATTCGCGAACAAGGAAACGGTCAAAATTTTCGGATGTCTTCCTAGGCCGACCTCTTTTTTCGACTGCAGTTTGTTCCTTTAACGCGTTGGCCACCATTGTTTTTGATCGATCGACTAAATCAGCAATTTTTCTGATGCTAAACATTTTCTTCCGCAAGCCGCAGATAATTCTTCTTTCATCATCAGAGCAATGTTTCATACGGCCCATTTTCTCAAAATATCTTGAGATTTTAAGTGGCAAGAGGCCTTGGGCAGATTTTTAAATTTTCTTTGTTTTTGGCTTAAATAAAACAAAAACTACACTCGCGTCCTTATTATTACGACCAGCAAAAATTAAAAAAAAAAATTCTTGAACGCTTTAAGTTCTTGTTACTTTTTAACCAAACTCAGTCAGAATGGCGTAGAGGTAACGACTCGGACTATCATCCAGAAGGTGACTGGTTCGAGTCCCACCCGAATGCCAAAATTTTCTAGTGGTACAATTATTTATCTTCTGATTACCATGCTTCGGAGGGCATGTAAAGCCGGCGGTCCCGGCAGTCTTCCCTGACTGTCGATAGGTTAAACAGGAGGCTGTTGATGCAACCTGAAAACTCCTGTACCACGGGTAGTACCACCCCGACACGAATTTACTTTACCAAACTCACACAAAATATTCAGATAACCAAGCCGTCAACTACTGCTGACTATAATTGTGGTATCTCATTAGGTTTAAAAAAAAAATTGAAAAATTCGAAGTGTCCCTATTATTATGAGCAAGACTGTATGTTACACAGATGTCCATTCTAGTTGCAGAACCCAGAGAGGTTTAATGTAGTTGGTATACTGTAGTTGTCTCCATAAGGGACTCCAGATATTTAACCCCAGGTTGGGTTAGTAATAGAACAAAAAAGTCCATATTTGTTATTTACAGAGATGTTATAGAGGTATGAAATGGTGGAGGAACATTGCTTCTAAGGGATTTGATATTTTTTACACTAACTGCTCCACGATCGATATTTCTTGAGACATAAGATTTTGTGTAAATAAATAAAGACTTCTTGTTCTATTACTAAGCCAACCTAGCGGAGTTAGGGGTATAAAGCCCTCTCTTACACTCAACTAGGAAGGCCCGGGACCGCCTGCTTTACCAGCCCTCCAAAGCATGGCCAGGAAATGTAGGATTCGAATCTACAACCTTTCGGGTGAAAGTCTGACTCCGTACCACTACTCTACATGTCTTGTCATGTCATGTAAGGCTTTTCTCCCGTTGATTGTCGCTTAACAAATATTCACTGAGACAACCTATTTTACTGATATCTTTCGATTGTCTCTTAACAAATATTCACTGAGGCAACTTATTTTACTGATATCTTTGATTGTTTCTATACATCTATTTTGTTTGTTTTCCAACGCTATAACCCTGAGAGCGGACTCCTTCCCATCAAGGAGAAGGGAAGTTAACTGACAGGGTGGACCTCCTGATTATAGTGGATTCTGAGGGAACACAGTAAAGTCACTGGATTAACAGTGCACAGCCCGTAGGATATTGGCAGCCCGAAATTTAATACTTTTTATTTAATTAACTAAGCAAGTTATTAAAGATTTGGCTCATTTGAGTTGTTGAACACTACTTCATGCATCATATAATAAGGTATTTTTAATTTTCGAAATTGTAGTTTTTTTCATAAACACTATAATAATTTGATAAACAATATCTTTTCGCGTAAAATCTTGTCTATGAAAAAACTACGATTTTGAAAATTAAAAATACCATAATTATTATATTATTATGCATGAGGTAGTCTTCTACAACTTAAATGAGCCAAATCTTCAATAACTTGCTTAGTTAATTAAATAAAAAAAAAATACTAAATTTCGGGCTGCCAATTTCCTACGGGCTGTACACTCATAATTCGGAGGTAACCAGGACTTGATAAGCACTTAAACTGACTGGTAGAACAGCCCCACTATGTTCCCCTGCCAACGCTGTGCATACTACCAAGTTTGCTGCAGTTTTGAACAGGCTCTGTTCTGGTGGATTCAACTTGGTGTGGCCGTTGGCCGAAAAAAAACAACTATTCGCTGAAGCAGTCAACCTATTTTATTGATATTTTTGATTTAATATATCATAAAGTGACAAGCAAGAACTAAGAGGAGAATAGGTCAGGGAGGGTTCGCGACCTATCCCATCCCCATATCGATCCGCTCGGGCTGGCTGTTAGCTCCCCTGCTAATGTCCCGTCCCTCTCAGCGCAGCAGCGGCTCTTTTCGAATCTAAATACTCCACTTTATTTCAGTTCAGCTGTTGCTTGCGGCCTGTGCTGCAGGCCCATATTCACCTTTGCCTTCATGAGCGTATTATTAATTTTATTAAGAGGAAAGTGATCGGATATGCATTGGCCACCTCAGAATCACACCAAAATCTGTCAGTTTTTATTATTTCATTTACTAGATTTCGTCTATTTTACGCACCATATTATATAAGTTTTATTTTAATTTTTTTTTGGGGGGACTCTGGAGTATTGTACCCTATTCCGCTACATTTTAATACGTATAGTTTGTAGCCGGCACTTCAGAGGAACACATTCTGTGCGATTGCCCGTGCTTCTGGCGGGAAAAACTATTGGTAGCGGCTTCTGATCGTTTTTGACGGTACAGATGTGAAACTTTCGGGGGTGCTGACGTTTATAACGAGTACGAGACTGAATGAACGCTGGGATTGATGTCTAATATTGTGTATTTCGTGTGAAAAACTTAATAATGTGTGATAAGACTGCTCAATGGGTTTGAAGAAACCTATGTCAGCTTCTAAATGAACATTTAATAAATAAATGTAGCCGGCACTAACACCGTTGGACAAAAAGTTTAAAGGCGTGGACCTAACCTAACCCTAAGAAACTGTGGCCAAACAGTATTAGTACATACAATGCATTAAAATGTCTAGATGCATTTCTTCTACTTTGTGGCGTCTCATTTATGTATTTTTGTGAAATTTGACTTCGTATGAAAAATATCGGGTCTCATAAAAATTTCTTCTCCATTCTGTTGCCAAAAAAGTTCATTTTCACCCTTCTTTTTCTACATATTTATCGAGCTAGGCCATGTAATGGCTGCATTGCATGCTATGTGCTGATACGAGTAATTGGATGTGACTACAGATAGCGCTCGCCGCCTCATTTGCAAAATTCCCGAACTTTGAAGTGGGTCTCGCAATTCATGGCCAAGCAAATATTTGCAAGGTGGTCTGTTCATAAATTAGGTTAAAAAAATGCAGTGCATTATCATGTCATTTCCATAGTTGTGGTGAGACGGCGAATGATTATTAGAAATTTGTTGCATTTATTAAGAGGGTACAGAATCTTGACGAGATTCGAAATTTGTGATATTTATTTAGGGGGTATAGAATCTTGACGACATAATATATCAGACCAAAATGTCGTATTATTTCTTTCTTATTCAAGTTAATAAACAAAAAATAACAAAAACTTAGAGTTTTAGAAAAACTTGTTATAACAACCCGAATTAGTAAAACCCAAATAATCGTTAAGAAATTAACTTTGTCTAAGAAACCCACTTGTGTTAGTATAAAACCCTGAGCGCTTTCGGCAAGAACTGCCATCTACAGAGGGAAACCCACTAGTACAGTTACACCTTATCTGCGATTTGAGACTTGCTCAACTCGAGGAGAAGATGCAAATGTGACTAGGGAGAGGAAACCTTGGTTTATATAGGACTGGGAGCGGGGGGAGGAGGGGGTGGGAGGGGGCGTGGCTGGTTACCTATTCCTAACCTACTAGCTAGATCTATTAGAGGGGATGATTGTGTGAATGTTATGTCGTTTGTTAATTTTTCCCTATTGTGTAAAGCTCTTTTGATTTCAACATTTTCAAAAAAATTTAAAGTGTAACTTTTCTTTATTTTGTGTAGGGCTGTCCAATTGTGAGGATCGAATGTGTGGTTTTCCGAGTTAAGGTGTTTCGCGAATGTGCTGTTGGTGTTGGTGTCTCCTATACCTGCTATATGTTCTCTGACCCTAGTTTTAAAGCTTCTGCCTGTTTGGCCTATGTAAATTGCGTTACAATCGTTACAATTTAGACGATAAACTCCATTGCCTTTTTCTTTTTCTGGTTTGGTTTTGCAGTTCATGAGTTTATTGGCCAAATTGTTGCGATTGTACGGGGCTGGTGTTTTGTCTGTTGTAGAAGAAATGAGGTTACTAATTTTTTCTGTGATTTTTTCTACGTATTGTATCCTGAAATATGATTTATTGGTTACCGGGTTTATGCTCCCTGGGGGGTAAATTAGTTTGAGGTTGTGTTTGATTTTGTGATGTCGTAGGATTCTGTCTATTATGTTGAGATTGAAATTGTTATTATGGGCAATTTGTTTTATTGTATTTAATTCATTATTATAGTTGGTTTGATTCATAGGGATGTTAAGGAGTCGAAAAATCATACTATGGAATGCTGCGTGTTTGTGCTGGAATGGGTTAGAAGAATCAACAGGGATTATATTATCGCTATGGGTTTCTTTACGAAATATCTTGAAGTCTAGGGTACTATTATTTTTGGTGATGGTGAGGTCTAAGAAGTTCAGGGAGTTGTTTTCTTCTACTTCCATGGTAAATTGGATTTTTGGGTGAATTGTGTTGATAAAACTTAAGAAATTGTCTAGTTGTCTGTTACTTCCTGTCCACATGCAGAAGATATCATCCACATACCTTGTCCAGAAAGATATACATTTAACTAGGGGATTTTTATTGTGTAGAAGTTTGTGTTCGAAGTTATCCATAAAAATTTCAGCAAGAAGGGGAGAAAGGGAAGAACCCATAGGTAGACCTATTTTTTGTTGGTAGTAGTCGGATTCGAAGCGGAAATAGTTTTGATGGGTGCATGTGTCTAACAGAAGGAGGGTCTCAGAAATAAGGCTGTTCGAGGTGTAATTGTGATAGAGTGACTGGGCAACTAATTTACGTACTTCGGGTACGGGAATATTAGCCAGCCACGCCCCCTCCCACCCCCTCCTCCCCCCGCTCCCAGTCCTATATAAACCAAGGTTTCCTCTCCCTAGTCACATTTGCATCTTCTCCTCGAGTTGAGCAAGTCTCAAATCGCAGATAAGGTGTAACTGTACTAGTGGGTTTCCCTCTGTAGATGGCAGTTCTTGCCGAAAGCGCTCAGGGTTTTATACTAACACAAGTGGGTTTCTTAGACAAAGTTAATTTCTTAACGATTATTTGGGTTTTACTAATTCGGGTTGTTATAACAAGTTTTTCTAAAACTCTAAGTTTTTGTTATTTTTTGTTTATTAAAATGAAATACCACGAAGTCACGAGTAATCTAATTATTTATGTTATTCAAGTTACTACGAAATGAAATTTAATAAAAGTGCAATCCCTCCAATTTGTGCAGTTAATGCGTCATACCATGGAAATTTTTTATTGATTGAGTCACTCACTCATTTTTCATAATTTGTTGCAATGATAATTGGTAGTATGTTATCACTGTTGCTATAATAATTACTGGCAGGGATGTCCCAAACATTGTAATTTCTTCGTGATGTGATGTGTGTTAAAGTTATTCAGAAATATAGCGGATAACATTTTTAATAACGCTCATAGTAACTTATAAATATTGGTACATTTTAGAGTGATAAATCATGTTGTACAGATATTATGTCCTCTTAATATAAAATATACTCGATTTAAGGAGGCTAGAGTAGTCAGACCCAGACTGTTGACGGGTTTGTTTCCTGTTTGATTCTGTGCAGATTGGAAAGATTTCCTGCATTCCAAAAACCTAATGCAACCTGACTCAGAGTAAAATAAATGAACTTGTAGTGGTTACATCTTAATTCTTGTTCTTTGTCTTTCAGATCTCTTGACCACTATGGATCGTCTACTACCGTTCCCATCGTTCCCAGTAGTGTAATTTTTATTGATAGTGAACATTTACGAACTGTGTAAAGTGTGCGTGTGCGTGTGTTGGCCAAAGACTTTAGACTTAAGTCCCATTTGTGAGCGACACGTCTCCGGCCATGGAGACTCCCGCTCCGCTGAAAGTGCCTCTGGGGACGCCTGCCGGCGCCTTGTCTGTGATATCCTCCAGCTCAAATTTAAATCAGGTAAGTGCTGCCGTTTAATCAATAATGGATGCCTAACAGTAGTAATGTCAACTCATTTGATAATGTAATTGGAAATATATAGGCTATATTAGGGAAATCTAGAAAGTTCCGATGCGCCCGATCATGGCGATTTTAATACCGGGGGTAATATAATACTATGTCACGTGATGGTGTTAATTCAATTGTTTAAAATAAATTAACTGTAAATTTCAGAATTTTTTAATTGTGAAAAAAAGGTTTAACTTTGAAATATATCACATGTATTATAAATACTACATATAAGAATTATAATTTGCCTAAATCTAAGGCAGAAAAAATTAAGAAACTCACCAAAAATATAGCCGAAGATCATTCAATTGTTTAAATAGACACAATTTCAATTTTTTCCGTGCTTAGCACTGTTGCGAAGACTACCAACAGCAGAAATTAAAAAATAAAAAAAATTAATACCATCACGTGGCATGGCATTATATTACCCCCGGTATTATAATCACCATGATCGGACCGCTGAAGTTCAATTCCACATGCTCGATAGCTGAGATTATTGATCAGTGGATTGTATTGATTTTTGAAGAGAGAGGGTGGTGAGCCTTTGGGTCAATATCCTTCTCTCAAGGCAGAGGGGGGGGGGGGGCTGGTCCCTTGCTCATCTGCCTCCTCCGCCGTTGGAGCCATTGACATTGGGCTTGCTTTTATTTAAAGGCGGTGCTAATGGCCTTGTTCCGGTAGCTTTTTCGGCGGTTTGTGGTATTTAGACCCAAATACCTTTAACATGCGGTCAGTGTTGTTGAATCAGGCTTGAGCAGTGATCGCATCTTGGCACGACGCAGCATACGTGGTCTTTGCGACCTGTTAATGATTGATTGAAACCAGTGTGTGCTCTTCGTGAAATTCATTATGGCAGAGAGAAAAATATAAAAAAACAATTTTGACTAAAAATTGAAAATCGGATGTTACAAATATCTGTCTCGTAGTTGCGACCTTGAAGTAGACTCTTCTGCTACAATGTAAACAAATAATAAAGTGTTCAAATAAGCGACTTCAGAATTTATTGGCTATTGTTATAAATTATAATTTCTAGTAGGGACTTTATGAAATTAGCCCATAGGCTCCATGGAACCTTGCTCCATGTCTGTGCAAACGCATACTATGACTAACAGATGGGATGCCTCCGTGTGTCGGACTTTTCTAGAGTTGCTTTGAAATCCACACTGTTCAGCACGGGCATGAGATCTTTTGACTGTAAATTAAATCATTTTCCATGTGACCATACAATTTGAACAAATTTGAATGGAAGTGATTGGTTAATTCAGGGCCAGGTGGTAAAGTGCTTGCTCTTGTGCGACTTTACATGCCATGCGATCGGAGACCTGTCGTAGCTCAACACGGGTACTAACCTACAGAGGCGACTGAAGAGGTCAATCGGATGCATTAATTAAATTGTTTGTATGCGATTGATCTTAAAAAAAAATCCCACTTGACTTTTTCCGTTATCCCGGACAACTTGCAATACATTTAAAACTCTTTAATATAGTAATGAAACTATCACTCCCAGGCTTCTGTTTATCAAGCTATCTTTGCGCAGTGTGCAAAATATAATTTTATTTTATTTTGTTGCAGGGTGACCACGGCTCCATGCGCTCTTCCAGCAAAGTCACTACTCCTAGTCCAGTCATAATTCCGCTCTCTATACCACGTATGACCATTCCTCCCCCTCCAGGTTGTGACGGACAGACACATAGCTTTACTAACGACCCTAACTCTTTGATATACGCTTCATTATTTGATATCAACTGTAGTTCAAATTCTAAGACTTATGAGATGGCTACTACTACTATTAATTTTGCGGGTAATACCAAAAATAAAATGGTCGGCGCCACCCAATTTGCTACTGCAAGAGTAGACCAAGACTGGGCTCCGGCCAGTGCTGAGTGGAGGGGCCTAAAACCGAAAGATGCCAATCTAGTTGCAATACATACCACGACGTCGAGGAGATGCCTTAATGTCCCTTATGGTGGGGACCTACCAAGTAAAGTATTGGATAAGGAACCAGGCTCAAAGATGTCGGTGATGGAAGATACTCAAAGTTATTTATTGCCGATGAAACAATCGTGGGTTGATGTCCTTGAAGAAGGACCTGCCTCTAATAAAGGGTGAGTGTTATTAACTTAGGCAACTCAATGTCTAAGCGCCATCATTCTATTGCGCATATTGCATGGAACGGCAAATCTACTGTTCAAGATTACTATAGGGGTATTCACTGTGTTGGGTTTACCCTAGGGGAAAGTTCGAAACTGAGGGACAGTGGAAAAATAGAACTCCAGTTTTTCGATTATAATGCCATAAGGAAACGTGTTTCCCAACATTCCCACATTACCCAACTCCTAGGTTGGGTAAACTGCACTTGGGGAATCGAAAACGGCCATATTTGTTGTTTTGCTTTAGAATTTTGCTTTTTGTTTGAATTTAATTTAAAGAAATGAGCTCTGCGACAGAAATTAATTTAAAACAACAAAAGGAAACATGTGCCTAAGAGGTAGGCTATGGCAGATGTTCATAAGTGAAAAGCCAAGGAAACTTTGGAGGTAAGTTAGGTTAGGTTTTTCTATTTCTATGGTTGATGGAGGCATCCTCACTCTGATCTATTTCTCTATTTTCCCTTTTTCTCTTTTCTACCAACACAGTGAATACCCCTTATATAAATGGGACAAAAATATTTGTTGAATGCTGGGGCCACCTTGCAATGGCTGGTAGGTCATGGGAGTCGTGGGGAGTAATGAAATGAAAATACGACTTTATTGTAAACAAAACAAAAGGCGAACAATAAGACTATAAAGTCTTGTTTTCATGCTAACCTCAAAAACATATTTTTGGTGGGAAGCGAATGCCCCATCTCTCCTATTTAGAACTCCAAGCTGTTCTTCGATGGAATTTTGATAGTTAACATTGCTATCGTTCTTAACTTTTACAAATAACCTAGTTTTGTATGATATTCCGTAGGATTTAGTAAATAGAACAATAATTGAACTTATTTCAGTAATGTTGTGAAAAACATAATTATAGGTAAATTGAGGCGTTGTTGTGTTGCTAATGAGGCTCTTTTGAGTCGTTATGACTTGGCACTGGTGCGATTTCTGTAACCAAATTATCACTAATTAAATGGTTATTAGCACCTGAATAATAATTATCCCCATAGCGCTCGCAATATTAGTAATAATATAAGTGAAGTTTCATTGCGTACCTACTAGTCGGGAATATTAATATTTGATTATTTTTCAAGTTGGGGTATTCCGAGAGGGATGGGACTGCGGGGAGGAGGTGAGAACTCTCTGAACACGGGAACTTCAGGTTGGGGGACTCCGCCCGCCGGAGGAGGCGCCGGCTGGGGCGGGAACCCGCCTGGCCCCACTCAGGGCCAGTGGGGAGCCACTGCAAACCGACCGCCCGTGCAGCCCCCCACTAATGCAAATCAACCAGGTATGTACAAGACGGACGCTTTACCTTGACTGTATGCCCAATGCAAACGACCCCTTTATTTTACCGCCATTATTTATATTGTTTCCGTATGCATTTTTGGCCATTGGCAAACTGGTGCAAGTCGATGATGTCAATCCACACAGACTGCATGCAATAATGGAGATAATGAGATAAGCTTGTGATTGACCCAATGTAATAGGCGTTAGCATTACTTACCAAGCGAGGCATTATAGTGAAGGGTTACTCACTGTGGCCTTCTCATGCCGCTGCCGTATTCGATTTGAGCTCACCGTGGTACATGGACGGGCGTTGCCGAAGGCAAAGGGGTTGAATGCTAGGAACAGCCTCATGTCTGAGATGTTTCGTTCACGGATGATGAGTACCCAATAGCTAGGGTCTATTTGCAAAATACGTACACAAGGCGCGTTCACGTTCGACCCTCGACTCGGGCGATTTCGTCAAACAAAAAACAAAAAGCGATATTCTTCGAATATTAAGTATTTCAAATTGTGTACTACGAAAATTCCCATTCAGGTTGTTTTTCAGTGTTTTTTTTGTTTTTTTTTTTGTTTCGGAATTATAAAATATTGTTTATTTTTTGTGGCCAGGATCTGATTTCAACCCTCAGAATAAAAGTGCCGGAAACGGCACAAGTCAAGTAGGCCCCGGAGGAGCGGGCGCCCAACCCGGAGTAGCTGGGACAGGGGGCGCCAATGCTGGACCAGTCGCAATCCCATTAGCAGGTGGGGCTCAGCCTCAGGCGGGGGCCGGAGCCGCTCCGGCTGCTGGCAATACTAGTTGGGCGCAAGCTGCGGGCAAGGGCCTGCCCCAGGGGAATCCCAATGCCACAACGTCTTCACAGAACGCAACGAAGCAAATTGAACAACTGAACTCCATGCGCGAGGCTCTCTTCAGTCAAGATGGCTGGGGTGGGGTAAGCATTTGATATTGATAGGATATTTACAAGAAATTAGAAGCAGTAGAAGCCGGGATGGTAGGCCGTGTTCGTTCTACTGCTTCGTCACGTAAATCCGGTCATGAAAGCCTTTCTATTTAGATGTTAGATTACTGTAGTTACTTTACTGCGTTTACTTGGCTACTTTCACATTTTAGAAAAAATTAAAAACTTATTCTTGAAGCTGAGCAAAAAATTAAATCTAGTGGATGCCAGGTTTATGTGCAACCTTTATCCATTCATGTATGTATAGTTTTCATTGAGACTTGTTACATTTCGTTATCTATGTTTATTATTCGATCCAAAGCATTGTTAATTCTCAAAAGAACGCCGGTGTCATCAGACGATATTTTTTCAAGTTGTCAGTATTTAACAAAAGTCTTAGCCTGGTAATTAATTTTCCATGGAGTTGTCCTGATTGGTTTCAGCAACATGTGAACCAAGACACGAGCTGGGACACACCGGGCTCTCCCGAGCCAAGCGGCAAGGACACGGGCACTACGGCCCCCATGTGGAAGCAGAACGTCAACAACGGCACAGAGCTGTGGGAGGCGAACCTCCGCAGCGGCGGCCAGCCTCCCTCCCAGCCGCAGAGCAAAGTCTTGCCCTGGGGCCCTATCAATCCTATTGGTAAGCGACCGCAAATAAACACTACACCTTGCCTTGCTACACGGGCGGGAATCCGCTTCTGAACCGCACTAGACTCGATATATATGGACATTGTATGCTACAAACTACACTGCGCGGTTTCCGACCGCCGCATGTCGCGTCAAACCGCCGCTGTTAACCGCCGTTTAACACTACACGGGCGGTTATCCGCTATTGCGTCATTCTGCGCGGGACCTTCTCGCTCGTGTGTGCGCTTCAAAATGTTCGACACGGATTACTGGCGGATCCATGTTGAAATGAACACCAAACAGCGGTAACCCGCGTCCTGTGTAGTTTGCGGGAGCTTTGTCGAGCGGATTCCCGCGGCGGGAGAACCGCAAGGCCCTAATAAGTAGGATAGTATGGATTGTTGGTCAACATGCGCCTAATCTGTTAGTGATGATGGTTTTTGAGGTTTCGCTGACAATGAAAAACATCTATTTAGTGCATGTACACACAAGGTACCTTAGAGATGTGATTTCTCTAACTCTATAATCCGAGCGACGTAACTGTCTTAAATAAATAAATAACGACTTTATTTTTACCTGGCGAGCCATAAGACTAGAAAGTCTTCTATGGGCTAACCCAGGTAAGGCAAGGAATGGTTAGTATTACAGTAATCAAGATTCTTATGACTAGTGTTGTTAGTATTATCCTAAAGTTTCCCTAATTCAACAAAAACAAAACAGAAACGAGAAAAACAGCAATAAGTATTGGCCTAATTGCCCAAAATGAATTCAAAGCAGCATGGACTGTGTCAAGACCTTTGCCGGGCTAGCAGGTGAGACCTGAGGCTTTTTTTGAGTGGCAAGGGATGGCTGGGACCTTATGCTACAGGGGAGTTTATTCCACTCCCTTGTAGTTTGGACGAGAAAAGCTTCGCCATATGGGCTAGTCTTATGTAATTTTAAAATTTTTACCATTCCTAGTCGTGTTGAAAAGAGATAACCGATTAAACAGGCATGAGGGCACCGTAGTAGCTTGTATCTTGTACATTAAATTAAAGAGAAGCATGCGAAGTATCTCATTCTGTTGCCTTTTCTACTTGAATGCAATGTCACCCGATCTGTCATACCTTATTTAATAGCTCATTTTTAAATAGGTTACGCCCCATTGAGAACGAGTCAATATCATACTCATTAAATAATTTGTAAATCCTCTGCAAAGGGTTCTCATAGTGACCATTAAATATAAATAAGCGAGTGGCCCTCACGTTTACTCTATTTGGAAATAATTCCGAAATTTGTGGACCGTCAATTAAGTAGTTTAAGACATTGTACACAAACATGCAGTCCAACACATCTCTCCTAGATTTTAAGGTTGAAAAGTTAAACTCATTCATCATTGATGATTCATTATTGTCGACACACGATGGTGTTATGTGGTCCCTGCGCTTTACCAGATAGATAAATCTCATGCACGAATTTTGATTTGATGCGATGGGCATCCTAGGCATATCATACATACAATCTATTTTTAGTTCAATACTATTCTACGCTAAATACTTCATGAGCCCATTAAGGACCAGCTCTCTTGTTATAGGGGGTACCTGGGGGGAAGAAGACGAGCCTAATGATGCCGGCAACGTTTGGACGGGAGTGCCTGGCAACAGTGGCGCAGGTATAAACACGAACAACCCGTGGCCGGGTAACCCACCTTCTGGGCCCAAGCCGGAGTGGCCGGGTGGCCCGGCGGGAGGCCCTGCTGGGATGCCGGGCAACGGCGCTGCTGCCACCGGAGGCAACTGGGGCGACCCTCGTGCTCCCGTGCCTATGGATCCCCGTGAAAATGTTAACCGCGATGTGCTCAGTAAGTTTTCACCTTAAATAAATATATGTATAGTTCTGTTAAATTATACAAACAAGTAATTGCCAGGAAAGTATAAAGTAAAATCTTCAAAATCCGGTAGTTCTGTCATTTTCATTGTACTAGTGTCTCATTGGCAGTGTAGAAAGCTTTCTCTAAGATATGGTCTCTAGGTAATTTAGGGAAGTGGAAGTAGCATTTCTCGCTGCTCTCAGTTCAATTGGGAGTTTTCTTGGAATACTGATTAAGGGCTAGACATTCGAACAGCCCATCAATCAATAAGCTTATGAAAATACTGTACGTCAAATCATATTGACAGACGATTTATTGAGGATGATTGAAGCTTCCTATCTGCTTATTACTCCTTATCGCAATGGCTTAAAGACAGTTTTATGAACTACATTTTAATAATTTCCTTGCGGAAACTAGGATCCATGTTAATTACTATTAAAGTAAATTCGTGTCGGGGTGGTACTACCCGTGGTACAGGAGTTTTCAGGTTGCATCAACAGCCTCTTGTTTAACCTATCGACAGTCAGGGAAGACTGCCGGGACCGCCGGCTTTACATGCCCTCCGAAGCATGGTAGTCAGAAGATAAATAATTGTACCACTAGAAAATTTTGGCATTCGGGTGGGACTCGAACCAGTCACCTTCTGGATGATAGTCCGAGTCGTTACCTCTACGCCATTCTGACTACATTACTATTACTAATTATTGATTGGCGTTGGATTGTTGCAGCAAATCTGAACGATATGAACATGATGCGAATGCGACCCGGTGACAACTCAGTGATGCGTGGTGACCCGCGCGGTGTTTCTGGCCGTCTGAACAATACGGAGCAGATGTGGGCCGCGCACCAGCCGCCACCGGCTGGCAAAGTTGGACCTGGGCTGCCACCAGGTAAGCCAATTGCTCCTATAACCGAAACTGCACTAATCTCCGGGCTGCGACCCCGGGGAACCTAGAATGTTTTTGAATAACTTGTCGAAGTCGAAGTGGCAGCGTTCCGAATGGCCACAAGACATGACCACGTCCAAAACCCAAAGACAAAATAAGTATTGGGGACTCGCCCAAATGCCCTCTTGCAAGGTGAAGAAAACCCTGACCACCTGCTCAGCTGGAGGGATGACGGTGTCGTTGTTGGCCAATCGGTCAAGAGCGCAATATATGTCGTGCGAGCCACCGGTATGACTGCCGTTAATTTCCCCGTGATTAGTTTTGCTAACGGGGGCGTATCCGGTTGAATGCCTAAAGCATGGTTAGACAGCTGACGATTGTGAAATAATGGTCTGCTGGCCAAGTCGGCTCTTGATAAGAGAAGTAAGAATTTATCCCAATTCAGATTAATTGTATGCGTTTTACTTCAAGTCAGCAATAACCACCAAGAAAGAATCTATCCAATTCAGATTAATTGTATGCGTTTTACTTCAAGTCAGCAATAACCACCAATCTTAGGCATTCTCTTCGTCAATATCAACGGATTGTAACCAGAATTAGTAGCTCATCAGTTAACCTCCATTAGTTCCTACGGGTTCTGTAGTGACAAAAAAAAAATTCCATTGATCTGATTTCTGATTGTCTGTTATGCAGAAGCACTGCTCGTAACTGAGAAAACTACACATTTATCAAATCTTATGTGGGTTTTTTTTTTGTTCGTCAGGAAACCAATGGTCGAGTGGACTACCGAAGGACATGGGTGGTATGGGAGGAGTGGGCCAGGGTGGGAAAGGTTCTGGGTGGGAGGAGCCGTCGCCACCTGCACAACGCCGCAATATCCCCAACTACGACGACGGGACGTCGCTCTGGGGACAGCAGCAACCCCAGAACAGGATCCAGCCTGCCGCACCTGCTAGTAAGTACATGCTGTTGGCTCTTTATTGCTGCATAAAGTTAAAATCTAATTTTCGTACACAGGTCCGCATACGATGGCCAAGTATTACACACTGGACCGTAGTACAGTGGTTGTTAGTTTAAATCTGGGGGGGGGTGAGTTTTTAGATTCTAGAAATGTATGCATACGTATTTTTTTGGATTCTCACAGTCGCGATTTGCCGACGGGTTTTCCATTGTAACTATAGGGCTAGCAAATGATTTCTTGTCGATTTCGGAAGCTGGTGTGAAGCCGACCACACGGAAGAGCATGGTTTTCCTCTAGATGCGCCAGTTCATTGAAATCTCTATGGGTTTGCACCAACCATTCATTAACCATATTCCTGCAGTGTAAAAAAATGTCGGCAAATCGCGACTGTGAGAATCGTCCGTTTGTACTGGGCCTCAACGTTTAACTCATACTGAACATTTTGGAAATACATTTCTTTCTTTCTATAACCTGCCAACGGCATCAATAATTTTTTGGCCGTTGGCAAACTGGTACATTTCCTAGATGCCAACCCGAACCGGTAACAGGCGTTATAATTAATATTGGACAAGCTGAGACATGCTTTGACACATTCGAAGACGCTCAAGCCCGATTTATCCAAGTTTGTAAACGAGACAAGACATACGACATGAGTTTTTCTTACATTATTCAGGCATACATCGAAAATTGACTGTTTTTCAGTGGTGTTTTCAATTATTTCAGTGGCACCAAACAACAACCTGGCGCACTGGAAAGATCTGCCAGCTAACGGACTCGGCCGCGGTAATTTGGCCTGCCCGCCGGGAATGCCAAGCGGAGCGCGCATGCCTGGTGCCGGTGGCAATATGAAGCCTGGCGAGACCCCTGTTTGGGGTCCCGGACACAATGGCGCCTGGGATGCCCATGAAGGAAGTAAGTTAAATAATAGGAAGTGCGTGAGGTTGAAATAGCAAAGGCGGTATTTTCCCTAAGATTTGGTTAGCTCATTAGCTGAACAAGTTTCTTATTCATTTTCCATTCACAGCTGGTGGTGGTGGTTGGGGCGACGAAAACAAAGTGCCATCGAATTGGGGTCCCGGAGAGTCTCCACTTACGCCGCCGTCGTGGCCCGGCAACAAGCCCGTTGGTGGCAAACCCGGCCCATGGGGTGGTGAAGATGCGACCGACAACTCAGGGTGGGGCCATCCCTCCATGCAACGACCCCCGATCGGGAAAATCTCGAGCGAGCTCATCTACAATAGCAGGCAGTTCCGAGTGCTCTGTGAGATGAACTACAAAGTGAGTTTTTTCATTTTATTTGGTAGTTTTTGAGTATTAATGTTATTTATATAACCTAACGGGGGGCCCTTTTGAGTATTAAAGGTGAGGTGTACAGTTGTGTGACTAACAATGTGGAGAGATCTAACGTTAGCTAACGAAAAAGTGATCGAAAGGTCAAACGTTAGAATATCCGTGAGAAGACCTAAGTCCCCAGATCCGACTTGAAGGACTCACTAACACCATAATAGAACGCACCAATGCCATGGATGGAGGAAGGCGTACGCAGATAACGATATTAATAAACAAAAAATAACAAGAACTTTTAGAAAAACTTAAGAGTTTTAGAAAAACTTGTTATAACAACCCGCATTAGTAAAACCCAAATAATCGTTAAGAAATAAACTTTGTCTAAGAAACCCACTTGTGTTAGTATAAAACCCCGAGGGGTTTCGGCAAGAACTGCCATCTACAGAGGGAAACCCACTAGCACAGTTACACCTTTTTTGACGATTTGAGACTTGCTCAACGATATTAATTGCGAAACCGACTTTGAACGGCCCGGGGCACAGATGAATGGAGAAGGATAGGGATAGATTTGCTGCAAACCATTCGATAGATTGCAACTAAAGAAGAATATTAGGTGGACATAGACCATGGACGTAAGTGAGGTTGCCGAGTTGGGCAGAAATATTATATGTCGATTCGAGTGACCTATTTTAGTAAGACTGTTACATTTAGTGAGGATATTGAAGCCGCTCTAAGTAGTCTTTTTTTTTTTTTTTTTTTTTGCTCAATCGGCCTATTTAGGCAACCATAATCGACCCGCCGCCATTGTTAGCTGCATTACTAAAGCAACGACTTTGATTTATTACAGAAAGAGGACATAGAGACTGCATTACGCTCTACCAATATGAGTCTCCCTGAGGCCAAGGAGCTGCTGACAAGCTGGAGTCGCCGGGAAGAGCAGCTACTTAGAAACTCAGGATTCGGACAAGTTCCTGTCGGCTTTGGCTCGGTAAGTTGAAACCATTTTATTAGTAAAACTAATTAAAATTCATTACATTGGCCGGTAATAGGGTGCATGCTGCTCTCCTTCGTGGAACGGTTATTACAATTTGTTAAGGATATTTTCTAGTTCCTAGGCATATTTCCTTATTTTCTGGTCATGGAGGGCTCAACGTCGCGTTGGTTATATGAAATAAACTCTAATTATGGAAATAGGTCGGTTAGGGAGGAACGAATGGTAATAATTTGGTTTGATGTGTTTACAGCAAGTAGGCCCTGGGAATGTCGGCAACAACCCCGGGTCAGCTAGCCTGCTGAACAATCCGGCCTTGTCGATGAACAACATGAAGCTGATGTCGCAGACACAGCCCGGGGTTGGCGGCGGGCAAGGCGGAGTTGGCTCACAGCCCCGCCCTGGTAGCCAGCCCTCCGCACACCAGCTCAAACTGCTCGTCAATCAGATACAACTGGCTGTGCAGGCGGGATATCTCAATCAGCAGGTCAGTTTATAACCACTGTATCCACTGGACGCTAGGTTGAAATTGGTACCATTAGAAACTAAAATGAAATGGATCGGAGGTGAACGAGAAATTTGGAAGGCTCTCACAATCTGTAATCTTCATTAACACAAAAGTTGCGTCTTTGAACTATTATACCCATTGGGGTAGTGGGTTCACGTGTAGAGACTCATAGAAGTACAAGCACGCTACCACCTTGCCATCGAAGTCATTTTTCCTTTTCCTTTACCCAACTCAGGATTAATCCTAGGTCTTGAAGGCAATTGCACTAGCAGCCATGAGAATATGTGCATAACTAATATTAGTTACTACTATTGTATTATTGTGTTTTTAGATATTGAATCAGCCTTTGGCACCGCATACTCTAATCCTGTTAAATCAGCTTTTGCAACAAATCAAAATCCTTCAGCAGTTGAATCAACGACAGCAGCTGTTGAATGTCAGCGGTCAGCTGAAGAACAATACTACCCTGCATGCTTCCATCACAATGCAAATCACCAAGACTAAACAAGCCATCCTCAACTATCAGGTATAAGTTTTTTTACTTAGACCCGGCCTTAGGCTCGGTACACGTGGACGATTCGAACCCCGGTGACTCGTTAAGAAATTTGTCTTTGTAGAAAACCGAACGGGTGGTTGGAGGAACATAGGGTCAACTTCAGAAGATATATTTCTGTCATAGGCGTGATGCCAACTGTGTTTTTTGTGGAGCGTGGGATAATCGTGAGTGTAATTTTTAGGGATCTTGTCGCGGGCCGTACTTTACCCTACACTGTTTTAAGGTATACTAAGTACGTTGTCTGATTTGACGTGGTCTTTATTTCAGAACCAAATTGCCGGGCATCAAGCCAGCTACCTGAAGCAGCAGCAACAGCAGCAGCAACCTCAACTGGTGCAGCCTGGCGACGCCACCGATCTGTTTAAATCCAGTTTTAATGATCCTCTCAGTACCTTTTCCGACCTCAGTATGAACGACAAGACTGCCGCGGTAAGTGCAATTTTCATTAAACAAGACAGATAGTGTAGATGGTAACACGATGCTCCGGAAAACCGTATATTGTAGGTTTGAGTCCCGCACTGTCCCGATTTATCTCAATTCTCTTTTCGGGTCCAGCAGCCTGATCATGGCGATTATAATCCCGGGGTTTATTTAATACCATGTCACGTGATGGGATTAATTCAATCGTTTAAAATGAAAGACAAGCACATTTTAGATTTTTGTAATTTTTGATGTTGGTAATAGTCGCAGTGCTAAGCGCGGAAAATTCAAATTTAAACAATTGAATTATCTTCAGCTATATTTTTCGTGGGTTTCTTCATTTTTTTCTGCCTTAGATTTAGACAAATTATTTATAATCCTTAATATATTAATTCAAAATATTAAAACTTGTTTATTTCTAGGGCGATGTGTGTTTATATTTGCTATTTATATTTGCTACGGCAGCGTCGCGTCAGTTCAGTTTAGCATTGCCAACATCACAATTTAAAAAATTTGAAATTTGCTTTTAATTTATTTTAAACACTTGAATTAATCCCATCACGTGACATGGTAATTAATTAACCCCGGTATTATTATCGCCATGATGAGGCTGCTGGGGAATATCTAGAGTTCTGTATTGGAGAGGTGGGACATACCAGCACGCAAGAATATTTTTGCTTTCCAATTTTTTGAATCTTAGGCCACCAGCTGCGAGTTTTCAATGCCTTGTCATAGGAGACGTGGCGAGTGGCCGAAGAAATTAAAATATATGTCTTTGGTGGGAACTGAATCTCTCTTCTCTATAGTACCCTAGTACAACGGATAAGGAAACGCCCCCGGTTACGAACGAAAGTCCATACATCTTTCGGAGAATCTTACGCTCACACCCATAGGTTAGGAATGCTCGGATTATCGTTCGATATATTATTTCCTTGCATCTTCTCGATTAGGTTCTTGATTTGAGCAGATGGAGCGTGCTGAAATAGCATTTGTTCCCAGCGCAGATTCACTCTTTTATTTCCTCGCTGGTCTTATTTTCATTTGTAATTAGGACACCTAGATATTTAAACGTTGTTGCCTCCGAGAAAGTTCTTCCGTTCATCTCTAGAGCAAGTCTCCCAGGTCCAATTTGCCATGATGATCGTCAATCTTAGATAGAAGAGGCATTTGATGAAGAACAGAGGAGAAAATTGTGACAGAAACTCAGTTGAGTTTTTGAATATTAAAATTTTAGTGTAATGATTTTGTTACAGCAATCGTCTTTCCAACCCCAGTCTCAATCCCGATTGAATCAGTGGAAATTGCCATCGATGGACAAGGAAGGTGATGTCAACGAGTTTAGCCGCGCCCCCGGCTCTGCCAAGATCCACTCTTCCAACCTTAACCCGCTCCTGGGCCAAGGATCAGAGTAAGTTGCATTATATTGCTCTTAAACGCGTTCCATTGTACCTATTCCACTGATATATACAGTATGCCCACTTGTTTTCGTAAATTCCAACCTTATAGTATATTTATATACCAGCAGCCCTATTATGGCGATTTGGGATTAACATGCCTGGGTTTATTTTTTAATACCGCATTAGAAAGGTGCCACGTGACGGTGTTAAAATATGCGCCATAATTGGCTTCAGGCTATCTCTGTCAGTTACGCGTGTCATTCGATATGTGTTTGTTGGCTACAAATGGTCTTGAGTTTTGACTTATTCCTGACAGCCTGTTTTCCTTTTCTTTGGGCCCAGCCATTCCAGTGCACTTTTTGAAAAGGTATACTATGCGCTAACGTCATGGTACTTTTTCAGGACTTGGTCTTCAGTAGGCCGTAATTCCGACAGCGGATGGCCAGACTCAACCAGTGGTGATCTCGGAGGAGACAAAGACAGCCAATGGCCTACCTCTCAGCCACAAAACAATTCCTATGCCGATATCATACCTGAATTCGAGCCCGGCAAGCCGTGGAAGGTTAGTTATGTCATTGAGTAGTGTTTTTTTAAAGTATCGTATGGGTTGAGAAGCCCTGCCATTTTTTCCATTAAAACGTAGCCGAGTTCTATTTAGTGATTACCCGAGCCTTCGGGGCTTGGTCAAAAGCGCACTACTCCCGAATTAATTTATGGAAAAACTGGGTCAATATGACCGAAAACCCAATCCCAAGGACACTGCCAAGGGTTCTAGATTTCGCTGCATTCAGGGGCACTACTATTCACGTCTACCTCGCCACCCGTTTGCACCGTATTGGGGTTTTCCAATCACAAGCGTGCCCCCTATGCGACGATCCAAGGATGGATGCTACTCACCTACCTAACTGCCCAGCCCCGACCGAGGACATCCGCTTTGTGGAGACATCTCGCTTGTACAGGTATGGGCGGCACCGAATGGCTAACCTGCCAAGGGTGGGCGTTGGCCAGTAAGTAGGTAAGTCCTCTTGTGTAACGCACTCCTTCGCCAATTTCATCTTCTTTTAATGTGAACTGAAATTTAATAAAAAAGTTAGGGTTATGATTTTAAAACACTTAATACTTTCAGGGGACACAAATGAAAAGTGTGGAGGAGGACCCGTCGATGACCCCCGGGTCCGTGGCTCGGTCCCCCCTGTCGCTGGCTACCATCAAAGACTCCGACATCCTGTCGGACAGCAAGGCCAGTCCGGGGCAGGGCGGCAACGGGACCGGCGAGTCGTCAGTGCTCACCAGCCTGGGTCTCAGCAGTTCCCCCTGGACCTCTCTCAATTCTGTTTCTAGCTCCATTTATACTAGGTAACCTACATTGTTTTTTTTGCTTTGTGTTAGCTCCTGAAAAGGCTTTATGGTCATGGACTCTTTCACAAAATTGGAGAAATTGGATCTAGTGTTTTAAGGCCTAATCAGAGTAGGCGAGGTTGTCCAGGAAGCGTTCAAAACAGTTTGCCTACCTTTCGACGACTTTTGGTCGATCTTATCAAGGAGCCGGATCATGTCGATGTATGAGGGAGTCTCTGCCTCAGCCTTGTAGCAGGGTGACCAGTGCGGGCACTCGAACCTGATATGGTCTAGGGTACAGTTGTGCAGCGTGATTTATCTCCTGTTGCCACGCTTTTCCCTATCCCTAAGTATTGGAAACATTTTCCGGATGTATTTACCTATGACTCGTGAAAAATCCGTGGTAATGCTGAGGCAATGGTTGTTTTAAGACGTGTCTTCCGGATTGTCATTGCCGAAAGAACTCTGACGGGCCACGCGTACTATGTGTCGGTTAACTTTCCCCATGCATTGAAATAGGATAAAACTACAGTATCCGTGGGATTCCGACGCATCCTGGGAGCATTATCGCGAATCATTTTAGTTTTATATTGGAGGGATGTGCCATTCGAGCGAGTCAAAATTTTTTTTTGAATCCTGGGGCCATCTGGTCCGTTATATCAATGGCTGGTTATAGGAGACTCGGTCGCAGGATTCAATAATATTTTTGGTGTACTTGAAGGTCCCACATAGAACTCTCCTACTTAGAACTCTAATAATGAATCCTATGAAATGTATGACTAATGTGTAATTATGTTGTAGTCCATTGTCGAAGACAAACTCCAAGTCATGGGGCGAAAGTCCAATCAGTAGCCAGGGCTCTGAACTCTGGCTGGCACCAGGCAAGACTGCTCGCGGAGGCCCACCACCTGGACTGGGGGCCAAGCAACCTAATTGGGGAGGTCAGTATTAGAGGAGATTTTGATGATTGGTAGTGTACACGAAGAGGTCAAGAATTTGGTCACCAGTAATTAGGCAATCAATTCCCATACATATGGATATGAGAAGAAAATTTGACTTCTGGGGATGCTCTGGTCACAATATCCGAAATGGCGTAGGTTGGCGGGATCGTAATGCCCTCAATGTTAAATAGAATATAGAATAGAATATATCTGTATTGATTCGTAGTGCGTTCAATCTACTAACTAAACCAATGCAACACAATAACCTTCTCCCCCTTTCAACTGCGGAGTTGCACATGATTAGTACATCACAGCCCTGTGGAGTCTTAGTACAACCGCATAACATTCCGAAACCGCGCAACGTCATGTTCCTTGATGTTTGTCTCATTTTTCCTTATCTGTATTATTATTATTTTTCTCTTTTTCTACGGCCACTTGGCTTAGCCAATATCAGGCAGAGGTACAGCACAAACTTAGTTACTCCTAAATCGTGACTACATCGTCCAACTCCCTTGTAATGCATTGCAGGACCTAATTCAAGGGCCATCGCCATAGTGTCCGTTACTTCCGTAATCGAGTACCCCAAACCTTGACGAATGGCAACTTGTTGCGTTTTCTCCCCGGCTTAGGGTTCTTTAGGAGGCTGTAGGATCGAGGAATGAATGTTGTGAAATAATTACAACAAGAATTAATTAACAGAAATTATATTCTTGATAGAATTATGAAACCCTAAGATATAGAAAAATAGAGCACCTGTAGTAGCGTGGCCAATAAGCGTCTCCAATAAATAAAAAGTAAGCGATCACCTCATGGCTCAATCCTAAATCGTCACATTGTCTGGGCTGAGGAGGGAGCGGAGTCCGAACACCCCCTTCCGGGTGGGGTTTAGCCCATCATCGTCGAAATCAAATCCATGCCACCACAACTCCTGCCAGCCATCATCCTTATGACTTCTTCCTTCTTTAAAATCTCATTTCTTTTTTTTCTTTTTTTAAAATCCAAATCGGGTTATAAGAAATTCTCGGCCATCCTTTCTCGTAACATTTTCTAACAAGCCACCGCAAATTCAACCGGCCGCCAACCTCTCGTCAAAAACTTTTTTAAAGTAATAATAATAATAAAAGTATTTTTATTAATAAATAGAAATAAATAATAATAGATACTTTATGATTTTGTGATTTTAAAAGATCCGGCGATAATTAAATTGTGAATAATAATAAAAGATAGAAAATTAATTTATTTTAAACCGAATGTGATATTTGGAGGTTGGTTAATTGAACAAAACAAATATGGCGGATTTACAAATAAATAAATAAATTGAAAAAATTTAATAAATAATAATAAGAAGATATGTAATCGTAATATTAAGATTTAGTATATCCAGTAAACTGGATACACATATAAAAAGGTAGGGTTGCACGCTACAAACTGTAAGTCTATCCCTCGCGGCTAGATCGTGTTCCACCGTTTCCGGTTGGCCACACTGATCGCAAGAGGCAGAGTCCACATTTGACATTCGCTGTAGGTGACACTGGTGTGCCCTGATATCAGGCGTGACGAGGCTGTTACCACGCCTGGTGACCACTTGAGTGACTCAAACCACCCTCCCCATGCCACTCGGGGGAGGATTGGGTGACAGTACCGCCCCCTCTCATCGCCGTCCCACATCTGCTGCCACCAATCACGGCATCGGCCTTTGAAACCGCTATGGCAGTCCCTGACATTAATATAATCGTATTATCGTATAATCTGTACTATTTTCACGAAAATATCGCTGGTTCTAAAAATATATTACTACATTAATTCACGACTTCGTTGTTTGGAGATGGTTATCCCCTTCAACGGAGGCATAAACTAAAAATTACAAATGCATAATGAAAATTGATCAATCTTCGTATGTTGCCAGATGGACCAGCCGGTTCCAGGAACTCGTGGGGTGCATCTCCGTCTAGCTGGAGCTCTTCGTGGTTAATTTTGCGCAACCTGACTCCTCAAATTGATGGAAGCACACTCAAGACTCTCTGTCTGCAACACGGACCTCTGCAGAATTTTCACCTATACCTGAATGCGGGCATCGCTTTTGCCAAGTACGGGTCCCGAGAGGAGGCCAGTAAGGTATGTACTACAAAATGTTACGTTCAGAGGTCACGGTTTTATCTGTTATGGTCTATTTGACCGTAGGTCTACAGGAGGGTGCAGCCAATAAGAGAAGTTATAATTAATACTGTAGTTACAATATAATTCACTATAAATACACTTACCCTAATTTAATCCCTGTTCTCTCTTTCTCTCTTATCAATCTTCTGCAGTCTTCTCAAAATTGTCTGGAAATTGCTCTCTAAATCGCCGTTGCAAGTCTTTTATCCCTTCAGGCAGCCTACCCATCAGTAGTCTAAAAGACATGACTAGCCCTCTGATTTGCTCTTAACACCTACTTATGTGGCAGACTCTTATCTAGCTGTACTGTCCGTTAATATTTAAACAGTTTCATAATGTCTGTATTAGAATTCTCTTGAGTCTTCCCCACTGCTCGCTTAAATATATACAGTATATTACCACGTCTTATTTATTACTGAAAGCTATCCTCTTGTTTCAGGCACAACAAGCGCTGACAAATTGCGTACTAAGCAACACGACAATTTTTGCTGAAAGCCCGAGTGAATCCGATGTCGCGACACTGCTGAATCAACTGGGGCACACTCAGCAGCAGCAGCAGCAACAACAACAGCAGCAACAGCAGTCCTCCCAGCAGCCCGCCAACTGGAATATTCGCGGGCAAACCACCAAGTCTAGCGGTGACACGTGGGCATCATCTGCCGGTGAGTTGTTATTAGCGAAACTAGAGCAGCCCAATTGCGCAAGTGTTGACAACAGTTTGAAAGGCCTGTGGGGCGAACACGGAAACAAACTGTACAACAATCAAGATTGGAAGCATGCAGAACCATGTAGTATTAGTAGTAATGAAACAGAGTCTATTTTTAAATATTCAGAAATTTTCTAGATTGTTTATTGTTGTTTATTTGGTAAGTTTGCAAGATGCTGCGTTGTTTTAGGCCCGCTGCACAAATGTGATTTGTGTCGCGACTGCATCGCTGTAGGACCTCATTGAAACAAAGCTATTTTCAAGCGACAAAACATAAGAAACGCTTGCTGTTTTTTTTTTTTTTTTTTTTTTTAAATAAGGAGAAGTGTCTTTTTACGAGGCTTCTAAGAAGGTAACACTGCCTTATTGTATACGCACAAAACAACAAGTTTATATGTTATGTGTCCCGCGAAAAATTGCTGTGTATATATGCGATTTTTCGAGCGATAATTTGTATCTTGCTGTTTGTTTATTTACATAGGGTGGAAAGGTGTCTTTTTTACGATAATTCTAACAGTCTCTTCAAAAGGCCTTTATGTAAACACAACAACGAAAGTTCGCATGAAGCGCCCAGAGGCCAAGGGGTGCAAGTGACAGAAATAAATAACTAAAGTTTGTAACTCAATTGGAAATGTGTACGTATACCCCTTTTCTAAGATTTATGGCATGATCAAAATGACAGATGCCGATGTACCTGTTGGTATCTAGGGTGAAGAATAGCATGGTGCACGTCCAAAACGCAAAAAATGTCACTTGCACCCCTTGGTTTCTAAGTGCTTCATAAATTCTTTTTGTCGCTCGACATTATCGGGGTGTATAAATGTTCTCTTAGAGCGATTTTTTCGAGCGAAAACATAAAATAATCTTGCTGTTTGTTTATTTACATAGGGTCAGGTGTCTTTTTACGAGAAGTTGTAAACATAGATTTTTATAATAATACTAAATAATGAACTCCCCTGCATATTTTGAAGCCAGCCGCTATTGATATAAGTGGATAGAAAACGTTGTTTACATTCATTAACACGTTGCGTTCTTATGAGATTTCCTAACATTTTCTGTGAAAATTACGTTCAAAAGTTCAATCTTTCAGTTTATTTTCAGTGGATTTTGATCAATAGTTACATAAAAGCATAAAAGACAATATTAACTGAAATTAAATCAAGATAGAAATTATTTCGTCGAGAACTACTCATTTAATAACAGGTACTTTGCGTTCTTTCCGTTCTTTCTATCCACTTATAGCAATGGCGGATGGCTTCACAACACTCCATACAGAGACCATGGTAGTTCGATATCTAGTATTATTATTAAAATCTACGGTTGTAACAGTCTCTTTAAAAGGGAACACTCACTGCCTTTATGTAAACAATGACTAGTTTATATTATGTTTTGTCTACGATTCTAATGCTCTTAAGATGTTGCACGATTGGCCTATGTTCATGGCCTTAGTCCAGTGGTCAGGTGTTTCTGCACCGATACGAAATTTTGGTTTACTCGAAGAAGTAGTATTTTCAAATCCAACTTGCTAATTTAGTGACGTGGTTGAAGTTATAAGCAACTGTTTTTAGAATGACATATGCCATATAAAAACCGAAGGTTGTTTTCCTCTATCAACCATGTCTTTTTCAGTACCACACCCTATACTAAGCTCTATTGCTTAAGGCGGATTCGAAAACTTGTCCAATAAAGTATTCCATAGATGTACGGTCATTAACCTCTTCAGCAAAGTCTTGTTTAACTTCCAGGATCTGCTATTTCAACTTTCACATTTTCTTGTCACTATAACCTTGAACTGTGACTAGGGAGGGCTCTTTATAAACGGGTATTTTTACTCTGTCATAGTGGTGGGAAATGGACCTGCGCTGTAAGGCTTGAAAAAAAGTGTTTATTGGTACACTATACACAGTAGGAATAATTTTTACGTTTCTATATTCGTAGGAATGCGAAACAACTTATTTCAAAAGAAGAGTGGTTTTAAAATCGATTCCCCTCTGTGATGCACTCGAATAAATATTGGATTGTGTGAGCCATTTGTATAGGTACTTTTTATCACTTCTAATTGCAAACTTTTTATGCTAGCATTCAATATGAGTCATGTCATAAAAATGAAGTACATAGGAAGAGCATACCGTAATCCTTTAACCGTTACTTAGCTGTGATGGGTCAATTGCGTACTTGCTGTAGCTACTTTAATGTATTTTGTATAAGCTGTTGTGTCTGCTTTTTGTCCGTATCAGCAGCTATATTGTTGTTTACGAACAATAAAGACTATTTTGAGGATACGGTGTCAAACATGTCATTTCTTGACGTTAACAAATTTCCCTCGATTTTGGTTGAAATAGGAAAAGTTAGCAAAAGAACATCGTTTTCACGCAAGGATTGCAATTTGTAACCATTATATTTTTTGCAAGCCAGCCTTACAGTACAGTTTCATTACCCACCACTATGGTGGAGCAAGAAAGCCTGTGTATTCAGAGCCCTACTTGTAATCACACGATAGAAGTGACACTTTTGCCACAATTGTCCTATAATCTTGCTAATTAACAAATTATTAATTTTCTTTACTTATATTTTAGCAAAGTCATTATATATTTCATTTTTACTTAAATATGAAGCACCTAATCAAAACATTAACATTCTAGAAAATAGAGCTGCAATTCTCAACAACTGCAGACAAGTTACTTATTATTATGTTACCCTGCTAATCAAACGAGATATCAACTTTGGGGCCTGTTTATAGCAGGCGGTTGCGGGAGCAGGTCTGGCGTAAAATAAACATAGCTTGTCATTCCGTGTTTGCACTGGGCAAAGTGTTTCCTTCTTGAGTCTTCTTAAACTGCAAGCTTTTTTCTTATATTTATTTTGCGCCAGACCCACTCCCGCGACCGCCTGTTTTAAACGGACTCTTACACCTCGTTGTATACTGTATGTCGAGTGTAATAGTGCCTACTAATATTCCATGTTACTAAGCGACTTCGGAGGCAAGGTGGTAGCGTACTTGTGCGAATCTCTACACACCTTGGGGTCGGGGACGTGTCGTAACTCGACACAAGTACCAATTAGGTTACTTAGTGAGGCGATTGAAGAGGTTAATCGGATACAGTCATTAAATTGTTTGTGCGCAATTTATAATAAAGGAAAAGAAAAGAAAAAAAAGCTCTTTTGTCACATGAAAAGATAAAAAGATAACAAACAATCCAGCTTTCATGATTCTGGTATAAGAAGGTTCAATAATAACAAAAATATTATGTGAAACCGAAATAATACCGTTAAAAAAGAGTTTTGAGTTGAGAAACATGCCAAAAAATCAGTTAACTATAAAATTAATAATGAATAAAAAATATTGCTTCTGTGTACCTCGAAATAAGTTATTAGGTACGCTGGGAGTTTGTGGTACGTCTAGTATAGTAAAGAATGGAGTCTGGACACAACAGAGTAGTGGTACAGACTCCGACTTTCACCCGAAAGGTTGTTGGTTCGAGTCCCACATTTGCTACATTTTATGGCCATGCTTTATTAGATGAGATGTATATAAATTACCAAAATTTCATATACTCGCTATAGTTTTCTAGATCCTCCTTTTTTCCCTGACTGCTGGACCATTTTTGTGTTTATTAAAATTTTTTACGAATTCTAGCGTAATAAAATTTGATCCAAGATTGATTAGTTTGCATTACAACAATAAATTAAAAACAATTCAACACCCTTATTATGTTATGAAATACTAATTTAGATTTACGTGGCGATTTATTTTATATTTTCTTTTGTTACTGCGCTACACGGAATTACGGGTGGTTTATTTTTTGAGAGCCGACACAGCTAATAGAACAATAGATAAAAGGTGGCTGTTATTCTTTTGAAATATTTCTTACCGTACTTTTGTAAGTGTATACTGTTGTATTTTCGTTAACTTTGAAATAAAGGCGAAGTTGAAGTAGTTTCGTATCATGTCTCAGTCAATGTCCTCTAATGTCTTAAAGAGAGTGGGATGAAAGCAGTTGGTTGATTTTCTTAGTCCTGTTAGAACATACACAAATTTTAATCAGCTTAGGAGGTGACGCTAGCCTTTCTCCGATAGCCCAACAACCAGTCCTGCTCATTGTTCCATTGTTATTCGTATGCTATGCCAACGTTAGACGCTTAAGCAAATCTTCTGCTATACGTGTTTTATTGTCATAGTAAACAGATAAACAGTTGGTACGGGGGTATACCATATTATTGCGCCAAAAAGGTTCCTTGGTAATCATGCCAAAACAAATGTTAGTCTGTTTCGGTGGAACTTGGTGTAAGAACGGGACCTTTTTAGAATGGGCACCTATCCTCTAGTAATTCAGGAAAAAGCGCTCATTTACTAGAAACTAGTAGGCAGAAACAAGTCGCGTAATGGTTTGCTCAAGTAAGAATGTAGCTATTGGTAATTTACAATAAGTTGAACTATACGTCACAGCAGGAACATCACGGTGCATTGGCTGAGGCATACTTTGCAACTGTTACGCGAGCAACAGTCATCTTAGAAATGATTAAGACGATGGAGATTTCGTGTATATCTACTGTAGGATGACTGTTCGCGTAACACTAGGACACACATTATTCCTCAGTCAGCGTACCGTTATTTTTCTGCTGTGACGTTCTGTTCAACTTAGTGTAGCTTACCACTTACCAACTGCTAATTCCTACCTGAGCCAACATAATAAGCATTAGTCAAGGAGGTTTTGATTATGATGAGTTGATAGTTCGATGATTTTGGGGGTGCTCTATGGGACGATTTTGCTTATATTTGAAGAAAAAACGTTTTTTTTTTTTTTTTTTTTTTAATAAAATCAATTTTATTAATTATTATTTTATTTTGATTTAATCATATTAGCAATAAAAACTTCCCTTTCTAATTCAAATATGTATGCTTTTGATTCTATTAATATTTCGATGAAGAAAAGTTCTAAAATAGCTCTATGTTTTATAGTATTTTAGCGTTGTACGGGCTGTGGGACATGTAGTTAAAGACTTTATTTGAAATTAGAGAATCGGAGCATCGTGTTACCTCTACACTACAAGTCCGCCCTCTCCACATTTGACTCGATCCTCCACATTTCATGCTCATTAAAAAGATTAGTTTGCGGCAAGGCTTACATTGGGGGTTCGAGTCCCGCCAAGTTCAGATTTTTATTGGTTCTTTTATATCAGATGTAACGAGGAGGAATTGACCAGTCAATTTAATGACAGAATTATATACCATTTAAAACTACAAAGAAGATTGTTAATAAAGGTCTTGTCCATTCATATTATTTTGAACTTAGCCCTAACTAGAGAGATTGAAAATTCGCTTCCTGCAAAATTGAATTGCTGGGGGTACCTGCCACGTTTCCTATTTGACCAGTCATTGAAAATACGTAGCAAGTTGCCTCAGAAAATAAAAAATATTTTTGACGGGCTTAAATAGATTCTAGCAATAACAGCCTAGCAAACTAAAAAATATGTTTTTTATTTATTTATAAATGCTTAATGCTCCATTAACGCCGTTTAGTTATATCATATGATATCGTACACCTAGATTTATTATTGGGATCATTCATCCCAGTACAGGAGCTATTCACTTTCGTCATACTCCTGCCAATTCCTATTAGAACTGAGCATCTATTTACACATTCTGGCAGGCTCTTGGCAATCACAGCACATGAAGAGTCAACCTGAAGCATTGTGATTCCACAAGCCAATTGAAAATTGTGCAATTATTAATAATAAAATGCAACATCTTTTTAAGGGATAATTCGGGGAGACCCTATGTAGGCGCAAAATGACAACAAATTTCACAAGAAATATCGATCGTGGAGATACCGATTAGGTCACATCTCCTAGGAAAAATCCTCATTCCTCTTCATTATGAGATACCCCTAACACCGATTGTCCAGTTATAGAATATGATTTCAAAAAATGGTGTTCCGTTGAAGTAGTTGTATATCTCTGGCCAGTAGGTGTTGGGGGTACCTACTATGCATCAAGATGAAGAGTAACATTTTTTTCTAGTGGTTCTGAGCCTATCGGTACGTCTACGATCGGTATTTCTAGTGGTATTTGATTTTGATAAAAAAATCCTTAAAAAAGGCCTTAAAATATAAAAATGAAGTAATTGCAAAAATGAAAGTATGTTAATTTATTTTTGTACTGGATGGCAGGGTCGTTGCCAGGATATGCCGGTAGCGGAAACCTGTGGCAGTCCAATCCGGCCGGGTCGAGCCTGTGGGGTTCCGACGTGGACAGCCACCGTGCCACTCCATCTGCCACATCTCTCAACTCCTTCCTACCTCCTGATCTACTCAACGGGGAGACTATGTAAGAAGATGATCTCATGTACCGCCGCGACACACATTCTTCCGTCAACATATGTATTTTTAACAACTGTGCTGTGAAAAATCAGTGGCTTTGCCCTCAATATTTAATTTAAAAGAAAGAAAAAAACACAAAAACAAATGAGAATCATTTGAATTTTGTTGGTGTCTGCAACGAAGAAATAAAATTTTATCGTTTGCGAACCATGCGACGGAGTTGTCGCTTGGAAATAACTTAGCTGTTAAGATTTATTAATATTTGGTAAATATTAATTTTACTGACCACTTGTTTGTCCAAATAAGCTCCTCTGCCTAAGTACGCTTTTAATTCGTGGTAGAGCGAATTAAGAATGATAGCCGCAAAGGCATGTCGATAGGTAGAAAATACACTTAGTCACCCAGCCATCATTTATCATACCAACCTTTTAAGAACTAAGTTTTGTTCACTTCGACGAATTATAACAGTTTTTGGTTGAATGAAAAAGGATCTAAAATATTTGTTAGTAAATTTAAATATTAATTTACGTTGACGTTAAATAATTTTGTCTGAGCTACCAAAAATTTCGACTGAATTAATAGCTATAAAAATATATTTCACACCTATTGAGAATATATCAATAGTATCTTAATTTTTAAGTTGGCTTCAATGTTGTTCATTAATCCGAGCAAAGATATACTATATATTAACTTAGATAGGAATCAAGCCGTTATCAATATGGCCGCGCGTCCTCTACATCTGCATGACCTATGCTGTAAAGTTCCGCTGTGCATCTGCGCGTGGGCTGGGTTACGTAAACCCTACACTACACTACCCAAGCTAAGAATGGAATCAGCATATTGGTGTAACAAAACATATTATACTGCAGTTTGTATGGGTAATGGCCGCATCATAAGGAACTGAATGGGGTTTTCACCCGATCAATCCGCGTGTATTGCTATCTATTGACACGTCTTTGCCCAAATCTCCTATATTGACAATGAATGTGTGGCATTATTAGAGAACAGCGGCTGCGCCTTGCAACCTTTGGTTGTGAACATGGTGCAATTTATTTGGTCGCGTTACTGAAAGCAAAGAATTAATTCATATACTCAATCACGCGATGTGTTAAATTATGCATTGTTTAAGATACAGGAGCATTAGTTGTATGTGTATAAAATGAATTAGCTGTATTATGGTTTCGTTTGATATTCATTGCTGTATTCTACTTGGAGATCTTTACATACTGTTGATGTATGTAGCGTATGCAATTCTAATAAAATTCAGATTTTGATGTCTGTGATTCCGGGTGAATTATCTTGCTTGACGCAGTCGCAATTCTCAGTTTGCCACTCTATTGGTGCAGTTATTAATAAGTGTTAATCTAAATTAACTAATAAGTAGGGTAAATTAATGAATATAGGAATCGTCTGAGTAGTACCGTATTCCAATGCCAGTTGGTGGGGGTAAAGAAGAACATTGACTGTATTGCCAACTGAGTTAGCTCGTAGTGATATAACTTCTGTAAGTTCCATTTAATTAAATAAAAAAAATAGAGAAAATAATATTGTGGAGAGGTGTAGTCCTCCATGCCATTTCGTAAATGTTGTGCTTTTAAACCCTTGTTGCCATGGTGTAACGCTACTGTAGAATTATAACCAGTGTCAACCAAAATTAGGTTAATGTCAAAAATTATTAATTTAAAAAAAAAAATTATAAAAAATCACAAAAATAACAATTATTTTCCCATTGAAAATCATATTTTATGAGTTAGCTATTTTTCTTAAGGGTTTAAGAAGTTCATCGTAATGTAGAAGTGTCGTTTATAGGTGTAAAAAAGTCGTAGGTTTAAGAAGACGTGGGGTGTTAGCTTTTTCCTAATGAATCAAAGGCCTATCGCTGAGACCAATTAAAGCAACCGATTTGATTGGTGCACATTGGACAACAATTCCAAAGAATATGCCCTCAGAGTCGTCGTTATGATTACAAAAAGCGCCACACTACCAAGTCTGTATATCTTGCTTTCAATACCAAAAAAAATATAATAATAATAAAAAATAAAAAATATATTGGAAGTAAGACCTAAAGCGTAAAAATATTATGTTTTTACATTCAATGTGATATGTAATTTTTGGGGAGATTGCTCTCCAAAAAATTCTTTCAAATAGTCGTAGGCTGTAAATAGTTCATAAGTGAATTTGAAGAGAGGAAAATCAATTCTTATTCTTAATGTCAATTGTTACATATAAGTTTCCTAAATACTACAGTTAAAGGAGCATATTATTATATATATATTCTTGTAAAAAAGTTCGTACCTAGTTAAGAATTGAGCGCTCGCTACACAAACTGCATCAAATATGATAAACGAGACCAACTTCGGAGGATTGAGTTTTTTGCCATCATCACAATGTGTAGCGAGTTTTAGTTGATGTTAGTTAGCAGTGATCTCTTGCTAGTAAGAAAACTAAAGCAGCTTACAAGGGGCTTAAAAAAATGACCACAGTGCAAACAATATAAAAGTATGGTGCCTTGTTATACCCAAAGTTTAGTTTTGACTGGTATTCAGTTGTAAAATTAATATTGGACAATACTAACTGTTTATTTCACATTTCGGAGCGTCGGAATACTAGTAAAATCGGATGCTGTGGTTATTCTGAGCCGAGCCTTGTGAGCTGTTCTCTTTCCAAAGATGATATAAAAAAAATACTCTGGGTACATATCTTTATTGCATGTCGTCTTTTCCGCTATCGGTTTCTTGTCTCTTGTCATCTTTTGGAACCCGATAGTCTAAGAACCGTCCCCATCGTAGTGTGCCCTTTGAGAAGACGCCGGCTTAACCATATAAAGGTGGAGTTTTATAAAGATGGCTGCGGTATCGACCCAATTTGTGTGTTGGAAACTGAATTGCTAGTGTATGTAATCAAGATCTCATGATTGCCATATTTTCGGGAAAGTACAATGCCCCTGGGACTGTTGGTTTGTGTCTGCTAATAAATACGGAAGCTCTTGATTGATTCTGTTGTAGTTTTCCGATAACTGCCCCAGCAGAAGTTCAGCAGAGAGTAATCTGCAGAAGTAGACTCAGTGTTTCGCTCAAATGCGTAGAATTTGCCTTTGTGGATCGGGCCTTAACCTTAATAGAGTCCCCATTTCCATATTTTGCGCAGTCATTTCTGATGAAATATCGATCGCATATATACTAGAAAATTTGACACTTTGATGGTACATTATGTTGCAGTCACTAACACCGATTCGCCACAGTTATGGAACTTGATTTGTAGAAAAACTGTAGTCACGACTACATACTATGTAAGCTATCAAACTGATGTCGAACATTTCTTGTGACGATTGACATTTCATGAGAAATTTGACTTTGTGAGAAAAAAAACAGAAAATGCCGGGGGCCATTTGCTCGTATAGTTGTAGACGCTAAACTCAATTAATGATAGGAGTGTTGTAGTTTACTAAGCTGAAGGCTTGCTTGAGTAGCGGCTTCGTTGCGCTACTTGCTGATAATTGCCCCCGTTTCCGAATCCGTAATATTTTGATTCTTGGCTTAGCAGCTCTCGCTGTCTCGTGTCTGTAATAAATTTTTTATAAGCGTCCCGTATTGTTGGAATCGTTTTGTGGTCGAATCGCAGCCTCTCAGCATTCCACCTTCGCTAAGGGTTGACACAAAGTAGCCCTTCCAAAAATCTAATATGTTAAGTACTGATGAATTTGATTCTCCATTATTGAGGACTCTTAATTGCCATATATATTAGTGATAAAATACGTACATTTAGCTCCGTTTCAATGGAATTGTAAAACAGAGAAATATTAAGTAGTGTTTTAAGTATAATTTAAGTATTATTAATTTTAAGGATATTTTTATGGAACTATTAATAATATAATATAAATTAAGGAAAGCCTCCTCCAATTTTTGTCTCCTAGTACGCCTGTGAATAATTATTTGAGAGTTTATTATTTCAAGTGCAGCATTAATTGTTTGAAAAGTCTGATTGCGCGGGGTTTTAGACAGGCACAATATTACGGCGAAAGCCCCTGTGATTATTTACCTTGTACAATTTCTCTTTTATTACGTTTCTGTTTTTTGCTCATGTTCACGTTTTACGTAACACTTTCCTTTGGTGAAGTGTTCATTATAATTAAAATAATATAAAACATAGTCTACTTAACACATATATTATACTATATTGAGATTTATTATGAGATCTGTATAGTGTTTACTAAGCTTAGGCATGCGAGCCGCTTGTTTGGGTTTGGCAATGTATTGCTCAACTAAGAGCCGCCTTCACCACCCTTAGAAATGTTTTCGACTAATACGAATAAAGACGAATACTGGAAACAACTCCATCTATTACGGCCCAGCGGTGCTGTGGTGGTGCTTCCAGTACTCCTCTCAAAAACATGCTAAGTGTGGTGAGTGCGACGCTTAAAAGATGGCAGCACTTATTTGCGCTTATAGTGGTTGCTATTAAAACTGCTCTGCTCTGCTAAACCAAATACTTGGGTTAGCATTAGCTGTCCGAGACGCTTATTTAAAATTAAAAATCTTATGTGCCCTTTTAGTAAAGGACCCGACCTTATACGTTAGCAATAAATTATAACATCTTTGACATCAACCAGCTGTTCACTAAGCGTAATTAACCATTTAGAAGTATTGTCCGGTGTGAAATTTTCAATAACTGCGTTTGAAGTGTGTAAATTTAGTGGTTATTAATCTCTCGGCCTTGTTTTACTGCTGTGTTAGTATCTTTTGTGTGTAGTAATCAAAACCGGTTTCAATGTGCCAGTAATTGCTATTAATAAATATGTAAGTTAAGTAAGATTTTTGTTACTGCACTTCATGTACATGGGCGATCAATATAATTCCTGAAAGTATTGAGAGTTCCATTTAACTCCATGTTGGCTTGCTTTTTTCATGGCTGTAGGATGCTGAAGGCTATTTACTGGCTTTGTTTGCATATAGTCTTTATTTTACTACAAACTGGAGGTAGTGCCATTCTACCATTTGCATATTGCATTGCCTACGGCCATGGCTGATTGAAACTTGTTGAACGCACTTGTCCAGGAACCAACCTCTGCAACTTGTTGGGGACTGTGTCAAGACAGTGATTTATTCTCAATGATCCAAGTTACCTTTTAATGAAACCGAAGGCAATAACTGCTCGTTAAAGTCACTATTCGAAATTATTGCTGATATTGTGGAGATATCCTGAAGTTGCATTGATTTGTGGGTTTAGGGGTTTAGCCAATGCAGCAATCGGATATGTTTTTTGTCTTATGAGAGGACATAATAGGTAATATTCCATGTATTTTCAACTTTGGGAGCATTTTTTGTTTCATTAAAAGGTAATTGAACATGGGGAAGGAAGCATTGAAAAGCAGGAGCAGGAGTTTTGGCCCTCTAAATTAGACTATTCTTTGTAGAAACGACTCAAAACGAAAATTGTGTTCGGAAACTGCAACTCTATTCGAACAAGTACGACGGTGTTGAGGTAAAGCGATAGGCCTGTAAAATTAAGTTAGATAATAGCTTCTAATAGAAAAATTATCCCGGTGTGTATCTGTGTTGTACCGTGGCAATATGACAGTGTTTATGCGATGCTGTTAATATTATTACTGTAAATTGCATTAAATATATTTAAAACTAGACCTATAAATTTTAAAAGCTCTTAAGGTGAATAGAAAAATGAAAAAGACCATCTTCCTTTTTCTTTCAAGTTACCAAATAGTTGTAATAGTAAAATTAACAGTAGTAGTTCTAGTTGAGTTACTCTGAAAAATGTAAATGACAAGTGACGATCCCAAAATGGACATAGAGCAATAACGTCGAACGTCATGTTTTGCCTTTAATTTTGCGCTGTAAAGATAAGAATGATCAGTTTATTTGTTTCTTCAATTTGTCAATAATTAGATAATTATAGTGCTTCTCTTTTGGTTGATGGGGTTAACGTTATTCGGTGTTTGGTAGTTTGTAGTCAACAACTTTAAAAAAAAAAATATGCAAATCAATTGTACTAATTTCTGTGTTAAAACCTGTGTTTTTCAAATAAGTGAATTATCACGCTTTTGTTGTTTTCCAGTGAGATAAATTTTGAATTTGCAGGCGGAAGGTTACCTTTGACGGAACCGCGGAAATGTTGCATCTTACATTGTGCCTCATAATCTTCCTTAAATTCCAAACCTTCCCCTATGCCTGTTATGCATTAGTTCAAACGAAAAATTATATTTATGTAAAATATTGTCACTATTGTTTGAAAAGCACTGGTTAATGGTATCGTTGTTAGTATGTAAGATCTTACCCTTTAAGTAAATTAATTTAATAATTAAGACTTAAGTGAAGTCTAGCAAGAATGTGTGTGCGCGCGTTTGATTTCTCAGTATTTCCAGCTTTTTAAGAGTGGGGGTTTATAGTTTGTTGAAACAGCAAGAGTTAGATGGAGTTTAAGTGTCTTGTTGGTTTCGTCTGCTCAGATCTCAGAGTGGTTGATTGCCGTACTTGAGACGAGTTGCCCCATTCGCTGCTGTATTAGGACATTAGCTGGTGAACACCCGTGTACCTGCTTTTTGCCTTTAATTTATCATCCTACTCTAGTCCAATTACTAACGTCCCCGGTTATTTCGAAGTATCGTACAATTTTGCCGCTGCGCGAATTTAGTAGCTCCCCGGTGTGTAATGAACATGTGTAGACTTAAAGACTTGCTATATGAGAGGCAATACATAAAAATCTGTGAATTTAGGCTGAACCTGGAAATACCTGAAGCATCTAGATGAAATAATTCTTAAAGATACTCGTGCTAAAATTCACAGTTATTTCTAAATGTCCTTGTTAGAAAGCTCTCCATTGGTGAATTTTTTCGTTGTATTAAACGGCAAACTTAACAAATCCGAGTAGCCTCCTACTGCGTGGATCCCTTTAAATGGGATCTATTTTTTGTGTCTGAATACGTTGTGACCACGCCATCTCAAATGTTCCTTATTCTCACGCTATTTTCAATAGCTTAACCCGATGTAGTTCTTTTATTGTAGCCATGCTTAGGCAAGGCCTACTTACATATTGCTATGTACCTAATAAAATGGGTGTTAAATACATCGCCTATTTTGAAAGTCGAGGACCATCTTGTCTTAGTTTAGATGATTGCGTTAAAGGGCATGTACCTTTTTACGCTGTTTAGTTTAGCTCGTCCTCGTTGCGTTTTTTTTTTTTTTTTTTTTTTTTTTTCTAAGCATTTCCTATCCTAATTTCTTCTACAATTTTTGCACAATTCCTGACTACCTTTTTATCCGTTTATGTCTTCCTATGTATTTTTAATAATTTCTGCTCATTGTGAGGCCTTTTGGTGCTTTGCAATAGTTTCTTGATAAGGGCTCGTTACAGGGGAAGTTATTTAATCTTTGCGATTCTTCTTTGGCTTAATTCGAAAAGCTCCAGTTTCTTCGTAGAGTAACCTTCGTTCGTAGATAGTATTCGATTAAACTTGGCTATGTTGAAGAAAAATGTAATTAAGATCTTTCCATTTCGTTAATTTGAATTTGTCACTACAACATAACGTCTTATTACCATTAGTATTTTAAATGAGAGTCTGCCCTTTAAATTACATTAAAACAATCGCAATTTACTGTACCTTAAAATAATACACAATCGTTATTATTAGTTCTGGCCCTTCTTAATTTTTGTCAGTTTAAGGCGATACTGTAATTTTACTTTGATGTTCGATACCTATGGATAAAATCTTGCTTTAATATTTCCAAGTATTTTGGTTAGCTATATATCATGTACCGTCCCACCTAGGCTTGGCCATTTAACAAATTTTTGTCTAATTTATGATGTCATTCTTTGATGCATTTTAATAAAGACTCATTCAAAATCAGTGATAATCAAGTTCCTTTTTTCGTTAGTTTTATGTTGATTCGGTGTGTTGAATATTTGCTTGACTAGTAGAAGAAAATTTAATTAATAATAACACTTGAAGTTACGTTAAAAACGATACTTTGAAGAAGTGCGCGAGAATGCTATGGAATGATGTACTTTCCGTAAATAGTAACGCATCATTCTGTTGTCCTAGTATTGAAGAATATGAAAGTTTATTGTGGGACTGCTTCTGTAGCACTTGTGACGAACTGGCTCCTATTCAGGTAATCTTTCAGCTTTGCCCATCCATTCCATTCTTTGCTGGCAGCAAGTCTTCCATTATATCGCAATCATGACGCCCTCTACCGTGAACTCCTAACCTAATGTCAGGTTGTGTTTTGCACATGGCGATCTCATCTGCTTCAGAAAAAGCACTGACAGATTGAGCTACCTCTAATTTCTCCACCGTAACAATCTCGTAAGCTATAAGTCAATGAATTAAGAACTTTGATGTCTTAAGTGCCTTTAATTGTAAAATGTTTCAACGTGGAATGAAAGTAAGCATAGCTCCTTTAAATGGGATATCGTTGTGCAATTTTTTTTTTTAATTTGCAATGCAGACTTCACTTAAAGACTGAACCGTAATGTATAAGTAATTTAGCCAGAGATGCTAGGTTTATTGAACCAATTTATAATAATACACTGAAGCTTTCATCATTAAGTCAGTTTCTTGCAATACGACCAATCCCGCATTCAGAACGATGTAACGCAAGTTTTTAGTACAGTCAACCAGCCCGTCACATGCTAAGATTGTTTAAAAGTCACCCTTGAATGATATAATGTTACGAAAAATATCTTTAATTAGTTTGTAAAGCACTGTCATGGATAACATTCGAAGATGTACTAAAATAAAAACCTGAATTACATAAACATATTAAACGCCTGGAACACTTAAATTAATAAAAGCACAGTCTATAATGATATTGTTATTCGAGTATTTGAAAGTAGCTTATTTAGGCATAGTTATAAACCATGATAGGCTTTCCGTGTCCGAATGGTCTAAAAGGGAGGGAACCTTTTTGATCTTACACACAATTCTAATAATATTTCTAAAATTAATACAAATTAGAGCAGGATAATATGTGGGACACGGTCCCATAATATGAGAAAAGCTCCTAAACTGAGCATATCTAAATTAATTAAATATGTTATAATCGTTTGGAATATAAGATAAGGTTTCAAACCTACAGAAATTAAATAAAAGTTATTAAAGAATTTAAAATTACTCTCAAAATTTTGGGTTCCTTCGTGGTAAAATGGAAGCAAATATTGGTTCAATGACCTGAGCAAACTCTATAGCCGATAACTAATGCACCGCAGGGCTGCCGCGTTCCGGGAATTAAAAAAAATTACGATGTTTTCCATGACTTGAATGAAAATTTAACCGACACTTTGAAATTGTTTATTTTGGGCACTTTTTTATTCGCCAAACAGGATTTTTTTAATGATTGAATTTTCCTTTTCATTAGTTACTCATGGTTTTTGAAAATTCGGGCTAAGTTAACAAAAATTTTGGGAATTTTCAGGGGCCGTGGCAGCCCTGCTGCATTGTTCGGTGGACTAATCTCAACACGAGGCTGTCTTCCTTGTCGATAAGGTGATTATGTCGAGTCTAGTCCAAGTATATTATTTTCGGTCTGTCTTTAAAACCTAGTTCAGAATTAGACGCTTTGAGCCTTAAAGTCTCTGTAATTCCTACAAAAATAAATTGAAAATGAATAGGCGCCAGCAATTCTGATTACAGTACCGTAAATCACGCTGTGGAAAATTTTCTTACCGGCAATTAATTTGCGTGGATTTTCCTAACGTTAAAATTGAGGGCTCTACGAATTTATTGCGTCTTTTTGTGAGCTAAGTTTGTGTTGTAGAATAAAAAATACTGCTTTTGCATAACCTATCTTAGTTCTCGATGTTTAAATTTACTTCGGGAATTAAGGAGAAACGCGAGGTGGTTGTAAAAAATCCAAGTTTAGTAAAGGCTGGACTCAACGGTAATCTTCTGTATTCATAATTTATGGATATTTTTTATGAAACTTATTATTAATTACCAGCCATAGTAATTTGATCAAATTTGAAACATGGAGACTATTTGTTTTTTGAACATAACGTGACGATTAGCATTCCAGTTATAGTGTCTTAATTATAATAGACGTTCAAAGCACACCATTTCTTCTTAATATTACAAGAGAAACAAAACGTTAAGTCCATGCCTTCCCCTTAGGCTTAAAGAAAAGCTGGGAGTTTTCAAGGTTGACAGTGTTGACATAGGTACTAGGCTGTTACTTAAGCTTAACTTAAGACGTGACTCTCTTAGTTTGAAAGACAAATACAGCGGGAAAAATGGGATGCGTGAACTATTTACCACCACCTAACTTTTCTAGGTTACATAATAATCGATTAATTCGCCTCTAATACAAAGGGGGATAATTTGTCTGTACTGAAATCGCATTGAATACTTGAAATACCTTGAAAAATTACAGCTCCTCTTAAATAGGCCTATGTGCCAACTCCTTGGATTGGTGCTTACCAACATAAGTCCGCGGTGCCTACGTAATAATGAACTTTAATATAATATACATTTCTTTTTGTGATTCTAAGCTGAAAACACCATGGCTCATGGTAAACAAATACCTAATAATTGATGTCTACTGAAATTTAAAAAAAATATAAAAAAAAATGTAGTGGCCCTAGGTAATAGTTAATTATTAGCTTTGAGGATGAACAGTAAATGCAGTGGATATGTTGAATTGCACACTTGCCAATTTAATAGAAAATGGCGACAGAAGACCAATCACCAGTCATCTAATTGGGACAATGTCTGAAAACTCATAACTCGGATTATACATATTGATTTTTACCCTAGATTGCTCATACAACTGTCATACACTACGAAACTCAGTATATGAAAAAGAAATTTTCCCTACCCGTGCCGTAACGCTTGCCCTCAAACTATCAAAATCGTATAGCTAATCAATGTCATTAACTTGATTCAAGACACTGGTCAATAGCAAATTTATTATCTGCCACGGATAGCTAGTATTCTAGGTAATTTTCTTCATTGCGTGCTAGTAAATTAAGCATTCACTCTTAAGTAACCTAAATGATAAATATCCACATTATGCTGCAGTTACTTTTCATTTATCACCTGATACGTCCATTTGTTCCAACCTAAGCGCTCTATACGATGTGTATAATAAATTACAATATGTAGCTTTAGCCGTTGGTAGATGTTGTATTATGTTTTTTTTTTTTTAAAGTAATGGTTAAGCATTTGTGTTTAGACTAAATAACCTAAAATAATCTGTTAATCTGAGATACCTGAAACCTAGATGAAACACCTCCCCAATTCTTCCTTTTACTCTTTGTGTACCTTTAGCCCTCACAAAAAGTTATTTGCTGATAGTGCCGTGGTCGTATATACGTATATGTAAAATTAGACTCCAGTAAATAGTCTCTATGGAATTGAATACGTCATGTAGCGTCATAAAATCTAACCGGTACCTCCTATGTAAGTCATTCAAGAAAATATCTACGCTGCGTAAGATGGCTTTAAAAGCATATTAATTTTCCTTTATGGCTTGTATCGTGTTTCCATTCCTCTTAAAGTATTCAGTGTAAAAAAAACGAAAGCATTGCCTATTCAAGATAGCATTTCGCGGGTGCTTTACACAATATAGTCGTTGTAGAAAATCGGAAAAGCTACAAGAATTTGATCTACTTCATGGTGCTAAAATTGTAATTTTACTTCAGCAGCCCTACTATGGCGATTTCAGTTTACCTTTACTCCGGAAATATGATTAAATTAATGTAAATAAACCCCAAGGTGTCACGGGGCGGTATTAAAACCATTTAACTTATCAGCTATTAATGCACACTGATTCAATTGTTTTAAAAAAGTGTGCAAAATCCACGTGAAATTTAAATTGTTGAATTTATCCTCGGCTATATTTTTTGTCAGTTTTTAATTTTTTTTCTTCATTACATTTTAAGACACATTTCTAAAATTCTTAATATGTTTCAAAATTCTACCTGTACATTTTAATGTTTAATTGTCTTTCTTCAATTATAAAACAATGCAACCATATTCTTGTATTCCAATAATTTTTTAATTTGAATTACCCGCGGAATTCGAGGCCTTTTGTTTAAAACAATTGAGTAAATGCGAAATAGTAGCTGCAGAAAAATTAAATTGTTTTAATACCGTCACATGACACTTTAGGGTTCATTTACAATAATTTGATCCTATTCCCTGTGTTAATCTGCAGCCCAATCATGGCGATTTGGGATTATTTTAATACTGGGGTTTATTCGATTGTTTTTTTTTAACAAATGGGTGCAAAATGCGGGGGAAATTCAAATTGATAAATTAATACTTTAGGTTTTTAATTTTCTCTCCCTTAGATGTATACACATTAATTAAATTTTTATTATATTTCCAAATTCTACCTGTACATTTTCATGTTTATTAGTATTTCTTTCAACTATTAAACAATGCAACCATTCTCTTGTATTCTAATAATTTATTAATTTGAATTTCCCGCGAATATTTTAACACCATCACGTGACACCTTACTACTTATAAAATAATCACCGTTAATAATCCCAAATCGCCATAGTAGGGCTTCAGAAGGAATACACAATGGCACTGTATGGCCGCTGCCTTAAGTGACTCTTAACTCTTAATTGAAGATAATGAAACACTTCGTTATTTGAATAAATATACATTTGTGAAATCAAAGAAAAGCTCTGACAAATAAAGGGTGGTGCATATCCTGGGCATACGGTTTGTAATATGGAAATGCATTGCTGTTTATAAACATGTGACGTCATGACAAAACATTCCTTGTAGCCTGCTTCAGGCTTGTCCCATTCATGCTGCAAATAGGGAAATTCTAATATTTGGCACTAATACGAGTAGATCAAGTACCTAGGTAGCTTCCATGAAATCAGTAAAAAAAAGTTTTTAATGACATCTAATGATCCAAAAAGTTGGAGGCCATCTTTCGTCTCTAATAATTCAGCAATTTCTCGTTGCATAGTTACGTAATAAACAGCAATACACTAACCGCGAGTTTCTCAAAATCTCTTGCCACCAAAATTCGTGCTTCCCTCTAATTCACTTTGCCTTGGCTTTTAATTATTGCCTTAATTCTGACCTTTTGAATATTTGAAACCGATCAATAATTTTATGCCTTCCATTTGGGTAGCCTATTATTTTTAAGCCACATAACAACAATTTTATTGAGAATGTACCGTAGCTTCAAGTACCTGACGGAGGAACAATAAACGTTAATAAAACGCACTTTATTGGACAAAAAGCAAGCAACGAAAATGATCAGTAGGCTAGATTGTCGAAAGTAACCTATTTGTGCTTAGAGTTAATAACTTATAAAACTTGTGGTAGTTTTCGCTTAAAAGACACCCTCTCTGGATTGTTCCATTTAACACCAAAGTAAAATAAACGTTTTTATGTAAATAAAAGCTAAACAATATAAGTACAATGTACAATTTTGGAAGAAAGAAAATTGTCTTCATTTTCCATATGGTGACTTTTAGACCTTTCAGCCCACTCTTATAATGATTATCCCATCCCGATTTTCATTTCATGCACTACAACGTTTAATTTTCCTTCTTTATCCATCTAGAGTGGTTCCCTGTTCCCATCATCTCTTTAAATATCTCTACAAGAAATACTGGACGGCCATTACATAATAGGTTAATCTGTATTCAATATTTCCAGATTCTAATAAAAAAACGGTCCTTTATTTATGAAAATGCTTTCCATTACTTTTTTTATCCTATGATTTATTTTTTTCTACATTTGTCAACATTCTTCTTTTCTTTTTCGTCAAGTGCTTCAAACTACCCATATAAACGAAAACTGATGCAACTTTTGCACTATTTTTTTTAAATGTTTATCATTGGCACCGCCATCTACCAATGTGCAGTGCCGTGCAGTATTCCAAGCGATAATGGGAACCTCCCTTAGCTGGTCTATAAATGTTCAACTTTCCCTGATTGCGCATATTGTATGTATTGTTTCTCCTTCCATTAATGCAATGAACCAAATTATAAGTATCCATGCTTATTTCCATTATCAAAAGTAATTTACTGTATCAATCAACTACAGCTATTAGACCAACAGATCCATGTGGAATTGCAATCAAGCATAAACCGGGGACCCTTTGATTGATTCTTATTAACCATAATGTGAATATTTGACGGCGTAAATTGGGTCATAAATGACAAATTTTGTTGACTCATAATATTAATTTGTTTGTAGAAGTTCCATATTTGAGGCTCCAGATAATTCTGTCATCCATGATATCGTCACCCTAAAGTCAGAAGGGCGTACCATCAAATACCAATTTCGACAAAATTGTGTTTAAAGATACTTTTACGGGAGTTTTGCTAATAACAAACGCCCTCCGAATCGAACATTTCCGCCTTATTTTTCACGTAAGATTTTTTCGGCACATACAAAGGTAGAACTTACAAGGTCACTAAATCTGATCATAACTCAATTTCCCCAAAAATGTTGGTTACGCCCTTCTGACTTTAGGGTGACGATATATACATATTGTTTATGATATCACATTAAGCTTGGCCCGATAAAATCTAAGTTGGCCACCGATAATGATAAAAATTGCACGTACTACACATAACTGTCAAATATGTAATTAAACTTTTATTTTGACAAAGGGCCTTCAATCAAACATAGTTTATATTAAAAGCACCAATTACACATAAAAATTGAACAACAGTTGCTGGATTGGTTGTAATACAGAATATATATGTATATTTAACCAATGCTGGACGGCAGGTACTTAAGTTTATTACATACTGTAAATGAATGTGCACAATAGAGTTGTCGGGTTTGGTTTCTTCTCGGTCTTGAAGACTGGCTAAATTACACTGGGAGTTTTCGAATATGGAAAGAGTTTGAAACGCTATGATTTGAACATTTTAATACGTGCCTTCTCGCTCATGTAACTTTTGCCAAATTCTTTAATAAAATCTAAAAGATTCAAGCACAATAAATATGTTAACGGCTCCATTCTTTCAATATAAGTAGCCTTTGGGTTTAGTACCATTTATTCCATTTAATGAAACGTGGTGCATCTTAATAGTATTATTTGTGAAGTTTGTTTTGCAAGGGATTGCGGGATAAAATGGTACAAATATACAGTAGAACCTCTTTAATCCGAACCCATGTAGTCCGAACGCCGCCGTGTAAATAAATAAAAATACATACTGTGCTGTACGTACTCGTAATTTAGTGTACTGCTGAGCAAGAGTGTCCGAAAGAAACATTCTTCCTTCATCAGACGAGCTCTACGGTTTTTGTAACTTATGATAAACCATTTTATTGTACATACAACCATCTTTTAGTGGGTAATATGTACATTACATGTGAAAATCACAAAGTTTTCTATAATCCGTAAAGAGGTTCTACTCTATTCAGAACATTGTTCTTCATCTTTTAGTTAATGTAACAAATACATCTCTATTCTGTCGGCAATGTTCGATAAATGATCTTCTGATGTCTTTTGTTCCATTTTACCCCGCGCTCCCCTACAACGGTTACCGTGTTGCCTTGCAATAGTGTTTGTGAATTTAACTACCCTATATTTTAAATTTCGGCAGCTACAGCGTGCTGGAAACAAGAGTGATAAATCATGTACAAGATTTAGTTAATTATTGTGTATGTATGATTTCTTATTAGTTCCATAAATACGCAGTTGCTTTTATACTTGAATCATAGGCGCCCATTCCACATGCGTCAATCGTCAATGAAAAATTGAAAAATGACGTTTTAGCAGACATTAAAAGACATACTAAAAATTCTGCTACCACGTCAATTTACTCATTTTGACGTCATTTTTCAATTTTTCATTGACGATTGACGTATGTGGAATGGGCGCCTTATAATCGTAAAAGTGGAATATTGGCTGGTTTTGTTAAATTCAAATAGATCAGTGGCAGGGTTTAGTAATTGACAAATGTTACAACCTGTAATAATTGTCTAATGCCATTGTCTACTAACATCTCAATTTTGTAATCTTTACAGTTTACCAACGGAAATAGGCAAATTATGCTGGTCAAAAAATTAAAATTTAATTTAACAGCTGAAGGCATCAGAATTTTTGCAGCAAGCTATAGTGAAAATTTCCATCTATAAACGAGTACCTAATAATGTTCCTGTTTCTGTTTGAATTGGGACTAATGCTTGAATTTCTAAAACTATTAGCCCATCCATATATACAACTTTAACTATCAATACTTATTGAGAGTGACAGATGAAGTCAATCATACTTTTTCAAGGTTAAAATTAATAATATTTTGTGTATGGATTTTTTTTTCAAAATTTATGAAAAAAATTTTAAACATTGTATCATGCGTATTTGCTGGGCTGGTACAGAGTTCTCTCTTCATTAGATGGTATTGTTGTGCTTCGGCGTACTATTGATGGCTGTTGTATAGAAATGATTTCAAATTTTTTATTGTGTAGTTTCACTAATAATCTGCAATTACGAAAGAAACGGTTTAACGACTAATTTCTGAAGTCTATTGTTATATATAATCTCTTGAAATTTCAAAGACAGCATTTCTTGATAAAAAAAATTAATTACATAATTTCTATGTGACGTAAAATAATCATGGGTACGGTGAAAACCAATCTCTAAATCATTACTTAATCATATCTAGGTATGTAATTTGAAACAATCTTACTTTGAACTCTATTTCATAGTGATACGTTGTATTAATATCGAAACTTATCAACTTTTCAATAATTGTCCTAACGTTTTTTTACCCGCCTACAGCTAGGCCTACGGTAATTACACAGGATGTAAATTTTTTTCGAAATTAACTTTATGCCGTTGTTGGATATAATAAAATGCGCCTTGATCAAATGCTACGGGTGAATTTGTAATATTATCATTCTTGGATTATAGGCCTATACTTCTATGAAAATAATACGTTTTGTAACATTTATTAGCGGGCCCAGCGTGAGAATAGACCTTAAATTACATCAAAGGGAATAATTCCTTGAATTTAATAAAAAATGAAATTAGATAAAAACGACACACAGCAGGAACGGAGTAAGTATTTTAGCCGGCTAAAAAATACTAGATTATGAAAAATATAAAATGGCGCGAGGAACTTATTTTAAGTTGGCCGTGCATGATGCCTACTTTCTTAGAGAAACATAATTTGCATTTCATTATTGATCAAGTTAATTGTATTGCAAGTTCCTCCTGATCATATTATCATTGTAGTTTTATTTATTGGGCCTTCACTTAACTTTGATATATTCTTGCCTTAATTGTGTTTCACCTCTAACTTTTATTTTGAATTCTGTGCAATTTATCATCTCTTAATAGTAGCATATCTGTTGTCGAATAAAGCAAGCATTATAAAACTAACTTAACTTTAGTCGCACAAATATTCTAGTCACCCAGTGGACTGGACCTAGCCTATCTAAGACAAAAATAAATTAAAATAAATTATAAAAAAACGTTCGAGTGAGCCTCGACCCAGGTTATATTGCCGTATTGCGTATATTGTGTACTTGACAGATTATTTTGCAGTTAGTGGACTGAAAACTAATTTATATTAATTATTTTGAACAGAAATTCTGTTGCCATTTTCATTGTATAAATCGATTCCCTGCATTGAGACAAAATTATGTCGCCATTGTTTGTTTGAGGATATATTATTTGAAAACGTGTCGACGTTTAGACCTAATTTTAACTCTGAGATTGGTTCAGCACGCCTCCGCTGCACAAATTCATAGTTAATTTTCGCCACTAATGTCTGTACAATTTGGCGTTAAAATCAGAGCTGATGTAATTTTGTTAAAGTGATGGATCCTAAATTTATTACGGTATCTCTTGCGATCAAATTTGTTTCTAATAATTAAGTAAGTATTATCATCTGAATACAAATAATTGACAACCAGATGTAGTTGATAAACCTCGAATTTGGGCCTCCTATGATTCCTATGCATACCATACTGTATAATTATTGTATTTTAAGGACCATACTCTCCAATGACGTCTTAAATATACTGTTGTATGAAAAATGGGGATTTGTATGCTCTGACAACCATGTTTTATAGTAACATGCTGTTCTGTTTTATCGTTTTCTACAGGTATTCTACATTTTTTCCCACTTTTATTGTAATAATATTGTTGTTACAGATTTACTGTGTAGAGTATTGCAAGAGTGAAGATAATGTAACGCCGTTATCGGCAGCGTTATTTTTTGTAACTGCAGCCTACCTCGACTTCGATGGCCAGGTGGTAGCGTGCTTGCACTTGTGCAAGTCCTTACACGCCATGCGATCGGAGACGTGTCGTAACTCTACGCGGGTACTAACCTACAGAGGCGACTGAAGAGATCAATCGGATACATTCATTGAATTGTTTATATGCGATTAATCTTTTATTAGAAAACGTAAATAAAACAAAAACCTATGCCACCGGATGTGTTTGAGATACTTGTTGAGATAATGAAATCTTTTCTTAATTCATTCAAATCAGCTGTACGCAGTAGTTCATACGCATCTACAGGAGCCTGAGTGTAGGTCAATAAAGGGCTTGTTATTAATGATCTCTTTCTTTTAGAAATCCAAAATACCGGCTATAACAAATGTATAGCCGCAAAGAAATGACAGCAAAACCCAATATTTTGATTCTTTCGCCCCGAGCATTTTCCTAAACGAAAGTGGTCCATTCACTATTATTTTCAAATTGTAAAGTTTACGGTAGGCCTACTTGTATTAGCGCGACTTAAGAGTCGTTGGTGGGTATTATCCCTGGTCTCTGCAAGTCCGACTGTACCATATCGCCGGCATTCTTTTGTTTTATTTTTTTACTTTATATATTTTATTTTCCATGGAATCTGAAGCATGAGACTTTAGTGGGAGGGGACCACTCCATTATTTAAGGAAAATTTATAGGTAATTGAAAAAGGATGCCAAAAACATCACGTGTGTTTTTTGACCGAGTTCAGTTTTAAGAATATTTAGCTAGTAAGAAAATAATTATGTGAATGTACTCGTTGTCATTGCTTACTTGATAGTAATAACATATGTAAGTGGTTATCGTGTCATTCTAATGGTATTTTAAATTGAGTAAAGGTAGTTGTTTAATTATAAGCGCTTTAAAAATTATAATATTTCGGTGTTTTTTTTTGCCAGCATGTAAGTGTCCTTTTATCTTTTATATCGCCAAGAGGATGAGCTCAGTAGCGCTCCTCTAGAAAAAGCTACATTTAGGAGTATAGGTATAAAACCGAGGGAAACGTTATTAATATAGGCCTATTTGTATATTATTAATCTTAAAAAAAATGTTAAATTAGAATTATATAATCAAGTAGGTAATCAACAGGAAAGTACAAAGTAAAATCGCCAAAATCAGATAGTTCTGTCACTATTGTGCTTGTGCGTCAGGTTTCTCTACGAGATGGTATCTGAGCAATTTAATTAAGGAAGTTAGCAGCATTTCTCGTCGCTCTCAGTCCATTCGGGAGTTTTCTAAGCTGGGTTTTAGGCCTTAACGTTCCCTTGCGTAGGTACCCAAGGGTTCGGGAGGCCGAAGGAGGTCCCCCCCCCCCCCAGAGGAATTGTTTGAAAAAATAAGCCTGAAATAGTTTTAGAATTAGTTTTGCCCCCGCCATCATTCTAAAACTTAACGCCTCTGCAGTAGCGGTTAAATTTTACAGGCGAAGATTAATACTGCAAACAAGGGGGCAAGACAGTACAATATATAGGTTATTTACTGTAATTATTTATTAAAATCAACACAATCAGTTTCAAACTGCGAACGGTCGGTTGCTAGGCCTACACATACCATAAGTACCTAAATAGTTTGGCTATTCTAGGAGTGGAGCCCAGTTGCTGTTGTACGCAAACCTTCCCCGTATTGCAGAGTGCAGCCTACTACGTCGTTCGGGAAAAAAAAATTTAAGAAAAAGAATTCTACCTGCCAGTAGTAATAATCAACAGGATAACAAATTCACTAGAGAAAAAAAGGAAATGCAAAAAACGTGCGATGGCCGGGAATCGAACCCGGATCAACTGCTTGGAAGGCAACTATGCTCACCATTACACCACCATCGCAACATACTAACTGACCATTTTAGTTGCTACTTATACTTTTAGTCCAGTCTGATGTTCAAATCATACAAACCTATTTTTCAGTGCAGCTTTAATTTTATACAAAACGTTTTTATGTTAAGAAATAAAGTTTATATGAAAATTAAAATGCCATTTAGAAATAGTTTTCAATTATTTTTTGTAGTGCTACAAAAAATTTGTAGTTGAGTTGACAACTTCGAGACTCAGGAATCGAGAGTCCAAATCAATTATCAATACTCGAGTCTCGAACTCAAGATCGCCGCCATATTGGTTGTGTATGCATATAAAAATTAATATTTTGATTTTTGTCCGGGTTAGTTATTCGGCTTTATTAGCTGATTTAATTAATTAAGTAAGAAACTAATATTGTTGGTAAGTTAAAGGAGTACAGACAAAGGCTCATTGCATAGTTTGATATGTGATTTATTAGTTATTTTCTAAAAATAACTAGGACTTCTTAGTTCTTGGTGTTCTTTGTAAACTGAAACTTTCAAGCATTCAAGCTCCTTGAACAATCCTTGTTCCACAGCTTCAAATTATTTTATTTCCTTTTTTTTAAAATTTAATTTGCAATATTTTTCAATAAAATAGTAATAGCATATTGGATCTCTCTCGTATAGTAATCCGTAGGGAAATGACGCGAAACCCTTTGCTCGATGATTCGAATGATCTGAATGGATGAGCGCAAACCTTTCTATACCAAATAGGTCCACTGAAAACTGGATGTTGCTGTGCCTATGTTGAATTTTCCATTTTACAGTTTTTGGGAAATTCATCTACCTATTGAGACTGCGACCATTGTTCGACTTCGGCCTAAAACCACCCCCGTTCAAAATGTTATTTATATAATGTACAGTATGTAAGTCCAAGTCAAAGTGAAAATGATGTGACATGTGCCCTCAGTCGTCTATAAAGTGCCGTAAAAAGAGGAACCAGACTGCTCTGTATTAACAGAACAGTTCCAAGATACATAAAATCAACTTAATAATGACCAAAAAGGGCTTGGTTGGACTGTCAATACAAATGTTTTCACCTTTACTGTTTACTAACAAAATCCACGTTTGATTTTATGTCCATGCTCTTTTTAGTTTTATCTAAAGGTGGAAGTGGAGTCTGCGATTGTGCGAAATATGTTCTAGCCTAGTGTTTTTTAATAGTGCAATATGTTATCAATTATAAGTGAAAAAGAAACCGCCACTCAGCGAAGCGGGGTACCTAGGTGCTTTTACGAAATCTCCCTAACCCTGATCGACCCTAAGTCAGCTTATAAATAAATTGAAACGTCCCTGACCTACTCGGGCAGGATCTAATTTCACGTTACTATATTACTAAACGCTTTCATGGTGGATTGCTAAGTATGCGATAGCCAGAAGGAAGTATTGGACCAATTTATCTATTCAAGTGTGGTTAATTGTAAGAGTGGGCCGGAAGGCCCAAAATTCGCCCATATGAAAAATAAAGACAATTTTCTTTCTTTCTTATTATTTATATTTAATTTTCTTTGTAGAAATGACTACAGCGCAAATGCTTTATGGCGGTGACGAAATAGGCGCCTTGGTAATTGATTTGGGTTCCCAGTCATTGCGAGTCGGATATGCCCAAGAAGACGCACCTAAAGCAGAAATTCCCTCGCAAGTCGGCGTTGGTGAAGATTTTAGTGGCACTCCAAAAACAGAGACCACTCTAGATGCAGAAGAAAAGAAATCGGACCCATCTAGCATAAACACATCGAAAAAAAAATACTACATTGACACTAACTTCTTGCATCTACCAAGAAAAGACGTCGAAGTTACTTCATACATGAAGGATTGCATGATCGAAGATTGGGACATTTTTGAAAAAGTTCTTGACTATACATATGGCCATGTAATCCGCTCTGAATCTGATTATCATCCAGTTCTTATGACTGAAGCTCCATGGAATATTAGAAGCAAAAGAGAGAAATTGATGGAACTTATGTTCGAAAAGTACAATGTTCCGGCGTTTTTTCTAGCTAAGAATGCTGTGCTTGCAGCTTTTGCCAACGGTCGTTCTTCAGCGGTAGTCGTCGACAGTGGAGCTACACACACCTCTGCTGTGCCTGTTCAGGACGGCTTTGTCCTCTCCCAGGCAATAGTAAAGTCTCCTCTCGGTGGAGATTATATTTCTATGCAATGTAAGCAGTACCTTTCTGAGAATGACGTGGAAATAATTCCCCCATATATGATAGCAGCTAAGGAGGTGGTGAAAGAGAAGGAGAAACCAAAGTGGACAAAGAAAAATGAATTACCCGAAGTATCTTCGTCTTGGCATAACTACATGGTGAAGAAAGTGGTTCAAGATTTCCAGATGAGTGTTCTGCAAATTTCGGAGAACCCATATGACGAGAAACAGGTCTCGACAATACCAGCAGTTCACCATGAGTTCCCTCACGGCTATCATCAGGTATGTTGGGTGCTATTGAAATGCAATGTTTTGGTTCCTATAAGTACGCTGTGCTCTGGGTTTTTTGTATCCTCTCCTTGATGGTTGCCTACTGCCTGGAATGAGAATGAGGAATCAGGACAAATCACGAGGATGCGGTATTCCAGCCCACAATCTATGCCTATCTATCCACTATCAATCTACACAAATTGCCAGCCTAATCCAGGTTTGATATGATTCTCAGTGTGCTGCTCGCTGACAAGATTGTTATCGTATTAGCACAGCTACACAACTGTGTTCATCCTGGTACAATTTAATGTTAAAAATTGATAACGCTTAATGCAATTAGGTAGCTCGAAGACCTGCTCAGTGAGATAGTTGTGTAGCTGTGCTAACTTGTCTAACAATATGTATCTTTTCAATGAGCAACATACAGAGGATCATATCAAACCTTGATAAGGTGGACAATCAGTGGCTTTGGCGCTTCGCGACATGTGCGGCCGCACCTCTTGCACCTGCCTCGGACCGCCTCTATGGACAATAGCTGTAGATAGTAACACGATGCCCCGAAAGTCATAGATCAGATCGTAGATGTCTCTCTTTTCTTAATTCCCTATTTTTCTTATATAATGTCTTGGGGAGGTTGCCTCTTCAACCTAAAAAACATTTGTATTTGTTGTTTTTCTAACCATGAACACATTACAGGAATTCGGTTGTGAGCGGTTCCGTATTCCTGAGGCCCTGTTCGACCCATCCCATGTGCACATGAAGGGCGGCCATGTTGGTAATACCATGCTGGGAGTTGCACATATCGTCACAACCAGTGTCGGCATGTGTGATGTCGACGTGAGACCTTCCCTGTACAACGGCGTAGTTCTTACTGGTGGCAATTCTTTCATTCAGGTAGGCATTTTAGTTGTTAGTGGTTACCAACACTTAAAAAAAACTAGAAGCTTTTGAGATGTGGTGCTATCGTTGCATGCTACGAATACCTTGGCAAGCCTATGTCGCCAATGAGGAGGTTCTAAAGCAAAACCGGTTGCATCCATATGCGTACAGGAAGAGCTCGCTGGGTAGGTTAAATGCTAACGGCACGAGAACAACGTAAACTGCATCGTAGAAGGAACCATAGAAGGCGTGAAGGAGACCCGAGAAAAGAATTTCTGCAGCAAGTGATGGGGGATGTAGGGGTCAATACATACGTGGAGGCATCGATGCCACATGTTGCTGCCAACCAGCCAGCCGGCTGTAACGTGAAGAGAGAGTGAGTGATGACGAAAGTTGGCAAAATGTCCAGGCATTCAAAAGACACCGCATTAAAGGGGCAATATAATCGAGACATGTCCCGGAATAGATAATGAGCAGACTCATTCAATTCTTTAAATTAAAATTGCCAATGGCATAGGTGTTTTGAATGAAAGCAGACAAAACTTGGTTGTTTATAAAACATATTTTCTGAAATTAGTCAGTGATTATTGACAAGTAAGTAGCTATCGTTTTGGAAACTAGATTTTTTGGGCAGTGTGGCTGGTATAGAATTATTAAGGCGGGGTTTCCACCGACCTCTCATTGCAGAATGCAAACGACATTGACGGAAATTTGAATTTTTCTTTTTATAGAAATCTATTAAATGTTTGTGCTTAACATATCCCATGACGCCATTTTTTAATTTTAGTTTGTTTGTGATTTTACTCTATAATCATTGATCAATTTTAACTATGGCATAGAGTAAAACAAAAATTTCCGTCAATGTCATTTGCATTCTGCAATGAGAGGTCGGTGGAAACCCCGCCTTTATTAATGATATCTGCTACCACGTCAACGTATGTGCATTCTGCAATGAGAGGTCGGTAGAAACCCCGCCTTGTTAAATAATCAGGTGCTGAAGCCGTTTTATTCAAGTAGTGGGCCCACATCCCGCAGCTGACAACTGATGCCGAACCACAAGGTTTCATATTGAAAAAATACCCGACGAAAAGATAATTCTTCTCATTAAACCCCTTTCTTGGAAATTTGCAGGGCTTCCCTGAGCGTCTAACCCGTGATCTAGGGGTTCGAATCCCAACCTCGATGAGACTGAAGATGATAGCTTGTAGTGGTGCGGCGGAGCGCCGATTTGGAGCGTGGATGGGCGGCTCCATTCTGGCGTCCATTGGCACTTTTCAGCAGATGTGGGTGTCTGCTTTGGAGTACGAAGAAGGCGGCAAACAGCAAGTGGAGCGGAAATGTCCTTAAACTGTAAGTATTTTTTTACTTTCCAATTTATACGTAGTATAAGGAAAGCTTTGTGATCGTCGAAATTTTCGATTCCGAGATTTCAACGGATTTACACGTTTTGAGGTCCCAGGAACCCAAAAAAGTGGTTTTTACGAAATGTCTGTCTGTCGCTCTGTCCGTATGTCTGTCTGTATGTCTGTCTGTCTGTCTGTGCGTCGATTTCCGGTCAAACTACTCAGTCGGTTTTGACGAAATTTGGCATGTAGGTTCACAAAAATCATACCTCGAAACTACTCTTTTTATTTTGGGCTAACTCAATTTGGGGGGGGGGGGGGGTTTATTCTCAAAAAACTCCAAAAAAACGTCTAAAAACATTATTTCTCAAAAACGGCTCCAACGATTTCTTTTAAATTCACTTATATTGTAGTCGTCATTAATGTTAACAAAATTGGAAAGCATGTTCGAGGAAACTCGGACCGGTTCTTTTTTTGCTATCATGTGCAATAATTATAATACAATACTAGGCAAGAAATGGAGTGCAATGAAAAGACCCATGAAATGCATCAATTGTAAATCAAGGTAAGTAAGTAAGTAAACGTGTATTGAAACATAAAACAATTCATACACAATAATTATAAGGTCGCCCTAGCTAGGTAGACCTGTAACCATTTTCCCTGCCCTGAACTAAAATAATAAAAATAAGTATTATATTTTTAGCAATTGTGCTTGAATAACAGATTTTTTATTACTATACCCTACACAACTAACAGTTTGTCTAGGTATTTTTTTTTCAATTTCATAGTGTCTTATCGGTTATCATGCGTCTTTAAAATCAGTGCCGTGTAGACTCATCGAAAATCGCTACGTACATATACAGTAGGTCATGTTCGGTATGTATTGTTTTTTCTGATATTCGTTACGTTTTCTTTTGAAATTCAGTTTAGGTACTTTTATGGTTAGTTTGTCTTGTTGTTTTAAATGATTAAAAATGTTGGGGGGGGGGGGGGGGGGTGATTGGTTAACTGCACAACCACACAGGCTTCACAAAAAAAATTCTTCCTAGCTTTCTCTGGTTGGCATCAGGTACCCAGCATAGGACTCGTTCATTTGCATAGCTTGTAAGCCTATCTAGAAGAAAAATGCAGTTACTGCTATGGTATTCCACTGACATATCGTAATTTTAGTTACAAACCTTTTTCAACCATGAATAACATATGAGGAGTGGCCACCCCTGGATGACCCCAAAATTGGATGCATTAACGATTTAACGATTTGGTCCATTCAATTGGTGAAGGACACACACCGTATTATAAGGTATTTTTAATTTTTCCTTTGACAATTCGGTAAATTTCTGTTGCCTATCAGTTTCGCGGGATCCCCTGCTCCAAAACATACAAAAAAATCCTCGTAGTACTATGTATGGAATAGTCCTCTGTTAATTGAACAGACCAAATTGTTATAACTGAAGTATTAAATTAAATAAAAATATAAACCAACCTATTTTGGGGTGATCCAGGGGTGGCCAATGTCAACCACCTGCACCACTTAAGGCTGCAATATTGGGATATACTGCCTCTGCCTTATAATATCATTTGGGCCGTCAATTATTTATTGCTCCACTTCTTTTGAAACTTGGGAGTGCTTGAGGTCCTGAGCCCCATAGAAGTTGGTGCCAGTGTTATCGACTTATCTTACATTTTGAATGGTGTCTGTGTAGTAAGGACAGTTAAGCGCCCATTCCACATACGTCAATCGTCAATGAAAAATTGAAAAATGACGTCAAAATGACGTAAATTGACGTGGTAGCAGAATTTTTAGTATGTCTTTAATGTCTGCTAAAACGTCATTTTTCAATTTTTCATTGACGATTGACGTATGTGGAATGGGCGCCTTAGGCATATTAGACACAGAAATTGCCCCGGAGTGTACGTTATAGTAGTTCTATTTATATTTCCAGGTGTAGTGACCGACTTGGCGGTCTTCGAGGAATCGTCAGATCTCTTCTGTTCAATGAATATTTATATTGAGAGGAAGTATTCTCTGGGCCCGATGTAAAATTAATGGGAGAACAAACTATGTAATCTATATGCTATTTTGTTTATGGAGATGACACCGTATATATTTTGTTATAATGCTAAAACTACGACGCTCGTCGAGTTTTCTAGAAAAAAATTATTATTAATTGCTTGCTTGGTACCTGTTTGATACATCCCGTGGCTGTAGACCGTTATCGCTGCTAGTGTAGCCTGCACAAGATAAGTACGCAATTTCGCTGGGAAAATAGCCTGCAGAAGCTAAGTACAGAGTTTTGACCGGGTCCAGGTTTCCATTCTGCTATGATGCAATGTGTAAGACTTCGATATTTTTTACGTTGGTACTTATCTCTGATTGTTGGCTTATGGTTAACGGGTGCCCCGTAAAGGATATTATGGCTCCCGCCGTTCCAGCTAATATATTTCTATGGTTTGATACTTATTCATATTAAATGTTAATTAAGTTCAAAACTTTGTTGTTAAAGTGTCGAACGCCTGCCATTCGCTGAGAAAGGCTAAGTCCGAAACCCGAGTCTACTCCCCGAAGGAAATATGCATACATATTAAAAATTAGATTATATAATTAAATATTGCGTTCAAAGTTAAATTAATAGTAATTTTAGCTTAGTTTGCAAGGAACCTGAAAAAAATTATTATCAGAAGTCTCTAGCACTTGCATACCCCATTAAGGCGGCAATTCCACCGGCGAATTTACTTCATTTGTGATTTGAGATATCTTGTTTGTTTTGTTTTAAGAAGTCTATTATATAGATACTTAACATATCTATTATAAATTAAGTTATAATATGGTAGAGATTTATTAATGAAGTCTGCTACCATATTATAACTTAATTTATAATGGATAAGTTAAGTATCTACATAATAGCCTTCTTAAAACAAAACAAACAAAATATCTCAAATCACAAATGAAGTAAATTCGCCGGTGAAATTGCCGCCTATGAGTGTACGTCCCGTACGAAATTGGCAAAATTTAATACTTTTTATTATTTATTTAATTAACTCGGCAAGTTATTGGAGATTTGGCTCGTTCAAGTTGTAGAAGACTACTTGATGCATCATATAATAAGGTATTTTATATTTTTTCATAAGCTAGATCAATTTTGCGTGAAAGTTATTGTTTATAAATTACAAGCGGTTCCCGGCGCAGCCTTCGGCCTCGCGGTCACTGCTCATGTAAATTAATTGTGTGTCACACACAACACACACGCAGCACCAATTGTCGGGATAAACGAAAATTAATGGTAGCGCAGTCTGCCGCTAGGTGTCGGTTGGCGATGGTAGCGCCAACTGTCGGGATAAACGAAAATTAAATGTAGCGCAGTCTGCCGCTAGATGTCGGTTGATGTCGGCAGTACCAGCAGCCATGTACACGCACGGATGTTAAATATTCCAAAATCAAATTATAAAAACATTCTCCAGTGGACGAAAGTGTTAATCTAAACCATCCTCGAATCTCCTTGAACACACACAACAATATTCATCATAATCGGTCCAGTCGTTTGAGAGGAGGCCCGGAACATACACACGGACAGTATAAATATATATATTAAGATTATCATCTTGATGAAAAAGCTACGGTACCAAAAATTAAAAAAAAATCGGACTCCTAATTTCCTACGGGACGTACACTCTTATGATTACAGAATACCATAATGAATATTATTTGAAACGACTGCTGAGCTTGAGCACAAATATATAGGCGAGCAAGACCTGTTTGATGTTCCAGTATGCGTTTTCGTAAGCCTAATAGTTTATGACTTACTGTGAGTGCCGACAGTAGCCATTTCTAAGGCGGCTATTACACCGGCGAATTTACTTCATTTGTGATTTGAGATTTTTTGTTTGTTTTGTTCTAAGGAGACTATTATGTAGATACTTAACTTATCTATTATAAACTAAGTTATAATATAGTAGCAGACATCATTAATAAGTCTACCACATTATAACTTAATTTATAATAGATAAGTTAAGTATCTACATAATAGTCTCCTTAAAACATAACAAACAAAAAATCTCAAATCACAAATGAAGTAAATTCGCCGGTGGAATAGCCGCCTAAGTGAAAAACTCGTTTGCAGTTCCTACTTGTAGCCGTATTTGAAGATAGTTTTGAAGTTACTGATTTTGAACGACATCTGTATAATAGCAACATAAGAAAACAATAACTTAGCCGGGGGATTATTCAAGCCATTTAAATATTAAAAATAAAACGCTCCAAAGCAGACGACTTTCAACCTTTTTGCCATATCATAGAGGCCAGAAAATATGGGCCTCCTACGCCTAGCATATTATGTTACAAGAACATTAATCTCTTAGTACAAAACATTATGTGATTTCACAAAGACTTTGACGGCCGGAGTTACTTGACGGAGCAGGAGAAACCGGGATGATAGGCCGTGGTCGTTCTGAAAGCGTACTTCCAAACGTTCGTCAACATCTGCGGTCGACATCTTCACTGCGTAGACTTCTAAGATTGCATTTCGGTGGCACAGAAACAACTGGCCCGGATTTTAAGGCTTCGTCACATTTTGAGATTTTAATTTTTAATGCTCTCATTTTCTTTAAAGTCAATTTGCACTCATTTGATTTTTTTATGATACTTCACCATTACTCCCGGATAAGTTATGTTTTTCTGTTTGTGCTATGCCCGTTTAAATAAAATCCATCATGATTATTTGTTCGTTGTAATAATTTTCAAATCCTTAGGTGGCAATGTCTGCTACCACGTCAATGTCACGTGCATTATGCAAAACGAGGTCGGTGGGATTGCCGCCTTATGAGAGTTTTTTTAGTGACATGGCGGTGGTGTCACCTCCGAACGCACTGGAGTTGATGGTTTTAGTTGTAGTAACTCTATGGAAATCGTTTTTATTCTTCTCTGTGGTTTAAATGATGACAACGCATCAGTTACATTAATTCAGTGCAGTAAACAATATGACGATCTGCCAACTGGAATTAGCCTAATTGCATTTTAAACTGATAATATGTGTATGTGTGCGTAGTTAAGTTAAATATAAGTAGCCTAATGTGGCAGAATGCGTTGTGTTTTATACCTTACCCACTTTATGTTTTGACCCTGCATACGATCCTGTATCGTCTTGTCCACCATTCGAGCACTTTGACCCGCTATTGAGACGTACTTTAACTGTAAGACGTATTTGCGCAATTAAGAGGACATGCTACGTAGAAAATTAGCACAGGAAAATTTGTTGTTTTTATTGACTTTATTTTTTTATTAATAAACAAAGCGAGCTATTAAAGCTTTGGCTCGTGTAAGTAGTAGAAGACTACTTTATGCGTCATATATTAGGAAATATTAAATTTTTGGTACCTTAGTGCTGCCATAAAAACCAGTGGGGACTAAAATTTCGTGTAAACCAGGATTTTCGGAAAAACTACAAAACCGAAAAGTAAAAATACCCGATTACATGATGCACGAAGTAGTCTTCTACAATCTAAACGAGCGAAATTTTTAATAACTTGCTGAGTTATTGAAATAAAAAATGAAAAGTATTTAATTTTTGGGTGCCAATTTTCTACGTAGCATAGCCTCTTAGAGGATTTAAACTCTATAGCAATCACAAAATGAAAGAACCGGTCCGAGTTTTCTCGAACATGCTTTCCAATTATTTATCAATTAGTAGATAGAGAAAATGAGTAATTTCATTGCAAATAATTTTCCTGTGGTCAAATTTCGGATATTCCCGGGGGCGGGGGAGGGGTTGTCCACCTCACGTCACTGAAAGTGAGGTAAATTCTAGATAGGTCAGACGTGGGTCAGATCACTCAGGCACCCAGCAATAATGGCAGGACACGCAATGCATTTGAGCGTGAATTTTCTATCATTTTTTCAAAAAACACTTTTTTGCACAAAACCAAACAGTTTTCTGGGAAAGCAACCTGTCCGGTTTCGTTACTCAATTTAAGACCTTAAACATGCCTGAAGGTAGAAATCATCGAAAGAAGCGTTTCGCAGAAAAATTATTTATTAGTAATTTTTCATGAAAATTGAGTTATTTTTATTTTTTTACCCCCAGAAACAAACTATCAAGGGGCAAGCGACTCCCCGCATTTTGTCAACATTAATAACGACTATGTTATATGTGAATTTAAAAGAAATCGTTGGAGCCATTTTTGAGAAATAATTTTTTTAGACGTTTTTTTTGGATTTTTTTTTAATCACCCCCCCCCCCCCAATTGAGTTAGCCCCAAATTTAAAAAAAAAATTGTCCCGAGGTATGATTTTTGTGAACCTACATGCCGAATTTCATCAAAATCGACCAAGTAGTTTGCCCGGAAATCGACGCACAGGCAGACAGACATTTCGTAAAAACCACTTTTTTGGGTACCTTAAAACGTGTAAATCCGTTGAAATCTCGGAATCGAAAACTTCGACAGTCACAAAGCTTTCCTTATAGCTACTACGTATAAATTGGAAAGCAATGAATATAGGTCTAGGTTGACTAGAATAGAAGGATAGAGAACCGGGGCAAAGTAGGACCATCGCCTAAGGTACGTAGTTTACGGAGAAGGAAGAAGCTTAAATCTTATTCCATAACTGCTGAACAAATTTCCATTGAAGATATGGATATTTTTGCTTTCCAATTTATACGTAACTTAGTGTAAAGAAAGCTTTGTGATGGTCAAAATTTTCGATTCCGAGACACGTTTTGAGATCCTAGAAACCCCGAAAAGGTTTTTTTACGAAATATCTGTCTGTCTATCGCTCAGTCTATTCATCGATTTGCGATTTGCGCCAACAATTAAACTACACGTTAAAATTTGGAGTATCTGACAATATGATGTAAGATTTAATCTCGGTGGATGTGCATCCGCCCCACCTGTCTCCGCCTAGCGGGTCTTAGCCTAATTGTTGGCCTATCTTCATATGAATATCAGATAACCGACCTAAATGCTTTTCAAGATATTAATTATCAGCTATACTTACCAAGTCTTCAAAGCTTTTCAATTGTCTATACCGTTAAAATCTCTAAACCATTTCTCTACTCAAAACTCAATTAAGCCGAGTGACTACGCAAGTGCCGGAGTGACTATTATGTGAACGTGAAGTGCAGGCGACACCTTTTGAATACCTATTGTATGACGTTAAATGTTCAGTTCTTTTTGTGGATTGGAAAATATTTAAGTCGCAGCTTTGCTGGTAAGTGGGATATTCCATAATTATAAAGCATTACCGTACCGTATCGGGCTGCGTCCAATTTTGGCGGACTTCAGTTTACTTCAATGTATGTTGCAAACGGCCTTAACATATTGAATCCACACGAGCAGAGCGTGTTTAAAACTGCGGCAAACTTGGTAGTGTGCACAGCGTTGGCAGGGGGACATGATAGCGCGCTGAGACTATACCAGTCAGTCTAAGTGCGTGTTGAGTCCTGGTCACCTACGAATTAATCGTGTGACTACTATGTTCCCCACGTGGTTCGGAACCCACTATAATCAGGAGGTCCACCTTGTCAGTCAACTCCCCTTCTAAGGCCCTTAGGGTGCCTCAAGTTAATAAACAGAGTCACTCCCCCCGCCAAGTGTGACAGGGTTGCTTAAATCAGAAATGCTGAAAGCAGGCGTTAGAAAAATAAATTGTGCTATCATGTAACGATAATTAGAGGTACAGAGTACTTATATTGTACTTTGTAGAAGTCCCTACACGCAGGAGAATTAGAGGAAAGAAGGCATGGAAAAATGGGCGGAAGCGGGATTCGAACCAGTGGGGGCGCTAGAAATTTTAAGGCGGGGGGCCGTGGGTGGCATGACTTCTATCTGGGGGGGCCAATGAAAAAATAAAACATTTTTCATTGGGAATAGGTATAGTCTACCGTTCAATAATTCTGCAATTTAACAACATGTAAAATATCTCAAAAACCCGCATGAACCCCCCTTGGCTACGGCCTTGGATCCGCCCCTGTATATAGGAACAGTACATGTCTCTCTATGCTATTCTGCTATTGATTTTGGCACCAATCTGATGGGATCCGTGAAAGAAACAAAAAGTGATAACCATCAGTAACAGCACTAATGAATCCAATACCCGTAATGAACTGTCACTATTATCAGACATGTCCCCTCCCTACATTAAAATGTGTCAGACATTTCGTTATCGAAATATCTAATAGCAATAACTTGTGAATCGTGGTGACTCGTTCCCAGGCTTGGTTACGTTACGTATTAGAGGAATTAGAAAAAACTGGACTGGGCGGGATTCGAACCCCAAATCAGGGGCATTGTCTTAACCGCTGGGCCGCAAGCCCGGCAAATGCGGTGTCTCCTAAATCCTCCTATACATACTGTCAGGTTCAGCGGATAGGCGTAGGTCGTGGGTTCGAATCCCACCAAGTCCAGTTTTTTCTATTTCCTCTATAATTTCGGCTAGGAGGTTACCTCTTCAACCTAAGTTAGTTTAATGTCAATTTTACTTATATCATATAATACTGCAATATATTAAATATTGCTTACGTCAAGATAGCGCTTGGGCGCTTATTCCACCTACGTCAATAGTGAATAGTAAATGTAGTATTGACGGACATTTCAATTTTTCATTTATACACGCCATTCCACTTGTTTTTCAACTATTGATCACTTTTCTTCTAATGACACGTATGCACCAATAAATTTTTGAAATTTGGCGCATTTGTTTTTTGAAATTTTGTTTGTATTTGTTTTCTTCGTACACTTATTATTCTTAATAAAACCTATTAATAGTAGGATATCCGAAGTAAGATCGACCTTCACCGATCTGTGTAATGGATGAAAACTGTTTTATAAACAATGTATTAAAATGTTTGTACTTAACATATTCCATGACGCCATTTTAGTTTGTTATTGTTTGCAGCGCGTGATTTTACTCTATGATCATTGATCAATTTTAACTATGGCATAGAGTAAAATTGAAATGTCCGTCAATACTACATTTGCTATTCACTATTGACGTATGTGGAATATGCGCCTTGTAACAATGTCAATGGTATCGTAGTCACATCTGAACCTGGATATTGTCACTGGTATAGTCAGTGTGGGTTTACTTTGATTAAGTGGACCACTTTGCCCATGGCTAGAAATTCATTCAGAAACAATAATAGTGTCCGAAACCAGATAGGGTCGTCAACAAGACCTAACCAAACAGCAAATACCTATGTAATAATATCAAAAATAATGGTGAAAAGGCTACTGCGCCGATTTCTATAATGGTCGATGAGAATTTGCCTTCGACTTCTTTTGACTTTGGAAAATACTCTTATAAGTGACCCTACAATATCTGATACAGTAGGCTTTGGTAATAAAAATAAAATCTGATAAAACGCTCCTAATCACTAAAACCCCATCAATCAAAGTCAGATCGTATTATCAGACATTTCCTGAACATTCATCCAGTTATGCTATAAATGTGCTTAAAGATTATATTTGTTCCTTGATTTCTATAATCTACAATACCGGCAACTTAACAACCAATAAAAATGCGGCCACTTTGTCAACATCTTAAAAGGCTAATTTGACTCTTCAAGAGATATACTACTCGTACAGCGAATAGGGTGTACCCCTCTTACAATGGTGTTCTGGCTCTGTTGCAACTTCTCTTTCTTTTTGTCTTCGTGTGAAAAAACGAATAAACAAAAAAGACTATTTACCGTATATATATTGTCAAGGCCGTAGCTAGGATTTTTTTTCGGGGGGGGGGGGGGCTTTCAGAAATTTAATTGGATATTACATTGTAGTTTTTATTTTTCCTCTCAAATCCGATTCTATCTAGTGTCAAGCCATTTCATTTCGGGGGGGGGGGGGGGGTTTGAACCCCCATGAACCCCCATTGGCTACAACCTTGTATATTGTACCTTGCACATTAATAAAGCATCAAAAAATTTGCCCGCTATCGGTCATACTTAGGTTACGATTATCTTCTTATTAGAATGCTACTTTTATCGAAGATTGGGGATGATCATGGTAGACACGTATATACCGTACTTCGGACCCCTCAAAAGGAAGTCAAGCATGTAGAGTATCGAATGTATAGTCATGATGATTGTACTAGGGAATAGTAATGCAGTGGTTTCCCGTTGCCTTCTGCATCCTTATACCGTTGACTCTTCATTGAGTTCCTCCGCCTTCGGGGTCTAACCCCAGTACAAAAGAGTGCTGGGTAGTGGTTGTGTATTTAGTGGCGGCAACTATTCGCCCCGTCAGATAGTCATCCTCGGGCTACCGTGGCTTTTTCTAGGGAAGCCTACACCACCAGACATCCCAGCACACCCTCCGAATATGCCGCTGCTTGTTTGGGGACTGCCGGGACTGCTTATTCGTTACATTCGCAGCTAGCCACCTTCGCTATGGCGCTTATTCCACCAACGTCAATAGTGATAGTAAATGTAGTATTGACGTGGTAGCAAACATTAAAGAGAGTCTAAAAATGTCTGCTACCACGTCAATACTACATTTACTTTCACTATGGACGTTGGTGGAATAAGAGCCTATCCGCGACCTGCGACCCCGCTAGTAGCCTGCAGCTCAGCCTTAGCTGCGGCTATAGACGCGATCTATCCATTTTATTATCATTGAATATATCGTACCATAGAGGTGCACTGAATTAGGATGTTTGGAACGATCTGACCCGGAATTAATTTAAAATTCCCTTTGTGGAATTAACACAATGCGGAATAATAATGCGGTATAATGTATCCATGATTTGCATTCTCGCTGAGCATGTACCATTTTTAGGGAGATTCATCTACCTATTGAGATGGTGACCAATGTTCGACTTCCGGAAAATTTATTCACAACTATTCATTTCATGACCCCCTGAGCCTAAAACCACCCTCCGTTCAAAATGTTATATATATGGTATATATATATTGTATGTATATCGATTTTAGGAAACACTCTGACTTTCGTAAAGATTATCCGATTTTGACGAAACTTGGCACAAAATTTGATCACACAAATGTCTTGATCGAGTTCGTTAACCAGCTGGATCCACTTTTTAGTTACAAGATGGCTGTAGATTGAAACCTTATATAATTCATATCTCAGTTAATATTGGTCGCAGAGGAATGAATTAAAATTTGATTGAAAGCCCGTGTTATTATCTACTATAATGGTGATTAACACTTTTTACGACAAATCAACCATTTTAAGATGGCGTCCCCCGTCCAGTCAAAGTGAAAATAATTTGATAATTAAAAGTTCATAGTCGTCATTGTGGTTCGAAATTTGGAACACAAGGGTGTTTAGCGTGTTAATATTTTGGTGGGGAAAAGAATGAAATATTTTTTAGTTTTATCTACAAACATAGCGTAGCATAGAGGAAAAGCGGGGTTTGCGCTTGCATAGAATCTCCCTACACCTGGCCAGAGCCCGAAGGGATTTTTAAGTACAATAAGTTTGTTAATAAAATTTATGGCTAAAGCTCTTAAGGTTCATAAGTTGAGCATTGTGTAAATATTGTGCGGCTTTCTATTGAATTCTATTTCCCAGAAAACGTCTTTGCCTTAGAAGTTCATGACAAGGAAGCAAATATTACTTGTTGACTCTCTCAGGTGATATCTTCTCCTTTAACGTCAAGGGAAAATAGGGAAAATCCCTTGTAACGTTTTATTGCTTTCTTCGTTGCATTTAACTCTAAGCTTATTGCATTTTCCGCTTATAAGCTTTCTAATTAAGCCAAGGCTGTTGCGCTATAATAGTTATATAATTCAAGACGAAGATACCTTGAATTCTCTACAACTGAGTTATTGCACTTTGTAATATCTCTCTTGTAGCAGATATAGGTCTAGTATGGGTTGTCCAATTCTCTCTTAAGAGTGTACGTCCCATAGGAAATTGGCAGCCCGAAATTTAATACTTCTTATTTTTTATTTAATTATTATTATTATAATAGGGTATTATTAATTTTTGTTTTGGAGTTTTTTCATGGTAGGTTATCTATTTTTTAAAGTGAAAGTTTAGCCCTAAATCATTTTTAAGAAAAAGCTATGGTACGAAAAGTTAAAAATACCCTATCCTCCTATAAGATGCATGAAGTAGGGTCTTCTATAGCATAAATGAGCCAAATTTTTTATACCTAATATTGTAGCTTCAGAAAACCACTTAATGCATCATATAATAGGGTATTATTAATTTTTGGTTTTGTAGTTTTTCCATGGTATCTATTTTACGTGAAATTTTAGCCCTCAATCATTTTTATGAAAAAGCTATACGGTGCCAAAAGATACAAATAAGATGCATGAAGTAGTCTTCTAAAACAAATTTTTAATATCTTGGATGCTTTGTCAATTAAATAAAAAATAAGAAGTCTGTAAAAACAACGGATTTGAGGGTTTAGACCTACCTATTTGCTATGGGGTGTACACTCTTAAAAAGCATCGATAGAAAGGTTCCGCAGAAAAACTATTAAGGGGCGACCGATCCATTGGGTTTTGTTTACATTAATAATGAATACAATATGGTACTGTCTGTGAATTAATATAAATATAAATCTGTAAATGATTTTGGGTTCCCCATTTCCTACCGGACGTACCTACCCAGGTACACTCGTAAATGTAGTAATACTTTGCAAAATTGTAAGAAATTCATTTCAAGTTCACGTCCCTATTATCAAGTTTCTTCTGAATTTCCTTGTTTGTATAAGGTCCATATAGGTTAATAAACAGGAAAAAAAATGTGGCCCGCTAATGCAAGGGATGTTTTTATCGTTGGTTATTTCATCACACCAATAAAAACGAGGAAGTTTTATGGTGTGAGTAGTGTTAAAAATAAAATAAAAACATCCCTTTTGTATGGGAATCACAAATTAGCGTGGAGCTAAAAATATATGGCAAACAGGTCTTAATTAAATCTTGTTTACCTTCACGGGAAAACAGAAAATACTGCTGGTGTAATCTGAGGGTTCAAGGGGGAAGGGGTATACAATATGTAGTTAGGGATAACCAGCAACAAGTCAACACAGCATGAAATTTTCTCGTTATTTTACCATCTAAAACCTAGCATTAGTAGATGCTGACCGCGACAGTATTCCTTGCATCGCGACTTTTTATAGGACAGGGGTTTTTCCGTGGACCCCCCATGACTATGATAGAAAAATCTTTAAATTCTAGGACCATAATCAAGTAGTTTGAGCCTACAATTGCGTGCAAATATTTAATTAACTGTTAAGGACTGGTATCAGTCGGATTTTATAGATCAGTGCCAACAAGGCCGTAGCCAGTATTTTTTTCGGGGGGGGGGGGTTCAGAAATTTTTTTATGGGGCATTACATAGTGGTTTTTATTTTCCCCTCAAAATCCGATTCTATCTAGTATCAAGCCATTCCATTTCGGATGGGAGGGGGGGGGGGTTCAGAAACTTCATGGGATATTACATAGTGGTTTTTATTTTCCCCTCAAAATCCGATTCTATCTTGTATCATGCCATTCCATTTCGGAGGGGGGGGGGTTTGAACCCCCATGAACCCCCCTTGACTACGGCCTTGAGTGCCAAGATTACTGTATTTTATTTCAAATTTCCAATAACTCAGGTATATTTCTTACTTTGGCCCGTGGGCCACCTGATGTATGTATGTCTGTGGACCACCGGTGGTCCATGGACCACAGGTTGGGAACCCCCACTATAGGACAATCATAACACATAAATTCAGTTATACCTTATAAAGGCTAACTTCTTTTTATATTTTTCGCTTAAAGTCATATCTAGGTCGAAACCGGTAGGGTTTGCTATCCCTTACTGCTGTATTGGGCTTAGGTACACACGGACCTGAGACGCACGTGAGACGCTGAGAAATTTATAATGCTGACAAATGGGCTGGTGATAGGTTGGTGGCAAAGATAAGTTACTTCTGAAAGCACTTCCGAGGGTTTTGTGACGTCGACGCGCAGGCACGTAGCCAGGGAGGGGGCTTTGGGGCTGAACCCCCCCCCCCCCCGAAAAAAAATAAAAATCCTTGCATTGTTCTGTTTGATGTTTCACCTGCATGTTTTTTCTCCCTCTAAAAACACTAAAACTGTGTGTTTTTGCATGTAAATTCATAAAAATTTCCGAGGGGAAACCGTTTTAGTGGGGATATTCCATACCCCCTCGACCCCCTGGTAGTTAGCCCCTCCCGAAATAAAATCCTGGATACGTGCTAGTCGAAGCGTGTCTATAGAAAAACCATGCGGTTTTGTGAGGTCGGCTTCAACCCAGCTGGCAAATTCGTCGAGAAATCTTCTGCTAGCCCTATAAATAAATAAATATTGACTTTTTGCTCTATTACTAAGCCAAGCTAGCTATATTGCACGCAACTAGGAAAGCTCGGGGCGGCCTGCTTTATATGCCCTCCACATCATGGCCAGAAAATGTAGCAAGTATGGGAATCGAACCAACAACCTTTTAGGTGTTAAGTAGGAGTCTGTATCACTACATTTCCTGCCCTACGACTACAATGGAAAAGACATCGTCAAATTGCGACTCACAGAACCGTCCTTTTGCACCGGGCCTTATTGTAGCCAGCAGGGGCACCCAGTTTTGAAAAAGTCTGGGGGGGGGGGGGGCAAATGGGAGAGGCGACCCCCCCTCCAAATACGAAGGAAATTGTACTGTTGGATTTACCTCCTGAGGAAACTTTGTTTTAGTATTTTTAACTATGCAACACCTTAGACTCTTGTACGCCTTGTCCATACTAAGTTGCTGCCTTTAAAAAAGCTAAAACAAAGAGTAATTGGCATAAATGCCCAAAATTTCTGGGTGGGGGGGGGTGTTTTAAATAAATTATACTTGAACTTTAAACGATGCTTTATTATTCCAATCCTCCATTATTCACTGTCTCCTGCTACGTTCTCCAGGCACGACATTTTATCAAAACAAACATCACAACATCTTCCTTTCTTAAAACTAAAACTCGGAGAAGGTAAACCTTCGAGGCGCATTCCGCACTCTTAAGGGACGACCTTCTCCGATCTCAGGAGCAGCTGGAGACTCAGTAGCAGTAACATTATTATCATTAGAATTAACGACCGGCATTTCTTCAACTCCAATGATCTCATTATCATCTCCATTCTCAGAATATACATTTTCTTGGTTTCTGTTATTGGTCTGTATTATATGCCGCCTATTTCTTCTATACTGTCCTCCACCTTCCCCTTGAACAATATACGAACGAGGTTCAGAACATTTTTTTATAACTCTACCAGGTAAAAATACACCATCAGGAAATTTTTTAAACATAATGTTGTCTCCTGCATTAAGATCTGGCAATAATTTGAAATTTTTATCATAGTAATTCTTTCTTTTCATGCGCTTAAGTAGTGTATTCTTTTTATGTTTTTCGAGATCAACTACCTTTTGCATTAACATTTCCTTAGTTTTCGGTATCAATGTACGTAGCTGCCGTGACATTAACAGTTGCGATGGGGAATCAATCATACCTTTAGGGGTTGTCCAATATTGCAACAAAGCCATAATGGATCATCACCAGAAGCTTCACACTTAGCCACCTTTTTTTTTACAATTCCTACTGATTTTTCGACTAATCCGTCACTTTGCGGATATTTTGGGCTCGATTTAGATAATTTGATTCCCCATGCATCTGCGAACATTTGAAATTCATGGGAATCAAAAGGAGGTCCACCATCAGACATTATTTCTAGTGGAATACCAAAACTCGCAAACATAGACTTAAGCTGATGAATAACTGGTTTAGCTTTAGTTGAGTTCATAAGAGCTATTTCTATAAATTGTGAAAAATAATCCACAACCACTAAATAAACTTGGTTTTTAAATTCAAAAAAATCCATGCCAACTTTCTCCCACGGATATTCGGCAATTTCATGTTGAAGTAATGGCTCTCTTTTTTGTTTCTTTCGGTAAGTATTACATGCAATGCAATCGGCTATGAAAGCTTTCAGATCAGCCGTTATATTCGGCCAAAATACAATTTCTCGAATTCGATCTATGCCCACTGTGAATATTCTTTTAAAACTGTTACGCAATGCTTGTGGAACAACCAATACCGTTCCCTTAAACAATATACCGTCAATTACGTGCATCTCATCTTGCATATTAAAATAAATTTTCGCTGTGGATTCACAATCGTATTTAGACTTGGGCCACGCAGATTTACAATAATTTTGAACCTGTTGAATAGCCTCGTCATGTAAACTTGCATCTCGGATCTCATTTAATTTATTTTCTGTAACAGACAAATTCGTTTTAAACATGTGAACTTGTACTTCTAAATCTTTAGAAATTTCAGATATGACTTTATCTTGTTTAACAGCATTACGCGAAAGCATATCAGAAATGTACATTTCTTTACCAGGAACATACAACAATTCAAACTCATAAGCCAGTAACTTAAGCAACATACGTTGTAAACGGGCTGGTACCTTGTCAAGTGATTTTTTTACTATAGTAACAAGCGGTTTATGATCAGTGTGGCAAATAATTTTGCGTCCATATGTGTACTGTTGGAATCTAGTACAACCAAAAACTACCGCCAATAACTCTTTTTCAGTCTGGCTGTACGCAATTTGAGTTGGGGTTAATGTGGTTGATGCATAGGCTATTGGATTTTTCCCATGCATTATGCAGGCCCCCATCGCATCTTTTGAACTATCTACAGACAAAATTAGCGGCTTATTACTATCAAAATAAGTTAATACAGGTGAAGTCGTTACTTTTTTTTTAAATTTTCAAATTTCATTTGATGTTTTTCTAGCCATTCCCATTCCACATTCTTTGATAGCAGTTGCCTCAAAGCACTAGTTTTCTGTGACAAATTTTCAATGTAACTTCCTAAAAAATTTACTGTGCCTAAAAAACGTTGTACCTGTTGCACATTTTTAGGAACTGGAATTTCTAAAATAGCTTTTACAGCTTCTTGATCGCATTTCATTCCTTTTTCTGAAAAAAAATTTGCCCTATGTACTTCACTGAGGTTAGTCCAATTTGACATTTATCTTTATTAAATTTGAGCCCTATTTCTTTAGCTCTTTGTAAAACTTTTTGGAGCGTTTTATCATGACTTTCATAATCACCAAAAATTAAAAAATCGTCTTGATAAATAAGAAGACTATCAATTTCACCAAAATGATGCAACATTTCAGCTTGAAAAATTTCACTACTAGCACTTATACCAAAAGGTAAGCGCAATAAACGCCACCGCCCACTTGGTGAGTTGAACGTACATAGTTTTGAGCTCTCGTCGTCTAATCTCATCATCCAATAACCATTTTTTGCATCCAACACTGAAAACTTAGATGAACCATTTAATTTTATCTATGTTAGGCGTACAACAGTGAGCCCTTTTAATTGCCCTGTTAAGATTTCTAGGATCCAGACAGATGCGAATTGAATTATTTGGCTTTTTTACAACGGTAATGGAGCTAACCCAATCACTAGGTGCAAATACTTTTTCCATCACACCCAAGTGCTCCATCCGCTCCAACTCCTCTTTTACCAAATCTATTAAACTAAATGGTATTTTTCTGTTAGGTTCCACAACCGGTTTAACTCTCGGGTCAGTTTCCAGATGAACTTCTCTAGGCAAACATCCGAGACCTTCAAATACTTCCGTATAATTTTTTAAATTTTACAATATTTTCTAAATTGTTATTAATTACGTTTCCAGACCCAACCTGGCAAATTTTTTTTACCAAATTTAATCTACTACAGGTAGTCAAACCTAAGATTGTGGTGCATGGTATGTCTGCTACCAGGAATTTGGAAGTATGCAATTTATTATTTATGCGGCCTTTAACAAACCCACATCCAACAACTTTAACACGTTCACAACTTACAGTGGTAATTTTCATTGAGACATTTTTTAGGTCTTTATTCTTAAACCCTAATCGCTTCCATGTACTTAATGACATCAAGTCTACAAAAGCCCCTGTGTCTAATTGGCATTTAATTTTTTGACGACGAATAGGCACGTTGACATACCATCCACCAGAACCATTTACATTAGGCCTACTAACATTTCCGATGAAGAAAACATCATTTTCGCCTTCTTCATTAGTCTCTGATTCATCACGGATTGCCTTGACTTGAGGGCGGGTTCGGGTTCGACACATTACTGCAAAATGGTGTAGCAATGAGCATTTCATGCAAGTTTGGCCAATAGCTGGACATTTGCCCTTGTCTTGATGCTTCTTTCCACAACGTTTGCACACTTGCTTGTTATCATCTTGTTTACAATTAGGCCTATACCAGGTAGAAGGTGCAGTGTTTCGCCTTTGGTCTATACTTCCCACGAATTCACTCAAAGAACTGTCCCTCAATAAAGAACTTGACTCAATTTTACATCTATCCATTGAACGAGCTAATTCAACAGCTTTTTGTAGCGTTGTGGGATTATCAAACAGTAATTTTTCTCTAATATTGTTAAATTCTGAACGCAAACCACAAATGAACACGTCCTTTGTGATGGAGTCAGCCAGTTTTTGCAAATCACAGGAACTTGCAAGATTTTGCAGTTTAGTAGCGTAATATTCAATTGTTTCACCACTTTCTTGTTTGCGAGTAAAAAATCGAAATCTTTCCATCGAAGTGTTTTTTAGTGGATTGAAATATGTATCAAACCGTTTTTTCAAATCCTCAAATTTAACAGTGTCCAAATCAACACCAAATGATGTGAATATTTCTAGAGACTCTGGACCCATCTGGTGCAACAATAGGGCTACTCATCTTGAGTCTGATTCATTCTCTAAATTCGAGGCTCTTAAATAGATGGTGAACTTAGTTATCCATCGATTCCATTCATTACAGAGATTGCTTGCACGCGTATTCATGTGCCTGTGGCTAACACTGTGTTTGGTTACTGTTGGGGCGGTTGGGACCACTCCCGTTTTATCTTCATCTGAATTAGGCATATTAAAGAATACAAATGAACCAACTTTTTTTCAAATAAATCAATTCTGACACCATTTTTTAAATAAATTATACTTGAACTTTAAACGATGCTTTATTATTCCATTCCTCCATTATTCACTGTCTCCTGCCACGTTCTCCAGGCACGACATTTTATCAAAACAACATCACAACAGGGGGGACTTTAGGACTCCAAGACTTTGAACCGTCGGAGAAAAAAAATGAACAGACCCAAATTAGTGAGGTTTTACGCATATTATACCCTGGGAAAAGGGGGGCCCGGGGGTCTCCCCAGGAGATTAAAATTGAAAAATGGACCCAAATTAGTGAGGTTTTTTGCAAGCAGTACAGTTGAAACTTGAGATTTTACCGACGATTAAACCTACCGCTGAGGGGGGTCCGGGGGTCTCCGCCGAAGAAACAAATTGAAAAATAGGTCTCAAATAATGGGGGTTGTAAGCATTTTGAATAATATATTTTTGTGAAAGTATACTTAGTATATTAGCATGAATTAATTTCCCTTTTGTTATTGTGGATACTATGCGTTTCGCTTTCGCCTCCATAACATCTTTGTCACCACAAATCTTGAGGGGGGGGGGACTACGGGTGCCCCTGGGGCCCCAGGACCCCCTATTTACGCCAATGAAAAAAGCGTGTTTGAATTAACTTCTTATAGAATTGAGAATGTTTACATAGTGTATTACAATTATTAAAAATTAAAAATCACCAATAACTTGTCAGAATATTTTGAATCATAGCTCCAGCTACATGTCGATGGACGCACTGACGTTTGGTTTATGAATTCGTTCACAAAGTTTTTCAAGTTTAAGTTTCGTACTGAATGTTTACTAACGCCAAAATGGAAATGCCCAGAAAAAGCAATGGGAATCGGTAGGCTTTAAGCCACTTTTCCTGGGGGGGGGGGGCAAAAAGTTCCGTGCCCCCCCCCCTCCGTAGTGGGCGCTCCTGGTAGCCAGGATTGCCTCCTGTATTGTAACCTGAGGTTTCACAATTTTATTGTGCCCTCTGGTTACACTTTCCCTTAGTTCAAGTGGCTGTTGTGATGGCCTTCCGTTTGTCGTGATATTTTGTCAACTCTACATACTACATGAGATAAAATTTACTTGATTTTTACACTTATATTATGCTTATATTATACTTTATTCAATATTTTGGAGTATTATATGATATATAATACTGACATGAAACTAACTTAGGTTGAAGAGGTAACCTCCTCTTTATTACCGAAATTAGAGGATTAGAAAAAAAAACTGAACTAGGCGAGAATCGAACCCACGATCTACGCCTATCCGGGCCGTCTTCTTAACCGCTGGACCATAAGCCCGACAAGCCTATATTTATAATCTATCTATTGTAGTATGTTATAGATTCATCTCCTTTACTCTTACTTTATAATAAAACGAAATTGGGATAGGACCATACGACGTAAATCATTATGCAAGTTGGGGTAATCAATCACAATGAAAATCGATGGAGGTTCATGTTGAAGTTTGTTTCGTGAGCACCTACTTGTTTCATTTACAACTTGCCTCATTTACAACTTGCCTCGTTTATTGTACGATCAAACGAAATACACGTACCGTATAGCTGTAGTTTGATCGCTTACGGCAACTTTTATAAGTAGGTATAGTCCACGCAAAATGGGAAAAGTATGGACATGGAATGTTTTGATCCTGTGCAACACTGTAAAAGTATTCCTTGCACCATTTTGTGTTACGTTGTTGCATTGGATGCAAGGCATAGCAAAAATTGTGCAAAGAATATTTTTACAGTGTTGCACAGGATCAAAACATTCCATGTCCATACTTTTCTCATTTTGCGTGGACTGTATATGTTTGACCAACATTCAAGACAATTTTAAAGGTCCGTGAATCAAGTTAACAGACAGTTAAACTTTTAATTATTGAACTTAGACGAAATATACTGTACTGTACTCAGAAGGCGTATTTTTTTACACGAATACGGATTTGTATTACTCGATCTGGCTCATTTTGTTAACAAAGGGGGCGGAACGTATTAAATATTCGTGTTAACTATTTGAAAATAATCATCCTAACTCGGGTTGGTAGATTGGTTATTATTTTCTTAATGTTTTTGTTAATTTTATTTTTATTTTGCTTGCAATAATTTGCTTACGTCTTACTCTGATTTGTGACGACTTACGAGTTAAGAGTGTACAGCCCGTAGGAAATTGGCAACCCGAAATTTATTCCTTTTTATTTTTTATTTAATTAACTAAGCATGTTATTAAAGATTTGGCTCATCAAAGTTGTAGAAGACTACTTCATGCATCATATTATAAGATATTTTTAATTTTCGAAATTGTAGTTTTTTCATAAACATGCAGATATTTTATAAACAAAAACTTTTCACGTAAAAGCGGTTTTATAAAAAAACTACAATTTCGAAAACTAAAAATACCTTATTATATGATGCATGAAGTAGTCTTGTACAACTTTGATGAGCCAAATCTTTAACAACATGCTTTTTTTTTTTTTGCGGTGCCTCCTTAAGGTAAGGTTCGTTGCGTCGACCTTTGAGATCTATTGCAGCCGCTTTGTCATGGAGATTCATGTCTGGAATATACCCACTTTCTTGATGAAAGAGCGGGTTTTTCCTACTGGATCTTCACGAATCGTCTTCGTTTCTGACCCTGGTATTCCCAGTATCCTGAAACGGTTTTTGGCCAGAGCTTCACATTCTAAGAGAACGTGCTCTGCTGTTTCGTCCTCCATTTCACACCATCTACATTCTCTACTGCCCGTGTGGACTTTGAGTTTATACAGATGATGCCTTAGGTGGCAGTGCCCTGTGAGCAAACCAACAATATTCCTTATTTCTAATCTGCCAAGTAATAGCAAATTTTGGGTAAGTTTTTTTGATGGTTTTATTCCAAGTCTTTTTAGACTTCGTTTTTCTGTCATATTGTGCCAGGATTCAATTTTCTTGGTCTGGATCCATCTGTCAACTATAGTGCGTACACTTCCATAGGATATACCACAGGTTGGCTCTGGTCCAACAAATATTGAGTCCGAACCTATATTTGCTAATGCATCGGCTCGTTCATTTCCCTCTACTCCAGAGTGTCCCGGCACCCACTCCAACTTAAGTTTATTATTTTTACTTACTCTGAGTAGGAGCTGTTTACAATCCCGTACTAACTTTGATTTAGTACAGTAAGAATCCAGAGCTTTAATAGCTGCCTGGCTATCAGAAAAAATGTGAATGGTCTTATTCTCATATTCCATTCTCAGAATTTCCCTTAAGCACTCAGCAATGGCACAGACTTCAGCCTGAAAAACCGTGCAAAATTTTCCCAGGCTTATGCTGATGGACTTAACTGGGTTCACCCCGTTAATTCCCGCACCCGTACCATTTGCTGTCTTAGAGCCATCAGTAAACCATACCAGTGTGCCAGCCTCCTGGCTCAGCGTACCCTCCGTCCAGCTTTCTCGAGTTAAGATTCTGGATTCGAAGGGCCTCCTAAAGTCATATTCAGGCAACATCTGATCAGATGGCATACTAATGCCTTCCTCAGTAATTGAGTTTTTTATAGCACAGTGTCCTCTGAGGGAATTTTCCCAGAGTCCTCCTTGCTCCAATCTGTACGCACTCATTCTGGCCTGCCCCATAATAAATAAATTTAATGATGGGAGATCCAGAAGGGTATCTAGGGCGTCAGTGGGAGTGGTAGACATTGCACCTGTTATTCCTATGCAAGCCAACCTCTGCACACTATTTAGTGTTAATTTCGCTGTGGTTTGATTTGCCTTCTGCCACCAAACTACAGCAGCATATGAGATTATAGGCCTTATGACAGCCGTATATAGCCAGTAAGTCATTCTAGGCCTTATCCCCCAAGTTTTCCCAATCGCTCTCCTGCATGCAAACATGCAGTTTTTCGCTTGGATTACTCTAGACTTTAGATGGGCATTCCAAGTAAGAGTCCGGTCTAAAGTGACCCCCAAATACTTGACTTCCTTCGCCCATTTGAGTTGTTCTCCAAATAGTATTGGAGGTTCCCTATCACTCACCCTTTGTTGGCGAGTGAAACAACATGCTTAGTTAATTAAATAAAAAATAAAAAGTAATAACTTTCGGGCTGCCAATTTCCTACGGGCTGTACGCTCTTAAAGGTTAATCTTATATTTCTTCTGTGACTTTTTATAATATTTAGTATCTTTATTGAATTTTACTAAGTTATTTTTAACAATGGCTGATATTGACATAAGTTTTTTCCCAATTTTGGGTTGGCGCCTTTAATTTGAATTCCAGTCTACTGCTTTGAATAATTACAACATAGGCATATACGCTCATTTTACATTTTTTACTTTTTTTCCTAATGTTTCCCGATTGGTCCAATTTCTAACTTAGTTTTGTATTCAAAATCAAAATATTCAACACAATAATATAATATAAAATATGAAACAAAATACGCCCATGATGCCGGATAAAGTCTATACTATACTATAATAGGGCTCTATATTAGACAGGTATTGTCAACCGCCATTTTGTATCCATTATAAGTCTGGTGTATAAGCAAGGCATTGGGTGTTTACCTATTTATTTTTAGAAATTTATCGTTGTTTATTCATTATTATTTTAAACAAACGTTCTAACAATTAGGGAAATGCTGAATAAAAAAATACTAAAACGTGTTTTCGTTCTTTTTAATATTTTACTTTCTTGTAATACTTACCATATAGGAATTATAGGATACAAAATGGCGGATGACAATACCCGGGTATATAGTGCCTTACTCTATAACATACAATTGAGAACCCTTTAGGTACTACCTAATAACATTGCTAAGAGTTTTTAGATGCCATTATATGAAGGACAAGACAGTGTGTCCATACTATATGGAATTTTTTTCCCTTTTAATTGCCAAAAATTCTTACAGGATAAAATTGTACAAAAAAATACCCCTCTCGGTGCCGCTGGGCATCAACCCACACCGCCACACGCCAATTTAATTAAGTCCTATGCAATTAAATTCTGTGTATAGCCCTATAACTCCGCTAGAGAGGTTTAATAATAAAACCATTTATTTATTTATTTAAAGAACCGGTGCGAGTGAACCCGTACAATCTTTCCTATTTATATCAATTAGGATGGGTACTTTAATAGTTCATTGGTATATAATTGTCCTGGGGTTAAATTTCCGTTTTGGTTTAAATTTAGAGTTTCCCTATCCCAAAGCAATGAATTGATAGTTGGAACGATTGCATGGTTAAGAATGAGCAGACTAATATAATATGATATTGAACAGTAACAGCGGCAGGGTATGCTACGCATGTATTTCGTAAGGCAACCAAACAATAAACAACAGCAACAAAAACTGAAAACGTGTGCAGCCGTTGAATTTCGAATTCAAAAATTTCGACCATCTCTAAACTGGATTAGGTAAATTGCTAAAGTTGCGTATTGTATTTATGATTATATGCAGGTTTTTATTTATGCATATATTTATTTGTAGTTTTGACGCTGACGAGCACATACTGTATCTCTACTGTAACACTGTATTGTACTGTATGTGGATATAATGGCCTAATATACCATTAATTTATCATTCATTCGTGAAAAAAAAACTTCTAAAAAAAAACCGTTTTTGTTCAAAACTAAATCTTTGTTGGGGAAAGCAACATGTTTTGTTTTGTTACGTTATTAATACACCCAAGACATACCTGAATGATGAAAGCATCGATGGAATGACACCACAGAAAAATTATTTTTTAGTGATTTTTCATGAATATTGACTCTTTTTATTTTTTGTCCCTAGAACCAAACTATCAAGGGACAAGTGGGGTTGATGACGTTAATAACGACTACAATACATGTGAATTAAAAAAAAAAGTAGAGAGTTATTGTTTAAATGTTTTTTTTTTAGTTTTTGGAGGGTAAAGTTCCTCCAAAATTGAGTTAGCCAATAATGAAATAAAAAGTGATTTTTGTAAACCTACATGCCAAATTTCATTAAAATCAACGGGGCAGTTTGCCCACAAATCGAAGAACAGACCGACAGATAAACATTTCTATAAAACCACATTTTTTAGTTCCTGGGAGCACAAACCGTGTAAATCCACTATAATCCTGAAAAAAATTTCGACCATCACAAAGCTTTCCTTATACTACGTATAAATAGGAAAGCAATCCAGCAGACTCATTTATAGATTTCATACAGAAGGGCTCTAGCTTCGAATACGTACCGAATCTCTCTGAGCAGAACTCCAAAAACCGTAAAGAGGCATAACCTCGTTTTACAAACTAATAGTTAACAAAGGTTATTGTAAAGAAAAGCTATACAATACAAATCGTAAATTGCATTTTCTTTTTGCAATGAGTTCTATAAAAATATTGAAATCTTAGATTGCAACTGAACCACCCGGGATCCAACTTTTAGGTTTCAATTGGAAAAAACTTCATCTTCGGAAATAAACAGCTGGCAGGCAAATGCAGAGTGTCCAATAATGATGAATAGAATAGGCGGCTATTCCACTTGTCAAGTTTTCTTCAATAACTGATGAGATTTTTTTCTATACTCTGCCATTATCAATTTTAACTTCCGCACGTTAACGGTTAAAATTTTATTGATCAATAATCATTGATAAAAATCAAACTTTGCAAATAATAACAAACTAAAATTAAACAATGCCGTCGCCTGAATATGATATATTGTCCAATTGTAATTACTTTCTTGAGAACAAACGAATTATTTCATAATTTAAATCATAACATTTCTTGTAGATTATAAAATTAAAAAAGTCGGCAGGCAAACTTACAAAATTGGAAAAAAAAATAATCCAAAAATGGTCAATTATTGAAGACAAGTGGAATGAGGTGTAAAAATATAAATGCAACACTGATGATTTTCCGTCAATGACATAATCAATAGTGAAGAAAAATGGACAATTTGATTAGCCGCCATAGAATAGAATTTATTTGCAAAAACATTAACTAATTAAATACAAATAGTTCCTCAGTAGCACTTGTGTTGCTGGGATACGATCACAATATACTTAAAAAAAATATCGAAACATAAATAATTATTCAGTCGTACTCATTTATAGAATATACGATTAGAATAATAAAATTTAATAAGTAATATTAAAAAATAATAATAATAAGAGCACTCGCTACGGTTAGAGACAAATATTACTATAGAAATGGGAATTGTCGTTCGCTCAGTTTTAATGCTGGAAGTTTGATCTCCGTCTCATAAACTGTAGCATGTTTTGGAATAATTCTAAACAGATTTTCACTTCCCTCATAATGAATCCGATGAAAGCATTCTCGAATTATTTTGAGTTCTGGTCAAGGCCGTGCCTTGGGTTTTGTTGGGGGGGGGGGCATCCAAAATTTGTTTTGCATATTTTATTTATGAAAGTCCACTCTATCCAGTGTAAAGCCCTTTTATTTCGAAGGGGTTTTGGACCCCTTGGACTACCCCCCTGAGCACGGCCTTGCTTCTGGTCCCGTATTATATGGGTCCGATTGTCCCCAAAACGTGTATGTAATCAATTTCGTGTTGTAAATCATTGCACATGTTTGCCATGTTGTTTTTTATTTAAGTAACTATGTAAATAATAAAGATTTGGTATGGCGCTTTTCCACATACGTCAATCGTCAATGAAAAATTGTCGTAAATTGACGTGGTAGCAGAATTTTTAGTATGTCTTTAATGTCTGCTAAAACGTCATTTTTCAATTTTTCATTGACGATTGACGTATGTGGAATGGGCGCCTAAATGGAAGTTATATAGGACTACTGGTAAAGATTAATGGGAATGGTGTAATATTATTTAACAAAGATACAATTTAGCTAGTATGGGACTCAAACCAACAACCTTTCGCGTAAAGTCAGAGTTCAGACCACTACCCTACGTGTTCTGACTGGAATATGGCAGTTAATACTCCTTACTGAGACGTTTCAAGCGATCGTGGGAATCCCGCTAAAGTAGGGTCGCATTTCATTACACCGCAGTCGTTGGTGACAACTCTAATTTCCCCTGCTGCTGTTCTTTGTGGCTTTCATTTCTTGCGGAAAAATTCTCTTAATTTGCATCCGTGGTTTTTTACTGATGTCATGCCGAGATAAAATTCCATTGTGCCCATGGCTTGAATGACATTACGTTCGCCTGAACACCTACTTTACTGTTATTTTGAAGATTTTATTTTTTACCGACAATTATCAAGTGTTGAAAGGCACAGTATAGGCTTAGTAACTATTTTGCAGCCATAATTTCGTAAGGGTAAGTTGTGAACATATAGAGTAGTGGTACGGACTCTGACTTTCACCCAAAAGATTGTTAGTTCGTGTTCCACACTTTCTGAATTTTCTGGTCATGCTTTGGAGATCATGTAAAGCAGGTGGTCCCAAGACTTCCTAGGTAAGTGTAAGAGAGGGAGAGCCCCAAATTCCGCTAGTTTGGCATAGTAATAGAACAAGAAGTCATTTTTTAATTATTTATAATATTTCATTGCGACTGCCTAACCTAAGTTATTCTTTTAGTAGGCAGTTTTATTTTAGATTTAACAGTATTTAATTCTTAGCTAAATTTTAAGGGTTGACGATCATTACAACCTATAATAAAATTGTTAAGAAACTGACGGTAATAATGCGAAATACACCCATCTCTCAATCTCTTTAACAGCGGCTTAGCCAGATTTTTTTTGTTTTAAATAGAAATAGAAATATATATATTGTACAAATACAGGGTTGCCCCCAATTACAAAGTACAAAATAAAAGTGTGAATTGATTATATAGATACAGTGATTACTTGATCAGAATTGTAGGTACAGAGAAGAAAATTAATCAAAAAAGTTTTTCCTTACATGTATTTCAGAGTATGCAAAAGGGGGGGTCCAGTTTTCATGCAACATCAACACACAAAGCCTGCCCACTTAAGATTACCAGGGACTAGTGGCGTAACGATAGGTTTCACTTGGCGCCCCCCAGCTTTTAAAAACAGATATTTTTATATTTTACATGTGAAGAATATTACAGCTGACAAGGGGGGCTCGGGGTCTCATCAGGGGCATGTTTTTCAGAAGATAGGCTTGAGATTGTTTGTTTCGCAGACGAATACTTTATTAACTAAACTGGTAACAGGGGACCGGTGTCTCCCCCGGGGAAATGTATTAAGGAAATAACTGAAAAATTTGCTGTATTGCTAAATTTGGGTGATCCAGACCCAGCGGACCCCCCCCCCCCCCTGACTACGCCACTGTTAATATTTGAAAACAAAAAGCTGCATTAAGAGCTCAGGGGCTTTAATTCATATGACATATTCACGCCGCAATTTATATATGACGACACTGATGAGAGTACGCTTTGTCAAGAGCGAATTATTTGAGGATTCAATGGTTTGGACGTGTTATTTGACTAGGGTGTGATGCGAGGGCGTTGTTTTCCGTATTGACGTTCGTGTCGACCCCTGTAAACAGAGGCTCTGCTGCTGCCCTTGTATGTCCTACAGCAGCACGACCTGGTGCTACGGATTTAACGCCTGTAATGACAAAAAGGAAAAAAACGTGTTTCCACGTAAGCACGCAAGGCGTAATCACGGGGGAAAAAACAGAAAAGAAATGTTCTGAGACATGATTTTTAGGTACCCATGCCCAATTTTATCAAAATCCATCAAGTAGTTTGCACACAGTTTGCGTCACCAAAAAGGATACCATCCAGATTTTTATATAAAATATATATAAATATAAATATAAGAAGAAATAATAAAATGATATTACTATCATACGCACAGTACGTCTGTCTGTACTTCCCTCTAGGCCCTATAAAAAGGTGTGTCCACACGATAGAATTATTGAAATTTCACCAATAAATTGGAGGTCCCGGTGGAAGAGACCGTTAAGTCGCATTTTCAAAACCGCCTTATTTTATCATGGAAGAAGGTGTTATATATTATCCACCCTTTTACATTGTGTATTTGAAGGCTTCGGTAGAAGAAGGCAGTTGACGCTGTTTGTACACAGAAATAAAACCCCTCCCAAAACCGAGAACTAGTCCCGGGATGATTTTTTATAAATTTTGTATAATTATCAAGGGGAAAGCGACCTAGTGGGTTTTAAGGACACTAATAACGTTTACAATATTTGTGAATTTCAAAAATATAGCTACGGTCTTGTTAGAACTAATTTTATATCAAGTTTTTGGAGTTTTGGGGAGAAACCCACCTAAATTGAGTTAGCCCAAAACGGATTTCAAAAACTTACATGACGAATTTCATTGAAATTCATCAAGTAGTTTTATACGAATGCGTCATACAAAAATCTAGATTTGAAAACCCTCCATAGCCTACGTCGAAAAGTTCGGTGGTTAATTCTCTAGTTTGGTAAAAAAAAATTGATAGTCCGTAACAGCAAACCAAAAATTCTGTCAACAAATAATGTCGGCTTTTTCATAAATAATTTTAAAACAAATAGTATTTTCTCTTGTGATTGAAAAGTTATTGACTCTGTAAATTTCTATTCTCATTTTTCAATTGATTGATAGAATTTACGTTGCGTGTTTACTTATTTTTATTTGTAGATTGAGTTGCTTGTACTTTTCCAGGCGTTTCCATTCTTATATAGTACAAGCGGTTCCCGGCGCAGCCTTCGGCTGCTGCATCCACCACTTGCGCCTGCCGCGGGCGGCAGCTCGGCCTTCGGCCCCTCAGTCACTGCTCATGTAAATTAATTGTGGTCACACACAACACACACGCAGAACCAACTGTCGGGATAAACAAAAATTAAGGGTAGCGCAGTCTGCCGCTAGATGTCAGTTGATGTCGGTTGGCGATGGTAGGGCCAACTGTCGGGATAAACGAATATTAAATGTAGCGCAGTCTGCTGCTAGATGTCGGTTGATGTCGGCAGTACCAGCAGCCATGTACACGCACCAATGTAATATATTCCAAAATCAAATTACAAAAACATTCTCCAGTGGACAAAAGTGTTAATGTAAACCATCCTCGAATCTCCTTGAACACAAGCAACAATATTCATCATAATCGGTCCAGTCGTTTGAGAGGAGGCCCGGAACATACACACGGACAGTCGAAGTATATATATTAAGATATAGGCTAGTGTTACTCAGTGGCATACAGTTTCGTATCCATATTTTTGTTAAAATTTCTTTCACAGCTTTAGAGTAAGATTTGAAGCTCGGGATAAACATGTTAGAGTTTCGTGTGTTTTGGATATACCTTCGGCTTGTTATAATAACACCTTACTTTCGGCTAAAAAAAAGTAGCCAATTATTGATATCCGTAGCAAGGTTTAATAAGGTTTAAAATTGAACCCTTCATTTCAATTTTCAAATTTCTCATGAAATATTAATCGTAAGTTAGAGTCTTGAAATGTTAGTTAGCCTATAAACAAGAAAAAAATATGGCTCATGCTTACGCCTGTTTCCTTGCGTCAATGGCTTGTCTCAGCTTGTCCATTATCACTTGTAGTCGGTGTAGGTTGACATCGAGGACGTATGGGTCATTCTGAAAAAAGTGTCAGGTTTAAAGGTATTTTTTTTTAAAACTGAAATCTTTCCAAATGAACGTTTAAGGAATCAATTGCCGCGCTACAGCATGGAAACAATGGATTGCTGACATTCGCTTCACAGAAAAGTAGCTATTTAGCCCGAAATAACAAATTTTTTGAAACGTTTGTGCACGGAGGGGACAATCTAGTGAATGGAGGGGACATTATTGATGATATTTTGGATTATTTTCAATAAGCCTGCGCAGATAAATTTAGTAAAACGGAATTTTAATGCTGCAATATGAATAGATATTATTTGTGGGAGTTTTTTTTCCTGTGCCGTAATTACTACGATCCAAATATGACATATTTTTAAATTTCGTGCACGGAGGAGACTTAATTGAATGAACGGAAGAGAATCTTTAGGTAACCTTCCACACAAGTTCGCCCCTTGAGGTGAATTCAGTAAGAACAATTTCAACCCTAAAATTTTCCTCGGTAAATTGTTTTTTATTTAATTGACCCATTAGAATCATATGCAGTAATGCACCTAGGGACAAACTAATGAATGGAAGGAAACCACAGAAGTAAACTTTTCACTGCAAGGGCAACGATGAAATAATTGTAAGCGTTTGCGAATTGCGATTCATGTATTTTTTATTCAATGAATCCTGACAACTCAGGAACACTTAGAAACCCTCTTTTCAATTGCTCGGGCTCCTTAATTTTTTTCACTATTTCTGACCAATAGTAAAAAGAAGTATCTTTTTTTATAGGCCACTTCAAAAACTTTCGGCCTTTCTCCAGGCAGGTAACTTGAACGCCTTCACTGTCCTTTTCCAAAACTTTTCCTGCATAATAGCTTTTATTGTATGAAACTATGATCCAATCTCCAACCCCAACTTCTTCGATCAGATGGGGTTCAAGAATGCCTCTATGGCCATCTTCATTTTCGGAATCAGTGTATACATCTTGAACTTTTAGAGGTTTAACCATCAAACTTATTTGCCCAAGGAAAAAGTGTTTGCATTGAACAGGATTTTCACACTGTGTGCAGGAAAGGGCTCGGGCCCTAAGAACATCTGGCTGTTTTTTGTCCCACGACAAGTTATGAACCTTTAGTGTGCCTGTAAATGGTTTGATGTCAATAAAAAGCTTGTCCATATCTTCAATCATATTCGCTTCAATCTTGTGCATGCGCACAGCCTCTGTGTTGTCTTGGACTACTTGAAGTAGACTGTCCGCGTTAATGATCTCACCCTTTCCTAGTGCAACCATGCGGTCAGCCGTTCTTTTTATGGTACCCCCAATGCCATCTGGAGCGCCTTTTCCGTGGCCAGCCTCCGTGTAGTGCCACTGAATTTTGTGGGCTTTTAGTGAAGGTCCCAGGTATTTGCCAACCAGAGAAAACATCTTGCGGTTCCTGTACTGTGTCGTTGGCCCGTCGCTGACGAAGTGTACACATGATATACTAGACAAACCAAGCAGGAAGTCAATAATTGGCCTGAGGTGCGCGCATATGGCTGCTGGGTCGTGGCGAACATTGTCACTAATAGTGGCAAATGATTTATGCAGTAGTGAGCCATTGCTGTCAGTTCGATAATAAATAACTACAGTGTGCAACGATATTTGTTCCTTTGAACCACCAAAGTGGGCACTTTGCACTTCCCTTGTGTAGGCAGATGTATAATTTTCGGAAAAGTCCATGTGGACTATTGCCGAATCACTCGTCAGTTCTGCTTTAATTCTGTCGATCGCAGCTCTCTGGTGCTCCATTTTTCTTACATGTCCTACAAAGGTTGGCCACAAGGCAAAAAAGATATTCACAAGCTCTAACAGTGTGCATACTTTTTCTTCTTTTACTGTTTTTTTGCACAGCTTTTCCTTCCCTTTTGAAACAATAGGAACTGTTTTCGTCCCCCAGTAGTGGTACACAATCTCACTACTACCATTAAACTCTTCAATATCAATTGATTTATGTTTGCAATTGCTGCAAGTTCGTGCTAGGCAAGGGGACGACTTATTTTGTTCACTGCAAATTATGGCATTAATCACATCGTAGGTAGAACGTTGCGCAATCACCTTATGCTGATGCAATTTGCTTATCACTAAGTTCATATTCTCATGTGTTATACAAAGACATGTTTTTTGCCGAAGTCATGGGGGACAATCCAGAATGGTTTCAGCTTGCAGAAAGTCGCATAGCAAACTTTGACATTCGGATGCAACAACTTGAATTTTTTAAACAAAGTTAGAAGTGTATCATTCAATACACGTCTTTGTTTCTTTTCACCCTTCAGAGATTTAAATTCTTTTTTTCCAGCACATTGCGTGCTAAACTCATCTCTCTCCAAAAACATTCTTATCTTTTCTCTCAAATTCTTTGATTTGGTTTTAGCCATTTGATCTTCTTGCAGTTTTTTCTTTCGCAATACAGAAGGCGCTATTCGTCCCAAAAATGACCTGAAGTGATACTTCTCAATAATTTTACCACTAAGGAGCTCCAGAAATGATTTTTTCTTTTTATAAGACAGGGTCTTTGTGTAGTTGGTTGCGATTTGCGCTTTTAAGGCTTCATTGAACAGTAGCTCTCGCTTTGCCTTTTTATTCCTATCAGCAAGAGGAAGCATTTGGTCCACAACTTTTCGTGGCGACGGTTCACCATGTCCTTTTTTGTCAATTCGATGGCACCTCATTTTGTATTTGTCTCGACTGGCTTTCATCTTCTCTAACTTTAGTTCCAACTCTTTAATTTTCATGTCTTTAATCTCTCTGCATCTTCGACTTCTTTTTTTGCCGCTTCTTTTTTGATGACTCTCAGGATTTGGAGAAGCCAATGGTGGAGTTCGAGGGGGTGAATATGCCATTATTTGTTCACCTAACCTGAGAGGTTCCTTTCTCTGTTTGCGAAGTCTTTGAGCTTTCTTCTTCCATGTCTTCCTCACTTTTCTTATTTCTCTTTCAGACAAGTCCTTGGCAAGTTTAATTTTGCCCTCGTTCACGCGTTTATGATATCTAAGTCTTTCAGCTTTCTTCATTTCTGCATGAAGCTGTGGATTTAGCTTAATTTCTTCCCTTTTCTTTTTCATTCTTACTCGATTTTTCTCCCTCAGCTTTCTTAAATCTTCTGCAGTTCTTTTTACTTTCATATCAGTACAGTATCTGAAATAATAAAACATAGAATCGTTAATTGCGACGTGCTCACGGAGCATTATTCTAGTCTTCAACCCCTCCACGGTGCCTTTACTGTCCCCTCCGTGCAACTACATTTAGAACGGAGGGGACAAATCTTATTTGTTAATTTTTTCATGGCAATAGCTTTTAGGTTAGAATACTCAGCCGCAAGAATTGAGATTAACTACTAACCTTGACTAGTTTAAAAAACAAAAATGTATACATTTTTAATAATATAAATTATTTTAAACATGCACAAAGGGGACGAATCATGTGAAACGAAATAATTATAAAATATTTACCTGATTAAAAATCGGCTTCTAAAATACTCACACAATGAAAACACAATGGCTGCCAACAAAACAGAAATAAACCTGTCTACTGCCACGTCCAACGTGGCAAAAGATCAATTTCCGGCCAAAATAAAAATTAAAATTGGCGCGGAAAATGGCTTGCACGGAGGGGACGAAACTTGTGTAACATGAATTCCACAGATGTTTTTGAAATGTCACAATTTTTTTCTTCAGTATAAGGGCCAAACAATGCATTTCTTAGCATGTTTCTTCACTGTTTATAATAAAATAAATGTTTTAGACATTTATTAAAAGAACTGATGTTTAGTCAATTGGACCGGGATGGAGTGAGTAACGCGCACGGAGGGGACATTTTGAAGCCGTTTTGAACAATCTGTAGAAAATAAAACAAAAATTAACACGAAATTTTTGTGATATTATGAAGTTTTCATTTCCTTCTTGATGATAACCATAACATTATAATTAAAATGACATTAATTTAAAAAAAAAATACTAGTAACAGAAAACTGACACTTTTTTTAGAATGACCCGTATACCAGTTTGCCAATGGCCACAAATTCATACGGAAATAATACAAATAATGTCCGAAATCCATGGAGTCGTTGGCATTCGACAAGATACCTATGGACCACTCTAAGTAGGCCTGGGTCCGTAAAAAGTCCTTCAGATATTATTACTACTTACTACTACTTTTACTTGATTCTACGAACCGCCTTACCATGTTGATTCCATTAGAGCAGAGCATGTTTCAAACTGCGGCAACTTGGTAGTGTACACAGCGTTGGCAGGGGAACCTGGTGGGACATGATAACTCGCTTAGGCAGTATAAGTCGAGTCCTGGTCACCTCCGATTTAATCGTGGGACTTTGCCATGTTCCCCAAGTGGTTCGGAATCCACTATAATCAGGAGGACCACCCTGTTAGTCAACTCTCCCTTCCCCGAGGTGAAAGATTCTGCCCTTAGGGTGCCTCAAGTTAACAAACAGACTTACTCCTCCCCGCCAGGCTGACAGGGTTGCTTAAAGCAGAAATACTGAAAGCAGGCGTTAGAAACAACCCTTAATTGTACCGTAACTTATCCTCATGGAGGGTCGGCGGCACGACAGCAGCGTTTCCACACAGTCATGTCCTGTACATCCTCGGTGGAGAGCCCCAAACTTCTCATGTCTCCGGGGATCTTTCTCCTTAGTGTAACTTTCGGCTTCCCTGGTGGTCTCCTTCCTTGTATCTCCCGGTTCATCACTCTTTTGACTAGGTGGTTTTCGTCTCTACGTAAGGTTAGTACGTGTCCCCACCTGGTTTTCTTTAAGTTTCTCTTGTACGCTACGGGTTCTCATCTCATGCCTAATATCCTGGGTTCTACGTTGGTCTCTCAACGTAACACCGCAGGATCTTCTTAGGCGCCGATTCCACCGACCGGCTAGGGCTAAATACAAAAACGGTGACGTGGTAGCAGACATTCAAGACTTAGGCGAGGTTTCCACCGACCTCACATTGCAGAATGCAAATGACATTGACGGAAATTAGAATGTTTCTTTTTATAGAAATCTATTAAAATGTTTGTACTTAACATATCCTATGACGCCATTTTTTAATTTTAGTTAGTTTGCTTGTGATTTTACTGTATGATCATTGATCAATTTTAACTATGGCATAGAGGAAAACAAACATTTCCGTTAATGTCTTTTGCATTCTGCAATGCGAGGTCGGTGGAAACCCCGTCTAAGTCTTGAATGTCTGCTACCACGTCACCGTTTTTGTATTTAGCCCTAGTGGGTCGGTGGAATCCCCGCCGTAGCATTCCCATTTCTGCTGCGTGAATCATATTTTCGTAACTACTTACTACTTCTGAAAATTAATTTAGCACACCTTTTTCTTACACCTGTAAGATTTTCCCCCCTGGTTATCCCTTAATAACCGTAGCTGCAATGACTGACAGCAGCCTTTTGCAATGGAGGGACGCACGCGCTTTCTGTTGTCACAGCGCTCTGTCTGTTGCTCCGAATATTTTCAGTTCTCCAACCGCTCTTACCAATTTCTGGTCCCTCTCCTAGATCTCAATTTTGCGACGCGATCTATTTCTGACAGTTTTTTGTCTCTTTAAATTTCTATAAGAAATTTTCCAATTGGTAAGTACTCATCATCATCAAGTAGGTAGCTCATTCCCGATTGTATGTAAATATCGTTGCCGGCATTATTAGTGTTCACACCGACCGGCACAAATACTCGAAAGAGTCCCGCGCCTTAAAAATAAAAAATAAAAAAATTATTAGTGTATTTTAAATGTCCTGAAGGACTTTCTATGGACCTAGGTCTACTTATAGGTCTCTTGTCCAATGTCAATAACCCCATAGATTTCGGATAATTTTGTATTGTTTCCATATACATTTTTGGCCGTTGGTAAACTGCTATAGGTTCTCGATTTCCACCTACATCGGCTACAAGACGTAATAAAGAACAAGCTGTGGCAAGCATAGGCGCCCATTCCACCGACCGGCTAGGGCTATTTACAAAAACGGTGACGTGGTAGCAGACATTCAAGACTTAGGCGGGTTTCTACCGACCTCGCATTGCAGAATGCAAATGACATTGACGGAAATCAGAATTTTTATTTTTATGGAAATCTATTAAATTGTTTGTACTTAACATATCCCATGACACCTTTTTTTAATTTTAGTTTGTTTGTGATTTTACTGTATGATCATTGATCAATTTTAACTATGGCATAGAGGAAAATAAACATTTCCGTCAATTCTGCAATGCGAGGTCGGTGGAAACCCCGCCTAAGTCTTGAATGTCTGCTACCACGTCACCGTTTTTGTAAATAGCCCTAGCCGGTCGGTGGAATGGGCGCCTTACCATTGACGCAATGAAACAGGCGAATTAAAGGATGGTATAACTAAGCAGTCAAGTATAGGTACAAATCCCGATATTACTAACAAATTTTAGTTGGCGCTTTGTCGTAAACTTTAGATCTTGGAAGCACTACAAGCAAGTTTTTCGGTCATTAAATTTTCTGGGTACGTATTTTGGAGTTGTTTTCTGCGTTGTTGATCTTTACTGTTTTACCGTAAAGATCAACATGTCTGAAAATAACTCCACTACAATAACCCAGAAAAAAAAAATCCGTAAAGATCGACACTGCAGAATACATCTCCGCTATAATCAAGGCGAAAACTTTCTGGATAAAACAACAACAAAAGGGTCAAAACCGCCGAAAAAAACTACAAAATAATCAAGACGAAAAATTACGGGACCGTAGTGATTAACACGGCAGAAATCAACTCCACGATAAACAACACCGCTCGTATATACAGTATATACACCTATAGCCGTATAAATCTTCTTCGTAAAGATACCGACCCCTCAAATTGTCCGCGTTATATTTCTCCTTTGTAGTCAATCTAAGTAAGTAGAACTAGGTCTTCAGTCTCTCGCTTTGAATGGAGCTGTGGTCAAAAAGAATTCTTAAACCTTATGCCTATAAATCATCAACCGACTGTAGTCCCTCTACGTTTTTGCTTACCTATTTATACGTCATTACGATATAAGGAGCGTTCTATATGATTGTGCGAAACTGCAAATAGTGTAAGATTAATATTAATTAATTTTGTATAATATAGCTCATATGATAGGATGGCGTGGCGGTCAAAGAGGCCCCCTCCTCTACCATGTGTTATTTAAAATAAAGTAACTGTATCTGAAACCTTTAAAAACTTCCCTTCTCAATTCAGTAGAGGTGAATAGTCACAGTGCCAACCCCCTGCTCTCGCACAGTGAAAATTTAGATTTTGAAATTTCAATGGGGTTGCCCATTTTGAGGATCCAGAACTCCAAAGTAGTTTTTTTTTTTGTTGCGAAATATCATGCACAATGGCTACCTAAGGATTCTTACGCTTTAGGCTACATTATAAAAGAAAAAGAGGCAGCTAGTTCTCCGGAAAAATATACCAGTTTAATGAAGCAGCGGAAAAAAAATGCAGTTTAGGACAAAATTTGCATTTCTTTTTCAAAAGAACGAATAAAATTCCCCCGTTGGCATTCAATTGCCCCAACTATAATAGAATGGAAAACGTAGGTGCATTTTTCATGGCTCTCTCGCCGCTTCTCGCCCATTCCCCTCTTTGAATGCGACCCAGATTTGGACAAATTTGGACTGGAATTGCTGATTTGCTGACTGGTTCAGGTTGTAATTCTGATGAATACTGGCCTTACCTCTTTGTTGGTGGAATGAAAAGTCCGAAAATCAGACAGGAAGGTTAACTATAACTCCGAGTTGCGAAACACAATCCTTGCTAGCTTGCTAGGGTGCCGCCAACTAGAACCTTAAGAGTGTGGGAAATTGGCAGCCCGAAATTTAATATTTTTTATTTAATTAACTAAGCAAGTTATTAAAGATTTGGCTCATTTAAGTTTTAGAAGACTACTTTATAATAATATTATTTAATTATTTTATAATATATAATTCTAATATATAAAATATAATAAGGTATTTTTATTTTTCGAAATTGCAGTTTTTCCATAGATACATATAGTATTTACTAGTATTATACCCGAAAAGTTATGGTTTATAATTTTATAAATTATTATCGGGTTTATGAAAAAACTACAATTTCGAAAATTAAAAATACCTTATTGTATGATGCATGAAGTAGTCTTCTACAACTAAAATTAGCCAAATCTTTAGTAACTTGTTTAGTTAATAAAATAAATAGTAATAAATTTCGGACTGCCAATTTCCTACGGGCTGTACACTCTTAAATAAATAATAACCACTTTCTGTTCTATTACTAAGTCAACCTAGCGGAGTTAGGGCTATAAAACCCTCTCTTACACTCAAGTGGGAAGGCCTAGGATGGGACACCTGCTTTACATGCTCTCCAAAGCATGAAATTCAAGAAAATGTGACATATATGGGGCTCGAACCAATAACCTTGCGGGTGAAAGTCAGTGTCCGTACCACTACGCTACATATCCTGACAGATTAGATGGTTTAGCGGAATTTATTAGAATTATCCCTAACTTTCTGCAACAAGCAGCGTTCGGAGTCAATTCGAACAGGGATATCGTACGCGAATAGCCAATGAAAGGGAGAAATTCACCTGATTTCTTCAAGCAATTTTGACGCCCATTACATTGTTGCATGCAGTGGGAGAACAAATGTGAGCTCATTATAAATTAATGCCCATAAACAAACAAATATATTTGCAGAAATGAATGAATGAATGAACGTGTATTGAGTATATAAAAAAAAAATGTATACACAATAATTGTAAGGCCGCATTAGTAGATCTATAACAATTTGCCCTGCCCTAAAACTAAAATAAAAAATACAATTAGGCATAAATGTGCCATGGAACTGTTGCTTCTAATAATGGAAGTATCAGGTACCATTGAATTTCATGTAATTCCCCTTTTAGGCAATTTCAAATAAACTTGTATGCCCAACTGGGGCTGGGCAGCCTTGGGGCAAGCAGCTGACAGTTGTACAGCCTTGGAAATATTTAACATATTCCTCATTTTCTCCTTTTACTCGTTCATATACAATTCTGTCTGTAGATAACTTGTAAAAGGCTTGCAGAGTAGGTGTGGACAAAGTTTGTTTGTTTACCCCATTGAGGGAAGTGCAATTGTAAAAGGAAACTTGGGATATAAAAACAATCCCCTTCTTCAAACTATTGTTTATTTATTGGACTTCTATCCCGTACTTCTACAATTCTGCTGTAAAATTCGACATTATCATATTTACTAGGCGCGAAGGGAAACTACACACAGTATATCAGCGGGCCGATCATGGCGATTTAATACCGGGGGGTAATATAATACTATGGCACGTGATGGTATTAATTCAATTGAGGAGCTTGGTTACAAACGTGGCCAACTCCATTTTTTTACAAAATGGGGTTTTGATCCGACCTTGCAGAAAATTGTAATGTCCACCTGCACGTTGTAAAATAAAGTGACAAATGCAGCCAGATTGCGCACAGAAGCGCTGAGAAGTCTAGGGTTAGCTATAAACTTAATGCAATTTTCAACAGAAAATCCACTCTCCTGAAAAATTCTACAACTTGGAGTTGGCCATGTTTGTAAATAGCCTCCTGAATTGTTTAGAATTAATGAACTGTAAATTTCAGAATTTTTTAAATTGTGATGTTGGCAATAAATTTACTGAAGAACTTATCTGACGTAGCAAATATAAATAGGAAAATGTAAACATATCGCCCTAGAAATAAACATTAAAATGAACTAGTTTTGATTTTGAAATATATAATATACATTATCATCAATACCAATATCGTTCAATTATTTAAACAGACATCATAATTTGAATTTTAGAACTCTTGCGACGAAAACCAACATCAAAAATTGAAAAAAATATTCATTTATTTTAAACAATTTAATTAATACCGTCACGTGACATGGTATTATATTACCCCCGGTATTAAAACCGCCATGACCGGGGGGGGGGGGGGGAGGGGGTTTAATATCGAAAATTAAAATGTTTGCTTTCGTAATTGTAAGAATTGTTTGCGTCGAAAAAAAGGGCATAATATAATAAAAAATGTGTTAAAAAAAAAATCAAATGTTGAGGATGTGGAACGTAAATATTGGTCACACAAAAATCAGTCATATTCTATTTCTTATTTAATTTACTGCGTAAGCCAGGCACGTAACCAGTGCGGAGGCTTTGGGGGCTGATGCCCCCCCCCCCCCCCCCCGAAATGTATAAATGAAAAGAAGAAAAGGAGATTATTATTGTAAATGAATGAAATGAGTTTTTGGTAAATATTATTATGGAGATGATTTGCGTGTATTAATAAAAGTAATTTTTTACATTCAATATTCTGTGTTTGGAAAACTTTTTGCTTTCCAATTTATACGTAGTATAAGGAAAGCTTTGTGATGGTCGAAATGTTCGATTCCGAGATTTCAACGGATTTACACGTTTTCAGGTCCCAGGAAATGTAGGTTTACAAAAATCATACCTCGGGACCATTTTTATTTTATTTTCGGCCAACTCAATTTGGGGGGGTTTTATTATCAAAAAACTCCAAAAAAATGTCTAAAAACATTATTTCTCCAAAACGGCTCCAACGATTTCTTTTAAATTCACATATGTTGTAGTCGTTATTAATATTGACAAAATGCGGGGGGTCGCTTGCCCCTTGATAGTTTGCTTCTGGGAGTAAAAAAATAAAAATAACTACATTTTAATTAAAAACGACTAAAAAATATTTTTTCTGCGAAACCTTTCTATCGATGATTTCAACCTTCAGGCATGTATTAGGTGTTAAATTGAGTAACGAAGCCGGACAGGTTGCTTTCCCAAAAAACTATTTGGTTTTGTGAATTTTCTATCATTTTTTGAAAAAATGATAAAAAAATTCGCGCTCAAATGCATTGCGTTTCCTGCCATTATTGCTGTGTGATAATGTGTTGGTCTGACCTATCTAGAATTTATCTCACCTCCAGTGACGTAAGGTGGACAATCCCCCCCTCCCCCCCCCCCCCCCGAGACCCGAGATATTGGAAATCTAACCTTAGGAAAATTTTACCATGAAATTACTCATTTTCTCTATCTACTAATGTTCATATATTGGAAATAAGCAGGTTCGAGTTCGACCGGTTCTTTATCCTTGTATTGTTCAGTTTGATGTTTCACCTGTATTTTTTTTCTCCCTCTAAAAACACTAAAACTGTGTGTTTATGCATGTCATTTCCTAAAAAGTTCCGGGGGGGGGGGCGGACCCACCGTTTTACTGGGGATATTCCGTACCCGACCCCCTGGTAGTTAGCCGCTCCCCCTCCCCCCCCCCCCCCCCCCGAAATAAAAGTCTGGCTACGGGCTTGGCGTAAGCTATGAATATTTGGCGGTAGAGGACTATTTCATGCACAATATCATAAGGTATTTTTATTTTTTGGTGGTGCTGCCATTTCTCCATGTACCGTACCTACTTTACGATAGGTGAAATTTTAGTTCTCAGTTATGTTCATTAAATTACAACATTACAACACCTAAGATTAAAAATCCTACGAACTACGATATTGTGTATGAAGTAGTCTACAACTTCCATAGGCCACATTTATATAACTTACGTAGTAAGTGAAATAAAAATAACCGATTAATCCAGCGTTAACAAATTCTCTTAATGCAACACTGAAATTTGGCACAAACTTTTCTAAATATTTTTCCTCCCTTAAAGCGGCCTGTGGAATCTAGCAATCTAATATTTTCTAATTTTTAGCTCTGAAAACTGTGTTAAACCAATATTGTTCCGTAGGAAATGTTTGCGGCAATTATAGTCGACCACAGTAGACGGATGTGGCTGAAACCTGAACCCTTCAAATTTCCTCTCAACCAAAATCTCCAGTGTTCCCTCCATTATTAAGCCACCATTATAAGTTAGCTACACAAAATAAGTTTGTACCGAAGAAACTTTCGTTGTTAAGCTGCCAAAACCAAAAGTTCCCGCCTCAGATTGATTTTGTTTAGGTAGATCAAAGTGAAGTTGTTCCAGTGTTGGTCTATAGGCCCTGTCCTATAAATATGGGCATTGGTCCAGGACGCCAACCTGCGAGGTGGGAGGGGGGGGGGGGTTTAAAAAAATACAAAAACTTAATACTTTCCAGTAATTGAAGACATCTTCAGTACTAAGTCTAAGCCTAAGTCTTGAATGTCTGCTACCACGTCACCGTTTTTGTATTTAGCCCTAGCCGGTTGGTGGAATCCCCGCCTTAGGCCTGAGAATTATCAGAGGACGCCCTGTCTCTTTACCTCTGGTCCATTTGGGAAGTTGTGGCAAACAACCCGCTCGGCAATCGCATTTTTCCCTTACCACTGAAGGCATGGGGGACATTAAGCATTGAGTGGACCAAAAAGTGTTTCCATTATGTTTCTTACCTCTTAAATTTAAGGGAGGTGAATGTCAAGTGTATAAGTAAGCGTTGCCACCCTTAAGCTAAGAATTACGTAGGCTGTATATTATTATTTTATAACTATTGTATAATACTTCATCAAAATCTGTTTATTTTATTTCTTTGGATGACTCTCTTATTGTTTGCGTTGGAGAGATTAAATTATAAAACAAATTCAAGCACTGCAATGGAGAAGATCTGTAAACATTTCACTAAACCCAATTTGCCGGGTCATTTTCAGCTAAACAAATAAGCATTGAGTTTCAACCCAATTTGTGAAACTAAATTTGAATTAGATTAGGTACTCTTTAGGCGGGGTTTCCACATACGTCAATGGTCAATGGTAAATATGGTTTTGACGTGGTAGCAGACATTTTTAGTATGTCTTTAATGTCTGCTAAAACGTCAATACCACATTTATCATTGACCATTGATGTATGTGGAAACCCCGCCTTATTTGTCTAGAGAACATGATACTAAAGTATCGCCTATTCGTAGCATACGCATCCCTTTTTTCATAAATTCTAAAAAAGACGAAGGAAATATAACTGATGGAAGATGAAATCAATATATCATAAAACATCGAGTTTTATAGCTTGGTAGAAAAAAAATCTGGACAAACAGAAGAAATCTTCTCCGAGCATTTTTATATATATGAAATGTGCTTCTTTCTAACACAGATTGGCCACAATTTTATTGAATTTGATTTTTACAATTACGGTAGTTCCGTGGAAGTGGAAGGAGTTGAAGAACTGTGGCCAATTGGTGTTAGTGATGGCCACATGACTGAATGAATAATTATATTGAAACACACAGTACAATGCAATAAAATACAATTATAACTAAACTAAAAACACTTAAAATCTAACATTTAACTTAAATAACTAACACCAATAAAATATAAAAATAAAAATTTACAAAACGTGAGTGAGACTGGCGAAAAATGCAGGGGCGTCTTCAGACGTTCCATTGCGTGTGCCCTTGATAAAGTTGTTGACTGTTGTTGATGTCTGGCCCTTACCGTTGAAAACAGATTATAAATATGTCATATTTTCCGGGATAACATTGGTGTTTAGTTCGTGTGGTGTAATTGGATTTGACTGAAAAGTAATTGGCGATTGAGATCATCCCATGCCGCCTCGTTAAAAGACTTCCCATTAGCTCAATATTGAACATTATGTTACCCAATTTAAGGCGGCTATTCCACTTGTCAGTTTTTCTTCAATTTTGATGATGTCTTTGACGAAAATATCATCAATGTTGCATTTATATTTTTACACCTCATTCCACTTGTCATGAATAATTGACCATTTTTGTTTTAAATTTTTTCCAATTTTGTAAGTTTGCCCGCCGTCTTTCTTTTAATTTTATAATCTACAAGAAATTTTATGATTTAAATTACGAAATAGTTCGTTTGTTCTCAAGGCATCAATTTAAATCATTTATCATCATAAGGTTACCATGAAAAGAAGACTTTATAGTCTTATTGTTCGCTTTTTTTTTGCAATAAAGTCGTTTTCAATAATATTCAATCATCTCCAGACGGCGCCATTGTATAATTATAGTTTGTTATTATTTGCAAAGCGTAATTATTTTACTCCACCATCATTGATCAATTTTAACGTGCGGAAGTTAAAATGGGCAATGACAAATCTCATAAATTATTGACCCACAAATGACGGAATATTGACAAGTGGAATAGGCGTGTATTCAACTGGTCAATATTCTGTCATTTGTGATTTAAAAAAAGTTGTGATTATTGTTTTAAGGAGACTATTGTGTAGATACTTAACTTATTTACATAATAGTTAATTGTAAGAGTGGGCCGAAAGGCCCAAAATTCGCCCATAAGGAAAATAATGACAATGTTCTTTCTTTTCTTTCTTTCTTTCTTTCTTAAAACAAAAATCTCAATTTTTTTTAATCACAAATGACGGAATATTGACTAGTGGAATAGCAGCCTAATAGAAGTGCATTCTTTATTTTATGAATTAAGAGCAGATTGGAATGCCTCCACTAGGCGTTTTTATTTAAATAGTCGATTTTCACGGGAAATATCGATCGGAGAGTCGTCAAAAATAACAATTAAGCAGAAATGTTGCTCTACATTTCGATACATGACATCGGCCGTCATCACTATCACCAATTGGCCAGTTATTGAACTCTTTCGGGACTACTACACCAAACGTTATTTATACAAATCAAATTCAATAATTGTTTCCAATCTATGTTAGAAAGAGGTCCATTCTAGGGGTCTTCACAGTGTTCGTGTTATCGAGTTATGCCTAGTTAAGTGTGTTATATCAAGCTAAGTTAACAACCCGATAACCAACTAACCAGCGTGCTATCCTAAACCCACTTCCAAGTTGGTTAACGTGTTATTTACCTTGCTATAGCTCAGGTTTGACCGCCGCCATATTTGTTTTTATATCGATTGATTTGAAACACGCGTGTAAAATTTTGTAGTATTTAAATTTATTTGTATAATCTATTATCACAAGCAATTACCGTAAATACTTAAAATTATAATAACCAAAATGAACAAAAAAATATAAACAAATGTGGCACTAGAATAGAGTTCTGCCACTTTCTTTAAACCCGTGCCACGAACGTCTGACTACAACCACGTTGTTTACTCTGTCGATATAGTATGATAACTAAGGCACTATATACCCGGGTATTGTCATCCGCCATTTTTTATCCCATATTTCCTATATGCTAAGTATTGTAATTATTTTTAAGAAAAGTAAAAGATTAAAAAAACGAAAACAAGTTTAGTATTTTTTTATGAAACACTTCCCTAATTGGTAGAACGTTTTTTTTTATATAAAAAATAAATAAACAACGATAAATTTCTAATAATAAATAGGTAAACGCCCAATGCTTGGCTTATACACCAGACTTATAATGGATAAAACATGGCGGATGACAATACCTGTCTAATATAGAGCCCTAATGATAACTGCCTCCCGAGGTCCACTCACGATTGTGTGTTAACATGAATAGCACATCTAACTCGATAACACCAACACTGTGAAGACCCCTACTGTAGTATATCATGTTTCCAATAGGTCAGAAAGAATATGTTCCATAGCTAGAAATGGTGCGAAAGACATAAATTGTGTTATATATGAATTGAGAGACCCCTTGAAGCCCTGATGAAGGCGGTGCGAACAAGGTAGACAAAAAATAAGAAGATATGCAACTATATATGCAAGTCAGACGCCCCAAATTAAATTTAAGAATACCAACTACTCCTACGGTACTACTAATGTTAGTAGTTGTTACAAAATAATTTGTGTTGACGTATTTCAAGGTAACAGCTCTATTACGCTCTTTATTGGCAAACTTACCTCATCTGAGTTAGAAACTTTGTTAATTACCTTTGCTATCAACTACTTGTGTTTTTTTCTTCATATATCACAGCTACACGGTAAATCACTCTTCTTAAGCTCATTCTTAACAACGCTAAACATTTTCTAATCTAAATTAAAGCTCTTAATTCGATCAGTTCCTACTGACAAATATGGGTACTACAGACGACTACAGAACAAAAAATGTCTTGTTAGAAGGTAAAGACTCGAAACCGTTCTGGTTTGGAAGCGCTAGGCCCTAACTGTAGCCTTTGGCTGACGCACAAGGTTTTTCAAGTTGCCAAGAAGTGAGGTCCAGTTTTTTATATCAGAAAACAGGGTTGGCCCCCTAGTCATTTCTTTTCGCGCGCCTAAATTTAAAATTATTATTCTTATATTCTACACACAATATATTGTAATTGTGAATTGTATGAATGTAAATAATCATTTAATGGCAATATTCTAATGCCGGAACAAACGGACGATTCAACACAAACGATTTGCTGACTTTTTTCCATTTTTGCAAACGGGCTTGGTGAATGAATGGTTGGTAAAAAACCACAGAGTTCACTTCAGAAGATTTCTATAACCTGTGTGACGTCAGTATCTGTCACAGTAGGTTTTTTCCGGGTCGGTTTGCAAACCTTGGCAAGGTCTGCAAACATGATCTGGCTTGTGCATTTTGTCGCATCACTTCGGATGTCGGTTGATGCATGTAGAACTTCAGGCTGTGTACCGTAGATGTCTAGGCCGCCTATGCTTATACATGGGCGAGACCGGCTTCTTACGGTGTACAGTCTGATTAATCTCTAACGGTCATCCGGAGGTGATAAAAAGGCAGCGACTGACAGTTACTGCGTCCAGTCTCATCCAACTTTTACCGTAAACGTTCTTTTATTTTTGACATATTATGTATTTGATTCTTGACTCGCCAACATGCGCGCCGACTTGTGCAAAATAGTGGTAAGGCACCGTGGCACGGTAAAACCTTTATATTATATAGTATAACTTAAATATAGCCGGGAATTATTAAGAAAAACACAGTCAACGTACAATGGCTTAATTACTGTGCATTACAGTACTGTATATTGTCCAAAGTATAAGTAGTTAAGTACATGTCATTTTTCAATTTCTTTAATGACTATGAAATATGAATACGGTAACATTTTGTAACTGTAGTTGAAAGGCAATGCGATTACATTTTTTAAATGAATACATAAATACATTAAGAGGATATAGTACGTAGACACGTGGTCACCACAAATTCCAACACATTTTATTTTTTTATTCCTTTTATATGAAAGATATCAAAACCCTGTTGCTACCGTGTATGTATTATTCCTCAAGGCATCGTAGTGTTATGAAATTTTTAATTTTAGATCTATAGTTTTTTATATAAAGTGAGACTCGTCAGAAATTCGCTGAAGTTCTGACGAGTCTCTCTTTATATAAAAAACTATTGTATTGATCGAAAATTAAAAATTTCATTACACTACTATGCCTTGAGCAATAATACATACACGGTAGCAACAGGGTTTTGATATCTTTCATATAAAAGGAATCAAAAAGTAAAATGTGTTGGAATTTGTGGTGACGACGTGTCTACGTGCTATATCCTCTTAACACATTATTTGCAAATTGTGCTGCATTGCAAATACAGTAGGCCTATATGTAAATAGACTATAAACGAATTTAAAATAAAGCGAACGTTGCTTTCCTCACTTGATTTTTTTTTATAAAGTCATTTACAATGGGTCTTAAGTCTAATGCATCTAGTTCCAATTGGTGCGCATTTAAGACAGCTAGATGATTCAGCCTAGCCTGCCCCATAGTGGACCGAAGATACGTTTTCAGACGTCGAAGTGAGCTGAACGACCGTTCAGCGGTTGCTGTCGTCACTGGAATGGTCCGGAGGATTTTAATGCTCTTTGTCACTTCCTCAACTAGATCTTTTATACTTCCTTCTTCTACGAGAAATTTTCTTACGTCACGCATCGTGGTGAGTGAGATCTTCCGTTGCTTAGAAATATCATGTAGCATTGACAGATGTAGGGAGAGTCTTCCAATGTCTATGTCATTACAAAAAAACTTTTGTGCATTTTCCAACGAGGAAATGCCTTGGGCCACAAAAGATGCAAGCTCTTCTTCCACAGCAACAACAGTATTAAGGGAGGATGTCTCAAAGCGCCTCCTTAAGCACATCAAAACTGTGTCGCATACCTCTATGTACATCTGCTTGAAGTAATTCTCTGCTCCTGTAAATTCGTGTCCTTGTCCTGCACCACCACAACTTTCCAATTTTTTTGGAATACGCCGTTGCCTAGGGAGTTCGGGATTGCCGACGAACTTCATCCTTTCTGTCTCCTCCAGGCACTGATCCCAGAATTTCTTATACTCCTCACGCCTTGCCGTCATAATGGCTATGAGAAAATCAATCTTCGCCTTAATTTCTGCCGCGCCGATATGGGGCGATTGTATTTGTGCGTTAACTTCTTCAAGTGGAGTCATTATTTTGCTGTACAACAAAAGATGAAAAAATGTTTTAAATGACTCCATTTGGTGGAGATATCCCGAGCACTTCGCAGCTGCGTCTGACGTATCATTTTCGGAAAACTCTTCGAAAAAAATTGCGATTTTTTCATAATGCTTTAAAATTTTGTTGATACTTGAAGCTCTCATCGTCCATCTTGTAGGACATAGGGGACGTAGAGTTTTGATAGGTTTGGCATTACCTGGATCTGGGATATTTTTAAACATTTCCATACGCTTTGGTGATTCTCTGATAGTATTGATTAGGTCTTTGGCTAAATTCATAATGTCTCTCATACAAGGGAGGTGCTTTAAGCTATCTTCTACAGCTAAATTAAGATTATGAGCGGCACAATGTACATACATCGCTTGTGGTTGTAAATCAGCAACAAGTTTTTGCAATCCATTGAATTCCCCTCGCATTTGAGAAGCCCCATCATAGCACTGACCCCTAAGCTTGGAAAATGGCAACCCTAATCGAAGAAAAATGTCTTTGACTATCTCAAAAAGAGTTTGTGCCGTGGTATTCGGAGCCGCATACAAGCCTACGAAGTCCTCAAAAATATCCATATTGTCATCCACTGTTCGCAAACAAAACGTTACTTGCTCATGAACTGATATGTCTGTAGTCTCGTCCACCATAATGCTAAAATAGCCTCTATTCATTGCCCCTTGTACAACATTCTCCAAAACAGAGCGGCTCAACATTTCCACTATCTCGTTTTGAATATCGTGAGACATCCAGGTGTATTTTTTAGCTTTATGGCCTAACCACTTTTGCATTTCCGGGCAATCATCTTTTCTCAAATTGACCAGTTGCCAGAAATTTGAAGAAACGTCTTCATGGCCGCGGATGGCCAACCCTTGCCGACAAAGAAATCTCAAAGAAGAGAAGAGGCATAATAACGCTGAACGGGCACTCCTCATCTCGTTGTTCAAATTCTCATTTAGAAGTGTGGATACATTTACGTTTTTCCCCGTTTTAAGAACGCTTTCTCTATGCGAACCACTATTTTCGTGCTTTCGAAAAGTTGCTGTAGCATTTTTCCAGTAGCTGAATCCTTTTTTTGTGAAAGTCTCCTCCTTCAGTTTACATAAAATTAACAGCCCATTACTTTCAGCTTCCTTACATATTTTGCAAAACACTAGTCCTCGGGAATACTCCATCCAAGGGTACGTTTGAAGCCATGATTTATTGAATCCCCTTCGCTTAACAGCATTCTTATTTCCCGAAGAAGAATTTGGAATCGTAGCTTGCGTTAAGGCAGTTCCTGGGCCTGTTGAATAAAAAAAAATATATATTGCAGATATATTATGTTCTTTTAACACATATCTCATCGAGGCTTCTTGACCAAAAAGTGCTTAAAATTGTAACTGGAGAAATAACTGTGCAATAGGGTTAACTGCTACGATTGGCCGTAGTCATGACTATATTTCGGAGGAGGTTCAGATTTCAGAGGTATGGGTCCACCCAGCCCCAAACAATTTTAAGCTGTATGTAACGTGTCATTACGAGGTCCTGGCTAAAGCTATCTGCTATCCTGCTATATCACGACCAGCTTTTTAGACTACACTATTGATTCTTCCCTATAAATCTCCCATTTAATTAATGGCAAGCATATTATTTCCATGTATACCTTAAACTGGACGTTAAAAAATAGTTCATATATGTAGTAATTTCCCCTTTTTTTAACAGTCAATAAATGTTGACACATTTCCATTAATTGATTACCTACCTGACCCCGCAGATTCCGCCCTTCCGAGAATTGTAGTTGCTGCTGATGTAGAAGGTTCCGTCACCATGGGTGTAGACTTTTCTTTGAAAAATTTTCTGATATCCATGCTTACAGACCCACTAGAACAAAAAACAAGCAAACTTGTGAATTTAAAATGTAAGTTTAAAAGGGGAAAAATAAAATATATTAACCATATAGGTATATTATTTTGGCATTTTGCCCAGTTTTCACTTCCAAATTTTAATTTCATTAATTTTTAAACCTACTTTTACGATCACGTGTCGGCCTTACTACATAAATTCGAAAGTACCATGTACGTGACAGTCATGTAAAAATATCACGAAGTACATTTATTGCAGTTCTACAATATTTTCTAATCATGATAATTCTCTATATATATTTTTTTGCCGTGACCGACCGTAACTGCAAGGTAGGTAAGTAGGCCTACACGTCTAAAATCTATACATAAGTCGGAACCTGTTTAGTTCTAGGCCAACCAAAGAAAATTCAGCTACTTACTACTAACTTAAATTCCGAAATTCACTTTGTCAATGTAGTTTATTAGGGATTAAGTAACATACGGCATTAGTAGGTACAGTACAATAGGCTAATGTATGAGTAATAAAATTAAAACAAGAAGTTAATGTAAATTGGTGCTTACCTGTTCTTGTGTGAACTAGATTTGAGAACTTTCTATCAGTTTGTGAACGTTGAAAAGTGAACACAACAATGGAAGAACATAGGGAAGAGAAGTCTTAATATCAATTAAACCAAAAGATTCAGTTTGGAGAGGAAAATAAAATAAAATATTGAACTTAACAATCATAAGCTACACTTACTGTATGTATAAGCGTAAACACATTACAATTTACAAATTTACAAACATGGCCGCGACCGCCAATTTAAAATTTCGTGCCCTGATTGGTTGTTACAGCCACTCTCTCGTCGGGGCCGCAAATTTGCGCCAATTTTGAATTTTCATTAACTTTATTCTATTTCTTGTTTTAATATTAAATTTTATTTTTATCTGAACTTAATGCTACTTTAAAAAATAAGAAAAAATTGCAACAAAAATTCCTAATATTACTTTGAAAAGTGGTAAGGCACTGCCTTACCACTTTCCAAAGTGGTAAGGCACGTGCCTTACCATTCTATATGAAGTCGGCGCGCATGCTCGCCAAAGTCACTTATTTAGAAGTAGCCTACTCCAAATTGTGAAAGTGTATAAAGTGATTATCTGAAATAAGTGTGAGTGAACTCCAATAATGAACTGCATGTAAACGTAGTAATGGGGTGGTGAGCGAGGGCTCCCCCCCCAATCATGCTGATCCAGTACTCAGAGCTGAGCGCATCGGGCCACTGCCCCGCGCGCCCCTTTCGACGGTTACCAGGGACCTCTACACTGTCAATCCGGCCGAGTTACCAAACTTGCACAAGTGCGTGATATCCCACTTATAGAGTAAGTCCGCTATATGTGAATAATATAATGTACAACCATGTATACCTACGATATTTCTTATTAATTAGCAGAATGACCTATCCGTAGCTAGTCGGATGCTTGAGGAGATTTTAGAGTCAGTTCAAGAGAAATCTCCACACCTGGCCTGGCGTGTTGAGGTGAAAACCGCGCACTGATGTGCGGTCGGCTTCACGCCAGTCTCAGAAATGGTCTGAAGTTAGTCTCTGACTACCCATTGCTACAATGAAAAACAAAACATCGGCAACTCGCGCGTGTCGAATCGTCTATGTGTACCGCTCCTTAAGCGGCTATTCCACCGACGTCGTTTTTCATTGTGCATGTGCATGACGTGGTAGCAGACATCATTAATAAGTCTCTACCATATTATAACTTAATTTATAATAGATAAGTTAAGTATCTACATTATAGTCTCCTTAAAATATGGCAGATACTTAGTAATGATGTCTGCTACCACGTGGCATGCAAAAGCACAATGAAAAACGACGTCGGTGGAGTAGCCGCCTTAAACACTAAAACGCAAAGGTTGCAATCGTCCCTAATTAGAGAAATTAAACGTTTCTTGATTGTCTTTCTCCAGGATGGTGCCTTTTTGGTTTTTATTTGTTTATTTCCTTTTTCATTGTGAAGACACGAAAAGTTTTTCCTCAATGATATGTGAAAATTTAATGGCCAGCCATTAAAACTGATCAAGCCATAAAGTTAAGCACAAAAAACTGGTCAGATTATGAAATAATGATGTATACATTCCACTATAGTGGAATATCCATCAACACTTCATCAACCGCCAAGTGCACCACAGTAGATTCTATTAACAAAAATCAGTAAAGTTAAAAATTTCTATTATTGCTTTCCAATTTATACGTAGTATAAGGAAAGCTTTGGGATGGTCGAAATTTTCGATTCCGAGATTTCAACGGATTTACACGTTTTGAGGTCCCAGGAACCCAAAATAGTGGTTTTTACGAATTGTCTGTCTGTCTATCTGTATGTCTGTTTGTCTGTATGTCTGTCTGTCTGTTCATCGATTTCCGGGCAAACTACTCGGCCGATTTTGATGAAATTTTGCATGTAGGTTCACAAAAATCATACCTCGGAACCATTTTATTTTTATTTTGGGCTAACTCAGTTTGGGGGTTTTATTCTAAAAAAAAAAAAAAGTCTAAAAAATTATTTCCCAAAAACGGCTCCAACGATTTCATTTAAATTCATGTATAAATTTATATTATATATATATATATATATATATATATATATACATATACATTCATAAATAAAACATATCCTGTAGTCGTTATTAATGTTAACAAAATGCGGGGGGTCGCTTGCCCCTTCATAGTTTGCTTCTTGGGGTAAAAAAATAAAAATAACTCAATTTTCATGAAAAATGATTAAATATAATTTTTCTGCGAAACCTTTCTATCGATGAATTCTGCCTTCAGGCATGTTTTAGGTGTTAAATTGAGTAGCGAAACCGGACAGGTTGCTTTCCCAAAAAACTGTTTGGTTTTGTGGAAAAACCTTTTTTTATATTTAAATTATAGAAAATTCACGCTTAAATGCATTGCGTGCCCTGCCATTATTGCTGTGTGGTATTGTGTTCGTCTCTGACCAATCTAGAATTTATCTCACCTCCAGTGACGTCAGGCGGACAACCCCCCCCCCCCCCCCCCCCCGCGAGATATCGGAAACTTAACCATAGGAAAATTATTAACCATGAAATTATTCATTTTCTCTGTCTGCTAATTTTGATAAATTGGAAAGCATGTTCGAGTTAACTCGGACCGGTTCTTTATGATCGGTTTCAAGTATTAACGTAGAAATTCCTGGATTTTGATAGATTTGGCTATATTAAATTTATCTCAAAATTTCAGAGTTGATAATTATGCACAAAACCCCTCGCGGCTTTCATTTAATTACCATTTGTCTTTGACGAAATGCCAGCCTGACGGGACACACTGAAAAGTGGAAATGGCTAATTAAGTCCTCTCTGCTTTTGATTCTCAAAGGTTTCTCCATATTTGTGTATAGTATAGTCTTAAAGTCGGACGACCGTTCATATTAGTCTTTGTTGTCCACTGGATAGACTATTTCAAATAGTAGGTAGTTGGACATTTTGAAACTAAAACCGTCCCAACTGGTTAAATGAAGTATAGAGGACTATGGGCGTACAATGCACGATGTACATGAGATTTTCTTCTTATGTATTGTACGTTAAATTGCGGGATTTCAGAAATATTTGCTTGGGGTTTATTTTGAAGTAGAAGAAGAAGCAGGCCTATTATTATTATTATTATTACGACACATAGGTGACCGCAGACCGCATAAAGTCCATAGAGCACCATTTAACACTTAATTAAAAGTTTTAGAAAAGTCCCATCGGACGGGCTTCTTTTGGGAACCCATGCACCTCGCGGACGTGGGATAGGTTGAATTTCATGAAAATGTGACACAAAGCTGCGCAGTACTTGAGGATGTGCGTGGCTGTTACTTCCTCCAAGCTGCAACGGCGACAAAGTCTGCTCTCCAATGGCTGCAGGACTCCTATTTTTGATAGGTGCTTTAGGAACAGTCCGTGGCCTGTCATAAGCGCGACTATTGTTTTTATGCTAGACCTACTCATAGAAAGTAGCACTTTTAGATGAGTGTTCCGAGGGTTTAGCAATGTAGTCTTTGGAGTGGATCTGCCTTGGCACCTGCTTCCAGAAGCTTTCTAATCTATGTTGCCTAACACAAGGTCAAAAGAAGAAACCCCGGTACGAGTGAATCTACACATGCTGTCCTATTTATCTACTGTACTAGTATAGGTGCCGTAACACTGTTACCTAACAGAGACTGAATAGTTCCATGGTGCCCATATTTCTCCTATGATTACATATCAGGCACCCTTAAAAGCCACCCCTACCTGCTTCCCGAACTCAGATCGCCCGTAATTTATTTTTCCTTTAATGTCTGTCTTATTATTTTCCATTTCCAATGGGTTTCATTCAACTATAATTTAATATCTTAAAAAAAATTATCTACCATGGGCTATTAAGGTTTCAAACGAATATATAGGCTAAATACATAGTTTCAAATTTACCCCTTCACCCCTTAAACACGAGTGGAACAAAAAATTAGTAAGCTGAGACGCATTTCCAGAAATCCCATTTGAATTGCATGGGCGGGTTAACTTAACTACTTAAAACAATTATGGGTAATTTAGGAAATGTTACTGTGTTACTGTTTTCAATATTTCTGAAGTATATTTATCATTTTGTTTTTTCTTTCCAATTTATACGCAGGCTAGTATAAGGAAAGCTTTGTGACGTTCAAACTGTTCGATTCCGAGTTTTCAACGGATTTACCCGTTTTAAGGTCCCAGGAACACAAAAAAATTGTTTTTACGAAATGTCTGTCTGTCGTTCTGTCTGTCTGTGTGTCGATTCCGGGCAAACTACTCGGTCGATTATGATGAAATTTGGCATGTAGGTTCACAAACATCATACCTCGGGACCATTTTTTTTTGGCGGGCTAACTCAATTTGGGGGGGTTTTATTCTCAAGAAACTCTAAGAAACGTCTAAAAAAATTATTTCCCAAAAACGGCTCCAACGATTTCTTTTAAATTCACATATAATGGAGTTGTTATTAATGTTGACAAAATGCGGGGGTCGCTTGCCCCTTGATAGTTTGCTTCTCGGGGTAGAAAATAAAAATAACTAAATTTTCAAGAAAAATGACTAAAAAATTATTTTTCTGCGAAACCTTTCTATCGATGATTTCTACTTTCAGGTATGTTTTAGGTGTTAAATTGAGTAACGAAACCGGACAGGTTGCTTTCCCAGAAAAATATTTGGTTTTGAAAAAAAAGTTTTTTTTTTAATGATAGAAAATTCACGCTCAAATGCATTGCGTGCCCTGCCAGTATTGCTGTGTGGTAATGTGTTGGTCTGACCTATCTAGAATTTACCTCACCTCCAGTGACGTCAGGTGTATTAAAAAATAATATATATTGAAAAAACCGAGCGCGTGCTTAAGACCGCACGACAGAAGTGAAAATTTCATTAGCATTGCCAATCAATTTAGTACAATTTTTAATACTTATATGTAGTAATTAATATTGTGCATTATGTAGTATTATTAGGGATTGTGTTCGTAGATTGAATGAGAAACAAGTCAGAAATTAAATTACTATATTATTATTATTATTATATAGTATATAATATATAAAATTGTATTACTTACTATTTACATAAGGTATAAATTGATTGGGATTGCCAATGAAGTTTCACTTCTGCCGTGCGGTCTTAAGCACACACTCGGGTTTTTTTTATCCTGCGACCTCAATACGAGAAATCGGAAAGTGTTCTTTAACTTCGATGGCATTGTGGTAGCTTGTTCGCACTTGTGCGAGTCTCTACACAACATGCGACAGGAAACCTGTCGTAACTCAACACAGGTATTACCTACCGGCTGAAGATGTTATTTGGATACATTCTTTGAATTTGTTTTTTGTAAGCGAATTATCTTTTAAAAAAGAAAAAAAACTGCTTCGATTTATCGGTTGATATCTCCGAGGTCTCGTACGTCGTACTATATACAGTGCGTGTAGTATTCTCATAGTGAACAGTACTTTATTTCTTTGTTAAAAAACTGGATGATCTCATTTTCAGGTGCTCAAGAAGCTTTATAGAGGTAAAAAGCAATAAAATTCCTTCCCTTTGTTAAGTTTATTATTTACTTGCGCCTTCATTCTTCCTCAAATTCGTTTAGTGTGCTTTAAAGCGACTTTTATTCCCTTGCCATCAGAGGCGTAAAGTTTCAGAATGATGGCGGGGGCAAAACTAAGTAGACCTTATGACGTCATCAGGCAGGATAAAGAAAAGTTGAAAATATAAGTGCAGAAAGTAGGGTTTTACGCATTTTAATAGTAGTAAAGTATAGCTGTAACAAAGGAATGCTTATATTTGTATTGTTGCAAAGGGGCCCGGGGGTCTCCATGAACCACGTCTTACAATGCTCGAGGCTGGAGGGGGGGGGGGGGCAAGATGGACCGTGCCACCACCAAAATTACGCCTCGGCTTGCCATTGACTTTTTGTCAACCTACTATACGTACTAAACTTCTAAAGCCCTGTCTTCTAAAGATTCCTATACGAATGATCAATCATAACAATAGGTACGCACGGACGATTCTTTTCGTCTTGATTTGCCTTGATTTTCCGATGTAGGAATAGCATTTGCTGAATTATTGGTGCAAACACACAAAGTCTACTTAAGAAGATTTTTATGATCTGGCGGGTCTAGGGGAAAAAATTATAAATTGCTTAGAAATCATCTCTTAGACTTAGAGAAAGCTTTCTACATTGTCAGTGAGGCGCTAACACAATGACAATAACAGAACTACCTGTTGCTATTTCCAATGCCTGCTTTCAGCATTTCTGCTTTTAAGCAACTCTGTCAGCCTGAGTGAGTCTGTTTGTTAACTTGAGACATCCTAAGGGCAGACTCTTTCACCTCGGGGGAAAGGGGAGTTGACTGACAGGGTGGACCTCCAGATTATAATGAACTCCGAACCAGCACTGGGGGAACATGAAAAAGTCCCACGATTAAATCGGAGGGACCAGGACACGCTCGTAGACTGACTGGTATAGTCTCAGCGCGTTATCATGTCCCACCATTTTCCCCTGCCAACGCTGTCCACACCACCAATAAGTTTGCCGCAGTTTGAAACATGTTCTATGCTTTCAAGGAATCAACATTGTAAGGCCGTTGGCACTTGGCATGTGACAGAACTACCTGATTTTGACGATTTTGCTTTATACTAGTAGTAGTAGTATGGTTTGACACAGTCCCAGGCCACGGTGTGGGCCCATAGGACTCCAGTGGACCTCCTGATTATAGTGGATTCCGAACCACTTGGGAAACACAGTGAAGTCACACGATTAGTTCGGAGGTGACCAGGACAAGTCCTACCATGTTTCCCTACCGGCACTGTGCACACGACCAATTTATCTGCAGCTTTGAACCTGCTCTGGTCCGCTGGATTCAACTTGGTATGGCGGCCGGCTGCTTTATACTAGTACTTTCGAACATAATTGCGAACTATCTAGCTGTATAGCTTTCCAGCTATTAAAGCGTATGACGTCTTCTGCTTTACAGTAGCTTAAAGAATGAATGATTGTATTTTACTAACCAAATGTGATGAATGGAAGCCTTAAAGGGTTAAATTAAATTACTGAAATTACTCCTCTCAAGTTTATATACTTTCTTGATAAACCATAATGAACAACAATTTCTCCAAGTTTTACCACCCTTTTAACTTTTGAGTTTTCGTTTGCTGTCGCTGCTACGTTCGCTGAATTGAAAATGGAAAGCAGCTTGCTTTATTAACTAATGTGGCTAGAAGTTATTGCTCCTAATTTTTTAATCTTATTATTGAATTCTGTACCTTTTGGGATGATGAATTGGTTGTGTGAGATTTATGAAAATTTTATGAAGTGAAAGACTAATAAATTTAATTATACAAGTAAGCTTTCAAAACAAAATAGGCGGGAAAATAAAACATTTGAGTTGCCAAAAAGCAAAAACAAGCCTTTCCAACTGGGGTGATTTTACAGGAACCCTCGCCGGACATTTTGCAGCCAAAAACTCTTAAATGATTTGTCGATCCTTCACGAGAACATAAGCATTTTTAGGCAAATTAACTTCTTTGACGTAATAGAAGAGTTTGCTGCTAGAAAGACTGGGATAATAAATTTGTAATAATTTTTTCATTTATGTAACAAATGTAAAAAATGCGTTCGCGCAATTTTGGTAGGTAGTTTATTAGCTTAGGTAAAACATTATGCCCCCAGGCCCCCACAACTTAAGTCGCAAGGGGGCATGGACAAGAGATCAGACCCGACTAGTTTAATAGTAGGGGTTTCCAAACACTTTTCACTTTATTTTTGCTTTCCAATTTATACGTAGTAGATAAGGAAAGCTTTGTGATGTTGGAAATTTTCAATTCCGAGATTTCAACAGATTTACACGTTTTGAGGTCCCAGGAACCCAAAAAAGTGTTTTTTACGAAATGTCTGTCTGTAGCTCTGTCTGTCTGTCTGTCGCTCTGTCTGTCTGTCTGTTCATCGATTTCCAGGCAAACCACTCAATCGATTTTGATGAAATTTTGCATGTAGGTTCACAAAAATCATACCTCGAGACAATTTTTTTTATTTTGAGCTAACTCAATTTGGGGGGTTTTATTCTCAAAAAACCCCGAAAAAACCTCTAAAAAAATTATTTCTCAAGAACGGCTCCAACGATTTCTTTTTAACACACATATATTGTAATCGCCATTATTGTTAACAAAATGCGGGGGGTCGCTTGCCCCTTGATAGTTTGCTTCTGGGGGTAAAAAAATAAAAATAACTCAATTTTCATGAAATGATTAAAAAATCATTTTTCTGCGAACCTTTCTATCGATGATTTCTACCTTCAGGGATATTTTAGATGTTAAATTGAGTAACGAAACCGGACAAGTTGCTTTCCCAATAAACTTTTTGGTTATACGCAAAAAAATTTTTTTTTGAAAATTATAGAAAATTGCAAATGCATTGCGTGCCCTGCCATTATTGTTGTGTGGTATTGTGTAGGTCTGACCTTTCTAGAATTTACCTCACCTCCAGTGAAGTCAGCTGGACAAACCTCCCCGAAATATCGGAAATTTAACCATAGGAAAATTATTTACCATGAAATTATTCATTTTCCCTATCTACTAATTTTGATCAATTGGAAAGCATGTTCGAGTAAACTCGGACCGGTTCTTTCAAAAGGATTATACTAAAATGCTCTTGTGCACTGTTCCCCTTAAACCGCCTGTGATCTCGGTTGCTACTGGCTTCAAACGTAGCCAACAGTAATTCTGTTTCAGTTGTAGTTGCCTGTAATTTGTGGTAAGAAATAATAGTGATGACTGATTCTTTACCCTTGGCCACTAGATGAATGATTGCAGTTTACTTCATCTAATTCTATAGCATATCACGTCATTATTTTCTTTGACAGTTTACAATGAGCCGAGAAGGAAAATTTCGATTAAATAATGAATCCTAAGGACCCATTGAAATATCGTTTAATCAGAGACATCCGAGAGGAAAAACCGTATAGGTGCCGCCCATAATACATTTCCGAAAAATAGTTCTTGCAGAGCTAGATACAAGCTCAAATTCCTCAGAAGAGAACATTCCTCTCATTCTGTGTCGGAATGTAAAACCTGATAGATTCCTATTACAGTAAACTGTAGTACCCGTCGGATTCCACTTTCCGCATGTTTACCGTCAAATAGGGGGGGGGGGGTGTCTTGAGCCTGTGATGAAACACTCGTATGTGTATAGTGTAACGTAGCCGTAGCTCCAGCTTAAAAGAATAACTTAACCGCGAATAGGTGTAAATTATCCCAACTAAATAAACTCCAATGAGAGCAAACCCATCCATTAAGTTAATGCCGATGTGCCGATTGATAATTTAAGACATGTAGATTAGTGGTACAGACTCCGACTTTCACCTTTTTATTTATTTCATTTATATTATATTTTTATTTATTTATTTTATTTTACTGTAAATAGGGGGTCCTGGGGGACCCCCGGACCCCCCTCAATGGTGGTTTTTTCGTCGTTATAATATCTCAATTGTACTGCTTGCAAACATTGGCGTAAATAGGGGGTCCTGGGCTAAGCCCCCCCCCTCCCCACAATTTCTGGTGGCAAAGACGTTATGGAGGCGAAACGTTCACTAAAATATATTACTCAAAATGCTTAAAACCCCAATATTTCAGACGTATTTTTCCAAACAATTTCTACGGGGGAGACCCCCGGGCCCCCCTCAGTGGTAGGTTAATTTATTCGTCTGTAAAATCTCAAGTGTACTGCGTAATGCGTAAAACCTCCCTAATCTGGGCCTATTCATCAATTTTTTCCCCCGGGGGAGACCCCCGGCCCCCCTTCCCTGGGGTAGAATATTCATAGAGCCTCACTAATTTTGGCCCATTTATCAATTTTTTTTTCTCCGGGGGATCAATGTCTTGGGGTCCTCAAGCCCCCCCCCCCCCAGAAAGTTTGGGAATTTACGCCAATGTGTACACCTACTATGTTGATTACTGCTTAATTGCTAGACGTGAGCGTAACATGTTTTTTGTTCCTCCGAAGCCTAACATGACAAAAACAACCGAAATTAGAGGATTTAGAAAAATCTGGACTTGGCCTAACTTACAGATGTTTTAAGTTGGTCAAATAAAGTGTATACACTCAACTAACTTACGAAAAGAAATTGTATTTCAGCCATTATGTAAATTGGCCCAAAACCTACAAACAAATGCACAGTTTATCGCAGAGGAAAACTATAACAAAGCCCTTATAAATAACCATTGTGGAAGACAAGAAAGCAAACAAATTAGACACCATGAGGTCACATAAAATACGCTTTAAAGTAACTTACGAGGATTGTCGCTGATTTAACGTGGTAGGGCCAATGATATGTTTAACAGGCCGCCTGTAGATTTTTCTACATTATTTAACAATGGTAATAATTTTGTTTTTCATTGAAGTAGAATGCTTGGATGAATGCTATTTATTCACCTGTGGGGCTTGTGAATGACTTGCTACATTTTCTGTGCCATGTTTTGGAGGGCATGTAATGCAGGCGGTGCCGGGCCTTCCTAGTTGAGTGTAAGAGAGGGCTTAATAGCCCTAACTCCGCTAGGTTTGCTTAAAAATAGAACAAAAGTCAATATTTATTTATTCATTTATTTATTTATCATATGCAAACCAATTTAGTGAATGCATCCGAATGACCTCTTAAATTCACCTCTGTATCTAATATCTGTTTCTAAGTTACGACAGGTCTCCGAACACATGGTGTGTAGGGACTTGCACAAGTACGAGCAAGCTACCAACTAACATCGACTTCGATGGCCAGGTGGTAACGTGCTTGCACTTGTGCGAGTCTTTACACGCCATGCAATCGGAGACGTGTCGTACTCATTACGGGTATTAACCTAACCTACAGAGGCGACTGAAGAGGTCAATCGGATACATTCATTAAATTGTTTGTATGCGATTAACCTTTAAAAAAAAAATGGTGATTTACCTATTTACAATATTTTTGATACTTCCCCATCTTTTAAGTAAAGTAGGATGAAATTAATATTTTTTTCTATTTCATTATTATATTTAACTAAAAATCGTGATAAATCTCCCCAACATTTACAGCATGGAAATGTTTCAATTGCAAACTGTCTTCGTGTTGTTCATTGTTGATTTTCCAATTAATTAACGTGTGTGTAAACTCGCTGTTCCGGTTGTTTGCATTAGGTTTTTATTGCTACCGTACTGTTCATACGAGATAAATTGGCATGCAAACATTAGCCTGTGCCTGTACCGGTAATTCCCATTTAATGTTAACTTAATCTATGGGGTTAAAAATGTAAATAAAACAATTTCGAATGCAGTAGAAGTCCATTAGTCCGGAATCCAGCAGTCCAGAATGCCCGACAGTCCGGCATCTCTCCGGAAAATTTGTAATGATTTCTCTATCCATAGAAATAAATTTTATACTCAAGTAAACAAAACGACATTCGTGACTTTTTTAAATCTAAGTGAAATATGTTTTACATTACGTGTACATACATTATATGAAATGTAAAATAAACTTTGTTGTATGTATTTGCATACTTTATTTGTTTATTTATTAACCTATAATTGTTCTTATAATTACCGCCCGATGGACCGGAATTTTCGATAGTCCGGCACCGAGCGGGTCCCGAACGATTATCGGACTTCTTCTGTAAATACTTTCCATTCCAAAATTATCATGTGTACATTTTTAATCCCAGGTTAAGATAATTAATAATCGCCATCCATGTGTACCTCCTGCAAACATATGAAGCCTACCTGTAGCTTTCTGTGTCGTCATGTTTCTGGCACAGAAGCGGGCCCGGATTCACACAATTTGTTTACTAGTTCAAGAGACGAATTCGCACCATAAGTTAGACAGCCTAAATATTTAATAAAGACACAAATTACTTTAGTTTTAAAAATCTTGGGTTAGGTACCATAAGGTAACTATTGAGTTTCATTTGGCGCGAAAATGTGAGGCCAAAATATGGCAGGCTTTCTATTGGTCCCTGCTTCCGCAAGCAAATCATGTGGAGGTGTAGGGCACAGAATAAGGATAGAATATAAGTGCTACTAACATAGCCCCCCTTAATTTATTCAAAAGAGCGCAGTCTCGTTTCTGTCAGCGGAACTAGTGACACTACGTTAGACATTTATGTTCATATTATTGATAATATTAAGAACAAAAACGTCGTCGAATTAATTCTCAAAAACGTTTTCTAATTATTTTCGAATAGAAACTGCAATTTTGTTATTGCATAAAAATATATTAATTTTAAAAGTGGCTTACTGACTTGTTATTTGACGGATGCGCATGACCGAATCCGAAATGTACACAAATAAACAATCGCCATGCCATTCCATTTTTGCATTGTCAGAGTTCAATATGGAATATCACTGCTGCAATTATAAGTTAAGGTGAGGGTAGAGCTGAATTTAAGTGAGGTTGCATTTAAATTAGCAAATATTTGGAAATATTTTCACATAAAAATTTATTAAAGAAAATTAGAATAATTTGAATACTGGTGGGAAACAGACAGCGCCTCTCGTTTCTGTCAGCGGAACTGAGGTTGGCCATATTGGATAAATCAAGTTTTTAACATGGAATGACATCCCCCTGGTGTAGGGGCTCGGTCCCTACAGAACCTCATTCCAGCCATTTAAACATATACTAGTAAATCTTATAAATTAATTCCTTATGAGAGATCTAGCTTTCCAGTATCAACAGTAATATAGGATGTTTGCCTTAAAGTTGTGCTGTAGTTTTCTGAATTTTCTGTTGGTGTAAGTGCCTAAACGTCAGGCAGCTAGCCTTAGCTTTCGTTAAAGTTAAGCTATATGTAATTAAAAAGCACTCCTATGGACTTCTGCTGCTGCTATTTGCAGCGTACACTAGATAAAATGGAGTTTTAAATATATTCATGTGCCCTCACTTCCGGTGACGTCAGATGGACGCCCCCCCCCCCCCCCCCCGAGAAAATTTATGGCTACGGCCCTAACTGGCGGAACTTGAATTAATTAAAAGTCAAAGGTCATCATCGTCCCTTTCACTTCTTAATTTTTCTATCAATGGCTTATCGGTATAGTGAGTCGATATGCCAAATTTGATGAAAATCGGCCTAATAGGCTATAACCAAAGTTATGGTCACTTTATACTTTGAGCGTTCTAGCTTGAAATATAACGGATGACAATTGGATGCATATCAGTCGATATGAAGTTTTATGTTCATCAACTTGGACAAGCAATATATGTACAATATGCACCTAAAACATATTACGAAAGAAAGGAAGCACGCTATTAAGAAAATAGTGATGATTATGACCTTTGTCCTTCAATTAAGTCAAGTTGCGCCAGTCCGAATTTCTTAGACATGGTGACATTAAGTTAGAAAATGCCATGAGGAACATTTCTTTGAAAAGAAAATCACTAATTCTGAGGTTTTCCTGTAGTTTACGTTGCGGGACTAACCAGAGATACACTGATAAACGTCTATACCTGTATGAGTTTCTTTAAAAAAGTTTACAGGCAAGAAGGATCATTGCGATAAATTTTTTCTAAACGGTTGATGGGAAAACACGTATTGAGATGAATGTTCTCTTGGAAGGAAAGCCCAGATGCGCTCCTAAATTCCCCCCCCCCCCCCCCCGGTCCTTTTCAAAGTTTTTTCATTCCGGAAACTCTCCAAACCCCCTTCCATGCAAGGCTTCCGGAATTTCTTTAACTCTGGCTGTTTTTTTTAAGTTTTCTTACTTCCCAAACTATGTTAGGGGGACATCTAACTTGCTTCTATGCAATTAATTTTTCCTTCTTCGTCCAGTATATGCGCCTAAGTGGTTTGTGGCAAATTATGCCGTTATAAGTTGACAATAAATTTACAAAACATCCCGTGGTTGGAGACCGTTATCAATATGGCTGCTAGTGTAGCCTGCACAAGATAAGTACGCAATTTGGTGGGGAAAACCAGTGATAAGTGTAGCCTGCACAAGCCAATTAGAGAGTTTTTGACCGGGTCCAGGTATCCGTTCTGCTATGCTGCAATGTGTAAGACTTCGATATTTTTTGCGTTGGTACTTAACTCTGATAGTTGGCTTATGGTTAACGGGTGCCTCGTAAGGCATATTATGGCTCCCGCCGCTCCAGTTAATGTATCTTTATGACAAAATCCCTTCAGGATATTATAATAATTCCTATGAATGCAAATAAATAAACATAAAATTCAATGGAAATTTTGTTTATTTATTGCCTCCATACAGTCTATATTTCTGTTTCCACTCATTATTATGCGCTGATTTTTCTCACAGGTTAGAATGTGCCACTACAAAAACAAGGGCGGATTTTGCCTCCAATTTAGGGGAGGGGGGTCAGCGGGCAGGTTCAGTGGATTACTTTAACTTTAACTTTTACATCGCCTTTGTCCTCAGGGAGGGTCGGCGGCACGGTAGCGGCGTTTCCATAGGCATAGACAACTCGGTTTAGAGCGTCTTCCTTGTTCAGAGCGAGAGTCCTTATGTCTTCTTCGATTTTTCTGGGGAGTGTCATTTTCGGTCTTCCCTGGCGGGGGGGGTCCAGGGAGTGTCATGTTCTGAATACGCTTAAGGAGGGATGTTTCCTCTCTCCTCTGGACGTGGCCCCACCAGCTGAGTCTTCTTTCCCTCAGTTTCAGTGCGACATCAGCAGTTTTCATATCCAACCTTATGTCCTCATTTCGGCGCCGGTCTTGCAGGGTCACTCCACACGACCTTCCCAGCATCAAGACTATACCATTAAAAAACATTATATTTTTTTATTCCCACTGTAAACCCATTGTTATCTAGTGTATAGTGTAAGTTCATTTTATTTGAGGGGGGGGGGGTGACCGGACCCTCTGACCCCCCTAAATTCCGCCCTTGTACAAAAAGCCATATTGAATCATTTTATATCTAGAACTATCTTAGTTAAAGGAGGCATACATTAGAAATAAAAATCAAGCGAACAAAATGTTCGTGTTTCTTCTCTGCCTACCTATACAATTATAATTACTATTTTATAAATATATATTAGGACAGAACGCAATTGAGGATCCAGAGCGTGTTGGTGCAAACTAACCGTTAGTGTTTGTTCACCACACCAGAAGAAGATAAGTTTTCTTCTTATTCTTCTTCTTCTTCGCCATCGTCATCATCATCGTCATCATCTCCTTTTCCCCTGTTGCCGCGTGCGCAGTGGGCCGCAGTGGGTCGCAGTGGGTCGCCTTGGGTCCATTTCTTGTACTCCACTGTCCAAGTAAGTTGTCATTGCCTTGAGGTCAGTCATAGTTTTCCCTCTTCTCTCGTCCAGTTTCCTCCATATTACTTCTTCGAGTGATATCCTCGATCTCCCGCGATATTTTACTCTTCCTTTACCATGGGATACTTACTAGCGAATGCCCCTAATTAAGTTGTTAGTTATCAACGAGTATACTATGCCAAGATAAAGCCGTTCTTCATTGAACTATATTTTTAATCAAATACATAATTGTGTATTGTGCTCTGGAAAGACAACATGTCGAAATTTATGTGAGATTTTCGTTTACGCAGTGACGGGGTGAATCTACATATTAAAGAAACAAATAGCGGACGTGACTTAAAGGGAGGTGGATTTACAAAAGCCTTTTCCAGGATATGGGATTAGTTTTCGAACTTGTTCAACCTGATTTCAATCCCTTTGCTCACTCGCATCTGCTCCTTTATTTGCAACGCACTCACATAGCGTACTGGACCAAGGACTCGTGTAATTGGTTATTTACGAGAACGGTATCTCTGTGTTATTAGATCCTTAAACATACTGAAAGCCTATTCGTTGTGGACATGGAACCTTGTGCCCTGTATCAATAGCCACATTGATTTTTCGGATATTTTTGGTTTCCGTTTAATTTAAATTGATTTTAATTGATGCATCTGCTTTAAACCCGCCCATGCAATTCAAATGGGATTGCTGGAAATGCGTCTCAGATTCTCAGTTTACTAATTTTGTGTTCCACTCGTGTTTAAGGGGTGAAGGGGTAAATTTGAAAGTTGAAACTATGTATTTATACTCGTTTGAAACCTTAATTGATGCTGCTTCTAATGAAACATTAAACATTCATTTCGGTTGTAAATTGCTGGCTGTGGAATTTTTTACTCTATGCATGTAATGGTAAATGTACCCTTTGAACCTGTTTTCCGCCGAAACACGGATGGCTAACACTACACACTCACTTGAGCCTGAACGAAGGAGCGGATAGTAAAACTGAATATATGTCTGGAAAGAGTAAGAAAGGTGGAAAAGAACTAAAGTAGTTTGAAGATTTCAAATTGATATTAACCCCTCCAAAAACGCTGCTGATAAGGGCCTATTTTAACCGAAAATCGGGAAAATTTGGGCGCAACCCATCACGTTTCCATCCCCCAAAGTCGAACCACTGGCCCTATCACATCAAGTATAGCATGGCCAGAAAGAGGAAGAATAGACGAAGACATGGGTATAATTTAAATTGAGTTAGGGCTTATACATCTGCCCAAAAAGTTGCTTTAAACCCGCCCATGCAGTTTAAATGGGGTGTTCAGTTCACCTGTGTCGCGTGTCGAACCAGCCCAACTAACTGCCCTGCTTAAATCTGTGTGTGGTGCGTCTGAAGAAGTGTTCAGTTCACTCTATCTTCTTTCTTATCTATTTCTTTCTTCTTTCTAGCGAGCGTGTCGCGTGTCGAACCACCCCTACTTACTACCCTGCTTATATCTGTATGTGGTGCGCCTAAAGAAGTTTTCACTTCAGAAATTATAATAGTAAAATTAATGCATGTTTTTTAGGGTCTCTGTAGACACCCTCGTATTTGCTCGCTACTTTAGATGGGGGGAGGGCTGTCGGCTTTCCAAGCCCCCCCCCCCCCCAGACTTTCGGGCTAGCTACGCCCATGCCTATTCGGGGTGAGCATTCGGGCGATACAATACAAATTTTGTGGAGATAGTCATGTCCTGTTACCATGCGGATTCCGCTGTAAACTGCACGGTGCAATGCAATGATTATTAGCGATAAATTGCTTGAAAAAAATGGCAAATGAGTCGCTGACAACGTTTTTGTGTACATGAGCCGCGATAAGTTCAATAGAAATTCGGTCAAATTTTGATTAGAAAAACAGAAGGATATTGACGGATGGTAAATATCCTGTTTGTTACAGCTCATTCGCTGTTTGTTTACGCATCATAAATAACCAACTCAGAGTCAAGGCAGTTTACATGTGCGTGAACTGAATTTTTAATCGATCCAAACGTATCACACCGTATTAAAGAGGAAACCCCTATTTTCGGGCGCGAAGTCTGAAATTTCCACCAAAACCAAAATGCATTAGGATAATGCAATCAAGTTCATGACGGCCCCTTGACGTAACTAGATGCATGGATAAGCAGTTGACTCTGTTGACATGCCTACATTGTAATATACCTGACACCTGCAGCCGTAGTACGTACAGACATGCTGATATTCCCATCACAGTCATAAGTGCCTATATTGTTTATTATTATTAAGTTGTGGATTTTAATGGATAAGGATTGTATTGACCTATTATTGATGATTATATGTAGGTTTTTTTTTAAATCTATATATTTATATAGCTATTTATAGTTTTTACGGTGCCGAGCACATGCAGTAGCTCTTATTGTATTGTAACACAGTACTGTATGTGGTTAAAATGGCCTATTATAATTTCATTTCATTTCATTTCAGAATATGTTAAACTAACTCGGAGTTAGTGGAATTTAAGCAAGGAATCCAATCCAATCAAAAACTCATATTCGTAAATATGGAGATAGACCCTTTTAAAAATAGGGATAACTCATATGGTCTGGGTAAAATTTATTGATGATTAATAATTCTAGGGGGAGGGGCACTTATTCCCATAAAAGGCTCGCATCTGTACCAGTGGCATAGCCAGAAAATGTTTTTTTTTTTGGGGGGGGGGGTCCATTTTTCGTAATGTTTGCCCGCTTACGATAGGTTTTTTAATGGGGTGGTGTTTCGTTTCATTTGACACTACCCCCCCCCCCCTCGGGGATTGTTTTTTAAAAGTTAGGCCTGAAATAGTTTGTCGGTAAAAAATTTAGATTTTGCAGACGATAACTTTATTAACAAAACTGGAAAAGGGGGGACCGGGGTCTCCCCGGCGATTTTTTTCAGACAAATATATAAAAAAAATAGCTATTTTGCTAAGTAAGTAAGGGGGGGGGGTCAGCGGGGTCCACTGATCTGTACTTGTTTAAGTCATATTTTCGCCTGCTTCATTGCGTCAATGCTAAGCTTGTCTCAGCTTGTCCATTATCGCTTGTAGCCCGTGTAGGTTGACATTGAGAGCGTAAACCAGTTGCCAATGGCAAAAAATGCATTGGAAATCAATACAAATAATTTCCAAAGTCCATGGGGTCGTTAACATTGACCTATGGGCGACTATATAAGTAGGCCTGGGTCCACAAAAATTCATTAAATGAATAAATAAATAAAATTGTACATTTTTTTATATGCTACAAATTTAATATTTAATTTAACATTATGGGTTAATTGTAAGAGTGGGCCGAAAGGTCCAAAATTCGCCCATATATGGAAAATAAAGACATTTTTCTTTTTATAAAGTTATGGTTTGGGTAGGCGCTCAACAACCGCCTCACAAATTTATCAACTTCCATCAGACCAGCATGTATTTGCGCTTTCTGACCATTTTTTTTTTCTTCAGTGTACCATGTATATATGGTTATTGAGACTGCCGAACTTAGCTCTAGCAAAGTGCAGTCTCAAATTCTCCACTTTGATAAGACGTCCGGTATCTGAAACATAGAGTTTCAACAAGAACTGTCTTTCCACAAGCTACGGCAGGCAATGGGTTTGATGCCACTTATGTAAAATAATAGGCCAATTTCTAACTTAATTTGTAACGTAAAGTTCAAACCCTCTAAAGGTTTCCTGTTTATTAGAAACGACTGAATTCGCAACTGTTGGAAACTTCTCATCAGTTGGGTAATAATAAGGAATTATTAGGTTTCTCGTGAGGTTTACTATCTCTTTACTCTGAGGATTTCCTCTTGTTACCTACTTCTCTTATTCTTTTCGCAAATTGTGTCCCCTAAGAAAGAAAATCTCTGTTTGCGGTTGAGGGAAATTGCACTGTAGAAGAATTGGTTCTTGACAATTGAAACCCCTATACAACCTGTAATGGAAAATTGAAAGTGAGCGAAAATAGCAGGTTTCCGATTTCCAAGGGTTTGAAAATTTAATGGGGCCGTGTGTACAATTTTTATAGCCTTCTCGAATATCAGATTTATTACTATACAATTCTACTGTAACGCCGGAGAGTTAATATGTGACACGTAGGCTGAACTGGCTTTTGAATTTTGCTCCGTGTCGTGTGACGCTTTCAATATTCGGTATTGTCTTCAATATTTGTTGGAGTGTACTAATAATCTGGGCGCTATAGCAGATATGAAACTGTTGAGGCTTGCAGCTTTTGAAATAAAAAAGTAAATAAGTAGATATTGACTATTTGTTCTAATACCTTGGAGTTAGGGCTATAAAGCCCTCTCTTTTAGTATAGGACCAAGTCGCTCACACTTGGCTGTGAGCGGTGCTGGTCTTGCTAGGTCTCCCCTTTGCCTCGTGTTGTAGGTGTGGGTGTCACCATTGTTTAAATTTCCCTCACGCCCTAGGCTTTAAGACATATAAACTGCATCTATGATATGTAGACATGGGGCTGTCATGATAATTTTTTAATGTTATGAAGTGAGAGCGACAACTGTCAATATTGTAATTACGGCGAATTAAGTAACTTAAATGAAATCCTGGGTTTCTTAAATTTCAAGAATATGTTTACATTTACGTCTACATGGTATTAACGCGAAGGTTTTTTCTTTAATACTGGTCAAACTGTGTGCGTCTCTAGGGCCTCACGGCTTACAATAATTTTGTAAATCAAAATGAAATATTTTTCAATTTTCCGCTTTTCGCCTTCAATTTACTGCAAGGCCAACATTTGCATGTTTATTAATTAACGCGGGAAACTAATTTCCCATTGATGTGACCTGTGGGCACAATATGTAATATTGTAGACCAGTCACCGGCATGTTGAATGTAGCGTATACAGTATATCATATCTGAATCGTTGAGTATCCCTTAGGAACAGCTGGGAGCTTAGATTACTCTGTGCGATGTGAATCTGTGCAACATTTGAAACTCATGCATTATTGAGCCTTCAGGCGGCTATTCCATCTTCTGTCAATTATCCGTCATTTGGGCATCAATAATAAGTCTCTACCATATTATAACTGAATTCATAATAGATAAGTTAAGGATCTACATAATAGTCTCCTTAAAACAAACATCTCATAAATTTCAGATGCAAAAATGACGGATTATTAATAGATGGAATAGCCGCCTAAGATACAACCACCCCCCACTATCGGGGTTTTGCACAAATCAAATTTCATAGAACAAATCGATTGCAAAGTTGCTGAATCAGTAGAAAAAAAAGTGTTCCACACCTTGTGCATGTGTTACATACCTTAGAGAAAGAATGGTCAATTATTTAAAACCGGTGACACTGCTTAGGCGGGGTTTCCACCGACCGGCTAGGGCTGAATACAAATACGGTGACGTGGTAACAGACATTCAAGACTTAGGCGGGGTTTCCACCGACCTCGCATTGCAGAATGCAAATGACATTGACGGAAATGTTTGTTTTCCTCTATGCCATGGTTAAAATTGATCAATGATCATAGAGTAAAATCACGAACAAACTAAAATTAAAAAATGGCTTCATGGGATATGTGAAGTACAAACATTTTAATAGATTTCTATAAACAGAAAAACTAACATTTCCGTCAATGGCATTTGCATTCTGCAATGCGAGGCCTATGGAAACCCCGCCTAAGTCTTAAATGTCTGTTACCACGTCACCGTTTTTGTATTTAGCCCTAGCCGGTCGGTGGAATCGCCCTGGCGGACAGAACGTTTTCAATGCGCGCCACCCGTGTTATGTTGGTCATGCTGGGAATGTCGCCATTTTGATCTAAAAACACAGCATTATTCATTGTGGTCATCCCGTGGCTGGAGACCGTTATCAATATGGCTGCTAGTGTAGCCTGCACAAGATGAGTACGCAATTTGGCGGGGAAAGCCAGTGATAAGTGTAACCTGTACAAGCTAAGTACAGAGTTTATGACCGGGTCCAGGTATCCGTTCTGCTATGCTGCAATGTGTAAGACTTCGATATTTTTTGCGTTGGTACTTATCTCTGATATTTGGCTTATGGTTAACGGGTGCCTCGTAAGGCATATTATGGCTCCCGCCGCTCCAGTTAATGTATTTCTATGATTGTGGTCCGCTCTTTAAAAATAACGTATGTTAAACACTGTAATATTCAACAAAATTGATGGACGCAACTTTTTACGAAAAAATTGCTGTCCGACATTTGTCCGCCAAAAATGTCGGACATTGAGCTCTTCCGGAATTTTGATAATAAATAGTCTTTGGCTGGCGGGACGCATTTTTGGGAGCTGCAGTGCTCTTAATCTATATAATTTTTTTAATGAGTTGCACCATTGACTTCGGGAGAGAGTATACTCTGCTTTTAATTGTGTACGATGCTCCCATTTGCTTATCGTTTGCAATTTTTGACCTCAAATCTTATAATAAACATATATATATATATAGAAAGTATAAAGTATAATCGTCAAAATATAGTAAAAATTAGTAAGTACTGTCGGCGGGGGCCCACCTTATACATAATTATATAGGTATCTCAACTGTAAATATTATGGCAGTTGAGAGGACCTTTGAAAGTCAGTAGGCTAAGAAGACAAAAGCCATTACCCAACCTATTTAATACATTGTTTTTTGTTTGTTTTAGTTTTCCGAATTACTAAGACGAAGAAGAAAAAAATAACATGGACGGCTCAAAAGCAAAATGTCATTAGATAACATCACCTACGATATCTACAATGGTTCATTCACGTTCACCCCTAACAACAAAACCCACAGCACAGGCTGCGAACCAGTCAAATTCGCAGTATTTGAAAGCATCGTCGTCGTTTCCTACCTAACCATTATGATTGTAAGCCTAATCGGAAACGGCATGGTTTGCTACCTAATATGTTTCGCGCCAAAATTCAAATCAGTGACAAACTATTTCATCGCTAATTTATCCATTGGTGATTTTTTAACGGCCATTTTTTGTGTGCCATTTTCATTTATATCGACTCTACTGCTACGTCGTTGGCCGTTCGGTGACTTTTTGTGCCGTTCAGTGTCTTTTTTTCAAGCCGCGTCCGTGTTTGTAAGTGCGTACACTCTGGTGGCGATTTCATTAGATCGTTATATGGCGATTATGAGACCTTTAAGACCGCGTTTGACCAAGAAACACGCGAAAGTTATAATCGGGGTGGTGTGGATAGTTTCTATATCGACAGCGTTGCCAATTGCGATAGTGTCGGAAAATCAGCGGTATATTTATAACGACTGTGAGTACTACGTATGTGCGGAGCATTGGACAAGTGAGCAGCAGAAGCAAGTGTACTCTATAGTGCTGATGGTGCTACAATACAAAGTTCCGCTGGTTGTGCTTATTTATACCTACACGCGGATCGCTGTGGTTGTCTGGGGGAAAACACCGCCGGGCGAGGCGGAAAATCTGAGGGACCAGCGACTGGCGACTAGCAAAATAAAGGTGAGTTTGTATTTTGACAGAAACCTGCTTCCGGAGTTTCAATCTATCGATTGGTTTGCAGCGTATGTTAATTCATATCATAGGACCGAGTTAATATTACTGCCGAGAAATAAAAAAAATGTGACTGATAGCGCAGTTTTTATCCACGATAATGTCAATTTACACGACTTTTTATGACAAATTGCCAAATGACAAACCCACCAAGTGTGGGCATTGGTTAATAAGTAGTAAGTAAGTAAGTAAGTAAGTACGTTTTAGAAGAAATAAACGATTTCATGGTGGCGGTCAGCCCAAGCGAAAATAGTGTGATACTTCCATAAAAGGTCACAGCCGTCTGCATAGTCGTTTGAAAGGGGGAAAGCGGGGTCGGCGCTAGTGCAAAATGTGTTCTAGTGTACTTTAAGAGTGTACAGCCCGTAGGAAAGTGGCAGCCCGAAATGTAATACTTTTTATTTTTTATTTCATTAACTACGCATGATTAAAGATTTGGCTCATCAAAGTTGTACAAGACTACTTCATGCATCATATAATAAGGTATTTTTAGTTTTCGAAATTGTGGTTTTGTTATAAAATCGTTAATACGTGAAAATTTATTGTTTATAAAATATTTGCATGTTTCTGAAAAAACCACAATTTCGAAAATTAAAAATATCTTATAATATGATGCATGAAGTAGTCTTCTACAACTTTGATGAGCCAAATCTTTAATAACATGCTAAGTTAATGAAATAAAAAATAAAAAGTATTAAATTTCGATCTGCCAATTTCCTACCGGCTGTACACTCTTAATAGTGCAATATGTTATAATTTATAAGGCAACTATTCCACTTGTCAATATTCCATCATTTGTACATCAATAATTGAAGGGAATTTTTGGTTTACTCTATGTCAATTTCCATTTTAACTTCCGCATGTTAAAATTGATCAATAATCATGTAGTAAAATCACAAGATCAATAATTTAAATTAATTTCTTGAGAACATACGAATTATTTCGTAATTTAAATCATAAAATTTCTTGTAGATTATAAAATTAAAAGAAAGCCGGCGGGAAAAAATTGAAAACAATAATGGTCAATTATTGATGACAAGTGGAATGCGGTGTAAAAATATAAATGCAACTTTTATGATATTTCCGTCAGTGACATTATCAAAATTGAAGAAAAACTGACAAGTGGAATAGCCGGCTAAGGAAATAAGGAGAAACCGCCGCCTCGTTTATGAAATCTCCCTCTACCTAATTAGCCAGAGTCAAAAGGGATTTTTTAATAAAGTATATACAGTATATCTTCTTCCGCAGTTCCGCATCCTCTTAATTCACATTGTATCGATTGTAAATTGGCACTCGCGTTTTACAAATTGCATACACTGGTCCTTTGGTAAGGAAAATTTATTCATTTACTATTGCACTGTGAATTATTGACATTATGGTCATTGTGAAATTATTCATTTATTCAAATATATATATAATATTTATATATTATTCAAATATATTTATTCAAATTATTCATATTCCACGAACGACACCAGCTTGCAAAAGGCTATATCTGAGCTGACTGAAAGAAGAATAAAATTTGAGGGCTGCGGAAACCTTTAATAGTGGAGACAAACCTGGTTACAATATATATAATAACAATTCCACAATTTTAGGGTTTGCCGATGATACTGTTCTATACTGTAATGGAAGATCATGGGAAGAAACGTATCGCAAAGCTGAAAAACTATTGTCCTCAGTTCAGACGTGGCTTGGAGTGAACCGATTAACCCTGAATGTTGCAAAGACCAAGTACATGTCCTTCTCACCAACAGTTACTGGTCAGCCGCCGGATTACCTATCACTGAAATTACACTCCAACGATAATTGTATTAGGGATACTTGCACTTGTCACGTAATATCGAAAACAAATACCTATTGTTATCTAGGAGTGATTATTGACAATCATCTGAGATGGCATGAACACATAGTTGTTGCATCTAAGCGCGTTAGAAAAACTCTTTATAAATTCCGTAGCCTTCGACACGTTCTAGATGTATCAACACTAAGACAAGTGTATTATGCCATTGTTCAATCAGTAGCTCAATACAGTATTCTGGCATGGGGCGGTACATATGAGATCCACTTGTACCCGTTAGAAATAGCAATGAGAACAGCCATTCGGGTTGCTCTTCGCAAACCCTACCGTTACCATGCTGAGTCACTTTACAGAGAGTTCAATGTTTACCCCTTAACGCTTCTCTACGCTCAACAACTCCTTCTGTATAGATTAAAACGCCTTGGAACTATAGATGGGCGTTTAGAATTGGTACAACATGGTGTTAATACCAGACTTGGTGCCGGTTGCAACCTCAAAGCCATTAAACCCAACTTAGAACATTATAAGCATTCCCATATCTATATTTCTATTGCCCTTTACAACTTTCTTCCTGAACATATAAAATCAATAACCGTACTCAACCAATTCAAGTCAGCCATTACTAAATTTCTGAAGGAAAATTATAGCACAATATTAACAATAATAAAAACCTAATAATATACCTACCGTAAAACTTTCTTTTAAAGTTAAACATATTCCCTTAAATTCATAAAATACTTTCCTTAATTATTACATTGCCATCAATCATCGTTTATAATAAATTAGTTTAACATAAGCATACTTAGTTAATTATATTTAATTTTACTATAAGGTCAGTTTAGTTTAGTTTAGTTAGAAGTAGTTAGTAGATCACGTAGTGTTAGTTTTTATTCTTAATTCAATAATTTCTATTTTAAATTTCAATAAATTAAGGGTTCAGCGCGGGTTTATCCCTTAGAGCCCTTACCATGAAAAAATGTAATAATTGTAAAAATGTATTGTATTGAAGGAAATAAATAAATATTGTATTGTATTGTATTGTATTGTATATGCCAATCGTAAAAGTAAGAGCTACCAAAATCCAGAACGTATCCTTCCGTTAAAAAAACTCGTAAGGCTTACTGACCCTTTACGGGCTGTTTTGCCACACAGACCAGTGTTGGAAAAGCTTGTAAGGATTTCAATGGGGTGGACGGGGTTTATTCAACAAACGCAATCTCATCAATCTATTCCACCCACGTCAGCACTTGAAAAACGGACGCGCGAGAGTGTAATCAAGCTCCGAATTTCATTTGACCCCAACAGTAAGACTTATGGCTAATCCTGATTTTTTTTTGTTTCAGTAAGGCGGCGTTTCCACCGACCTCGTTTTTGACCGTGAGAGTGATATTGACGTGGTAGCAGACATTAAAGACAGTCTAAAAATGTCTGCTACCACGTCAATATCACTCTCACGGTCCAAAACGGGGTCGGTGGAAACGCCATCTTAAGGAAAGAACTCTGTCCACGGGTCAGAAATCTTTCCACAGATTTTTCAGTTTGCCATTCTTTGTTATTTAGGGTAAAACGGGTTAGCCCAGTATTTTTCTGACAGACAAACAAAAAAAAAAACGTTAAAACGTGGCAACTATCTATAGTGTCTACCCTTGTAGACAGTGATTGACATTTTCGCGCCAATCTTTTTCTTATTTAAAACTAATGTGCAAAATTATTTGTTTACTCTATGTGATATAAAATGCTTTTTTAAATATACTTTTGGGTGCTTGGGGGGGGGGGGGGCGCTCGTACCGCCCCGCTTTAATCCGCTGTGGTACTCGAATTGAGAGACATATCTTAAGTTTCAACGGATCCGGCCACCGGTAGTGATGCTAAAAATTTAGAGACAGCCGGACTGCTCCTATTGTCAATTTTTTGGACAAAGTCAAATAACACTTGAAATAAAAAATAAAAAAATCCCTTTCGGGTCTGGCCGATAATGTGTATCATTAAAGATTAAAGCACCAAAAACTCCTTCCCTTATAAATGATAACATATTTCACCATTAAAGGCAACTGATTTCGCACAAGCGCCGACCCCGCTTTCCCCCTTTTAAAGCGCTATGTATACGACTATGAACTTTTGAACAAGCATCACATTATTCTCAATTTGACTGGCCGCCATTTTGAAATCTTTGATTTGTCGTAAAGAAGGGTTAATAGCTATTATCGTAGATAAAAAAAATGCTTTCCTTCACATCTTATTTCATCCCTCAGCCGCCATCTTTAAACAAAATTAACATCGTTATTATGGGAATTATTGATCGAGGCGCGGTAGAAAAAAAACCTACCGTTAAATAGGGGTTAAATTATTATTATTATTATTTTTTTTTAATAATCATAACGCAACGCCCTTTGGGGCTTACGCGTTGTATGTTTATGTGTTGCAATGCGTAAGCCCCAAAGGGCGTTGCGTTATGATAATTTATAAAAAAAATAAAAAAAAATTCTATTATTCTAATGGTCCTACATACGTTTGCATAGACGCAGTTTATTATCATTTGAGGGGGGGAATTTACAAATGAAAGCTTGGGTCGAGTTGGTATCAAATGAAAGCTCTTTTAAGCACCTTTCATTTGGCATACCCCTTAATTGTGTGCCTGAGACTCACGGTGCTGTGGAAATTAAAGGTTAAATTTCAAATACCAACTCGTGTGCCTTTTGTGCGATTATGGATTATGATATCTTAAATGAAAACTAATTTTTAATACACTACTACGTGCTCCGTTAAAATCTTATAATGTCATCCAATGTAGGATTATCAATTTTCTGGCGTTTAAAAATTAACACATTGTCTGCCTTGGGTATCAGATATGAACGACAGTGTTGTTTTTCTAAACGTTTCTAACATGGTAAATTTTTGAGTCCATCGCTATCCCAAAACACACAATTTTTCGTTCGAGTCCGGTCTATAATTCTATGATAAGATAAACATTGCAGAGTAGTTCAATATTGATCCACAGGGCATTTAAGGAAGGTCTGCTTGTACATCATATATGAGCTACACGGCTCCCCAGGGAACATACGATATATATGTGTATGTATATGATATATACGTATATGATATACAGGTGACGTTCTGACAAGTTCCCATAAACCTAACTGGCAGCCAATGTGTTGAGTAGCCTAAGTATAATTTTGAACTGCAAATTGTCTGTTATTTTCTGATTACTTGATTTTGGGTCATTACTTGATACCACACTTAAGCTTATTTTCACAGTTCGTAGAGCTTAGGGTGCAATAAAAATAGATTTATTAATTTACTATGCTGAGATAACCCCCCCCCCCCCCCCCCCACCCCGCTCGCCACCTTGGTTTGGATGTACTTGTGTTTTTATCAAAATGGAAATACCAAGGAAATTGAATTGTGCTGGGAAATTAAGTTAATTGAAAACTTGATACCTACAGCTTCCCGTTTTAACTGCCCTTATTAAGCTTTCAAAAGACAAAAATATATTATTTTCATCTTAATATAACAGTTTCATCAAGTCTTTATTACTGTATATGAAAATCTGCAATGTCATTTTTATATTCATTCATTTCTTCAATTATTTTTTTTTTCATTTTTTTTTCATTTTCATGAGGCTCTGTATATATACAATAGATGTTAAATATCTCTCTGATCCTTTGGACGTGGTTAGAGAACCGACTTCGGTGGCAAGGTGGTAGCTTGCTTGTTCTTGTGCGAGTCTCTAAACACATAATGATCGGAGACGTTTCGTAACTCGACACAAGTACCTTTTTTTAGTAAAAAGGTGTATCGCATACAATTTAATGAATGTATCCGCGATTGACCTCTTCAGTCGCCTCTGTTTCGAGACTCGTGCCGTCTAGAGACTCGCAGAAGTACAACCAGCATATAAAATAATAATGTCCTTAAGGCGGGGATTCCACCAACGTCAATAGTGATAGTAAATGTAGTTTTGACGTGGTAGCAGACATTTTTAGTGTGTCTTTAATGTCTGCTACCACGTCAAAACTACATTTACTATCACTATTGACGTTGGTGGAATAAGCGCCTAATGACGTTTTTATAAATCTAGGCCCACTTAAAGTGGCCCATTGGTCCCTTGTCTTAGAGACTACTCAAAACAAAAAGTCAATATTTATTTATTTAATTCACTGCTGTTTGCAGGCAGGAATTTTTCAGCAGACTTTTTTAGAAACTACCCATTTTTTCATTACATGCTTTACGTGAAAATCAGATTTCAAAATAGCCGGATTCGTCAGCTAATAATCCCAGTTGTGTATATTCATACTTCGCACATATTTTAAAAATAAGTACCAGCATATGAATATGGTCTTTAAAAATACCCATGCGATGAAAAGATTTACGAATGATATTTCTCTGAAAAGATGGAAATCTTCCATCTCTGGCTGTTGTACGCATTCTTATCTCGGAAATCGAATTTTGCTGCAACAATAGGTTTATTCTGGAACATTCAGGTTTTCATCAGATTGACTTTCTTGTAAAAAATTTGAATATCATATGATCCCACCTTTTTCGTGAGATTGAAGGATAAAAAAATTTAGTAGGTGGCATGAGAAAGCATTTTTAATTCCTAGCCTTATGGATAGGCACTGTAACCTACATACTCTATATCGTGGTATGTTTTATTTTTAGAATTTAGAAACCGATTAATTACATATTATGTATCGACTTCAATGGCAAGGTGGTAGCGTGCTTGCATGAACTTGTACGAGTCTCTACACGCCAAGCGATCGGAGACGTGTCGTAGCTCAACACTAGTACTAACCTATAGAGGCGACTGAAGAGGTCAATCGGATACATTCACTTAATTGTTTGCATGCGATTAACCTTTTTTTTAAAGAAAAAAAATATTATTACATTATTATATGGATAGTGTTCCTGTACCATCATTAGAGAGAAAAGATGTTTCGTACCTCACGCCATGCGAATTAGAAGTGTATTGTGAATAATGTGACTCCATAGCGTACAATGGTTGTGTTAGCATTGTGATTGGTACCTATCTTCTTCCCTTTATACTTACTTACTTACTTAGGGTGGCGCTAACAGCCCATGGGGACTTTTGGCCGCACGTACTATGCCTCTCCATTCCGCTCGATCACAAGCCACCGTCCGCCACGTTTCTGGGTGCAAGCCCATTTTTTGGACGTCATCCGCCATCTGGTCCTGGTACCTCTTCCTTGGCCTTCCCAGGGGTCTGGGTTCGGTCAAGTGAGCCTCCCATACAGCGCGTGCTACTCTGGAGGGGTCCATTCTCGCTACATGACCTATCCATTGGAGTCGCTGCCCCCTGAGACGGTCCAAGACACTAGCTGATTTGTATAGGGCGTGAATTTCTGCGTTGGTTCTAGCTCTGTAGTTGCCGTCCTCAATGATCCCACCAAAAATCCGCCTGAGCATCTTGTTCTCGAACACTCGCAGTGCGTCGCATTCCCTGGATGTTAGCGTCCAAGCTTCCGCGCCATACAGCAGAACCGGTAGTACGAGGGTTTTATAGAGCCGAGTTTTGGTGGTCCATGATAGAAGCCTGGAGTTGAAAAGGGGTCTCGTTTGAAAGTAAGCCACATTGGCAGCTTTTATACGGCTGATGACGTCTGCTCTTACTCGGTTGTCTCTCGTGATTACCGATCCCAGATACCGGAACTCTTCAACTTCCTCAAAACGGCCTTGTTGGGGGGGACAGGGGTGGCGAGACACTTGTAAATACTTTGTTTTCTCCACGTTTATCTTGAGGCCAACCTTCCTTGCCTCCTCCTCAATCGAGACCACCAATGCATCCACTTCCGTTTTTGTGTGGGAAATGACGTTGAGGTCATCCGCGTAGCCCAGTATCTTTACATTGTTGCCCACCGTCACTCCTCCTCTCATTTCTCTTGCCTTCCTCGTGCATTTTTCCAAGACCAGGTTGAAAAGAAGTGGAGAAAGGCCGTCTCCCTGCTTAACGCCGGTTGCCACGTCGAAAGGGGCTGAGAGGCCTCCATCCGCTTTGACTCGAGCTCGGGAGCCTTCAACACACACCTGTATCATTTTTCGTAGCTTTCTGGGCACCCCAAACTCATGTAGGATAGTCCACATTTTATCTCTAGCTATGGAGTCGTAGGCCTTTGAGAAGTCAATGAAAACATTGTGCACTTTCAAGTTGTGCTCCCAGCATTTTTCCAGAATTTGTCTGAGAGTGAAGAGTTGGTCAGTAGTTGATCGGTTTCTTCTGAAACCCGCCTGATAGTCTCCTATGACTTCTTCCGCGTACGGGCGCAGTCTCAGCAGAAGGATGTTTGAGAAAACCTTGTATCCCGTGGTTAACAGTGATATGCCTCGGTAATTATTGCACAGCGTTCTATCGCCCTTCTTGAAAACAGGGGTTATAACTGAAACATTCCACTCCTGAGGTATTCTCTCTTCATGCCAGATTTGAAGGAATAGGTGGTGTATTCGGTCAACAATTGCCTCCCCTCCTTGTTTTAAGAGCTCTGCTGGGATACCATCTACCCCTGGTGACTTGTTATTTTTAAGCATCGCTAGCGCCAGCACAATTTCTTCTCTGGTAGGTGGGTTAATTTGAATTTCGGCTGTCTGGTAAATGGGGGGTTCACCCTCCTCCTCCTCCTCGTGTTTCACATTTAGAAGGGTCTGGAAATAGTAGCGCCACTGCTCCAAAGCTTCGTGTGGGTTGTTCAGTAAATTACCATCTACGTCTCTGATGGCACTGAGTCTTTGTCTTTTGCCCTGCATGCCACCGATAGTTCTGTACATTTCCCGACCATTGTTTGCAACTCTGTTGGTCTCAATACTTCGCATTTTGTCATTGAGAAAACGCCTTTTCTCCCTTTTTAAGCAGGTGCAGGTTTGCCGTCTCACGTTAAGATAATCTATGCGTTTTGAGTTGTCTGAGAGGAAAGCTTGGCGAGCGATCCTTCTATTCTCTATGGCCGTTTGGCACCGAGCGTTAAATCAGGCTTTCTTTCTTCTTGGTCGCCGTCCAAGTATTCTATCTGCCGATTTTGCCACAGCTTCTTTTATGTCTTCCCAGAGTTTATCGCAGTTGGCCTCGTTGGAGAGGGCTTCGAAGCGGTTTAGAAGCTCAATCTGAAAGGCTGACTTATCTTGATTGGTTTTTAGTTTATCTAGGTCCCATGTTGGAGTTTTGGTTCCACGGTTAGCAACCGGTGCTGCTATACGATGCCTGAAGTCGAAACCTACCAGGTGGTGGTCACTGTCACCGTCAGCCCCGCGGAAACTTCTAACATCAGTAATTGAGCGTTGATGTCTTCGGCATGCTAATATGTGGTCAATTTGATTCTTGGTATTACCGTCTGGGGAAATCCATGTCTCCTTATGTACATCCTTGTGATTAAACATAGTGCTCTTGACGTACAACCCCGCTGATACAGTGAAACTTGCCAGTCGGGTCCCATTGTTGTTTGTGTTGTCGTGGAGGCTGTATCTACCAACATTGGGTTGCCATATTGTTTCTCTTCCCAGTTTGGCATTAAAATCCCCGATTACCAACTTCACATCAAAACTTGGTACATTAGCTATGGATTGCTCTAACACGTCGTAGAAGGCGTCCTTGTCCTCCTCTGCGCTGTCTCCGGTAGGAGCGTGACAGTTTATAATTGTGACATTCTGAAAGCGACCTTTCAGCCTCAAAACACATAGCCTACTGTTAACAGGATAAAAGTTCAACACATTGCACAAAAGTTTGTCGCTAATCAAAAATGCAGTTCCAAGGATTTGTCTTCCTTGGTCGTCACCACTATAAAATAGGCTAAACCCGAGGTTACGATAGGACCCTTGACCGGGCCATCTAGCTTCCTGGATTGCACAGAGTCCAATGTTGTAGTCCTGTAGGACCTTCGTCACGGTTTCGAAAGAGCCAGTCTTTCTTAAACTCCGAACATTCCATGTCCCAAAACGTTTAGCGGTTGTCGTCATAAAATCGTTGGGTATCCGAGGCATTGTAGTAACGTGATTCGTAACCGGGGTCGTTTTACGGGATGGGTGGTTAGCCCCGCGCCAACCCTCTGGGGGGGTTACCCCTTCCCTTTATATCGAATTGAAAAATGACACACTGACTTTTAAATTAACTTTTGGTTGAGGAGGCATCCTCCACGTTATAACTGAAATTAGAGGATAAATAAAAAGGTCAAGTAAAGAATTAAGTCGGTCCTTTTTTGAACATTGATGTACCTTTATTTGGAGACAACCATAAACCCTCATTCTTCAGTTTTTTAACAAAGACAAATTACATTGATGATTAAATAGAAAGAGACAGCGTACCTTTTCATTTTGATACATCTTATATGGCCGTTAATAACATAATAAATAATATTATAATAAAAATATAATATATTATTGTATACATATTATAAAATAACATAACTCAGCTATGCAACTCCTTCCACCGGACACCCACTGTCGGTTTTATAAATTTAAGTAGCCATGAGGAGTTCGTTCCCGTATCCCTCGCACACTATAGTACGTGCGGTTATGTGTACAATACGTTCATGATCTATTACAAAGATCGGTGGGAACGGGATAGTGAGGAGGGAGGGGGGGGGGGCTCCCATTGGGGAGTGAGATAGTGTTACCCTCGTACCTAATGACGTCCCCTGGCACAATAGAGAACCTTCCATCTTTTAACATTGCTAATTAAATTATGAAATAGAAAGATGAATTTGATCAAGTTGTTTAACCTGTTAAGAAACAATCATCCAATAGGTCTAATAACAACTTGAATAGTGTCAAATTTGTCAGATTTTATAGAATGATCGTAAATCAAACGTGAAAATGGTCTCATTTTTTAGATAGCTTGTATTTTTTTAGAATTTTTTACAAGAGCTTTTGAAATATTTGGAAATATCTGCCTCAATTTGAAAGGGGAAGTATTCTTGGAGAAAATGAATACCCCTTGTGAATCTCTTTATTGTGTTCTACGATATTATTGTTTTTATACAATACCTACTCCACAGTAACAAGTAGCGACAAAACATTTTGTGAACATGCAAATTTAAAAAATCTACCCTAAAATGAGCTTAAAAAACTCATTGTGGTCTGTGAAAGCTCGAAACAAAGTAGGCAGAAAATTAGCTTTCTCGTTTTGAAAATGTATTGTCTAACATAATTAAATTACTGTTTTTGATTCCCTTGGTGGAAGAGCTACATTTCCAATACATTTTAAATTGTTTTTTCAAGGGCCGTATGAATGTTTATCTTATTCACATTGATGTTCCGTCCCTGGGGATTGCAGAATTTATAGCTTTCACCCTGAACGTACAATAAGCGTATTATTTTATAATTATTATTAGAAGTTGGAAGCCTTTGAAATGCTGCATAGAATGTTGAAAATATTATGATGATACCACTACACTAACGAAGAGGGGTAGCACTGTAGGCCTATTTATTGAAGGCCAGTCCAGCCCTGGCAACCGATTCACCACCTGAGAACGAGCTCGCGGAGACATCCCGATTATACTGGTCAGCGCGTCACCTAATGGCTAACCTGCCAAGGGTGGGCGTTGGCTAGTAAGTAAGTAAGTATTTATTGAAGGACTTTTTATGGACCCAGGCCTACTTATTGTGGCCCATTGGTCCCTTGTCCAATGGCAAACTGGTATATGTTTAGATGTCCACCTACACCGACTACAAGTGATAATGGACAAGCTGAGACAAGCTTACCATTAACACAATGAAACAGGGGAAAGCATGACTTAGCAAGTATAGATACCAGTCAACGAAGAGGTGCTCCAAGGGATAAAAGAAGGAAGGACTTTAATTACCTTCACATCTATGAGAAGAGTAAAGTGGATGGGACACATGAGGCGCCCATTCCACATACGTACAACGTCAATGAAAATTATGAAATTGAAGGACATTTCAATTTCTCATTGATGGGGGCCATTCCATATGTTTTTCAAAAATTGACAATTTTCAATTGAAGCGTATGCGCCAAATTTTTGAAATTTGTTTCTTGAAATTGTATTTGTTTTCTTCGTCGCCTTATTATTTAATCCTTATTATAATTTCTATACAGAAATGCTTTCTTTTTAGAGAAATCAATTAAAATAGTTGTACTTCTCATATCACATGACGCCATTTTTTTAATTTTAGATTGTTTGTTTCATTGTTTGTGATTTTACTCTATTATCAATTGATCATTGATCAATTTTAACAATGGCATAGAGTAAAATTGAAATGCCCTTCAATTTCATAATTTTCATTGACGTTGTACGTATGTGGAATGGGCACCTAATAAGACTGGAGGGACTCTTCAACACTATAATAGAAGGCACCATTGGTAGGAGCTGACCTATATAACTGACCTATATAGGAAGGCGTACCTGGAAGACCTCAAGCCAGCTATGATATGCGGAGCCTACATGGAACTCTAGAGAGCCCAAGATGGAGAGGAGTGGAGAAGAAGATGTATAGATGTTCAAATGCTGCAAACCAATCGATAGATTCCGACTAGAGAAGAAGATTATTATTTTAGTCTGAAAAATGCCTGTACAATTTCACCTCATGCGGGATTTTGAGGTATTTAATTGCTATTGCTCCGGCGTTACTCGTATTAAAAAGAACCATCGTAAGGTGCATGCATATACGGAGTGGGGAACAGACGTGGTGTCTGTAGAAGGGCAAGAAACGTTGAGATGGACAAGATGCTGGAAAAAGAAAATTTTGCTTCCCAAAACCCCATAAAATTTGGTGGATTGGGTAGGTGAAGTGAATGGCTTAACAGTGAGAGCAGAAGACGGCAAGGCAGGCCACGAAACCAATGGACAGACGAGGTGGAAAGTAACCTGTCAAAACGTCAGAGCCGCTTGTCGGAGGAAGATCTAGGACTTGGATGTCTGGAGAAAGAAAGTGCGAGTAAGTGGAAGACTTAGGCATAGTGTATTCGTAGCAGTACCTAATATTTTGATATATTATATTGTATACGATATAATGTGTATTTATTCTATGTATCGTACCGTTCTTACCGTCGGAATGTAGAGGGCATATGTGCCACACATACTAACGAACCGGTCCGAATTCACTCGAACATGCTTTCCAATTTATCAAAATTATTAGATAGAGAAAATTAGTAATTTTATGGCAAATATTTTTCCTATGGTTAAATTTCCGATATTTCGGGGGGGGGGGGGCGTTTGTCCACCTGACGTCACTGGAAGTGAGGTAAATTCTCGATAGGTCAAACAAACACATTAATTACCACACAGCAATAATGGCAGGGCATGCAATGCATTTGAGCGCGAATTTTCTATCATTTTTTTCAAAAAATAATTTTTTGGGCAAAACCAAATATTTTTTTGGGAAAGCAACCTATCCGGTTTCGTTACTCAATTTAACACCTAAAACATGCTTGAAGGTAGAAATCATCGATAGAAAGGTTTCGCATTTTTTAGTCATTTTTTCATTAAAATTTAGTTATTTTTATTTTTTTACCCCCAGAAGCAAACCATCAAGGGGCAAGCGACCCCCCGCATTTTGTCAACATTAATAACGACTACAATCTACGAGAATTTAAAAGAAATAGTTGGAGCCGTTTTTGAGAAATAATTTTTTTAGACGTTTTTTTGGAGTTTTTTGAAAATAAAACCCCCCCAAATTGAGTTAGCCCCCCAAAAAAAATGGTCCCGAGGTATGATTTTTGTGAACCTACATGCCAAATTTCACTCAAATCCACTGAGTAGTTTGCCCGGAAATCGACGAACAGACAGACCGACCGACAGACCGACCGACAGACAGACATTTTGTAAAAAACACTTTTTTGGGTTCCTGGGACCTCAAAACGTGTAAATCCGTTGAAATCTCGGAATCGAAAATTTCGACCATCACAAAGCTTTCCTTATACTACGTATAAATTGGAAAGCAATAAAGGTGCCAATGTCGCTGACCATCTCAGCAGTCAAACAAAAAATAACCGAGTATTGCTAAATATGTGAAATGTTAAATATCCTTGTACCGGCACTTCGAGCACTCTTGGTCCTCGTGAGCCTAAATTAAGAGGGGTAGATTGATATAAATATTTGGCTAATTCGACGCGAGCTCTTTTTTCATTTTATACTTTTAATCAATGGAAACTACAATCAGTTCCAAAACCAAAAGGTTTCTCTGAACACATGTAAATACAATAAAATAAATTCGTCAAGTATTACTAAGCGACCGGTTTCAGCACTATACCATCGTCAGGCTACAGACATACAACACTGAACACATGTTCATAATGTGCAAGCGTGGGTAGACAATATTTTTCTCATCAAGAAATGACGATAATTAAAATGAATTATTATTACTATTAATATAACTTATATAACTACAATAACTAATATAGCTAAAAAATAATATAATTATTCTAGATCAAGGACATGATATTTTTTTCTAGCAAGGGAAGTGTCACACACAGTGAACAGCACAATTTGCGTAAATTGATTTAATATTGGATAGATCATATACTGTATTATCAGGACTTATTGAACCAGCTACAAGAATTACTATTAATATAACTTATATAACTACAATAACAAATATAGCTAAAAAATAATATAATTATTCTAGATCAATGATATGATATTTTTTTCTAGCAAAGGAAATGTCACACACAGTGAACAACACAATTTGCGTAAATTGATTTGATATTGGATAGATCATATACCATATTATCAGGACTTATTGAACCAGCTACAAGTATTACTATCAATTTAACTTATATAACTACAATTACAAATGTAGCTAAAAAATAATATAATTATTCTAGATCAATGATATGATATTTTTTTCTAGCAAAGGAAGTGTCACACCCAGTGAACAACACAGTTTGCGTAAATTGATTTGATATTGGATAGATCATATACTATATTATCAGGACTTATTGAACCAGCTACAAGTACCTACAAGTTAAGCCTGTGATGTGCATTTATAAGCCACTCTGAGTAATTGTGTTCTGATTTCCCGTGAACCATGAGCCTCGCGTATGGGTAATAAAATTACGTATGGAATGTCAATAATGCCATGAAAAGCTTTGTTAAATTACCTACATAGGAGAAAATTGGCTTGAGAGGGGGGGGGGGCAGAGGATCACTATAAAATGCGAAAATAATATGGGATAGCCAGAGAGGTATCCCCCCTCCCCCTAATGGTATGAATAGTAACACTAGATGAATTTGCATTATATAAAAAAGTGCGGGGAATTTAAGCTAGATGTAATAAATAGAATTTTAATGTTTATATTTTAATAAATTCAAATAAACCCGCGAAAACCAATCGATTTAATCGAACTTGTGCACCTGCCCCCCTCCCTGGGTCGGATCCTAGCTGCGCCCATGGATGTCCCGCATAAACTCGATAATCCGATATAAGGGGAATCTTTCCAAATCTTTGGAAAACAACAAGGTGTGAAAGCTAATTAATTAATTTCTCGTTCCACGGAGTCCTTATATTGGTACAATTTCTCCGTATAAGACCCTTCTGAAATTCTATTGTTTAAATTTTTAATCCCAGGTTATGATTAAAAATAATTGACGTAGTAACGTACTGGGGGAAAAATAAAAGACTCAATTTTAATTGTTGTTTTTGTTGTTTCCAACGCCTGCTTTCAGCATTTCTGCTTTAAGCAACCCTGTCAGTTTGGCGGGGGGAAGTGAGTCTGTTTGTTAACTTGAGGCACCCTAAGGGTAGACTCTTTCACCTCGGGGGAAAGGCGAGTTGACTGACAGGGGAACCTCCTGATTATAGTGGATCCCGAACCACTTGGGGAACATGGTAAAGTCACACGATTAAATCGGAGGTGACCAGGACTCGACACGCACGTAGACTGGTATGACGGATATAGTCTCAACGCGTTACATGTCCCACCATGTTCCCCTGCCAACGCTGTGCACACTACCAAGTTTGCCGCAGCTTGAAACAAGCTCTGCTCTCATGGATTCAACATGGCGAGGCCGTTGGCAGACTCAATTTTAATAAACAATGAATAAAAAATAATTTTACTGCTGTGGAACCTTTCTATCTATACTTTCTTACTTCGGGTATGAATTCTTGATAGTAACAAAACCGAACAGGTTGCTTTGCCAAACAAAGATTTGGTATTGAACAAAAAGTATTTTTTGAAAAAATTATGATTAATTCAAGCCCATTGCTATGCAATGCCCCCTGCCATTACATATTATTGTTTTGCAATGTATTATATAGACTATGCAATCGTCTCATCGATTAATTCAGTGCTTTGGCATAGGGAATGTCCAGGCAACCTAAATTCAATCCTATGACAGTTATCATCTATTACTGCATGTTATATACCTCAGTAACTATAATAATTTATTAATAGGGAAGCATGTAAGTTCCTATTTGTAATGAAAACGACTCGAAAATACATAATACCTAATACTGCATTTACCCACAATTTTTTTATTATTATTTTTATATAATAATGCTAGTTCACATTCGTACGTTCAACGGCCAACGGCCTTACCATGTTGATTCCATTAGAACAGAGCATGTTTCAAACTGCGGCAAACTTGGTAGTGCGCACAGCGTTGGCAGGGGAACATGGTGGGACATGATAACGCGCTTATTATAAGTACGTGTCGAGTCCTGGTCACCTCCGATTTAATCGTGTGACTTTACTATGTTCCCCAAGTGGTTTGGAATCCACTATAATCAGGAGGTCCACCCTGTCAGTCAACTTCCCTTTCCCCCGAGGTGAAAGGTACCTTAGGGTACCTCAAGTTAACAAACAGACTCACTCCCCCGCCAGGCAGACAGGGTTGCTTAAAGCAGAAATGCTGAAAGCAGGCGTTGGAAATAACAACAACATTCGTACGTTCATAATTCGTAATGGAAACGACTCGAAAATATATAGACATATCTATAGTATTAGGTATCAGTACCTAATACTGCATTTACCCACAAACTATTACATTTTAGTATACCAAGACCTAATCGAGTAGTGGGAAGAAACAGTTGTTTGTACTTTGTTTACTCAACTCCAGAGGGACCAAACAGCAAAGATAATAACAACGTTTCGCAAGTTGGAGGTTAAGATGTGATTTGCAGCGAATTAGTGAATATTGTGGAGGGTTATTGTGTCGTTAGACGTATGGTTTGCTGCTTCTACGTTTAATTTAGTGGAAATTACAATGCTCACATTCCCCACTTTATTACTTGTAATATTAGACGGCTCCCTTTGAAATAGATTTGTCTCCATTGTACTAGACGCGTGTTTGATGTTAACGCGACCAAATCTTTCTGCCTCATCAAGTCTAATTCCGTGGAAATGCAGTAGGTTGCAAAAGGTTACTACAAAATCTGATGCTTATTCTTGCTTTCCTATTTTTACGTTAGTTCCTTAAGAGGTCATGCTAAGTAGAAAATGAGCACCCCTTAATGTATTATTTTTATTGACTTTTTATTTTTTTGTTATTTAATTAACAAAGCAAGTCATTAAAGATTTGGCTCATGGAAGTTGTAGCAGACTACTTCATGCATCATATAATGGGAAATATTAAATTTTTGGTACCTTAGTATTTTCATAAATACCAGACAGGACTAAATTTTCCCGTATTCTCGAATTTTTGGAAGAACTACAAAACCGAAAAGTAAAAATACCCGATTATATAATGCACGAAGTAGTCTTCTACAACGTAGATGAGCCAAATTAAATAACTTGCTGAGTTAATTAAGTAAAGAATTAAATAGATACCTATTTTTCATTTTTTATATCATTAACTCAGCAAATTATTAAAAATTTGGCTCATTTAAAAGTTGTAGAAGACTAGCCTACTTCGTGCATCAATTAATCGGGTATATTTACTTTTTGGTTTTGTAGTTTTTCCAAAAATCCCAGATTACGCGAAATTTTAGTCCCCTCTGGTTTTTATGCTAGAACTAAGGTACCAAAAATTTAATATTTCCTTATATTACACGTAGATGCATGAATTAGTCTTCTACAACTTACATGAGCGAAATCTTTAGTAACTTGCTTTGTTATTTAATTAAAAAATATAAAGTCAATAAAAACAGCAAATTTTTGAGTGCTAATATTCACGGAGCATGTCCTATTAAATTATTTAAAAAAAATTATTATACGGTATGTATGATACCTGGGCTGTAGCAGATACGAAGATAGTGAAGAGGCTTGAAGCTTTTTGAAATGTTACAGCCCCCTCCTTGGTCTCATTCTAGATCCGCGCCTTGGGAGGGGGGATACCTCTCTGGCTATCCCATATTATTTTGAAAATCCTCAGAGGCTCATTATATTTGCGCAGGTTCATGAGCACAATACTAGGTTTAGGACCAATGTGGTTCTTCCAAATCACTCCCTGAAGCTAACTGAAAGTCAGGACATTTATGTAGGCAGTAAGCTCTTTAACATTTTACCTCATGATTTGAAAAATGCTCCATCATCCAAACTCTTTCGCAAACATCTAAAAACACTCTTAACGGAAAACGCTTTTTATTCGGTCAATGAATTTGTTGACTTTATGACACAGGCTTCATAGCCTACGATGTTACGGTCCCTCATTATTTTGTATAGTGACTATTTTGTATTATTATTTATATTGTACGCAACGATTTCTATGTATTCTTCGAATACCTTTGAAATAAACAGTATCGTATCTTATCTTTTCGCATTTTATTGTGATCCTCTGAAGTGTTACAGTTTTTGAAGTGCAACAGAAGGATCGATGGATACGATGATGGTGATCCCCATAAAATATTTCATCATCATCTAATTCCCACGTTTCCTACGTTTAGTTTTTTTTTTTTATTAAAAATGTGTAAAGGTTTATTATTTATGGGGAAAATAAATTTAAATACTAATTAAGCTTTAATTATTCTTAACAAAATTGCCAATTATCGTTCAAAACCTAATTTTATCTAGTAAATGCTGATTTTTCTCGGCGAGGGGGAGGAGGGGCGCCTCATCCACAGCCCGCACAGAATGCGATGACTCAAAAAAAATTATTTAAGCAACATAAAACGTAATTTCCTCTCCTTTTCCACGGCTTTTCTTCACTAATAAGCGCTGAAAATTACTTTTAATGAAAGCATGTAAATAGGCCACTGTTATGACTTTCACAATTTCAGTCTATGTTCTATCTCATGGAATGAGTTTAAACCCTATTGCTCAACTAGTTTATTAGCTTGCAACAAAGCCAAAAGGGCTATATTAAAGAAAACAAAAATCATATTTCTGCGCTCAAGGGGGGGGGGGGTTTGCCCCTGGGGTAAACTTTTTAACAAATTAGTTGCGGAAAAAGTAGGGTTTAATTCTAGCTCTTCCGCGACTGTTGACCTGAAACCCCCTAAAGGGTAAACTCAATTTACCCTCTATACAGGCAGAGGAGTTTTTAGAGAAAGGAGGATCGGCCTTGACGGCGGAGGAACTCAATGAAGAGTCAACGGCAAAAGGATGCAGAAGGCAACGGGAAACCACTGCATTTCATATTTAAATGGATGCGCGACTTGGCTGCCTGAAAATATACGAAGATAGTTTAAAAATTGCAATTACTTTAATCGTGATGTTCAGTTAACCCGACTTTTTTTTAAATCTGCAGTACTGTACATTTTACTAATATTCATTAAATTAACAAAAGATGCATGTACCCAAATCAAGTCATTTTTTTGGTCAAAATTATACCTTTTCTGAGCTCGAATTATTCGATTATTTGATTTTCCAAATGAGCCCATTAGATTCGGATAATTTGACTTCTGCTCAATTCTATTATCTGGGTTTGGTACCGTACCTTAGTGGGCCTAACTTACCTGTAATAAATAAATAAATAATGACTTTTTGTTTTATTACTAAGCCAACCTAGTGGAGTTAGGGCTATAAAGTCCTCTCTTACACTCACTTACACTTACAGCCATTTTTTTTTGGTCAAAATTATACCTTTCCTGTGCTCCTATTATTCGATTATTTGATTTTTCCAAATAGGCCCATTAGATTCGGATAATTTGACTTCTGCTTTAATTCTATTGTCTGGGTTTGGTACCGTACCATAGTAGGCCTACCTTACCTGTAATAAATAAATAATGACTTTTTGTTTTAATACTAAGCCAACCTAGCGGAATTAGGGCTATAAAGCCCTCTCTTACACTCAACTAGGACCGCCTGCTTTACATGCCCTCCAAAGCATGGCCAGAAAATGTAGCACGTGTGGGACTCGAACCAACAACCTTCCAGGTGAAAGTCAGAGTCCTTACCACTATTCTACATGTCCTGACCTGTAATAATTGGTTTTTGCTGACGGAGCTGTTTCAATGTGTTCTCCCCAGGTGCAGATGCTCCCCCCCCCCCCCATCCTGATTAGATTGCCGGCTGACGTCTGATTCATTGTCTACCACAGCAGGCTGACACATTTTCCCCACCCCCTGACAACCATTACGTGAAAAATGTTTCCTTATTTGAAGACAGGATCAATCAATTTGTTTATTTGTTTCATTACCTTACTTATGGCCGACTCGTATCTGTGCTTGGTTAAGTCATACTTTCGCCTGTTTGAAAGGTAAACTTGGCTCAGCTTGTCCATTATCGCTTGTAGCCGGGGTAGGTGGTTGACATCGAGCACGTATACTAGTTTGTCAATGGCCAAAAAATCATACGGAAACAAATCCACGTGGTCATTGGCATTGAACAAGGGACCTATGGACCTGGGTCCATAAATAGTCCTTCAAAATAAATAATACCTTACGGCCTTCGGTGGTTTGGTTGGTACCTTGCTCCATATACATAGCATGCGTCTGAAAACATATTATTTAACTCAACACTGTTATTACCTTCAGAGGCGACTGAAGAGGTTCTTCTTCTTCAAGTTACAGCCGGATGGCTGGTTGGCAGCAACATGTGACTTCGATGCCTCCACTCCCCTCGATCCTGGCACGCTCTCTTCAGCTCCACGTATGTCTTGGCCCCTACATCCTCCATAACTTGCTGCAGGTAATCGTTTCTTGGGCGCCCAGGTCGGTTTACGCCTTCTACTGTTCCCTCTATGATGCAGCTTATTAAGTTTTCGTGTCTAAGCAAATGGCCAATCCAGTGAGCTCTTTTTTTTCCTTATCGATGCAAGGAGAGTTTTTGTATCGCTTACTCTGGTTAGAACGTCATCATTTGCAACATGGGCTTGCCAAGGTATTCGTAGCATGCGACGATAGCACCACATTTCAAATGCTTCGAGTTTCTTTATTTGTTTCTCACTTATGCACCACGTTTCACATCCGTAAAGAGCAACGCTCCAAACTGAAGAGGTTATTTGGCTACATTTATTGACCTAATCAAATGGGTGGTATGAGGTGTCAGCGTCAGGGTGATAATACTTGGCATGGTGGTAGCGCGCTTGTACTTGCGCGAGTCTCTACATCATGCGACCAGAGGCGCATCGTAACTTAAGACAGGTATCACCTTCAGAGGCGAGTGAAGAGGTTCTTCGGATACATTCATTGACCTAATCAAATGGGTGGTATGAGGTGTCAGCAAGACCGTAGCCAGGATTTTTTTCGGGGGGGGGGGGTTAGAAATTTCATTGGATACTACATAGTGGTTTTTATTTTTCCTCTCAAAATCCGATTCTATCTAGTATCAAGCCATTTCATTTCGGGGGGGGGGGTTGAACCCCCATGAACCCCCCTTGGCTACGGCCTTGGGTGTCAGCGTCAGGGGACAATACTTGGCATGCATGGTGGTAACGTGTTTGTAGGCCTACTTGTACGAGTCTCTATACACAGCATGCGTATTGTGTCTCTTGTGCCCTCTTTTACAGTTGCTCCTGATATAGTGTATATTGTGCTCGGTGCTGGATACCTCGTATATTTGCTCGCCATGGATACTGGCAGACAAGTAGCGTAGACTGTCCACTAAATACACGTTCACCTTAGCTGTTAACAGCAATATATATAGTAACTCAGTATATTTTATAATAGTTCTACCTACTGTCATGCCCCTCCTCCGAATAAGAAGAGTAAATAAATTAGGATATTTTACTATTTCATACAGTCCACTTGCTATAGGAGCGTAATCGGAACTCCTTTTTATTGGGGTACGCCCCTGCAGTGAGTTGTTTTAGGTAGGTATCCTATATTTCGATCTGACATAAAACGCCACAATCACTTTCTTGTCTGTATGTAGGCTCCTATCTTTTTAGAATATTCCTAAGTCATTACAATCTAAACTTTTTCCACTATATACAGTACTGTATTCGGCAATAAAACTACGATTCAGATAAAATTGACTGAACACAACATTAAATGACATTAAATAACATTATCTGACGTAAGTTTAACCTAATCTTCTAAATTTGAAACAAAATTAGTATCTCGTAGCAAACCGAAAAGTGTAAACAAGTAAGTTGGAAAGCTAAGAAGCTTATAGCTGAAATGGTTCGCAATCCTGACTAAACTTTCCTAGGCTTTTCTCTCTACCTTCTCATTTTTGCCCTAGCATTATAAAGGAAAGGTTAGACGATATAGCAAAAAATAGTGAATTTTTCGTTGGTTTCATTTAATCGGTTTAAGAGATTTTTACTAAAGGATGCTGGAGGACGAGGGGGCGTCGTGAAATATTTATGACCTTCACCCTCTCCTATTTTGTTCACTCTTCAATCCGTTTATCGAAGATTTTCTGCTTTCAAATTAGGGCTCTTTTATGTAGATAATAAATCTGGTAAATTCTGTATTATTATATAGTGCTATAATAAAGTATAGGGCATTGGCTATTTAAATGGTGCTCATTTTGTTTTTATTGGCGCGATATTGACGTCATACAAGAAGACTCGTTGCTCGAGGTCAATATAACCTAGTAATACGGTGACCGGTAAATGGTAATTAAAAGAAATGAAACACTGTGTTTCTTCGATGTAATAAAGAATAAATGCACAGTGTATGGTATAGTATGGGTGTGGCATGTAGTGTGTATGAACTGAAACTAGGTTAGTGCTGAATGGATATAAGTTGGTACCCTGCGTGGTACGAGAGGACTGTTAGGAGAGGAGAAGGTGTGTGTATGTACAACACATGGATCATAGAAATGTTAATGAATGAATGAATGAATATATTTTAGTACGATACAATGAGACAATATACAATATAACAACAATTTATAAATGCCCGAGTGTGGCTTACATCCGTTAACACAACGAAATAATCAGTAAAAGTTTGCTAGCTAGGCTACAATAAAATAGGTATACTCATGTTTAATTTTGTTTTTCGCACGTATAGTAGCATTATACAACTGTATATTGTTATAAATCGACTTTACAAAAAAAACTTTACAAATAACGGGTGCTTAATTACGCGAACCTATTATTTCAACAGGATATCTACATTATATATACCTAGTAGGCATGGCCTTGCCCAAGGGGGGTTGTGCATGGGGTCCGGACCCCTCCCCCCCGAAATAAATTTTTGTATGTAAACCTGTATGGTTTGAAGAATTTATCCATTAATTCGTTAATAAATTACGTTTAAAAATTTTTTGGACCCCCCCCCCCCCGAAATCAAAACCATGGGCTAGTAGGGTTGGCAACCCTAGCGCTAGGTCGTCAGTGCGAATCTTATGTTTATATATTATACGGATAGAGTTGCAAATGTTTTGAGTATTTCGTTAGGCGCCCATTCCACATACGTACAACGTCAATGAAAATTATGAAATTGAAGGACATTTCAATTTTACTCTATGCCATTGTTAAAATTGATCAATGATCAATTGATCACAGAGTAAAATCACAAACAATGAAACAAACAATCTAAAATTAAGAAATGGCGTCATGGGATATGACACGTACAACTATTTTAATTGATTTCTCTAAAAAGAAAGCATTTCTGTATAAAAATTATAATAAGGTTTAAATAATAAGGCGACGAAGAAAACAAATACAATTTCAAGAAACAAATGCAAACGAATTTCAAAAATTTGGCGCATACGCTTCAATTAAAAATTGTCAATTTTTGAAAAAACATATGGAATGGTCTTCATCAATGAAAAATTGAAATGTCCTTCAATTTCATAATTTTCATTGACGTTGTACGTATGTGGAATGGGCGCCTTAATAGTGCAAAGTTCGTGTTTTCACTTTTAACACGTTGATTTGGAAATATGACGTCATTGGACAAGGACTATGGCCCACTATACTTATAAGTACAGGCCTGAGTCCATAAAAAAATCCATAAAAAATTACAATAATATATATTATGAAGGCACTCTACCAGTGCGCCTATCTTGCCGGTTAGTAATTACTTAACATGCGGTTAAAACTGTAAACATAAACATTTTAGTAGGTATAGCACTTTGCGTTCTAAAATGATATTGTTTACTTTTTTTATCCCCAGAATAATTAATATTTTAGTACGCCAGCAGCCTGCAGTCTGATCGAGGCGTTTATAATACCGGGGTTAAATAAATACCCTAGGATTATAACTGTAAACAAACACATTTTGAATAGCACTTTCCATTATAAAATTATCTTGTTTACCAGTGGATTAAAAATGTAAACAAGATAATTTTATAATGGATAGTGCTATTCAAAATTTATTTGTTTACAGTTGTAATCCTAGGGTATTTATTTAACCCCGGTATTATAATCGCCTCGATCAGGCTGCAGATATGAAGGAGATCGAGAAAAAATATCGATGCAATTGCGATTTTCTCAAAACTTAGCTTTTTCGTATAATGATGCATCAATCGGATTCTGCTTTTCCCTCTACAATTTGTAAACCAAAAAAAATGGGCGAAATCGTGGGAGAAAATAATAGTGAGCCCAAGTGAAAAATACAGAGCTGAAAGAGTTGATATGTATTATTAATTCTACAACTACCAAGAGACGCCGACCCACGTGTAAGCTGTCGCAGTGAAAACATAATAAATACGATTTTCTCAATTTATCTTAGACGTTGGTTTTTGTAAAGTTGCCTCTTTATGATTTTATAGGATAGGCCTATATTTCTATATTTTTTTTTTGCTACAATTTTGGGGTTCCTTGTAAAAATGTAAAATACATAATATAATATCTACCGTACCTAATTAGTCAACATTTGATAATAAGTATTGATAATAAGTATTTTTGATTTCTTTTTTTTATTTTCCCTATTTTATTCACACAAAAATAGTTATGTTATTTTTTTTATAATAGTGAGCGCAGAGA